>JBAJFG010000130.1:0-600000 GCA_037903475.1 Ancylostoma caninum
AAATTCACTTACAGCATAGGCTTTGCTCATTATCGAAGACTATTGCAGGTACCTCAATTATATTAAGTACGGTGCTGATTGGAGGGATGAGATTCCCGGGACCGCTCCATCGAATTCCAGGTACAGTCCTTCCCGTTTTTCGTTCGTGCAGCAATGCCGTTTTTAACAAACCCCACACCAGGTGGAGCAAATGTGGCTGTGAATAAAGCAGGTATCTTTCCTGTAAATAGTACCTTGTAAGAAACCAATAATGGCTCAACTCGACTCTAAACTGATGGATGGTGAAATTGGTAGTTCACATCGATCAAAGATCTGGAAGTGATAAAAAAATGAAAACTGAGAGCTGAAAATGGAAGTGATGTACATAAAGATACAGCAGCTTACTTGCAATTCTTTTCATCTCCCACACACTTCAGGTATTACTACTGTGACCCTACAGAATTTGATGGTACAGCTGAACAGAAGGCGCTAGTGCTGGGCGGTATTGCAGCAATATGGGGCGAACTTGTGGACAACACCAACATCGAAAGCAGGCTGTGGTAAGCTACACAATTTTATGAATGCCGTAGGTAACTACTCTTTTCACTATTTTTGTTGGATTATTCAGAATCCTAGGTGTGTTTTAGTGCTCTTTGTTTCCCATGATAAATCGACTGCATTCACATTCGCAATAGGTTTTTTTATTGCTTTTATGGACCACGTTGAATGCATACAAATGAGGACATAAATATTCATTCACTGTTCTATGGGTATTCCACTAGGTATTAAAACCGACCCAATGCATCATGCTCTAAAAACGAAAACGATTCCTTTTATGCGTCGAGTTTTTTTTTTTTGCGGAATTGGGTTTATTCTAACAGATCAACCTCAATATGTGACAGTAACCACTTTACATAACGTAATAATTAAATTTAGGAAGGCCTAAGAAAAAATGATCGCATCTGAGAGAGTCGAATCAATTCTAAATCAACTTTTCCTTTTGAGACGCAGGGCGTCGGGATTTTTTATTGGTCACCAGACCCAAAAAAAAACACATTTTCTCTTTGGTTGGGGAAAATTCATTTTTTCATCGATTTACCGCAAGCTTTTCTCACAGGATAGCTAGACAGAAGAACGTTCTTTTTTTTTGAATTCTAAGAATAGAAAATGCGGAGAACTACGTGCAACTAAGAAGTTTTTGACGCACTTTTATTTATTTTGTTTTCGATTGTCATAAAATCTGGCATTCTACGCTTTGTATTTCCTACGTGCTTTGTATTTTCAGGTCTATATCTTGTACTTTCAGGCCAAGAGCTTCCGCTGTTGCTGAGAGATTGTGGTCACCTAAAGAAAAGACCAAGAAGGTACTGTTGAATATCCATTTCCAATGGAATATTCGATGGAATAATGACAAAAAACACTCTCAGACTTGCAAATTTTTGTGTTTATAGCTGTTGTCAAAAGAATTCGTGTGGTTTCCTGTGAAAAAAGCAACTTGAGAAGAGGAAGTATCGTTGCTTTCTTTCTTCACCTCAGCTGGAAATTGCCCCCCCCCCCTGTTTCTTCGTCTACTGGGAATGGGAAGACTATGATTTTGTCCTCACTCAACTAAGAAAATGGGGCAAATAACCTCTAGAAGGCACCTTGTTGAAAACTTCCTTTGATTCCATCTAAAATCTTCAGACTTCAGGGCAACAGAGAGGAAGCTTCCGTTCTGTTCCGTGCACTTGTTTTTTGGAGACTGCTGTTTCCTCGTCGGCCTATTGAGCTCTCAATTTGAAATTTTGCCCTTTCTAGGCGGAAGATGCTTGGCCACGAATGCACGAATTGCGATGTCGTATGGTTTCACGGGGATTCCGCTTCCAACCCGTCAACAATCCCGATTTTTGCCCCTACGAATTCGATTCCTAACTTATACTATTTTTCTCTTCTACAATACATACAAAAGGATTATAAAAATGAATTTCTGCCACATGATCACATTGTTTTCTGATGAAAGATAATGAGAGAAAGTTGGAAAATTCTCATTACAAAATTGAACGTGGATTTCAGATTGTGCCTCCTTCTTTGAATTTTGAATTCTTTTGAATTTCAAGGCATCACATCACTACGGTGCAATGCAAGATCGCAAGATCTAGTTTTTCTAGGGACAGGCATCAAAGCAGAGGAGAAATATGAAAATGAGCTATGTAATTTGGAAAATGACAGTCATGATTGCATGACGTGTGACTACGGCTGTGCACTAACAAATCCTAGAATTTGCAGCTTGAATAAGATGAATTAGGATTGAGCTTGCCTCCGAGCATTACATTATGGCGGTAGCTTCACACCATCCATTGAAAAGAGAGCTTGCAGGGCGTATGTTTTACTGGTCGTAGAAGAGTAGGTCCTTGAACATGTTAAATTCTCTTCAGTCGTTGACTTTACGTACTTTGCCATAATTTCCTAAACGCTTCTTCAACTTTTCCCAAAGGGACCATAGAGCCTGCCTTGCTATCCGGAATACTTCCTCGCACACAATTTGCTATAATATTGTATTTCATATTCATTCATTCTCAACAGGTCTCGCTAGCTAACATCATTGGAGACATCTTTGAGGCACAGTCCCACATCGGAACTTTTTCTTCTAATATTCTCACATGAAAGGAATTCCCAGAAGCTGCTGATCAAAATGCTATACGTGATTCTGAGTAGATATACCGAAGAAACCGTTCCAGACTATCACTTACTGAGGAGCTTGTAGGCGGAGCCGAGGGCAGAGGCACGGTGGGAGGACGAGTTTTCTGAACAGTGCATTCAAGGATGTGCATCTTCTGATAAGATTTCTGCTTCTCTTGGCAGTTCCTCATAACCGCTCCCAACAGTATAGGGTGCATTCTAGGTGTGACCTGCAAGAGAGTGCACAGAACCCGCAACACCTCATAGGCCCCGCCCACAAGATCCCTAAAAGTTGAGTCTCGAAAAGACCATTCTTGGTAGTTCGCATGAAATAACATATACTATGGGGACCAGGAACTCCTGATAAGCTTTTTTCTCATTTGAAAATCTCAAAAACGATTTTAAAGTACCCTAAAGTGGGGTTCACTGTCTGATTCTCTCGTTTTTGGCCCTGTCCCACTATTGAGCCTGAGGTTGAGGTACGTATCCTTCCACCACTGATGCTTAATGTTATCGGTAGCAGAATGTAAAACCACACATCGAAACATACCGCGCTTTGAAAATGGGATATCATAAGACTACTCCTTGGGCTCCTCGTATCTTCTTCTATTCCGACTTTGAGAGAGTCTCCTGATTTTTCTCACATCCTCTGCGATGCACAGAAATCCCATTGAGAATTTCGATAGCTTGTTTTTACAATCTCCGTATTGAAAAGTGCAGGTTCTGGGTTTCAAAACTAAAAGTTGCACAGAACGAATCAGGATGCTTGGTTTAAGTGCTCTCGCCTACCACTACTGTGCATCCTTTCGTAAATCCTCTCGATTTTTAATAGCAAACCCAATAAAAGCTTTCCCACAGTATTTCGACAGGGGAAACCTATCCTACAAAAACCTAGAAGGTAAGGTGAAGCTTAGTTTGCTAGTGCTCACAGTTATTTTTTTTCTAAAAGAACCCTTCTTCCAAGCAAGTGCTTAGGAGACGTGAATTGTTGCAGCTCTCCATTCTATTTTGATTATTTTGCTCGGATAATATGCCTGTTCAAAAGCGCTTCTCTTGCACTGTTGGGCACATTGCTCTGAATACCTTAGTTTTACTAAAATTTGGTTATCTAGAGAAGAATTCCCAGGCGGTAGAAGAACCTGTTGCGAATCTATCGCTCCGGTTCATGCGAAGGCCATGGTACAGTATCAGTGATCGTGCCAGGGGCGCCTGTGATCTAGATTTGACCACATCCGCCCTATTGATATTCGATAGTTTCGACCTCGAAGAAGCCTCAGATTTCCTGTGGTTTTAGGCTTGTGGTGGCTCTCTTTTTGATTGTTCCTTTTCCTCCCCTTTGAACATTCTTTTTAGCAATAGCTGCCCTCATTACACACACTCGAGTTAATCGTTAGTCAGTCACCGAAATGATCGCATCTCATGTTAGTGCCAGATATAATTAACAATACTCTGTTTTGTTTTACCATTTATTTTTTCTCCGGTCATCATTATGACTGTGAATGGCAGAGATATCATGAGCTGCATTGTCCTATTTTGATCACGGATGCAAGTTTTACAAGACTGTTATCGAAGATGCGTTTTTCTGCTGGCTAGAAATTCTTTTCCCGATGACTGGATTCAAATGAAATTGAGTTATTCCGGCGACAGTGAAAACGTTGCTGACAAGCAATGCTCTCACTAGCAACACTCTTCAATACTGATTGGGTTTATATGCTTATCAAACACCACGAAATGGAAGAAAAACAAACCAATTGAACACAGCGGCAACTTAATTAACACCATGACGCACAGTTTTCAAGAGGTTTCCGGCCAGGTCCACATCCGAAACAGCTAGTATGATGAAGTTTCAGAGCAAACAAATATAGACTCATTGAAGTGCAAAACATCTCTAACCTCGCCCATTTATTAGCGAATTTGTGGCAATTTCTATCACAATTTCTACCAATATAAATGCCACTATTGTCTCTCTTTTACAGGCTCTTTTTCTATGAGTATTGCTCAAATACGTCGATACGCATTATTAGAGCGGTACTCATAGTTTACTTCGATCCAACGTTTCTCATTCATACTTGGAACGTTTAATGAAGTCTAACGAAACTTCGTACACTAACGAGCCTCACCCAACATAGTGCTCCCCAAATTATGCAGAAATATGGGAAAGGCAACCGGAGGTCAGGCACTGTTTGATACCCCTGTGAAAAAATAACCTTTGCCAAATGTGAGTGGTAGGTTTCATTTTTCTTCATATTTTCTGGGCAGGAGTATATTCTTTCAGAGGAGAAAGTTCGTACTTCTACTCATTCCATGCGTGTGAAACTCATTTATGCATGAGGTCTTTCGTTCTAGCATGACTCGGCTAGAACTTTTTCATTTTCTCCTATGCTCTTTTCATGTCAACCTTGCTCTTTTTTTTATTATACATTTGATGACTATTGCGTGCCGACCTTTTTTGTAGTATAGGTGCTCAATCATTAATATGTGTTGCTCCATCATTCTCACCTTTATTTGCAGTCATCGTATTTGATAACATTCGAGGAAAAACTTTTCTCGACATATTAAAACTCGATTTGCGTAGTAGATGCCGCTCAACAACAATACGTGCTTCTGACTTTGCAATTCCGAGCCGCAGAAGAGCCACAGATAATCGTTTTGCTATAATTATAAGTGAATTACTTAAGAATTACTCATTTTAGTTTTGGTTAAAGCAAAGCTTCTAATTCCGACTTCGTCTTCCATGTTGGAATGATGGCAATGGGTATGCCGTCGAAAGCCGACAGACATTAGCCCTTTAAAGGGAGGCACCAGAGATGGGAGCGTGAGTCCAGGGCGGCAGATACAAAAGGCGAGGGACCCCCGCTCCCGCCATTTCGTAATCACTAACCAAGAAGTTTCCAACTCATTCGTTGACGTTTCTGTTGCCTAACCAAGCCAGTTCCGTTATTCTGTCTAAAGAGAGAGTTGCCACCACACGGAACCACCGATTCTCAAGGGGCTACGTGAGTTTGATGGCACGTTTCCTTTCTACACCCAAGTTATTAAATGGTGCATCGACCGGGAATCTCAAACGGAGAGAACTTAGTGGAAACTGAAGATAGCGAGGAGCCGGAGTCACTGGAAGAGCCTCTCGCCAGGGAACACACGAGCAAGGAGGCCGATAGGAAGAGACGAGCCCCCTGGTCGCCAACACATTCGGAACGCGGATGACGCGACGAAGCAGACCGATTGCCTCATCCCAGGAAACTCCTGGGGCCGTAGTAATTGCGCTGGAACCGGCGGTTATAGAGAAAGTTGTGGCCTCGAACAACAGTCGGTTTTCGAGGTTAACCGACTTATAACCAAGATATAACCAAATTCTTGCCATCACTTGAACTACATCCACTCCATTTCCACTTATTTGCAAAAGACGGCCTTAGCGAGGAAATGAACGCTCGAAGACTTGCGTGCATGGCAACAATCATCGCACTGAGCCACAGTATTCATGGACATACTATTTCAAACCCAGGCGATGACGAAAGAATCCAGTGGTGTACATACACCTCGCCGCTGTTAGCAGATGTTCTCCACGATCAATCCGTTCTCTGTTTCGAATAAAAGGGTGTTTATTTTACAATCTTGAAGCAATACCGCATCGGATCTGAACTACATTCCTAATATTGCAAATATTTCGCAGATAGTACAGAATTACGTGCATAACTAATGTGTTCAAACCTTTTGGGTCATTTTAGTCGTGGTTAACGGCGCAAACGCAAAAATGCAAAACTACGGATACCGGCAGGATTTGAACCCCGCACCCTCCCCATCAGACCCTATCATCTTACCCACCCTACCACACAGCAACTTGTCGTTCTCGACGGAAGGCGCCTCATAACCGTGTGTTATGATACCGACTGGCCAAATTACTGGTATACATGATGTAGAACCTTGTTAGTCAAACCTTCAAACCATGTAGGTTTCATTTCAATCTGTTTCATTAACTTCTCGCACTTGTAAAATGAGACCGAATGCATTGGCAGAGCTACTCGGTTGTTTTAAATGCAAAAAGAATAACTTGGAACTTAAAACGGAAGGAAACTGCTTAATTTTCCTAAATATTTAGAAAATCAGCTTTACGGTTACAAGGCGTAGTTAGGAAAGCCCAAATTTTAACGCAAAATCATGTTGGAATACCACTTACACACTTGTATAACCGGGATCTAAAAAGTCCTCTGGAGGACTTTTTAATAACCGGGATGTCCCCTTGTCTGCGTCTGAGACATTTGCGCGCTCTCTGCGCGCGCTCTATCAATATCGATATGGCAGTGTCTTTGCGATCCAACAAACCGACGGTTTTGCAGCGCCCGAGACCAGCATACAAACTTTGGTATAACCTGCCAGTTATATCACGGTTATTGAAACCAAGTCGAAATTCATTTCTTTCAGACCATTTCAAGATAGTAATGGTTCCTGGTTATAAACTGTATAACTGCCGGTTCAACCTCCTGGTTAACCGGCAGTTATAGCGCAATTACTACGGCCCCTGATGGATAACGAGACACATTCGGCCATGAAGAAGCTTGGCAACATTAATCTGCCTAAGCGTTGGACAGGCTATCGTGAAGAGCGGGTGTTAGACAAACAGGAAAGACTGCAGTAGTGCCCTTTCTGTGGATGGAAAGGTAACCATGCCTCCAATGAATGCCTTGCGGAACGTTCTGTACAAACAAGACTTTGGGTTGTACAGAAAAAGAAGCTGTGTATGAAATGTCTCCAGAAGTTTTGCAAAGAAGAAAGATGCCCAGATGCAAGATGACAAGAGACCTGCAACTACTGCAATAATATCAAATACTTGTGGTAGAGCCACTAAATTTCAGCTTAGGAGAACCCGGCTAGGTTGCAGTCGCCATTTCTTTTTTGACAGGACTGTTCCCAAGTATGAGAAAATTGCAGAAACCATCCCATACCTCCTGCTCACAACTCATTCAAGAAGCTTCCTAAATGAAGCCTCAGTCCCTCATGTCGTACTTGTCTTTTTGATGATTGTTGTTCTACATATAGGGTTCGTGTGTCATGATCTGTTGTTCGTTTGCTCTATGGTTTCATATTTTTCTCACTCATTTTTCACATTATATAAGTTTATCCTAGTTTATAATGTATACAAATGTTCAAACTGTTGCATATCCGATGAAGCCGCAACAGGGTGGTTCCAGCCCAACATTGAGTCTCTAACCATATCCACAGGTGCTAACGACTCCATGCAGTTAACATTTCTTGCAAATCAAGTTTCTCTGGAGAAAAAGGCGACCGATTGGTTGCAAGGAAAACAGTAGCAGGATTTCACATTTCTTTAATTCCAGATATCAAACTTTAATAGTTCGAAGCGTAGTAATTTTTTCATTTAAGCTCGCGCATATTGATTCCTCCCATATAACCTCCTACAAACTTTCACTAGTAATCTTAGAATTTTTCACGACTTGTTTTCAACTTAAAAAACACTGTTCTACAGGGTTATGAGCGTATGCATTGGGCCTACTAAAATTACATATTTCTTTACTTTCACAGTCTTTTCTATTTCTTTTTCTTTTCTCCCACAGAAAGTAGCCAAAGAATCACTCGTTTTTTTTCCTCATCAATCTTTTACCTAGTGTTATCTTGCTTCTCATCTGCATGTTTTGCAAAATACGATAGAAGCATCATTGCTTATGAATTTTGTTTAGAAATCATTGTCTAATGAGCTGAATAGATCTCACCATTTCTCTAGATACTAATAAACCGTAATTTTTTAATAGTTGCTGCATGAGATCTACGTCATTCGAGGCCCTTCTTCAGCTTCAAGGTCGAATATGTGTGAGAATTGGGATATGAGTCAAAGACACCACAAGTTTTAGTTTGACACATTCTGGAGAGTCATTCTTAAGCCAGCGTTCCGAACAGTGCAGGCTAGCACCGCGTCATCGATTCTAGAGATGATTCCTTCAATTATAATGTCCAGTTAGGAAGTGCAGAAGATTGCCTATGTATAGATTTGTAAGTAGTGGTTCAATTTTCTGTTTCGAAAACTGGTCTCCATCCAGATTCACTAGTTATCAGACTAATCATTTTTAGGTCATTTTCCAGCAGTCCTCAGCAGGGAATGAGAGAAAAAGAAGATTAGCTTTGTGAGCTCTTCAACGACAGAAGTTAGGAAAACTGGCGTGATGTTAATTCGCCATCGATTTCTGTCATTCTCTCCGTCAGGCAATTTCCCAGCGTTCTCGGAGGTTCCAGTTCGTACGACTAGGGCGGTCATGTTGTAGATTCAAACAATAGGAGTATTAGCAGATTCTACTAGTCCAAAATGGTTCAAAATGAATCGGCGATATACGAGACAACAGTGGAAGAAAAGATCCTCATCGGCCACTACGTCACATTGCCTTGTACAGCTTCCAAATGGATTCGTCTGGATTTTATCTCTGATACAATCTGTTCCCATGCGTACAAAAGAAGAAGGCCAAAAAATAGTATTCATTCTGAAATTCTTCCCACTTACTCATATCATCCGGTATGGAATGATGATTAAGATTTCAAAACACTGGCTGTTGTTAACACTGGCTTACCTGCTTCAGCAGAATATCGCTCATTACCTAGCCGTGCGCTTCTGCACAGCACGAAAACAAACGTGAGAACGGAGACCTGTAGCTGCGTCGCTATTATATGCGATACTAATTGAGAGCGGAGCGTCTATCGCATCCTCCCACTCTCCCTCTTTTTGTGCCACTTAATCGGTCCTTTTCCTAAAAGCTCTCAAGCTTTCAACGATCAAGGAGGTGCTCTTTCGTCAATGTTTCAACAAGGTTGTGGCACAATACTCTCTTTTTGTTTTGTTTGCTTGCAGTTCTGTGGTGTTCACTGTTCAAATCTTTGACGTCAAATGCACAATACACAGGAATGATCTGATTCTATGTTAATACTCCATCTTTAGTCAACAAAGGCTTTGAGGCGCTTACGTTGTCACATCACACGTCAATTTATTAGTGCAGGTTCTGAACAACCCTCTATCCAGCAAGTATTTCCTTACTAGTGCTCCTTCCATTCCTCCATTCGTCGATTGAGTGCGCTATGGAGAGTGCTGCCGAGCAGAAATTCATAAGGAAACATATCACTTTTCATTATTGGCATTTCGGTAGCCTCCATATTACTTGTTGAAGAGTGCTGTTTTAATTTAGCATGAATCTCGCGACGTTCATGATTTTTAACATTTTTGATGTATTATTAAAGTCTCGATTAGAGGCAGCACTCACGCTGAAAAAAAGTCTCGATTAGAGGCAGCACTCACGCTGAAAAAAGTTCTCTCATATTCTCAAAAAAGCTTTTTTAGAACAAAAAACCGCAACGAAAAACGAACAACTCCTGCATCTACCACCCGATTCTAAAAGTTTCACTCAGTTACAGTCGCGGTCAAACAGTTATGATCAGCTTTATTTTGACAAGAGGATTTTTCGGTATAACTCAACTCTTGATTGAGCTATCTACAGAAAATTTGGATATGCATTGAAGTTATTTTGCGTTATTTAGCCTAGACATCAATTTCCTCCGCTTCCTTTGATTTCGACCGACATCTTCACTACCACCGTCTGAGAAAAATGTAGAGTTAATATAAATGCTGCCATTTTCTTTGCTTGCTGCTCAAACAAAACTGCGCAAAAACCAAAGTACCAAAAAATTTACCAACAAAATCTTTTTTTTATTGTATCCAAAGAAATTGCTAGCGCTATTGTTCCTATTTCAACGTCAGAATAATTGTTAGTAGTGGTTATCATAAAAATATCCTCAGTCGGAATGGTTGTGTTTTGTTCTAGATTATTGAAAATTTTCTTCTCACCTTTTTGGACTTCTTGATAATCCCGCTTCTTATTTAAAGAGAAGATTATAGAACACGTCTATTACAGCAAATTACTCACTCAAGATACGATTTAGAATAACTCCTCTGCTAATCGAACTGAGGCCATACAAACAGGAAGTATGTATCATACTGATGAAAATGGTGAATTTAGACTTGGCACGCGATGGTTCTGTTAGAAAGCAGCTTTCGTCAATGCTTCAGCGAAAAGAAATTTCGATCCTCACCACACCCTAAAGTTTTGGCCAAACAACTCAATCCCAAGTTTGGTTATGATGAAACGTTCCGCCTTCAACATCTCAATGTTCATCTCCTGGCGACCGTCACTGTGTGTATCTCTCCGCTATCTGACAGCGTTTACGATCTTGAAAGTGTGAATATCCTGTGTGAAGATCGAGATATTTCTCGTAGCTTGAACCCTTACCGCGACAATAAACTTTGTGGTTTTCTTGTAAGTTATATTGTAGATGACATCAGATGTGATGTAAAATCATCAAGAAAACTATGATTTGCCACGACGGCGGCAAATCCAACGCGAGCGAAGCGGCTATGCCGCATACGTTCCCTGTCTGCGAATACCCCCTCCCCCCCCCCCCCGCCATCTGCACTCGCTGTACTTAAGGTTTAGAAAATAATATGGAGTTCCTATCATCACTACGAATTTCTTCTTCAAAAAACCATGGAATTGCATGGATAATCGCACAAAGTCATCGAATTTATGGGTACCCTAAATGGTGTAACCCAAAATGAATGCATGAATACTGAGCAAATGAATGCTGTAGCACATGCAGATAGAAACCTTCCGGTAGCATGCTTTCGAACGATGCCTCAGTAGAAAAAGGAAATTGAGGATTACAGGAGCTCTGCGCTTTCACTGCTGTTCTTAATTTCCCATCATCTTTGTTTTTGTCTCACCAAGAGGAAGCCAAATCCTTGTTTCTTACAACTGCATCACAACCGGCAATGCTACTTGAGCGGATTCTCTGCCCGTTCAAAACAATTTTTCTGCTAGAATTTTGCCTGCAAATGAAGCTGAGTTCCGATCATCCCCCTTTATGTGAACTCCTGCTGTCTGTGGACTCAACCATCACATTAATAGGGGTTAAGAATCACAGGCTACCGCTTTATTAGTGATATGATTTGTCATCCCGTAGCCCCTCTCACCTTTCACCTGCTTATCACGTCATATTTAACTGGGTGGATGTGATTTCCAAATTAATAATCTTGTCTTGGAGCATTCTGAGACAAAATTTTAAATTGTTCTTTGCTATGGAGATTATTGGGTATTCCTGAGTCTAGTACAACCTGAACACTCTTATAAGTATTCTGCCTTATCACGGCTCATATGCGAAACGGTATACCAGAAATATTTTTTTTTGGTTATTTCTAAATATCTCCTACTTCCCAAAGGTGATATTGAGTCCACTGCTGACCAGGGGCTGCAATTCCAGAAATGATAGCCAGGCAAGCTAACGATGTTCAACGTGACCGCCTAACGCATAGATTTCCAGGAGATGCAGGGCGCGGAACTTGGTTTGCTAGCCTAGATTTGAGTGGTTACGCATTTATAAATCTTGTTCTAGCTAAACAACAAAATCTTCGTTGATGTAATGCTTAGTTTTTGAAAGCTAAACTGTTTACTGAAGTTAAAGCTCGCCTTTCTAAAAATGTTGCGATATTTGCTTGGGATAAGTGCACCCAAACATTAAAAGACCGCAATTAATGAGATTTCATCGAATGTTTCACAGGACGCTCCTTTCACAGGAAATTTAGAAGCAGCATTTTTGAGAATATTCTGTCTAGAAGACTCAAGCGTATTCTCAAGGTATCGAGGCTCTTCAACACTTTCATGAATCTGAAACGTTCCGAAAGCACCAAAACGCTCTTTTTGGAAGCTTTTAACTATATTATGTGAGACAGATGCAGTCGAGTTGCGAAAATTATTTGGAAATACATGAAAGGGAAAACAGTGAAGGAATTGGAGAATTTAGCATTTAGGAGTGCGAACGAATAGGTGAAGAAACCAAACGCTCTGCGTTTAGCGAGCAGTGAACTCGTCGGGAGTAGGCGCCAGATACTTGCCTATTGTTGAGTTGAACGCAAGATATTTCCCTGCTGTGGTTGTACGCGAGCTGCTGGAACTTCACGAGAGTTACTGAAAGTATGGAAATCTAAGAGGCGAAAGTTTCCGTTGGTGCTGCCTTTGAGTAAATCAAATAATGCATGAAAAAAAGTGCGGCCATTTGGAATTCATTAGTCGTTCTATTTCGTTTATTCTATGTTATGACGTATTCAAATTCTGTTATTCATGCTACACACAACAACAATGCTTTCTGTAAATAGTAGTTTTCCTGTTTACTACCCTGGGGATGGGAAAAATTCGCTCCACATTTGTGATTCATCACACATTTTCACGCACGCATACATAGCATGCGTATAATTAGTAGTATACTGCTGCTCCCGAAGGGATCCGGTTGGTAAAAGAAAACGTTGCCAGTCTCAGTTTCCATCCAGACGTTACCTTCGAAGGTTACTACAATTCGTAAAGATATTGTTCAAGTTCTCAAGAAACAATTAGCCAGAACCAGTGTATCGCTCCAGAAAGGTAAATATGTATATCCTATGTGATGGTATTAGTGGGTGCGAGAGAAGGTGGGTGGAAACCCTGCTGAACAGACATTTTTCGGTGGTTCAGTTTAATGAGAGAAGAGTCGAGTACACGACATGAGCTACAATGTGTTTATCTGGCCAAACCGTAGCAACCGCACCAGCCCACCATTAGGATCATCGAAAAGTCGATGATAGATGGTATACCAAGCCGATTACTGCTTTTTTTTCGCCGAGTTTTGCCAACTGTCCATACATTAAAATCGTTAGGCAAAACGTTAGCTGATGCATAGTTTGTACTCTCTGTTGTTAGTGCTCTCGCAGGAAATTGAGATACCGTTGTACATGAATCGATAACTTTTTTAATCCATACTTTAGGACAGCTCCACTCTATTTTATAGCTCTGTTCTCTGCCTGTTTCTGGCCTTCATGAATCATGTGTTCCATCAAATTCTTGTCACCGCATGTCTGGCACAAATTTTCCCTGGAAAGAAGGAAACAGTCATTATTGCGGCCCAGTAATCGAGGGCCAATTTCCTTACAATGCGCTATTTCCCGATTCGTGCTTATTGACGTTATCACGGAGTCTTAGAGACTTGTTTGCATATTTTGATGAAGCACCAAACTTGACGGGTTCATGCTATCCGTGAAAACGTAATAAATGTGCAGTTTTTGAAATAAAAGTGCTATAGTATCGAATTCTCTGCGCTGTATTCCGAAAGTACTTTTCTCACCAACACAAAGCATTACGAGTGAGCCACAGTAGCGAAAATAGTATAGGAAGTCCCATTATGTGCTATATCTTCCTGACAGTTCATTACTCGTTTTTTTGCAGAATTTGTATTAGTACTACATAGATCTGAATCGTATGTTTCTAAATAGAACATTGCTGGTGTGGCAACAAGCTTACTTACATCCCATTTCCGGCCCCTCCCAAATAATTTATTTGATGAGTTAGAACTATCTTAGATATATGATTATCTTCAGCTATTCGAACTTTAGATGTTGAAAAGGTAAATGTTTTTGTAACAGTGACATGGTTCTTTGTATCATAATCGATTAACATCTGTCAACTATTATCAAGAGAAATAGTAAAAGATTTGTGGACAATCAACCACCTTGTACTCTTTGTATACGCTCATTCAAGTTGGAGTTAGGCGAAATACCACATTCTTCTTAGACTGATAATGTGAAGACTCTTCAACTCTTTTACTCGTTAGCTCTCGTCGTTAACATCCTCTTCAGAACTTAATGTATACAGTAAAAGCATTCAAAACAATAACAATACCGATAATCAGTTAGCGACTGAGTCTTCTGACTCCAAGGCCAATGCAGATTGTTTTGCCTATACGGATAACTTAGTTCACCCATGAACGCACATCAACACGCAAAGCAAATCATAACCTTTCTTCTGCTATGGTACGCAAGCGAGACTACCACGGATGATTAAATGTTGGAGAGCTGCTTGTATTTAAATCATATGGCCAATCATATTACCTCGCACAGCTCCTCTTTCTATCGTTGTCGCCTGCTTCTTTCGACCGTCTATATAATTTTCTCCGAAGTATACTTTGAAGTCGGCACCCCTAACAATTTTCATGTCCGATATTCCGAGTCAATCGAATAGTGAGACGGACGATTCTCCCGATAGCCTTTCGAATACTGCACTGTCGTGGGTATCGAATTTCTCGAAATATATTTCGAGAACACCTATGTCTACGGCAGCAGAGAATGGAAGAGTCAGCTCAAATCCCTGAGCGCCGGGGCCGAATTTCGGTGTGGCCGTGGCCAGCCACCTTTTGCCGGCCAAAGGGTGGAAGAAAATACTGATTTCAGCAAGAAAACGGAAATATCTTGCGAATTGACATTCATGTTCAGCATCTCAAATAACCGGATATGCAGAGTTTTAAAAAAAATCTTTAGAATGCGATACCTACCGAACCGACGAAAGGCGGAATTCGGCCTCTTGTGGAAGTTATTAGTTCTGTTCAAAAAAAGCCTCATTCCGGGACATGCGAAGGAGAGAATCGGAACTTGAGGAGCACCAAATAGGGACTTGCGATGTGTAACAGTCCGCTCTTCTGGCAATGCTCTCTGGAGGCGCTGGGTCAATCCTGCGCATTGGTGTGACTCTTTCTCTAAGAGAATAGCTGCGTTCCAACATTTCAGTAGGAGGAGTTGTGGTGTGAAACAAAGGTAAGCTTCCGTTTACGATTACACTCGATCTTTATGATGAAACCTAGTTCCGTTCCCACCTATCATTTCCTCTCCATGCCACCTGGGCATCTTTCCCTACATATCGGAACCGAAATTTACCGAAACCAGCTTTTCCTTGAGATTTGACAAAATAGTGTGTTCATTGTCGCCAAAGTGCTAAACTTAGGAATACAACAAAATCTGAAGACAAAATTACCATGGGCGCTGTCGATGGTGCATGATGACATTGAATTTTGGGAGACGATTTTTGCGTCCATTGAGGTTCGGTGCCTTGAGAAGCTTTCGGATGAAAAGGAGGAGGGATTAGCTAATGCCATATGGTGCTCATCCAGCTTTCTTCGTAGTAGCGTCATATTTTTGCCCACACATTTTCCTCAGCAGCATCCGCATCTGATAAGGAACCTCATAAATGACAATTCTCTCGTTCCTCGTACAAGCCCTTGCTGGCGATGCGCACCTGCTTGCAGTCTGAGACATTCTGGTTATAAAACGACCTCTGCTTTGCTTTCTGTGAAGCAAAAAGAAATAGTACAGTTTCAGAGAAGCAGATGGATGAAGTGGTTTGCTTCTGCCGAAGCAGGACATCGCTATGGTCAAAGTACACGAAAGATAGTTTTTTAAAGACCGAGAGACACCGACAGAAGCTTGCTCGTGCTGCGTGCTTACAACACATAATACTTCAATATTGGCTGTTTATTTGTAATTTGAACAATGTAGAGAAACAACTACCTGGCCTTCCTCACATAATTGTTGACTTGTCCTAGTGAAAGTTTGCACTATAATCCTTACTATTATGATGTCGTCGAAAAATGGAAAACAGCGTCTGCGCGAACTTTTGAGATATGACATTCACGGATTCCCTCCCATGAGTATCGCCGCCGATGAATTTTGGGAGGAGAACTTCATGACACATTCGGAACTGCATAAGCCGTAAAGGGATTGAACAAGGTTGGCAGGGAAATTCTTTTAGGTTATCTCCATCATCGTTCGTTCCTTCAGCATTTTATCCTATCTTTCTTCATTTCAAGGAACTAAGATAACCTTTGATGTAGGAAGTTACAATCAAACCGAAAGAAAATATCAAGGGCAGCGACAACTATATGAATGGTTGAACCAAAATTATCAGAAAAAAAACAATAAAGCAATGGAAAATAGATGGCAATAATGCTTTGGTGCTCTTCTGAGCTCTTCCTGATTTGGTTCTAGAAAGGAGGAAGCAATAAAGCTTGAGTAGAATGAGAAAAGGATGACAGCAACTGAGAGTAGATGCCCCTGGACTTTGTATCCTACCTACTAAGCTCTTCAGGCTGCGTTCCTGCTACACATTTATCAGAGGAAATGTGTCTCAATATGCAAGCCGCACTCATTAGACATCTTTCGCAATTTCCCAGGACATACCAAATGCCGAAGCTCAATTATCTGCACGACCCCTTGAGTCATATATTCTGAATACAGAGCCGTTCATCTGAATCTAATCTCGTTTGAAATAATACGAAGTGCATTTAATAACTACAGTGACATGTTGAAAGCGGAATTTTTCATCATAACTCAACTTGGGATTAAGCTATTTGGCCGGAATTTTAATTGTGATGATGGCCGAAGTACTTTTTCTCTCTGCTGCGTAGCATTGACGCAAACTGCTTTCAAACAGAACTATTGCAAGTCTAAATTCACCACTTTCATCGATATGATGGTTCCTCGTTTGTGTTGCCCCATTTCGATCTGCAAAGTAGTTATTCTAGATCCTATTATATCCGAGTGGGTAATTTGCTGTAGTAGTCGTGTTCCTCAGTTTCTCTCTTTACATAAAAAGCGGGATTGCCCTCAAAAAAAATGAGAAAAAAAAACTTAATAGTCTTGAATAAAAGTCAACTGTTCCGACGGAAGATATTCCTATGATATCCACTAATAACAACTATTCTGTCATTGGAATAGCAACTGCAATGCTATCAATATTCTTTAGAGACAATAAAATTTTTTTGGTAAATTCGACCACTTACTTTGGCCCTCACATTTCAGCAGCATAGTGCAGCAATGAAATGTAGCGGAAAAATAGCCAATTATTTGCCTAATCTGTACCAACTCTGAGTTTCGAACTCAACGAACTGAGTTTCTGTTCAGATACGCTGCTGTTACGAGGCACCGTTACAGCCTCAGTATATGTACATCCAAATTTCACCTGAATAGCTCAATCCAGAATTAAATAATAGCAAAAATGGCTCTGATCATATCTTTCTGTATTTGATACCCTCGCCTAATATAATAACTAAAACCTCTTGAGGCTAGGAATTTCAAACCTTATTAGGTGATAGCTTTTCAGAGCTGAGTCAATAGCGAACCATCTTTGTAGGCTTTCCTCAGATCGTTATTTATTTTCTCGTTCACAGCAAATACCTATATTTTTGCTCAACGAGACCAACAACTGCTAAGCGGATCGTTTGACGCTAGACAGATTAACTTCTTGTGGGATTATGCGTGTAATTATAGGCCCTCGGTGTTCTATATTGACGTAGGCTGATGTTCCCAATTACGCACACAATTCTAAGCTCTGTTTCCTCATCAGTTACATTTATTGCAATGTTTGACGAAGAAGTAATCCTACCTCATTGTTCCTATTGTTAATGATGAGAAGAAAAAGCGTTGGCCAATTAATCTAGGCGGCGTCTAGGACCTCAACAAGCCAAGCTATGCCTCAACCTTGTGTGATAGAACGACTGCATCACGATGCCAACATGAAACATGACTGAGTGTTGTACTTACCAGATGGCTCGCTTCTGCTCTCCACCCTTGCTCCCTCCAAGACAGCTGAGCGATATTGTTGAGGCGGTTGGACCTTACTTGCTCTCAATTGTTCTGCCTAAAGTGCTTACTATCTCTAAAAAACCAGTCTATTGAAGTATGCGGCCCACGTCCACCCTCCATATTTCATCAATTGTTTTACTCTCCAGCCACACGTTTGAAGTGTGAGAACCAACTCCCACCTCACCTTAGCTTTAGCCGTTTTTGACTACCGTTGTAGCTACCGTGAACTCTCTTTTCTTTCCCAAACAGTTCTTTTTCCCTTTTTTTCTGATGAGCTCAGAAGCGAAGGCAAATGTGTTAAAGTTCCTTCGCACTTGCAAGCACCCATTCTAATGAACGGAAATTAAAATGGAAAGATGTTAATTGATAAGTGAAAACGGTGCCACCATCTTTCTGAGAATGGTAGTGGACTTATTTTGAGCTGATGTGCAAAAACTAGTGCATTTTCTCTTAAAGGCAGAACTCCTCGAAATCCTCGACTCAGATTTAAACTGTTAATAGTGGAACACACCATCATAAAAGTTCAGCGAACACAAAGAATCGTGAGTTATCTGCTAGGAAATATCTGCTAGGAAATCCCGTTGGGCTTGTCTAGTCTCCGCTGTGGCGGAGACTAGACGAGCCCAACGGGACTTGTCTGGCCAACTGAGGCCCGGTTGAAACTGTGGCCCATTGTACCGTTTGGCCAGGCAAGTTGCGTGTGATGCGGTCGTGTGCCGACGCGGCGCGGGCGGGAAAATCCGCTTCGCCGCAGATGTTCGGTTCGTGGAGCGCTGGCGCAAGGAGCACATACGTGCCCTGTGAACCCATTTTCGTACTGTTATGGTACTATTATTTGTACCATTATTACTACTTTGTACTATTATTATTTGTACTTATTATTGTTATACTTAACTATTATTACTACATATTATATTGTGAATTCGTTATGAGAGGATTTTTCGAGCCTCTCATCTTTGCTTTTGTCTATTTGAGAACGAATGACATTAAGCTATGAGCACATATCTTTAAGAATGCTCCGAGCAGAAAAACAATTGAATGTCTATTTTTCTAATAAGAACGTTATCATGAAATCCGACATGTCGCATTCCTGGTTCATCCTGAATTCCTCGCCTTCAACAATGGGCAGAGGATAAAAGGCTCAACATGAGCATAGTTGTGGTAGATTAGTATTATGCCACAAGTCAGCCGCAAGTAGCGACGTCACTCGTTTAACATATAGTCCTTGTCGAAAAGATAGACGGATTCCATGACTGCAGAATCGCTGTGGGACCTAGGCGAGAGATGCAGTAAGAGCATGCTTGAATTGAGAGGGTCGAGTAGGTCCCGCTGTGATTCTGCGGTCGCCACGTTATGAAACCGCACGCGCAATCCGTCTGTCTTTTCGACAAGGACTATACAAGTGTGTATACCGTAAGTCAAACCACAAGTGAACTATGAAACACGGAAAACCACTCACTCGCTGCCTTAGCATTAGTCTTTGTCCATTTTATAATGTGGTGCCTATAAATATGTACTTACTGAAAGTAAATCTAGTACTTAGTAAATCACGAAATCATACTGGATCTTAATCTTTTCCAACAGGTAAGCATAACAGAATGATACCTGATGAAAAAAATTTTAAATTACGAAGCATCGTAGTTGTGCAATGGTTTCAGATCAAGACAGCGTCTTCCCAGAACACGTAAGATTTATGAATTGAACGGGGATCTCGATGCTAAATGGATTTTCGAGTTGAACACCAGAATTGGAGTGTTCCGACCACTTTTCTCATGCTCCAATTTTTATTGCAATAATCCCCACATATGTGTATGTACATGAGTGAGGTACCGTCTTCCACTTAGACCTGTTCATAAAGATCGCGCTTCCCAAGAGCATAAATGGACATACACTCATGTCTGGGAATTTCGAAAGATCTTGATGCGAATACTATGTTCATCCTGTTCATCGCTGCATGGTATTAATGGATATAACCAGATATGGTGAGAGCTTAGGACTTGTGGGTTTTCGTAGTATTAGGCGACAAACGATGTGATGTCCTTTATACGTATGTATCCTCTGCCAGATAGGATGAAATAGCGCAAAACAATGAGAGAATTCGAGAGGATTCCTATTTGTGGTGAACGAGAAGTGCTGTTCTGGGACAACTGAGTACCGTTACCTTCTCCGCTGTATGAATTTGGTCGAAGTCACACAACAAATCACTAACCTGATGAAACCTCTGTAAAGAAGGCTGCCCCCAGCTAACGGAATTCACTGGAATTATCCCTCATTCATTCTTTGCACCCATTCCTACAAGCAGAATAAAGAAGGTTAGTCCAGCAGAAGGTTGTGCAGAAGGTTGTGTCTGAGGTTCGAGATCTTGGTTTTGTTTACGACCAGAACCTCAGTTTTTCCCGTCACTGTAAACTTCTAACTTCCAAAAGTCATTGTTGAACATTCAACCTTTTCAAAGCACTACGATGGCGTGACGCAAACGTTTTGTTAAGAGCATACAAAACGTATGTTCGACCGTTACTAGAAACTGGTACTACAATTTTCTCCCCATATAAGAAAAAGGACATTTGCGCTCTTGAAGGGGTTCAAACAGCTTCACAAGAAAACTTATGCTGAGGTCGCATCGCATGTCCTATTCAGAAATTCCCAGTGGCACTGAGCGCAACAAAGTCTTTGGTCTGAAAACACTTGAGTGGAGAAGGAAAAGAAATGACTCGATCATTACAAGCTATTTAAGGGGCCTATCAACCTTCCACCATCCGATTTCTTCCTTGTAAATGAGTCCAAAACAAGAGGAGCTCCGTTTAAAATCTTCACAAATACAGCCAGATCTCAAGTAAGATCGAAGTTTTTCACTAATAGAATCTGCTCTAACTTTAATATTGTTTTAAACCTATTTCGAAAGCGTGTTATGCATTTTGTGTGACTGCTTTTTTTATGCGTTCTGTTTTAAAAGTTTTATTTGATTCATGCATGTGTTTCACATGCCCAATAAAGAAAGAAAGAACGAAGATCGAAATGAAACCTATCTTATGTAAGATTTTGAATAACATAGAGCTACACTACGTAAGCTTGCTACCTCATTTGCCCACTGACGTTGAGATCGTGTTCCAATCTTTGACGAAATAGTGCTCAAGTGGTTAGGGTTCTTACCATCGAGTAGAATCTAAGAAGTTCCCCATCTCCCCGAAACTCCTCATTTTGGATATTTGTGTTTTCCTTCTCAATGATGGAGGGCAAAATTCTTATTCGTACCATAGCACTTTGGCACTTTGTTGAGCGGAATAAGGTGTTCATAGGTTTTATTTCGGCCTACTGGGCTGGCCTCTTGTTCACCCCTGGTTAGTAAAACCACTGTCTGGAGGTATAGCGATATATGAAGAACGCCGGAGGAATCGTTGCAGATGTAGTCTGCAATAATAATGTACTACGCATATCAAACTCCGCGAATTTCAACGAAAAACATGTCCTATTGCTAAAAAGCCACGCGCATTCGTACGCCGCCCACTCCAGAAGACTCAGGGGCAGGCAGAATTGGCTTTCAGGATCCTATAACGTGGAAATTCTTCGTAGAAGCTCCGCTCCTAATTGCCATATATAAAATGCAATTGCCCTTGTTCATCGGGCGAAGAGTCTTCTATCACACTATGTTTGCATCTGCTCAGAATACCTCCACCTACATATTTCATCAGCTCCAACAAGACTATTTTTTTCTCGGATCATTCGACAAGCTAGTTCAAAAATATCATAGATATGCTAGTTAGAAAGTTTTCTACCGAGATTTCTAATCTTTAATTTGAGACAACCTCTGATGATCCGAAGTAAATGGTCAAAATAGGGCATTCTATTTCATCACTACATAATAAGTTTAGATGCGCTTCGGCGTTGTTTTTACTGTGGATATAACAGAATACTTCTACTCTCCTCCCCTTTGCGGACTCAAAGCATTCTCACTGGAAACCGGGGGCTTTCGCCAACAAGTTCTATTGCTCTGCGATTCTACTCATTCATTTATTTGAATGGGCGTTGCACCTAGAAGATTTACCGAACAATATTTTGAGGACTCTGGGGACACCCAAAATATGATGCACCACTCTTTCGATGCCATCGCTTCACACCAGCAAATTTGAACGCTTTTGGACTTCCTACCTTGAATATGAATGTCCCCAGTTGCTGGTAGAAGTGGAGTGAATGATTTATTTCGTATTTCTAAATGCGTATTTCGCATGACACCGTATATTCTCTGGTTGCTGAAAGTCCTTGCGTCTTTCGCACGTATACATACACTGGTAGATGATTCAATGAAATTGTTTTCCGACTTTGAGATAAGGGATATATTCCTATTTCTCGGTATTTCTCAGCCAAGCGAATATCGAAAGCTGATAGCTATCGGAAGGTAGCCTGCACTTTCTAGGTTAGTACTCAGGAACGCATTACGAAGCAAAAAATGGCTTGCAAATCAACTTTCCGTCTTGAGTCTCCATGCATTACGAAGTCTATGAGCTATCCAACCAGGCTAACAATCGTTGGTTCGCTTGATTACCACTTATGAATCCTTGTCTTGTTGGTCTTTGGTGAGGGTGATGTCGCGAAACCCCTGTTAATCTCCCATCGCTCAACGTGTGTGATAACTTCTGTACCGATTGAGTTCAATAAAATAATTCTGTGAAAAAATTGCAAGGAGATAATCCTTGTGCTTCCTTGGATTTCACATATTGTGTTGTATGATGATCTGCTGTAGCTGAAAGTGTAATTATCCTTTATTTTCGGCTAAGAATCGCGAGATCACCCACATTCCACCTTTGCCGGTTTCACCAGAGCCTGTAAGTCGGAGGTACTGTTCGAACTACCCTCACAAACGCCTACTCATTCACAAAAAGTGACGTCACTGAAATTTAAGGCCCAAAATAGAGGATAATAATATTCTTGGCTAATTCAGCTTCAGCGAACGCTCTATTGGTTCAGGGTAACGAAGTACGATTCAAAGCGAAGTAAACTCGGAATGTATTCTTATTGCCATTTATGAGCTCAACTGTATCACCTTTTAGTCGGCTATACAATCCTATAGGAAGTTTTTTTATGTCACTCGCAATATCATTCAGTGCAATATGTTTGATAATATAATGATAAAATATAATTTATTTTGCGTATGTATAGAATTATAATATTTGATTACTTCAATGATTACATCAACTGCAATACGATCTGTAATGACAGACGTCAACGGAAGTACACGTACCTGCACGTACTCGTGAGGCAGGTGATTAATCCCCGTGCAATATTTACTTATGCGAAACATTTAGCATATTTTGCTTATGTTTACCGAACGGCCTAGAGGGCCGCTGATTGTTTCAGCTGTATTCCAGCGTCAATCGTGTTCAAAGCATTTTGCCTGTGGTCAACGGTCACGTCCTTATCTGTCTGCCCTTCTCACTAGAATACCTTGTTTTTCATTCTAATGGCTATTATTGTTCATAGACTTTTTCTGCGAGCGAGATAGAACATAAGAGAGAATTAAGTCTTTTTTTTTTTCGCTAATACATATGGGAGCCGAACTTCGGCGCAAACTTCATTGTGCTGAGGGAACTAGCAAGAACGACCTTTTCATGTAGTTTACAGAACTCATCTCCTTTGCATAAAAGACGTACTTTTTATGGATTCGCTGAGGGTTTTAAAGGTCATCAGTTTCACATCCCAGTTGTATCAATAATGGAGCATAAATGAGGCTCTCGCTAGTTTTAGCCAGTATTGCCATTATTAATTTTCCACTTACTCTCGACGACCGATGGCGAGCGTGTTAAAATGTATGATATTTGCAATGACAGTGCATACGCTTAGACAGGCAAACTTAGAAAGATCTCCAGAGATTTCTCTTTGAAAGGCTAGTTCAGAAACGCCCAACGAAATGCTATGTATGGCTTCTATGTTCGATATGGCTTCTATGTAGCTAGGTACTTTCAGATGAACTTGCTATGTAACTGAACGTTATTAACGACCCAACGTTCCAGCGCAACCGTCGGAAGGACTGAAAAAGCTTCAGGTCTTTGTTCTCGACCTTGTTTCGAACTCAATGCAAAGAGAACACTCCGGATTGACTTTGAACCCACCAGTGGTTCGTCCGCTTATGGGGCCAAGGGAGCTGCACTTCCGGTCCAGTTCAAGCCCAGAAACCGGCTAGTGCAAAAATCCTAGGAACGTTGACTGTGTTCTTCATATTATCCTTACTAATCGATCACTTCATCCTCTCAGATTAGGTGCCTTCAACTTCTCACAATGAGTAAATTAGTAGAAATCTCCACTTATGTAGAAAGGTGCGCGCAACCCACGTCGTTACGCCGACCGATGAATGCCATTGATTTTTTTTGGGTCTCAATAATTGATCCACAGGAGATAGCACGTATGTGTAACATAATGCTAGTGAAGGAGTGATCTCATTAGTTAGTGATAGACAATCATTTTTGTTGTTCAAAGACTGCTAACACCCAATTTTCTGTCCTTGCTCGTCCCTTTTGCCAGATTGGCCGTCATCAAATACTGGCAAGACCGGAGCACTATAGATGGCTCGTAGCTTTTTTAGCTTTTTTTTTAACCGAAAACGTCAACATACACGGCTTATACTGGTACTGATTTTAGTGTTCTACATAGCTTCACAGTCATACGTTCTACACCACATGCCATTAGCCTCTCATATCACGTTACCGTGAGGACATCCTTCAATTTCAAAATGCTTTGGAAGATTTCCAGTAACAAGTACTCAGAGACGTATTGCTTGCCTTCTCTCACCACTAACCACTGACTAAACCATCAATAAGAAAAGATGAATAAATAGTCACTCCAATTCCTGAAATAGTTTTACATGCTAGCCTTCGTAAGCTTACTGCAGCTTGATTCTCATCAGTTTCTTTGGTTACTTTGAGATTTAGCATGCTATTGACGGCGCCAACAAGTCGAATTTGGAGTGGCTATGAAACATGCTTCTAACTATCTAAGCATCTTAGAATAAACACCCTGTAACACAAAGGGAACCAACCTGCTACTTGAGAAACCTAAAGGAGACATCAAATCATAACAGCATCAAACTTACCTTTTATAATGCCGTCGAAGGTGTTATGACAGAGGCTATTCACCACACAGAAATGGGTAAAGAACGAGAATGAAGTTGCGAATTGAAAATCTTATGCTATTGTTCCTGTTGGTACCTCATTAGGCCTGTTGGTACCTCACTGAATTCCTATCGATCTACCTAGTGAAAGTGCCTGAGAGGGTTTCCTAATGTAATTCGAGCTTTTTCTCGCACTTTTCTTTTGCAGAATGTGATTCTCGTAAGTTAATATCTTGTAGTTCATATATGCACATATATTAACGTCGTTCTTATAATGCGTGTTACTCCTGTGACGTCCATGCAGTGACGCCAAAGTTCGTTTTCTTTCTGTGGGCGTGTTTCCCTCCACGCACGAACTTTTCCTTTTTTAAGCGTTTTCTTGTTTTTTCCATTTAGAGATCACTGTGATTCAAGCATTCCAAATGATAAAGAACTCTCATTTTGTAGAAGCTACTATGTCAGTGCTCAACAAAAGAAGTATGTGTCTAGGTTTTGGTGATGTCGTTTATCTTTTGGAATGCATGAGTTTCAATAAACTCTACATAGAAAAAGCGGGTAGGCGATGAGTGTGGATATGACAGAGCATATGTTTACAAAATGTAGAAGATCTCTCACGTCACAGGACTGAGATGCATGGTTAGGTGGACCTTAACATCAAGTGCAGGATAGCTTACAAAAGTCAAACTTGCTCCAAAAAAAAAAGCGCTGCAAGCGACACTGATCACAGTAAGAAATCCAGAAATGAGTAGAAGGATTGAGTATCCACTACTAACTGCCGACCTTTATCAAAAGCTTTTGAACTTATTGGTTCGACCTCAGTCGTGGCTGCTCTCATTATGTTTCTGGAGACCTGGCCTCAAACTGCCAAAGCATGACAATCCTTTCGACAGTATAGCTCGCCGGTTAGATGCTGCAGGCGCTTTCAGGCCTCTGACGGCGATTTGCACAAACAGTACGCATTCTGCGGAATGAGCTCATCGAGAAGATATAGATTAATGATTCAATCATGATGAGACGCTGCAACTCCTTTGCTTAATTTTAGAAGGAACATATGTGGGAAGCTTTCAAATATTTCACAAATATACAGCCTTTATATCTTTCACAATTTCCTTCGGGTCCATTGATGGCACTACACATTCACCGAGGAATCTTCTGCTGACTGCTTCGCAGTTGAGGCAGTGCTGCTCGCTTAAAAGCAGGGGTCCACCTCATTTTCGTAGATCAGCTAACAGCATATTCTGCATCTACTTGGCGCGATGGTTCCAACGGTATACATAAATTGTCTCAGAATGGTCTACAAACCCGTCTTCCAGGGCGGGGTCTGTAACAGTTTGCAAACCCGAGTTGACATGTGAAGCCGTTGATCTTATCGATTGGACACGCCAAGACTCGTTGACCGACGCGGCAGCCGTGGCAGGCAGTCAGCACAGCTTGGAGCGATCCGCCTCCGGGCTCCAAATTTTTATCCAGTTTGAGCCTTTCAAAAATGGGGATTTCGTCGCTTCTGTGCCTGTTGATGTACATCCCAGAGATCAACATGATGAGAAGGTCTAGGATATGTTGGTAAATCCAACAGGCAGAATGAGGTGGCCCTCTGCCTTTAAATGTTTCTGCTCAAATAACTGGCTATAACTCTAACGTGGATGGGTCTCGTAGTTCTGCTGAAATCATCTTAGACATTGAATTTGGAGTTTTACTTTCGAACTATGCTACGTGAAGCTACGATAATATGTCTACAGTAAAAAGACCACTCATTAAAATGGAAACAGTAGCATCAAATCATATGTTGTTGAACATTTTTCATCTGACATTACTCTTTAAATTTTCACAAGTCACTGCTTTGATTATTTGATTCTTACTTAATGGTTTCGACAACGAGGGCAAGCCAGTGATGTCCCCTATGAGATTGGACGAACTCTGAACCAAGTAAAATCTAATTCGATAAGAAGCACCACTCACGAATTTCATCTCAAATATGTTATGTTGCATGTTATTCGCGTAGAATTAAAGATGGATTGGTTAATAGAACGCGTCTGCTCTCCATTACAAGCCACCTCGCTCGCCATAAAATCTCCGCTGCAATCTTTACCGCTTTTTTACTCCCTGTAGTTGCTCCACTCTTTAGCATTAACGCTAATGCAAAAAAATTAGTACTATCGGCTGTACATATATAATCTACTACATCCACTGTCTCGATCTTTACATCTCCTGTTTTAAGATGCTATTCTCTTATAAAATGTTTTAATGAATCCAGAAAATGGGTATGAATTGCGCTCATCGCTTCAGTTTGTTTATCACAAAATTTTATGCTACTCTCCCCATGAAGACGTCAACAAACTTCTCTGTGCTTTTTGTTTTGTCAATAACACACATCACCGCATCTCAAACACAGAACCTATGCTTTCCTACGCGGGATTCTTTATCTTTTCCGTTTTCAGTTTGCTGGTAGTCTAAAAATCCAATTCATGGTAATCAGTCAGTTGAAAATATTGTTTTGGGGAACAGGTTCAAGCGGTTTCTTTTTTGATTCATTTTTGAGATTATCAATGAATAGGTTAGTATTCGGTGCTTGCAAAAGTTCCGGGGCAGTTTCACTAAATTTTCTTAGAGGCCATTGTCGGTTCAAAGTCAACAGTTTTGATCAAATCAAAAAGCATTGGCACCAGTGCAATGTTGCCATCGCAGCACATAAAGATCTTTCCGGAAGCCTCGAATTTAACAGGTTTCCACTTGAAAAAGCTGCACACATCGTTTTTGAGTAGGGTCTGTTCATTGAAAGTTCTACAGCGCATGAGACCATTTAGAACCTTGAAAGGAGGACATTCTGTTGGGGACAGGTCCAAGGATTATATGAAACACATGAGAATTTCAAAGCTAGAATGGTTCATTTTTTACACGGTTGACACTCTTAAAGGCAGAGGGTCACCTCGTTCTGCCTGTTGGATTTATCAACATATCCTAGACCTTCTAATCATGTTGATCCCTGGGATGTACTTCAACAGACACAGAAGCGACGAAATCCCAATTTTTGAAAGGCTCGAACTGGTCAAAAATTTGGAGCCCGGAGGCGGATCGCTCCAAGCTGTGCTGGCTGCCTGCCACGGCTGCCGCGTCGGTCAACGAGTCTTGGCGTGTCCAATCGATAAGATCAACGGCTTCACATGTCAACTCGGGTTGGCAAACTGTTACAGACCTCGTCCTGGAAGACGGGTTTATAGACCATTCTGAGACAATTTATGTATGCCGTTGGAACCACTGCGCCGAGTAGATGCAGCATGTGCTGTTAGCTAAACTATGAAAATGAGGTGGACCCTGCCTTTAACATGCTGATATCCGTAATCCTGCAGCAGCAGTGGACCACATATGCTTGCCTGTGTTGGCATTATTTTTGAGAGTTTGTCCATGATTACTCTCCACATAAGAGTGCAATACCCAAAATAATGGCAAATCTGTTTGAAAGAAAATTCTTTGCGAACTACTAAAGTTACGGCCCAGAAAAGGACAAAAAGTTTCTCTAAACGTGTAGTGATGGTTTGTCACCTTCTTGGGTATGTCGCTGATATCTAGATCCTGAAACGCCCTTTTCCTGTTAACATACATGACCCACACTGCATTACTAATAAGAATCCGTCCAAGAAACAGCTTGCTAGAAAATGAGCAGATCAAATATGTGCAGTCGCCCAGGTGACGATACTGGTGTTCTTCGCTCAGTTCACACGAAATCCGTTTACAATCTTTCTCTTCTTACCGATTATCTTCAAGTGACGGGAAATATTTGGGTAATTACCTCGTAATGTCCTGCACACTTTATACTGGGTCTGATTCAACGTGGCGCTTTCGATCGCCTCTTTGAAGATCAAGTTACTGGCTAGCTCGTGGAGCATTTTCCATGCCCTCCTCTCCGTATAGATTCCACAAGAGCCCACGAGTCTCTGGCATTTTGGAGAAAATACACTGCACGAACGAAAAGTTGGCACTATTGATTGCTCCCTCGCAGATCATCCGAATTTGAATTCATGAAGTAAAATTCCACAAATTTGCTGACTGTACTTAACATTAGTATTATGGCTAAAATACAGCAGCGCTATGACTTAGATCCGAGCCAAAAGTGTTATATGTTGCAGAGGTTTCAGGCTAGCAGTACATATGAAAAAGGCTGCAGGATATGGAAACTGCAAGGAGCAAAAGAACATCAAACGATGAAGTACCACCAACTGCCCCGGAACTTTTGCACGCACCTAATACATAGCTCTTTGGTAATACCCGAGACCTGGGCTTTTCCAGAACCACTCCGCAATTCGGATTAGTTGAGAAACCGCTTAAAAAACTTTGGATGAATTGAAACCCAACCACTTCTCGCCCCCTCAGTGACTTCACCCAATTTACTTCCCTTGTTTCAGAGCCAATGGAGGGCATTCCAAATCGAAGGGTTGCATTTGTTAGTTCTGAGGCAGTAAACATAAATATTAGGACAGTGTTTCAAACTACACGAAGATCCTTTTTCCGGGTGCACTTTTCTTTGTCACCGTGTTTTTGGGCCACGATGTACTACATATTCTCTTTTTACTATTATCGCATTTGCGGTCCTCTTTTCCCTTCCCCCCTCACCTTGCTTCCTATCGCGTGCAGTCTGACCCTCCAAGTCGTCAAGAGTAAATGCTTTTGGCATCAACTACCGCTCGACATCATCCGTGGATTAAATGATGCTCAAGATTCTAGGGATATTAGCGACGTGTGCATAAAAACCTGTACTTCTGAATGAAGGGCATAGAAGCGAGATGTTCCCTTCAAATAGGAAGTCTTGACGCTGAAGATGTCACTCGCTTTGAAGCCCCGCTTGTGAGAGAGATGGAATTCCCCTAGGGTTGCTTCAGACAGAAAGCGGAGTCACTACTGATTCTAACACTCACCCGCGTCTGAACTCAGCTAAGATATTCCATGTACAACGTCAAAGTGCTCGGTATGAGGCGATTTTGCTCGATTTCTCTGAGCAAACGTGACCGAAATGGCCAATAAGGAACTCGCATGTGGGGGATTTTTACTATTACCGAATCTGCTGGTTCATAGCAGTCATCTAACATTCCTTGATATCTGATCTGCTATTATTTATTCTGAGCTGCTATTATTTATTTATTTATTTATTTATTTATTTATTTATTTATTTATTTATTTATTTATTTATTTATTCATGCACTCAGGGTGCACCAAAAAAACGGACACTGAAACTTGAGTGGAATAACTTCATCCGCATTTACCCTTGTAGTACACTGAAGATTGGTCCCAATCCATGGCGAGTCAACAGGCCGTTCTTCTTCTCCAGAAGGTGAAAAAGTCCACTCCGAGATCCTGTTCCCATATCCTGAACGCGGTTGGTGGACTACTACTACTGGGGCTTGGACTGCCAACTTAACCCGTGAAGAACGAATTCAGCCGGTACCCTGGACGAACGAAATAAGGGGACCTCAAGGAAGAGGGTTCACTAGCCTTCGTTCTCCTTAAAAGACTATCCCCACATCTTGAGAAACAAGGAAAAACCAGAATTTTTAATGTAGGGCTAGTAGCGGAATCAGGTATCCACGTCGCTAAAAAACCGAGAAAAATATCTGTACAAGATAGACATGAATCTGGGTGCTGTAGTGAAAGATTAGGTATCTTGTAACGTTGGCATATCCTGAAGATCGATCTCCGGCAAAGCTCTAGTAAACGCTGTATCACTCCTTGACCGCAGTAATTCAATGGGTAGAGCTATGGCTAGCTATAAATTGAGTCTTCTCAAATAACGTAATTTTCCTAGGAAATAGAGCTCCCTTGCTTTTGATAGCATTGATAGAGTTAAGGAGCTATATATCTTATTTAATATGATTCATTTTGCTTGTGGAAAATGGAGGTGTCTGCGTTCACGAAAAACCGCACGACCTTATTCTCCAACCCATTCGTACTTGCTGTACATGCAATCAGACTACTAAATTGAAATAGTGAAACCTGCATATATTTTGCAAGAGAGACGGCTATTTGGTCCACTAGCGAGCGAAACAGTGCCTTAGTGCCTTTCACGGCAAGTAGTGAAAGATGGTGATAATTTCGTTTACACGTCCTACAACACTTATTTGATGAATATCATCTATTACCACCAATTACTTAATTAATTTAATCAATTCTGCTAAAAACATGTAGTAGTAGGGAATGAAGGCTACCCGTATTTAATCTCTCCTTGAGCTATGCAGCGTACTTTGTAAGGCTAAGCCCGAGTCGGATAGTGTAGCCCTCCATATGGATCCACAAACATATGCCGTGCTTCGATACGAATATTTGTGCTGGGCTATGTATGTGGCTATGGTATGAGCCCTTTTTTCTTTTGTTTAACTGCAGGCGGTAACAATGCCCTAGACAACAAATGCTTCATATTGTGTCCCCACATCGATTTCGCTGTTTTCTTTCACGAAGTAATTGTTCATAATGATGTTGGCACGTACGGCCTTATTAGCATTCATTAGACTGATGCACTGCGCAAATCCGATCCGGTTGAACTGATCTATCTCAGAAAGTGTTTTCCGGAACTACTTTTGTTATTAGGCGCTCTTCTGACTTGAAAACAAGTGCTAATTCGTTGTATCATGGTGTTTCGTGGAAATGTATTCACTTGAATTAATAAGGACGTATACTATGAGGCATTATGATAAGTGACTAAGACGATTTTCTCTATTTACATGCTCTGATGAAGACTTAGTGCATGAAGCTCGTATTAATGCCTCGTTACCCGATCTAACACATTAACACATTAGCTAAAACTACCCAAGAAATTTCACCCATGACTGGTCACTGCTCCGATATACGGCGGTGTATAATCATTCATTTTCAAGTTGCCTTTTTTTGCTATGAGGTAATTCGATTTTATTAGGTCGTCAAGTATAAAATGTCCGATTTTGATGTCCGAATATGCTCCTATACTATCCCCGCAGCCTTGCCATCTTAACTACAGCTTGATTGCGACAACAGCTTGGAAACGTGGAAAGTTAGTAGCAATCAAGTGGCGAAGAGCGCTTCCAATATCATGTTGAAAATTGAACATTTCCTCCAGCAAGAAGTGAGCCAATCTCTGGAAGGAGTTGTGGTCTGATAAAGCAAGATCTGCTCAGTACAGTGGGTGGCAGGTGGGTCCTCACCCCTGCTCCTCTGGCTTAAGCAGCGTGGATTTGTGAAAAATGGTCAAAAATTGGCACCCAATTTTGTGGGTCAAACTGAGAAAAATTCGTTTACCGAACCACTTTGGTCATATTGCCTTGAGTACCTAAATATTACTGCATTATACAGGTCACACCTTGCTGCTTGCGCTGACCTAGTTTGACTCCTATCCGCTTCGGCTACGGCTTCCAGCTCATCGATATCCAGGTTCATCATAACTTTGGAGCTTCATATCACCTGAGCAGAACTTCCCAAGCAAACACTGTTCAGTGCATTTACTAGCCAAATGTCCCTTAACACTACCCTGGTGTTCCCAGCTTTCTCAGCTCTAATGGCTTGAAAATGGAACCTATGTTCCAAAACGACGCGATTTTTTGTCTTTGAGTAGTTCTACAAAAAATGCTTTCAAACAAATATTCGAAAACTGATCAGAAACCCAGGGAGTGATTTTGAACGGAAGAGGATGTACCTTCATAACGAAAAAAAGAGATCTAGCGAATCTTCGAAGATAGAGCCCGTCAAACTGACCGCTCATAAAATCGTATATTTCATACTTGACGATCTAATACTTAACTCTTAGGCTTTATGGTCTTCTTCTCATAGTCTTCATTACCCCCCTCGCTCGGTGATGGATTAGGTTTATCATTTCAATTGACACAAGTCACACAATGGCGTGAATTTTTGCAATTCAGCAATGCTAGAAGCAAAATGTCGGAAATGCGGAGCAATGCAAACGCCTGTGTAACTAATTTAATGGAGAAACGTGTGCATGAGGATGCTCTTCACAAATCTGCTTCATGTAACCGTTACCAAGATAGGATTTTCTCACAAATATTTCCATCCGAGAACTTTTTGTTTCGCTGGATTTCTTGTATCTAATATACTTACCTATTCGCTCCTCTATCGCCGCTCTCCTCTGCTAATTTCTGGTGTTTTCCAATGCATCAGAAAAGTCTTTGACCTAACCCTATCAGATGAGGTGTTCTCTTTACGAACTGTTTGAAAATGTCGATAGCAGTTTACAGAGATTAGTGTGCTCCCAGATGTCACGATTAAGAGTCCTCACTAAGCTAAACTATTTCAAAATTCTTTCGCAATCCTTGATCAATCGCTTACCTCATATAGTAGCCCATGAGTTGCTTATGTATTTACTTGCTGTAACCACTGTTTTTTTTTCTGCAATGTGCTGTTAGTATTAGGTTGTCGGAGAAGTTTCCCGCTACTCTCTTCCTCTTTTCGCCAATCTTTTCGCAGTTGTTCAGGAACTTTCTGTCCGAAACATATATAAAGGCGGAGCAGTAGTCTCTCCGTGATAAATTTCCCGCATTCCGTCACGGTTATGGCAAAAAAACCGTCATTGACTAGAAGCATGTGCGACTGCTCCTTCTTTGAGAATTCGTAAAACACTGTGACGAAAGCGAGGCGGCAAAAAATATATGTCATAAGATAGACCTCTCCACTTGCTCTTACTACCACTGTAAACATTTGGTCCCGCAGATTTGAGGATGGCAATCTTGTTTTGAGATAGACTAGGATTAGGTCGACAGGTCGAGGTGGTTGGAGAGCTCCTCCTGGGGCTGTTTTTTAAGAGAGTCCGCGGCGGTGTGGCCGTGAGCTAGTGAAGGGACTTCAACGCTGTCATGATGCAATAGCTGTTCAACTACATCGCTTCAGAGAGATAAGGAAATAGTACTTATGTACTCACCCTGATCTGAGCTGCCACAACCTAAATTGCTGAGAAATGAGTGCCTGAACTTTCTGACTTTTCAACAGACTTCGTAACATCGACAGATCGATGATCCTTGTATTGATGTTTACCGCCGATACTGTACGTCCTGTGGAGGGGCGGAGCTGACCCGTCTCATGTTAGAGATACTTGTTCCTAGTCAGAATGATGCTGTAAGCCCTACGAGGCACTCACTTCTCTCCTTGCTCACTCTCACTTGTACAGTAATAAATATTCCACTGAACCACCGCCTTAATTGTGCATTCGGACTACACAAAGCCTAAGAGTCTCAGCGCCCACAACACTTCGGCTTCGCTCGATAACGTGGTTACTAGTGGCGAGAAATGGGGTTCTTAGGTAAATCACGTGAGAAATTGCGGGTGGCTTGGTCGCTGGTAAGCTTGGATTCTAGTGGCAGCACGAGAACTCTACCCACAGAGGGCAATGCCCAGTGTTTGGTGGGGTCAAAATTCACTCACTCGCAGCAACTGCCAATAAACCCCATTGCAACCGCCGGAGCTCTTGTCATTAATGATGCCACCTATATCGTATACGTAGTGATTGGTTTTATTGAAAGAGAACAACAACTTTGAAAGGGCAGCTCAAAAGTGGCGGGAAATTTTTCCAACAACCTAACGCAGCCCGAGCAATGTGGAATCATAACATTTGGGCTATTTAGGTATGCTAGTGTACTTTTCAAACTAATTAGTCACTAGGCTGTCTATCTTCATCTATCATTGCGACCACTCAACAGTGTTGATAGCCTCTAGGGACATCCAATATTTTCCTTAATACTATGCGCTTATTCTCGTTTTTAACGCTCAGTTGCTTTCATAGAGAAAAAGGGATTTGGCGCAATAATGGTTCGCAATTGCATCTTAACAGTCGAGCACTGTATCAACTACCTATTCTCGTTTTTAACGCTCAATAATTACTTAGAAAATTATACCTTCAGCGAATATCGGGGGACGCATACGTAAAAGATGCATAAACTGCCTAACATTGGGCTCCAATGGATCCTTCTAGAATTTTTGAATAAATAGCCAGGTGCTTTTGTCTACAGTGTCCACCATCAATTCCGAAACAACACGTAAAATGCGACCACAGCAGATGAAGCTAAGATAATGCCTTGCTTCCTTAACGGCCATACATATTCATAATTTTGCAACTCTCACAATCTATCGTATTCAAAATATTTCGTTATTTTTCCCCATAAAATTGAAAACTCATGAGTGAAGCTTACAAACACAGCGACGCGGGTTGTGCCAATCCTCGAGCAAATCGTCTCATACCTTTTTTCTGAACGGCATGGTGCGAATGAAAGCTGATATATGATTCAGTTTCGATTTGCATTTGAACCCCTGTTGCATACCGGAATCCACTGGGTTCGGGATGGTGCTGCGGCAAAGTTAGGTTCTATCGAAGGACTTCGTTCCCGCTTGACTTCGAGGGAACCCATTGCTTTATATGCAGACCTCGAATCGTGCTGACAAACCATCTGGGTGCCACATGTTCGTTACCGAAAGAAGCAAAGCATCCTTTCTCCGAATGATGAGCTTTCAAAACCTAAATCGCTTCGAAGGGAGAGCCAGAATGGAGCGATTCCCGTTTCTGGATGCATAGTCAGTCAGTCAGGCGTTAACATAGGTCGCACAGTGCATCAGAATTAATTCTTCTGGAATTTTTCCACTCATCACGTGAGAAACCTGGAAACAATCAAATCGGAGACGCATCAGCTCTCGTCAGCGAATTGTGGTTTAGCTACCTCTTCCACGGTTAATGCAGCTAATTAGCATTTCTGACTTTTCTTTTCTGTCTTCTGAGATTAGGCCATACCAATGGAGTCGATCTGTTGAGGTTGAAAAGGTTTATAAGTTACATAGTATCTTTCAATATAGTGGTGTCCTTCTGTAGACAACTTTGGTAGGGAGGGGCGAGAAAAGAAGGGACATTTGGATTTGCCTAGGGGATATCATCACTGGCTGGAAAGAAATTCGCTCAACTGAGGGCGTGCAGGTTAAACTGCGAATTTTGTGCAAATGGTTTAACAAAATGTGGATAACCCAACTCAGGCTAAGGAGGACACCTTATGCTTTAATTGTTAGATGTGCAAGTTTATGATTAAGGGATAGGAAACATATACTCACGACGCAGCCAAGACTCAAGGTAAGGGTATCCCCAGGCATTGCCAGGGATCGCCGTGGTGGCTGGTGGGCACCACATGATTATGAAGAGGTTCCAGAAGTGAAGGATGACGATAATACTGGAAAACCAATGAGAGAGAACGATCGATAGACACACCTTTCATTGGCGTCCTCACTCATATAGTGGGTTTGCTTTGAGCTCATCTTCAAGAAGTATTGCTGATGAGAAGCAACGATGTATCGAAGTGATTCAAAGCGATGTTAGGTGGCAGTATCAGGATCACAACATCGCTGTATTATTTTGATTCATTCTAAACTGGCGAAGCCTGAGGGTATCCGTAGCGTACGCGTTTACGACGTCACGTGTGCTCATGCGCATGCGACTCTTACCTTGGTCTGCTCCTTTTCTGCAAAGCTGATGGCAATCTTATACTTTAGCTTCACTCGTGCATTCAAAACGTCTTTATGTACGTACGAATTGAAAACCTTCAAATCGAGAGATGACCCATTGTTACAACTTTCGTTACGTTAACACTTTTTTGACCTGAGTACAACAATAGAGGATTGCTGCCATCATCACGCCACCAAAAAAAAAACGTCAAAATTTGGCCGATTTCAGAATGGAACCGTCAATCCTTTTCAAAACATAGTTGAGATGGGAAATCGTTGAAAAAAAAAACACACCCTATAGTGTGAAGAATGATTTTGACGATATTGCCTCACCGTCATTCTCAAAAAAATCGTGAGCATTGTTGAGGCCTTTCTCAGAATTATTAGATCTGATCTTTGGTTGTTATCTTCCTTTTCTGATGACTGATGTTCGTATTGCTACTTTATGTAATATTTATGACTCTATTCCACATCTTTTCGAAGTTAACTTTTTCTACACGTTTATTTTTTCTTTTCCTCCTTATCGTTTGTTTTTCCTTGGTCGCATATATTTTGCTGTGTTAATACAGAGTCGCCCAGTAGAACCACTGGCCCTTTCACCACCAAATGGGAAGCTTGGAGGATTCAGAGGCGTTACGGAAATGAGCAGGAAATTTGGGCGTCACCGCAACCGATCTGCGGTAGTGCTTAAAGATTCTGATGTGAAAACGTTGCTATGCCTTCATCAGCTAATCTCACAAAATTTCCATTTAAACGAATTCCCATTTGACAGAAAGTAGCTGGACGATCTGGCCTCGTTGGTGGAATAGCCGTCCATCTACTATGTGTGAAGGAGTTCGCTTGAAATTTGAATACTGCATTTTTCTAGTGTAAATGAATGGGCAACATATGCCCAAGTTCCGCTTCCGCGGTCTAGCACCAGATTATAAAACTCGAAATATTCAGAAGTTCTCCTGCCACTTACTGATTGAAAGTACGTCGTGATTCATGATGCCCTTTTGCTTATTTCCTTATGAGCAATTATTTCAATTCTAGTTGTTATTATCGAGCGCAGCAACGAGGCGTTCTTTCTGAAAACTATTGGAGCTACAGCAGCAAATCCAAAATCTCTGGTCTTTTTCATCCATTAATCATTTCCTTCTTCTCACTTTCTTTACGTTCAAGTGAGTGTTGGTCCTTTTTCTTGAGCCTCATCAACTCTGCTTCTATTTCGCTAGAGTCTGTCTTCCACAAAGTGTTTCAACAGAACAGTCGCAGTGATGCTTCAGAGATCATCTACAGGTTTCCATATTCGTTCAAAAACATGCTCGTTTCTTTTAATGAAACCTCTGTATCCACTTGTTATTCAAAGACGAGCCTTCTATTTGTAGCATGCATGAAGAGGATGTGAATCTAAACCATACTATGCTGGATGAAGATGGTCCTCCTAAAGTTCCTTTCCTTCCACCGACTGAGGAGCCTTCTTCACTCGTACTTGCGATTTCTGTTGCCCTTGTCGCTTGCCTTACAATCGCAATTTGCGGTAACGCAAGTCAAATCGTTCTTCAGGTGAGTCTTTTACGAAACCTCACGAATCATCTGTACCTTAAAGTGAGAAGCTTGAGAGTCATCATTTTCAAATGTTCCTTTCGACTCGGTGATTGCCAATCCTCAGTGTCGCTGCGGCGCTCCAACTCTCTCCGATATTTCCAAACAGTCCTTCATTTCCTATCCCGTTTTTGTCATCCAACATCCTTATGCTCGAGCTGACGCAGAAATGGGAAGATGTCACAAAAATTCTGAATGGAAATGACAGCCAATCCGTCCAAGAATTAGACCTGCTTCTGGTGTCATGAACTTCAGCCCGTCCATTTGCAGCGGAGCACAAGCACACAACATTTACAATGTACATTCCAGCGTCACGGTATCCATGCCCCAGATTAATGTTCAAAAGTGTTGCCTAAATAGGTAGCTATGAGGCATGTGTAAAAATGCTACTGTCCACAGCTATACAACGTGATCCTCAAAACTATGTATAGTGGAATCCTTCTGCCATTGACCTTACCATCATTACATCTACCTCATACTCAAACGCAATGTATCTCTACACATGCCTGCACTGGAGCATGTGCACAACATCAAGCTCCTTACTATACGTGATGTTGTAGGTGGGATGCCCCCACCGCAGGTCGGTATCGGTAAGGCCTTGGTGACATAAAAGTTTACAAGATGACCGTATGTGCCCACATAGAATAATGCACAATATTATGCTATGTCATACTACACCCTACTGTACTGGTGACACTATCGTTGGGTTGAGCGCAATCGAGGGGAGGATGGCAGCAACTGGCAACCGTTGCTGCTAGGGTTTCTACCCGAACCATTACGCCGTTTGGTCTGCGTTCGTCCAGCACAGTTATCAGAGGTAGAACTGTCTTTTATCAACGCAGTATATGATAAATGCTCTCAACTTAATACGATTAGTGATTGGACCTTTTTCCCGCTCCTCTCCATATCTTTAAGGAAGGAGCACTTCGTTTCTAACGACTATGAAATTTTGCACCACTTTTAACATGCTTCGGCATGCTCAATAATATCGAATATTTGTTTTCAGATCTATACGGGTCGTCTGAATAGAAGAATTCCTCCGCAGCTCTTCATCACCGTGCTCCTTTTGATAAATTTCTTGGTAGGTCATTTCAATTCTTCTAGTGCGGCAGATGTAATATACATCTACGGAGCGCATCGCAGGTCTAATTTCGATCGCCTCAGTCCAAGTGAACTTACAAAGCAACGCTTTTGCATATCAGCGAGTTTATCATCAGTGGCAAGATCTAGTAAAGACCTGAGTTGTGGGAGGATTTGCGAATTTGCTCTCCATGACATGGTCAGATTTTTTGAATACTACAGACAGACATGCTGTAATCCCTCCTTGCCTTATTTGAGACGATTACTTGGTTTAGTCAAGTAGAAACCCTGCTGAAAACTGCTCCACTTACTGCCATCCTCCCCTCAGTCGCTGTCACCCTTCAGCGGTTGGAGCTAAAGAGGTAAAAGCTTTGGCAGCAAATGAGGGGAATGTGGCGGCAGTTGGGGAGAGATACTGTTAGGGCTTCTGCTCGACGTTCTACGCTGTATGAGCTGAGTTCCCAACGCACGTTTATCAGAGTGGAAACGCTCAAAGTGAATAACAGTAATCATCTCCGAGAAGTTATGAGGCTCCATGCTCAGGCCTCCTGCAAAAACAGAATATGTATGGATGTTGATGAAGTGGGATGAGCATGAGTGATACAAATTATTCTACGCTACTCTCTTTTTTGACTATTTGGGGTACAATAGCGAAGATTCCAGTTCGGCGCCTGAGTATCACCCGTCGAAATCCTCGACTCCGAGTTAAACCGCAAGTAGTGACACACACCTTCAGTCACAATCCACGAACCTAAAGAATCATAACTTACGTCTGAGGAACCCAAATCGAAGTCGCGAACACACACTTCTTGCATGAACATGGGCGCGGTCACTCGCGCAAGCGCTTGTGACTTCACCGTGACGGGACCCGCAAGTGCCAAATGGAGAGCGCTTAGTCGTACGGAGAAAAACACCTCAACCTCGTGAATTTCTCGTTTATTTCGCGCTATTTCACTGTTTGATGTGAGTTCTAGATCCCTCAAAACTCATAATCCAACATCTCAAACACGAAGATTTGAGGGGGTGCGGCCTCTAAACTGTTGAAGGAATCATTTGTCCTTTTGCGAATCCGCAGCTTTCTTTATCTTTTCTTCAATTTTCTGCTCCCGCTCCCATTGATCCGCTGCCATCTCGACTAACTACATGTTCCTTGGCGGTTTTGTTTCGATATGTAGCCTCTTCCGTTCTACAGCATCATGTCATCAATATATATTCTTGTTTTTACTTAATTTGAATAATTCATATTGTTTTACAAATAGGTCGTACCTTTATTTGAAAGAGTAGAGGGTTAAATCAACTTGATAGTAAAGATATTGCACAGAATTTACTGGAGCCGATAGAACTTTAATACATATTAAATAACTTAACACAAGAGTGATGGCAATTATTTTCTGGTCGATACGAAGGTTAACCATCTTTTTGGCCACTACTGCATGTTATTATGTTCGGAAAAGAATGATGATATTTCTAACATTTCTATTCATAGGTCCCATTAGGTTTGCCGCCGGTAGTTCTGGAGAAGCTCGTGAGAATCTGGATGTTTGGGCGGTTATCGTGCCACGCTCACTACATTCTCGCTGCAACATCTCGAATGGTAACACCGTGGGGAATAGCTTTCCTCCATGCTTTTGTTGTAAGTTCTTCTATTTCATTTTCTCTAACAGCCTATTCGTGGGAATCTCAGCTGTATCACTTTCGATAGGCACTGTTCCTCTCAAGACAAACTCGCCTCTCAAAGTGTGAAGGATTTCTGTCATTACTGGCACTTTCTGCATTGTTGCTTATTGTTCTCCTATTTGTTATACCTGAAGGAATGGCTGCTGAGGTAATGGATAGTACTTTTGTGAGGGTAGTCTTACTACATATGCATAGCTCTTTAGCTGAAGTTAATCCGCAAAGACGAGATCGAGAGTGAACAATTTATAATGCTCATTCACACCATTCGTTGCCTGAACAGCCGAGGATCGCAGCCTTCGACAGAGACACTGAAATTCGGGTTAGAGTTCTGTGTACCACTATTGCTGTGTATTTTCCTCCACATACGAATCTGGTTCATTGTGAAAGCCAGTCGTCGATCGGAAATTTCTAGAAACCTGGTTTGTTTTCTAATCAATACATTGACAGTTATGTGAGAGTTGAAGTTAAGAGAACGATGTTTTTAGCTGTACACGCTGCTAATCCATTATCTCTGCAATGTTTTGTACTACGCTCCAGCTGCAGCGGGGGTGAGCTAATTTCATCGAGTTGCAGGTGAGCGGTTTCGCTACTTTTGAAGGTTTGAGTGGTTACAGGATCGCCTTCTATCACTAATGCCAGACGATGTGGACTTGCAGCAGCTGTTGCCATTCTTGACTCCAACAATAATATGGTATCCGCTTAGTCAACTCTCAGCTGCTATCTCTCGTTATAATTTGGATAAAATAGAAGAAGACGGTCCAAGGTCTCGTACAATCGGAAGAGGCACTGAAACGGAACGGTCACATCTGATGTGTACAAAAGTAGATATTTGATTAACCTGCTCTGTGATCTCACAAATCGGGTACCCTTTTGATCCACTTCATAGCTTAACCTTCATCCATGCTCAAATATGATTCATTTTCTTTTTTTATACTTCTGCTTCAATTGTGTGCTCATGTGACGCCGTATTCTGATCCATAATATTTACATCCTATTTCCAAGTCCTTTTCTTATTACATGAGAAATCTCTGCTTTGCAACTGTTGTCACTAATGGTCTGGTTGTGAAGGAAACATAAAGTTCTCTCCTGTACTTCCCTGACATGATGTTGAAACAGTCATATTTCCCAGCACAAAAAATAACGATGGTAGAGTATAGAATGTATTTCCCGTGAATGAAAACGAATGAAAAACCCCTATCACGCGACTGCGCAGAGGAGCATCGTTACTGAATCGTGGATGTGGTGACTGAATATTTGTGATCTACTCGTATATTGAAATCCACCTCACCCATACATACTGTGTAATACATTGGCATATGCTATAGTTATTGTTCACTTGGGACAGATCCATTAAAAGATAAACAAAAAAAGCAACCTGTGTAACTTACTGCGTATAAAGCAACCTGCGTATATTCGTTACTTCACACCACATATGAAAATTATGATGGCCTATCAGCTAGTAGATATCTTACAATCATATATCAATCGCAAACCTCCTCCTTTTTCCTTTCCTCTGGCCGTTCCACAATCGGTCATTGGTCACATTGCTTGTTGAAGGTGAATAGGCGGGACGAAGGGCACAACATCTTTCCATGATTAGGTTACTCAGATAAACACTCGCTCGGCTCGCGCGACAATCTCGCTGGCCGCACAAGTAAGGCCCCGGGGCTAGCGAGATTGGGGGCGCGGCCAGCGAGATTGTCGCGCGCGCCCAGCGAACTCGATGCGCGTGCCCAGCGACGACGTCACAATCGGTCAATACCGGACGATGGAGGTGTAGAACGATGCGCAACAAAGGTCCACAACATATATGTACTGATGGTTCATGACCATCTTCACAAAAATGGCCGCTATGACCTCCACTTCAATGGATGGGGATGGTGGTGGTTGAAAAGGATTGGCTTCACGTCTCGCTCAAACCAGACCTTTCCGCGGCACTGACCGGCGGAGTCCCACTGATGTTGCTTCATATCATACTTCTTGCTTGTGAAGATGTGTTCTCGCGCTCGCCGAGCAGACGTCTTTCGTCGTCTGCGTCCTTCGAAAATCGTCCCTCCTCTCCGCGCTTAGCGAAATTGTGCTCCGGCAGAAGCGAGCGACTTTACCGACCGGCGTCTTCGGAACTGTACTATTTCCTTCTGCTCCCGGCAAAGCGAACGAGGGCTCGCTTCTCGCGGAGACCTCAAACAGGCGCGCGACAAGCGAGGGTTTGTCTGAGTAAGGGTAGAAAGGGTTAACAATGCTATTGTAATCCAGCGCATGATACTCTCAACAAGTAAATATTTGGGATAGATATCCATCAATAATTCTCTAGAAAAAGAAACGTAATAGAAAGCAGTGAGGAAATTTTGTTGCGTCGTGCTTGTTAGGTACAATGACGGATCACCTCCAACAAAACAGTTTATTTCTCGAAAACTACTACTACAACTGATGAAGCTGTCAACACCTAACCACCTATCGATTGCTATCCTCATGGGAGCGTACAGAGAGCTCCTTCTGTACACCACGCACCACTAGCACACGCTGTGCAAGGATTTCCTCTTGCATATACAACTTGATCAACCTGGTTCCCTCTGAAAAATTAGAAGTTGAGCGTTTGCACGATTGCGCGAATGAGTGTGATAATACATCAGAAAATGATGTTGGTACCTTGGCGAGTAGCGGCACGCCACCACATAGTCCGATGAGCATTTCGCGATAGCACAGCCCATTTTACGAGTTTTAGCCCATGCCATCTTAAAGAGTGAAGAACTTTCCTCGTACAAAATTGATAGCATCGTCTATTCGCGGAAAAAGCTGTTGGCCTAACTATTATAGAAGAATTGCTAAGTATTTGCGGACCTGCGTGAATGATACTATTGGTGAAGAAAGATGCTGTTGTCGGAATGTCACCGCCATTCCTATCCCATTGACTTGGCGTACCACCTTCCACCACGAAGTAACAGCCTGTAAGCTTCAAAGTATTCACCGAGACAGCACCATTTTCGCACTAGTGCAGAGACTCAGACCTTATGCACAGCAGCGGAATAGTCAGCCAATCCATTTCTTCGGAAGAAATTTTCACCTAGTCCTGCTCTTGAGGACTCGGGAGAAGTAGCTGTGGGACACTGCTGTACAAATTGGGCGACAGCTGCCTCTAGGCCGCAGTTGTACCTCTAGAAAATGAAGAATCATCTAACCGCCCAATAAAAGTGTGCTAAAAACTCAAAAACTTAACTAACCAATCTTGACATGTCTGCTCCTTTTGGCAAAAGGTTACCGTTTTTCTTGGCAATATTACCCTTCGCGAGTTCCGCTCTGCAAAAGTAACAAGTATTAATTGAGAACTGAAGGTTATCCTTGCCTGAATGTATGGATTCTATGGTGACTTGCCTACGATAATTGTGCATTTCAAGAAATTTGCTTCTGAGAGCATCAGTCATCCCAGAGTTTTGCGGACATCTCGTGTTCTGTCCTTGAAAAAACAGTGTTTCATGTACGTGAAGGAATAAAAGTACCACGTGCATAATATTTCTAAAGCAAAAAATGAGAACGACTTAAGACTAAGAGTTTTTAACTCCAACAGCTGCTGACTGTCAGGCAAAAAGAAAAAAGAACCATGGGGAGGGGGCGCTCATTCATAGTTAACTCCAAATTTATTGATAGATGGTGCAAGTGACTTCATAGTACTATAGGTAGCGGCGCGACGGGATCTACTTGACGCAACTCGACTGGAATGATCGATCCTACCGCATTTTTCATCTCAGACAAATTTCAGAAAGAAGCTCAGCAGAAAGAGACTCCGATGTTATGGTTAGGAAGCCACAGAAGCAGAAAAAAAGACGCGAAAGGCTCGCACCAGAGTTTTTTTGTTCTGTAGTAGTGCATAAGAACCACAGAAAGCTACAACACCGGCAGAAGGCCAGAAAGACCGCCATCCGCTGTTGCATGGAGCCGTTTACGCTATTTGTTATCGGATTTCGGATCCAGAATGAGCTATGATTATGAAACAATCCATAAGAACATCATTGCTTTCGTCGCAACTAACAAGGTGCTGAGTGCAAGGACTCATGGCAGCTACAGTTCAGAAATAGGGGTCCTTTCTAGAAATCCAAAATTCATGCGTCGTAGTTCAAGCAAAGGCAAAATTTCCTCCTCAGGACAGCCTTATTTGTGCCAAGAGCTATATGTATATTATTGACAAGTTAATCGCCCACTAGTAGGAGGTGGGTGACTATGCATTTGGGAACTTCGCTGTTGTTCCAGCGGCACTTGCTAGTACAAGTTTTTTTCACACTCCCTAATACCTTAGTTGCAAAAGGTGGCGGCCAATTCTCCGGTGTCCAAGCAGTGTCGTTAAGCAACAAGAACTTACATGAAACGAATTGGGACACTGGGGCAACTCAATGTGAACTATATACGCACAAATCACCCAAAATATAGTAGTGCATACCGGGTGCTGGACTAGGCAAAACACCTCCTCCTCCACCTGCTGTCGTCGTGGCTATAGTAGTTGTACTGCCAATTGTAGTTGTAGCCACAGTTGAAGCAGGTGTTGTTGTTGTTCCTGCTGCTGCACTAGTAGTTGTAGCGGCAGGAACGCATAACCCACTTCCCGTATCGCACGTGGCACCACCAGTGCAATCACTGTCTTGAGTACAAGTACCATTCCCGACTTCGTAGACAACACCGTCCTTCTGGAGTTCTCTAAAATAGGACTTATCCTTGAAGGCAATGCATGATTATAATAGTAGAACAGGAACAAGTACTATATTCAGTGAAATGTGAAGACTTCCAGAGCTTCTTCCAAAATTAATGTCGGTGATCATCTCAATTTTATACTTCCAAGTTACGTTATCGTCTGCTCTGAGCCCAGTTGCATAGCTCAAATTACTCTTGGCAAGCGTGCGAACGCACCCAAAATTAGAGAGTGGGCCAAAAATACGGTAACAATGTTCATATCTCCCCTGAGTAGAATTGTTTTGCATTGAAGTTAAACTCAGTTGAGATGTCCTTTCGCAACGTGAACAATGTTCCAGTCCGGAAGTCATAGTTGCTTCAGGACTCAGCCAAAAATATATTCTAGGTTCGATTGGTCTCATCGAGGACCACTCATTTCCTTGGCTCTCAATCAGTAGGGTTGGTAGGGTTTATTGATGCTCTAGACCGGCGCTAGTCCACAACCTGTCCGGAATTTGGATTAGTTGAGCAAGTACTTCAAAAAATGTCGATGTGCCGAGGTCAGTGACATCACTCGGCGTCTCAGGCCCTGTATCGGTGGTGACGAGGGATATTTGGAGGTGAAGGGTTACTTTATCCTAAATATGACCTAGCAAATATGAATCGCACAGCTATGTTTGAAATCACATATAAATTCTTTTTCGGTATACGTTTTTCCATATTTATGGCCCACCCTGTACTATTTACACAGCACCCATCAACATGTTCACTCATGGTTAATGTTATCCATGCTATCCATAGGTATGAGATTATCCATCATTCCAATAATGCACTTGAGCCCTGTACAAGTGAAGGACTCACAATAATGGATTCATGTATCCTGTCTCCTTGTCATGCAGAGGAGAAGCAGCATATATACCTCAACTCATCAACTTCAAAAACTCACGCTTGATTAGTAAGACAATACGCTGTGAATAGATTCTCTGTAGCACACTTCATTTCCACACATCCAAATGAGGTGGTAGTGCCTCGAACAAGCTAAGAAAAAGTAATTAAATCACAGAAACAGCGCTGGCGACGCAAACAGTGAATCTGATGACTTTGGACCTACATTGGCATAATTGCGCAGTTGTTCGTTGTCGTATTTAACTGAGTCCATCGCTGTGACGTTATGAAAACTGTGAGCGTTGATTTCATCTAACCATATATCCAACATTATCGAGGTGTCATAATAATCTGGATCTTGGTAACTGAAATGAAGTATGATTCTCGAACTGCATTCTTGATTAATCTTGAGCAGTGTGCTATAAAACCTACGCTACTAGAGCCTTTTTTGGTCATTTTCACAAAAATTCAATTCTTCATCAATGTTGTTCAGATGAACGAGGTTAGGCACATCATAAGGCATAGGCCGGTTAAACGGTCAATGTCGACCAATTCCGTTTTGGAAGGTGCTAATCACTTCATCTCAACTCAGAATTGTAGGCGATTTTGAGTACGCATGTCGTCCACAAAATCTTGCTAGCGTCATCGGGTGTCACCGTTTCACCCTTGCAGACAGTTCTGCTACCATTTTACCAAAGTTGGGTCAAAAAATAAAAGGCTAATATCAATTTAAGGTCTAAGCAGTCTTCTGACATCTTATAGCGCGTGGGCCTACAGTGAAGACCGAATCGTTCAAATATTCGAGAATTCGAATAGTCAAGTATTCGAGAAGGTCGCTTTTTTCGAAAATATTTAACTTTGAATATTCGGTTCCTTTCGAACATGTTCGGATATTTAAAGCTTGAATTCATTGAAGGCAGTCTGAGACAGAAATGGAGAAAACACGTTCCGTTCTCCGTTTGTGACAGACTAAAAAGCAGAAGTTGAAACCATTCTTATCCCCACTACATGTTTCGTCAAAGATCTGCAGCGAGCCCATGATTTGTCTTTCTTCACCTAAGTTGTGATTGCTTAGGAGGCTGATCCCAAATTCCATGCTATTTCTCTACCATAATCCGCGGAGCGGCGCTCTGGATTGGGATTTTTTTCCAAAGTCTAGCTTTCTCAGAGGTTTAAATTTATCTGATCACTTGATTATCCAAATACTCGACTGTTTGAAGGTCCGAATGATCGGATATTCCCCGCGATATTCGAAAACTCAAATTCGAATACATTTGAAGTGTCCTTTCTGAAAACTAATCACTCTTCGAATGGTTTTGAGAAGCTCGAGTGTTCCATATTAGAATATTCGATACTTCGAATGCGTCCTGACGTACTATGTAACTACGCTTGCGGATACGTGATGGATGCAACTACATGCGTAGAACAGCATAAAGTGCTTTGAATATGCATATCATAGAAGACAATATGCCTTCCGGTCATTGGTGAGCCTACCTGGCGAAAAAGTCGGTATTTCCACTAGGTGTGGCAGGTTTCATTGTTACGCATTTTCCTCCTACAGCCTTGATGGCAGCAAGTTCAAGATCGCAACTCCATGCCTAGAATGGACAAAGAATGAGTGTTTCATCCAAAATGGCAACTAATGAACATAGTATACCCGAAACCAGGTTACGGTACATACAAAAATTATGAATGTGGAGTTGTCATGTACAAATGCTCTATAGGCTACAAGAAAATAATCTCGACAGCAATGCTGAAATGGACATCCGAAATAATTTACTCAAATGTTTCTAGGACCAATTCATGATATATATTTTCTCACCTTTGTGCAGGCTAAGACCTCTTTGCAGTTATTCATTTGACCTGTCGTGCATGACTTGGAAACGTTACTTTTAATATTCTTCGTGCACTTTCAAGAGAAATCCCCAAAAGCTTTGTTCGTGTAGATGAAGCAAGATGTCACATGAGTATGTATAATGGTAGCTTACAGATTCAGGACACGCGTAAGGGTGAGCATTCTCAGTAATACTTTTTAGACACTCACTTCTTTCACAATTTAGGACCATTTTTCAATACCTTATTCTCTGGAATTCTAACCTTTCGAGTGCCCATCGCAGCTGACAATGAATTGAGTATTTGGATTTCATTTTGTTTCCTTGTCACTCCTTCCCGACAATGAATGTTTTGGAGGAGTCTCGAGGCAAACAGTTGATCAACTTACTATCTTGTTTATATTTTTTCCTTTTGGCAACATGGCCCCTGTCACGCCATTTTCTTGTTCTCCTTTTATCAACTTCGTACGGTACGTGTTTATTTTGTTGATGTGCGAGTCAATATACGTTTGATTCATTACTCCTCCTTGGCAAGCTACAACAGGAACTATTTTATTATTACCAAAAATGTACTTCTTTACACATATTTTACCTACCTTGGGAGGAAGCATACGGTAGTTCGCTCACCTTAAGTGATATCATTATCATATGTACTTCAGCGAATGTTAGCTGACTTTAGCACTTACCGCTAATGCTGTGAGGAGGGCGAGGAGCATGGCTTGAGAATGCTCTATAGCTCACGAGCACCCCTTTTAAACATGTGAGCTGCTGCGATCGTAGTGGGAGGGCCCACACATTTTTATTATTATTCTCTTCTTAATAATAGCGTCCTGTCAATGATTAATTGATGGAAGCTTCGAGAGAGCTCTTCTAGAAAAAAAGATTTGTGTCCACGTTACTGGACTGCTTTGTCATAACGGCAATATACAATATCCTTTTCACCCCGTACCACTGTGCAAAAACTCAATGTGTTAAAAACTCATGTCATTGATTCGCTCTTAGCATGAAAATTTACCGCGTTACTACCGATTTCGCTTTTGATCTTGTGTGACGCATACTCACGCATTCCTATGGTAAGGTATTAGGTGCGCGCAAAAGTTCCGGGGCAGTTGATGGCATTTCATAGTTTGACCTGTTTTGCTCCTTGTGGTTTTCATGTCCTGCAGCCGTTTTCATATCTGCTGATAGCCTGAAACCTCTGCTACCTATGTCACTTTTGGCTCGGATCTAAATCACATCGTTGCTGTATTTTTGGCATAATACTAATGTTAGGTGCAGTCAGCAAATTTGGGGAATTTTGCCTTATGAATACAAATTCGGATGATCTGCAGAGAGAGGGATCCATAGCATCAATATTGCGTTTGCGTAGGGTATCCTCTCCAAAATGTCAAGAACTAGTGGGCTCTTGTGAAATTGAGGAGGAAACGGAAGCATGAAAAATGCTCAACGAGCTATGCAGCAATTTGATCTTCAAAAAGACGAAGGAAAGGGGCGGGTTCACTCAGACCTAATGCAAGGTGTACAGGACATTACGAGGTAATTGGCCAACTATGTCCCGTCACTTGAAGAAAATAAGCAAGAAGAGGAAGATGAGTAAATCGCTTTGGTGTGAGCCTAGCGAAGAACACCAGTGTCGCCAACTGGATAACTGCATATATTTTTGATCTATTGATATTCTAGCAAGCCGTTTCTTGGATGGATTCTTATTAGTAATGCAGAGTGGGTCATGTACGATAACAGGAAGAGGTCGTTCAAGAATCTGGTACCAGCTACTTACCCAGGAAGGGGGCATACCATCGCTACACCTTTGAAAAAATCTTTGTCCTTTTTTGTCAGCAATTTATGTACTCCGCAAAGAATATTTTCCAAACAGATGTACCGTTATTGTTGAGTAATACGCCCATATGTCGAAGGCGATAATGGGAAAACTCTTAAATATAAGGCCATTACAGCCAAGAATGTCTGGTCCGCTGCTGCTGCAGGATAACCCATATCAGAATGTTACAGTGTCAATGGTATGAAAAATGGGCCATCCCGTCTCTGAAATTCTCACGTATTCCATATACTCCGTGGACCTGTCTCCAACAGAATGTCCCCCTTTCAAGCTTCTATATCGTCACATCGGCTGTGAAACTTTCAATGAACAGACCCTACTCAAAAACGACGTGTGCCGCTTCTTTAATTATGAACCTGTCACATTTGAGGCTCCGGGAAAAATCTTTATCAGCCATGTTGGCAACACTATGCTGATGTTAATGCTTCTTGATTTGGTTGAAAGTGTTGTTCTTGAGCCGACTTATGGCGTTTCAAAAAATTAGGTGAAATTGTCCCGGAACTTTTGCCCGCACCTAATAATATGGATATCTTTTAATTAGTCCTGCACTGCAACGAGGAATGGATGCTTGCATGATCCAGCCATTCGCAACTGGGGTGGTACAACTGCGAGAGAGAGTGGGGCTTATTTCGATTCTGTTTCCTTTTACAAAATCTTATGAACTTTTGAAAATCAATCAATCCGAGCGAACATAAAAGTTCTGGTCAGTTTTACATGGACAGTTCAGAATACTACAATTTATTGGGTATTTCTTTCTAGCAGAATGAATATTTGAAGACAAAGAAGAATCAATAGGACAGGTCGGAATCCACACAGCTTTCCAAAATCGCAGCAGTAGGAGTTTCCGTTGGGCTCGAGGCTGAAAGGTGAGATTGCGCAGCCTTCTAAACTGAGGGCCTGAGGAATGGACCGGATACCACCTTCGGCATCAAATAACAAAACAATTTTTAGGAATACCGTCGAAAAAACGAGTTGTTTACAGACGAGAGAGCCAACTTATCTTGATCTTCCCGCGGGAATGCTCCAGAGTAAACTTTCAAACTGAATATCTTCATCCAATTATGTCATTATGTTGTGGGTTTGCTAGAAAAATTCAGCATATTTACTTTTTGCATCTTATACATAGCATCGCAGAAGGAATGCATCATATTTCCTGCCTGTGGCATCTTCAACAATTTGAATGTCATGTTTCTCGCGTCTTACCATCAACCGCGTTTTCCTTGCGGTACTGAAAGTTGGCTAGCTCCTGATCTCCCTTGCATTGAACTTACTATCTTACCTACCTCACCTCTTCTGATGCTTCGAGATACAGCTCCAGAAAGCAGTTTTTTGCATGAATCTGATAAATATCGCTGCGTTCCTATTGGAGACAGAGTAGGTTATTGCGAAAATGTTGTGCAATGGCATCGTCTCTCTACCCTATTTCATATTCTCAGACATTCGAACGTTTGGAGCGCCGTCTCACACCGTTTCTCGCCGCATGACACCTGCGTGACGAGCGCAAAAGTAGGCGGAGTTGGTGCGCCTACTCCGTCGTTAGCTGCGCGTTTTGCCTCGTTTGGCCTGCCGTGATCCTGCTACGGGAATGGAAGGATTAAGGCAGGTCATTCTCTCATCTAACCGATGACTACAGAAATAATAAAAAAAATTAATTAACCGCGTGTGTGTAGGCTTCCTAGACCAACGTTGGTGAGCCGGTCGTTTGCGGCAAGGCGAATTTTCCCGCCCGCGCTGAGTCGGCGCACTACCGCATCCCATGCAACTCGTCTGGTTATTCGTTACATTGGGCCACGGTTTCAACCGGGCCTCAGTTGGCCAGTCAATTCCCGTAGGGCTCGTCTAGTCTGCACCACAGTGGAGACGAGGCTAAACTTTCACAGCCATTTGCCGGCTTATATACACCCCGGGTGCCACGTGGCAGTGGAGAAAAACAAGGTGCAGGAGTACATGCGTATGTCCTGCCACATGCGCGCTTAAGCAACTTTTGCTTCTCCGTCTGCACCTTCAGCAACTATTGTTGTTCTAGCCTCCGCTAGAACAACAATAGTTGCTGAAGGTGCAGACGGAGAAGCAAAAGTTGCACTACCCGCTAGAAGCTTGCATCGGCTAAAAGCGGGCGGGTTCACCGGCGCTCCAAACGCGTCTGTATTCGATATCTCATCTCAAATAACCCCGTATGCAAGGTTTCAATTGAAATAATTTTTGAAGAGCTTGGGTTTTGGAATCAGGCGCTCCTCTGTTGGGACTAAAGCTTTGAAGAGAGAAGTTTGGTGACGTCTGCTGGTTTCTTAGCTTAGAAAGCAGCAGCTCAATTTAAATTCCTGGTGCATGGATGAACAAGAACATCTGCATGTATTCGTCCTGCACGTCCCTCCATTTTTGTGGGCTGGAAGGCTTCGAAGAGCAATGTAACTGTCTATGGGACCAGCTCTACAAAAAGGTGGTCCATTCATCGCAATATCCGCTTTACTGGCCAATATGCAGGCTAAATCTTGGCCACATTGAGAACCTATGAGGAATGCTTGCGCAGCATGTATACGCCAATGCGCTGCAGTACGTACAATCTTGTGGCGGAGTTGGACGCCGTTTTACTGTGATGTGATGTGCTGGAGGGTGGCCTTGTGGATGGTATTCAATGAAAGATTTTCAGTTAATTAATAATGAAGTCCCTGCAAACTTTTGGAACACAATCATTTTAGGGAAACTTTTGCTTTCTTCCACTGAATATATTCAAGAAACGATCTGATATTGGAAAGGTATCGGCAACTAGAACCAGTAGAGTTGGAGTATGAGGTTGCGTTGTGAAATTTTTGGATAAGGAGTTCTTTGCCATGCTAATTCCACTAGGCTTGAAGATAGGTTCCAAAAATCAACGCAATATAGGGGAACTTATGAGTTTTGGGGTGCCTGCATATATTTATGAATCGCACTGTATACGTTTGCCGCAGTAGTGGTGGTATCAGAGTCCGTGACTTCTTTGGACGTGTCTCGTGGAAGCAACGTACACATGGACAGTATTGAAATCGCTCCTATTGTTACATTGTTCGGCATAAGTTGTACTACAGGAAACAAAAAGTTCCTCTTTGTAGTTGAAATCAATTTTTCGCATGACAATGTTTCCTACGTGGTTTTCAGAAAGCCATGGACGTTTATTATTTTTTGCAGTAGCGTTACTACGTGTAGATTATAACGTACGCGACATGTGCAACTGTAGTTATGGAAAATTGTACACATGATGGGAGGAAAATGAAGTAATGAGTCGTCTTGAACTTATCTACGAACTTGAACTTATCTATCTAGTCGAAAAGGAAAGAATTGTTGATAACCTCACCACATAGTTTTTTGTCGAATGCATGATATGCAACGCTATCTACATTGGAGCAATAAGAAAGGTTGTTAGGGTGACGCTTAGGGAACACCTTGCAGGAAAGCCGCGTGGAAACTTACTAGCACCGCTTGAGGGGAATAAGAACAAAGCACCCTGCGGAAAGGACATCGATGTGAAGTGCACAATTTTGGTCCACGAGACAGACATGTCAGCCAGAAAACTTTGGAGGCGTTCTGGATCTCTGTCAGAATTTCTTCCTATATTTACAGTCTCTGGAAGTGCACTTGTCCATATTTCTATGCTACAGAGTTTTGCAGAAGTGGAAGAATAGGATTCCGATCCAGCATTGTTCTCATGGTCACATCTCATCCATGGTATTGTCTTGATATGCACATCACTGAAGGATTCTAGGAGAATATTTATCATCATGAATATCAATGCCATAGGCCATAGAAGGAAACTTGCTTCAAGGTACCTTTACATCAACAATATAGAAGGTTTTAGTCGTCTCCTCAACTTTGCAAATAAACACTTTCGCAAGCTCTTGTTAATTATGACCTGTAACCACATTGAAATAGATGCCAAAAAGTCGACCTCGAAGAACCTATAAAAACATGATCAGGCAAGTTGTTGTCAAAATCAAGATTTCATTAATTTTGTTTGGAAAGTTATTCCATTGAGACTACAAAGGACGTGGCGGTGGCATGGCATACAAAATTTCGTGCCTAAAATAACAGAGAGTTGCATCCCAAAGAGGCAGCTGAACAGTCCAACTTATAATAGTCAGTGGACTGAACTACTCGATGAAGGCTGCTGAATGTACTTCCACTTTCTCTTTACCCACACCTCCCCTCAGCATAATAACGCACAATTTGTGTGAGAAGATATTAAATGTTAAACTAGGTAATTCCGATGAATTAATGGGAAGGTTTTTGAGAGATTTAGAAATTTTCAAAATCTCGTGTCAATGGTCCGGCTTTCTGAAGATTTATCCAGTGCAGACACTGGCCAGGTTCTCGTGATACGCAGCCAGCATCTAGCTAAAGAGGCGGTTCGTGACCTTCACCTGAGAAACAATGACCCAACACGTTCACCTGAAGTCATTCCAACCTTCAACGAAATCACCTGTCGTAGATCTACTCGGAAATCAGGGAACTTGGACTTGCTAGTGGACTTGGCAAAATATCTTTCGATACACCCCTAGTATAGTGCAGCTTAGATAAGTTATACCGCTCAACAGAGAAGAGCATATGAGTAGATGGTTCCGTTCTGTAGCGTATTCCCCCCCCCCTTGTGTATATATTGAATTCTGCAGGCCAATTCGTGATGAGTTGCTGATTTCTTACCACTGCTACCTGATAATGCAATAGTGAAACCATATTATTTCAGCCCAACCTCCAATCAAATTATAATTTGATACAGGAGAAAAATGTTTTTTGTTCTCTCAGACACTAACTTTTGATTATCATGTGGGAAAAGATATTTATCAACTTATTCACTAAACGCTAGATGTGGGAAAATTACTGTTCACGTAATGTTAACCTGTCCTGTGAAACCATCATTTCATTTACTCCTACATCAATTTCACAAATGGCCGAGACTTCTACCACAAAGATATTTCAGCGGACCAGGTTACTAGCACAATATATTTCTGCTACAAAAGTTAATTCAACAGTTTTTGAAATAATCGACTTAGCTTATATTATTACACATTCCCATTAGGACAAAACCTCTCATATTGATTTAATCATACTGAATCCCTTTCAAGAATGAGAACTCACCAGAACTCGGTCAAGACTACAAATAGTTCGGATATTCCATCGTACGATGAGAAGACTGCAGCTATGGCGCGAATAAATTCGATGCAAAAGGGAAAAGCGGATACTACCGCACAAATTAGAAGGTTCCTCTCCACATCCTGAAAAATGTGTGGATAAATATTTTTTAAATTTGTGAAGCTTTTATGGAGCAATTTTTGAGCACCATTCATCCCTCTCTTACATTATGGGTCTTTATAATAACAGCAACATGTACAACATAATGACATACTAAGTTTCTTTGCAGAGAATTCGTGGCCAATACGAAAGAGAGTACATAGAATATTGAACAGAATACCACCACTATCGTACTGACCACTATAGACTGGACTGTATCATACTGAAATTAATCATCACAACTTTCATACGTATCGTGATATTAGCAACCATCGTAAGGTCATCACTAGCAAGCGATACTTCATACCAACGCAGTCATTTCTCCTGCATGTAGTTGAATTATTCCTCCTTCTCTTAAATAAAACTTGATGGATTCGGAAAATACAGAAGCGAATGGCAATGCAAACACAAAGGACACAATCCATATGATGAGTATGCCCGTGAAAATCACCTTTTTACTCCAAATCTGCAAAGAAAAATGAATTCGTTATAAGCGGTCATTTCATGTCCGCAAAGGGATGCAAGAAATCCGAGATTCCAGCATATTTTAACTCCCAACCTGTTTCATCCACATTCCAAAAGTTTACATAAGAAAGAGGGTTCCAGACGTTCTGGGGAACGATATTTCGTGAGCACGTTGTCAGCATGAGAGCTATCAACGCGCTAATCGAACACAAGGCAAAGAAGCTGCATTTTATTACGCTTTCATTATACCCATCAGCTTCATGGACAGGTATGAAAAATAACTTAGCTCCTAGCTTACACGTCATGTTCAAAGTTTTGCTTAGTTACACCTTTAAATCAATTTGCGAAATAGTTCGGACACTTTGTAATTGGTGCATATCCACTTCCAATGCCTCCGACTGATTTCTTTTCCCGAGCTTCCAAACACAAAGTGCTACGACCATTCAACGCTCTCGATAGCTACGGACTCCGCATGGATTAGGTACAGGGAGTGTTTTCAATAATTTTTCGTTGTATTTTCTGTGATCTTTCAAGTTAACTAAATAACCACCAAAAATTGATTTGTTGTCGGCGAAGAGGATTCGTGCTTTTCGAGGCCGCGGGAAACGCACCCTCATCGACGCCTACTATCGTTACATAAGAACGTTATCGTTACGTTATCTAAAAGTGAATGTTTGTATGTATGTGTGTATGTGTATGTATGTAATGAATAGAAATCGCGGAGGGTGAACCGATCCGGACCACATTTTGCATGCACGTCCATCGCGGGACGGCGGAGGTTACAGGTTACAGGTTGCACCCGGGATTATCGATTGATTTATCGATCATATCGATTTTACTGATTTTTTGTAATTTTTGCCCGTTCGGTTGGCCCTTTTGTCTTCTGGGGTTCCTCAATACGCTGAATACGAATATGACAGCCGTTTCGCACGAAATATCGAGTTATCGATTTTATTGGCTTTTGGCTCTTGTGCCGAATGGAGCTGTGAAGACGAGTTCTAGCCCATGCCATCTTATAGAGTGAAGCTTTTCTCGTACAAAATTGGGGTTCCTCAACACGCTGAATACGAACATGACAACCATTTTGCACGAAATATTGATTTATTGGTTTTATCGATTTTTTCCATTTTCGCTCGGGAACGGACAACCACATGTCTACTGGGGTTCCTTTATATGCCGAATAATATGAAAACCACTTTGTACAACTGCATCGATTCATGTCACCGAAATAGCTTTGTCAACTTTTCGCCCAGAACTCGACAGGAAAGGGTCACTTGGGCTTCGCTAACATGCTGATCACCGAAATTACGGGGATCTTAATGTTTTGATGAATTTATCGGTGACAGTAATTGGCTTCAGCAGTGTGATGTAGCCAAGGTAATAAAACACCCGAGCGAAGCCGGGTACACTAGCTAGTACACTACATACACAGCTCCCGCAAAAAGCATGTGAGGAAGCATGTGAGCATGTGAACAGACGTGAATACTCAGAGCAAAAAAATGAAAACAGGAACGGCGTAAAGTAGCCACGGAAGGTGAAGCGCAAAACCAAAACACCACATCAGAACTCACTTTCTCATGATCTACTGGTTTGTAAAACGCTGTGAACCTGTTGGCTGATATAAGCACATGTCCAAAACTGAGCGCATTTTGGGCGCAGATAAGGTTGAAATATGAAAACACTGCCAGGATGTGCATATCCTCGCTGAACATGTTGAAAAAATTGTATTTTCTTGGCCTCATCAGGAACTCAGCTATTAGAAACATGTAGAAGTCAGCAATAGCTTGCAAAAAGAATAGCACATAATACGACGTTCTGAACACTGCCATCTCTCGACGCCAACGCAACAAACAGCAAATCAGAATAAAATAGACGCACATAGATGTCCATACATATACCATGAGCAACTTCTGGCCAAGAGGTAGCAGGGCCATATCCCAACAACTTGCTCCGAAAACAATAGAATATTCAAAGTATAATTTTATTACAAATTGTACGGATGAAAAAAAAACCGGCATTGAAATATTGGCGTATTGGCGTCAGCAAATGGAAGGATGAAATGAGCCTGGATGAAGCTTTGACCAGAATTGACCAATCTCTTCTAATTTACATTGTTTAGCAAAAGAAAGCTGAACGATGGTAGCCAATTAACAACCCTAGACATTGTTTCTTCTTCAAAAACAAGCTTCAAAAAATGACTTCGAATATGAATGAATACAAGGCAAACCCAGAAGACCGTGAGTTTCTCTAATTGCACGTCTAGCAGCGTTAATATTATTGCGTACTGAAACAATCGCTTCAACGAATCTATGAAACTGAACCTTTCGTTCGAATCAAAAATATCAGAGATCAGATCTTGCACATTAGTTTGGTGTATGAACGATGCGCCTTTCCCATGGCATTGTCAATCTCCAAAAACTTCCTGTTATTCGTGTCCATAAGGAAAGTGTGAACGAAAGCATACCACGAATTCGGTTTCACTCTGAAGTCCACTGGCGACCCATTTGGCGAGGCTTGTTTGGCAACCTAGGAAACGGATTTGCAAACGAGTCAGCCGCCAAATGTCTTGCCAAACATGATGTCCCGCCAAATGGGTCGCCATGCAAACCTTGCCAAATAGGTCGCCATACAAACCTTGCCAAATGGGTCGCCATGCGAAATTGCGCTTTAACATTGTACGTAAGACTTCGCCACGTACTCCCATTTCCTCTTATTGTCAGGAGAGGCCTCCAAAACTATCTCAATGTCCGAGCTTTTCACATTTAATGGATCAGACCCAGGAAGTAGTTCGGGCAAAGTACCTCCTCAAGCAGTTGAACCGATGACATCCATCGATCGCCCCGAAGCACGAAATACGAGGACATCGTCGTGGTTCAGCCGGCTGCGCACTCTTGTGCGCATTACGGCGAGGACCACGGAGATATCCTCATGCAAAAATCGGGCTGTGATCCTGTCTAGCGGTGACCTCGGACTGATACCGCCACCCTTCTGATGTATGACTCTTTTTGGAATGCGTACCTCAAACTTGGACAATTGAACCGACTCATCGACTTGAAAGCCGATGCGTCGTATGTGCCTGCCCAGGAAAAACGGTCGTCAACATATTCTCCCGCAATCTATATTGCCAAACACACGGAAAATAGGTCACCAACATCTTCTCTCGTCATGTGTCCTGCCAAACACTCATAAAATAGGTCGCCAACATATTCTCTCGCATTTTGTCTCGTCAAACAGACTGTAGACCCATTTTCCCGGAAAATGTCTTGCCAAACACATTCTCTCGCCAAATAGGTCGCCATTGGACTTCAGAGCAGTGTTTTGACACTGGGAGTTCCATCCAAAAATTAGGGAAGACGCGTAAAACTTTTCGATGATAACGACGCCCTCTTCACCTTTGATAGGAATGAGGCCAAAAAAACCCTGTGGGTGGGTGCAAGAAAACAGAGCAACTACCAGAGAAATCATTATTAAGGAAAGTGCTTCCCGCTTTCGTGATGAAAAGCCGGCTATTTCTCGATCGCTTGTGATCTCCGGTGGAGGGTAGGCCCTCTACGCCAACGTGGAGTGACTCCGCAACATTTGGACGCGGACTAAGCACCGCATTGTTGTGATGGACTGAAGAATCAGATTCTACTGCTCATTTAGAGCTTTGCACCTTAGAAGCTCTGCTGAGATATGGACGAAATGCACCGGATGTTTGATATGTGAGCCCGCCGTTGGCGAGTAGGAAAAATCCAATCCTCTTTCACAACACTTCTCAGCCACATGTCGCACAGCGGAAGCTGTACGTGCTGGAGTGATTGGGTCCGGAACTCGGTAAAAACATAGCAAGAAAACCATTCTCTCACTCTCTGCCACATCTCTTCCATCTGCACGATTCACTTCCGGTGATTTCCTTCAGAAAGCCGAATGAATACCTTCAGTGCTCTTCAAAGAGTTGTCGATTTCGGAAGGGCACACTCGAAGTATAGACGAGAATGGGGACATGTCCCTTACTGCTACACATTTGCCTATTAGAAGCACTATTTTTCAACAACCTTATGATGAGAAGAGATCACTCTATTCAAAAATTTCTGACCACCGATGTGTGGCCAAACGAACATCGATGCCAATGATCAATTTTACCACTGCATAGAAAAGATGGCGGGCCGGCACCACCATGCATAGCGACAGGAATGGCGATTCACCAGTGAGCACACTACCATGGAAAGACCACATATTGTGGTTCTCTGCCCCTTTTGGAAGGCGACAAGGCATCGATTTACCATTTTCATTGTCATCGAGAGTAGTTCCACCATTGGCGTCGGTAAGGCACGTGCCTTTTGAGGTCGGCACACAAAAGCTTCCAAGAAGAGGTGAAAAATGATAATGTCTACGAGCATGCTTCAAGAAAGGATTATTCATTGAGTGAAATTGAAGAAATGAACATCACGAAGATATCCCGCGGCCTCCCCTTGCGAATGATACAAGGGCCACCTCTCCGACAGCAGCTGAACAGGCCCTCGTCGTCCACAGAGCGTGACAATGGAATTACTGAGACCCGAAGTTTCACTTACCATCTTCGCTTGCGTTGCAGGATAAGTGAGTAAAAACCCCACAGTCGCAGAATCACTCTCCTCCCACTGCTATCCAACGATGCGGCCCCTACTCAGCGGTAACGTCTTTCTTCATACTTCCCATCATTGAGCGCGGAGCATCTCTACATTAAGGTAAGACAAGAATAAATAAACATTGCCAAACACAGCGATAGGACCACTGCCTTCCGGCCCCATAGCATGAGAACTCAAAGAGAATTAGGCCGATATTATATTACGTTGACATTAAAAAGCGACAAGTGCTCAGAAATGCATCAATCCAATTACGATGGAAGGAGTTTACCTTCTTCAAGACAGAAAAAATACGTGTGAGAGTAATAAAATGTAGACGGAAAATGGTTACTATTTTCCGCATGTTATTGGTATAGACAGTGATAAAGCCTAGCGTGTGTACCTAAAGAAGGTTGGTAGACCGTGAACAAGCACAAATGGGGAAAACTCAACACGGAAGGTTGTGTGATGCGAATGGAAGAACAGAACCAGCACATCGATGTCACATACCTTTGTCTTTCCATCATCCCACAGCACTTATATCCACTCCTGTCTACCGAGACGCACAAGACGCCAATCGCCAAGTTATTCATTACAGTGCCAAGAACTTCTTTGAAGCAATGCTAAATTACAGAGAGGGGAGGTTTTTTAAAAGCACATGCAAAAGTCACGACTTACTAAAGAAAATGGTCTGACTCTAAAATCAGATGGTCACAAACGGACAGTGAATTTCTGACATTGATGAAATGTGAAAGGATAACAATGTTTGGAGGTATTGCATCCTGGCCAGAAGTTTTTGTCAAATATCTCCACCCAATTTTTATCTCGTATACATCAGGGAATTCATGGTTATTTAACCGAAAAAATGGATAAGAAGAAAAACAGCCCTGGGTAAGGAGGACTGCATGATTTTTACGAATATTCGAATTTTTGAAACCCTCGCTAGACTAGCAACTAAACCAACAACATTGTTCTATTTTGATTCGGTCTCCAACACGTTCGCGATACAGGCAATTTTGAGCGCCGTGCCATGTGGGACACGTGCGCTCTCGGGTACGTGGGTCCGTGCTCGACCGGTCGAGCACGTGGTCCCACCTGGTAATAATTTTCCGTCCCTTACCAAACCCTATACTTTCCATAAGAATTGTAGTTTTGGACGTACAGAGGACGGCGATGGCGGTGCCTCATCCGCAGCACCGACAAGAACGCCGCGGAACCGCGAAGAGCGCAATGGGATTGGTGTCGTCTGGCGTCGGAATGCCAGTTCCTGGTGGCGCGGTTGCGCGACGTCTTTGTTAGGGACGTGAACGGGCCACCGCCATTGACGTCACGTATTTATTGTTTCTTTCTTAGATGTTCGTAGTATATTGGCTGGATACTGCTATGGTTTCTGAGAAAGTTGTTGTTGTTGGTGTCTCCCCACTTTGAGACCCCGACGCACCCTTATCGCACCATTGGACCCGACTGCAGATGTCTCCCTCTTTGAGACCCCGACGCACCCTCATCACACCGTTGGGCCCCACTCCAGGCGTCTCCCCACTTCTAGACGCCGGCGCACCCTTATCACCGCTGTGAACCCGTCTCCTCCGCTTTTGGGGGCCGGCGCACCCTCATCTCACCGTTGGACACGACTCCAGGCGTCTTCCCACTCCTGGACGCCGGCGCACCCTCCATGCAGCGGTGGACCTGTCACTCTGCTCTTCCCTATCCATCAGAGCTTAATTTTATTTTTTTTTGAACTTGACCACACCCGTCTCCTCCTCTTTTATATGATATGGTAATCACTATCACTGACCAACCATACAATTTCGTTTCACACTGACAAACACGTGACACTCAGAATAAGCGCTTTATTATAATTCATAATCATTGCAATGAACAGTGGTAATAAGCAATGTTACGGGACTAGCGTCGATGAAGTGGATTTCCATCTATTCCATTTCTTTACGAATTCGTCGAATAGGCACTTTCTTAAACTTTTGTTAACGATGACCTGTAACCACATTGGAAGAGTCGTCGCAATCTCCATCCCGAAGTACCTACAAAAGGTCAGTCAACAACACCAACTCTTATGCATGAATGTTACGACTTCTTAGTTTTCATTATTCCAAATTGTTACATCACAACTACAGAAAAAATTCATTTGAGCAGCATCAATAAAAATTCCCGTTTTCAAGTTGTGTACTGAAAGAGGAGCTGTTTCATTCGAATTTGCAGCTTGCAGCAAAAACCAGGTTTCCTCCTTAAAGGCATCTCCAACGGAAATTTCTGGGTTGGGGATTTCATGGTTCATCGGGGATTTTTAGGGGCGATGAATTCATCGACAACGATGAAGTAGCGTGGAACACGCGGGAAACACGGGACAAGATGACGGCTTTCGCAGTGCGTCCATAGCGAGGAGGAGTGTTCCGTGATGGTTCCCGCCACGAAACGCTGAAAATCGTACGCATTCCATAAATAACCCTGCGCCAAACCACCTGCGCACACCTAGTCCATGGTGTTAGCTAGAGCGACGAAACCCTTTGTCCAGAACGGCAGATTGTTCACTGCAGTATCTTTTCTGGTGGGTCGCCATTTACAGTGTTCAACCTAGTGTTGTGATTGTCCAGCGGCATGGTAAGCGACTCATTTCAGAAATGAGAATTTCAGTGAGCGCTGCCTTCAAGTAGTCTAGCTTTTTTAGTGGATTCTCTAGCATACGAAGCAACTAAAAAAGATATCAGTGGTGTTTTTTAGTGGAAGAAATTCCGTATATTAACAAGAGGACGCTGATCTTGAATTTCTTCCGCTTCTGCTAATACGCTTGCGAAGAAAGTTCTTGACGACATCCTGTAGGATAACCCTGGAGCTTCAAATGAAAAATGAGCTCATCTCACTCTTCGTGGTGGAGAGTCTCTGCTACGAGGGAGTGTTGCGGTAATGGTTTCGCTTCATTTTTTTTCTTTTTTAGGCTTCTTTCGCATTTAGTTGCCAGCCAATGTCTTACTCTGCTGCCATTCCCACTAAATTACCATAGAAAACCTCAACAAGGATGGAGAACTTTCACCTGTGGTACATGGCAATAATGTCCTCGCGTGGGTGTTGGTCAAATAAGCGTTGGTTGTTTTTCATTTCCAAGGAAGGCAACTCACCATAGTTCGGTCATGAATATATAGACCTCAGATGTGCCATCGAATAATAACCAGACAACAGCAAAATCGCGGATAAGCTCGATACAGAAGGGGAAGAATGATGCTGCTGCGCAGATGAGAAGGTTTCGCTCAACATTCTAAAAAATAATGAAGTGACTGCAAATATCCTTTAGGGGACAAAAATAAGACAAGTTCTAATTTTTAATTCGTAACTTGTTCAAAAGTATACACAGATTAGAAGTTCGAAATTCTAGTATATTTGTCATATAAGTTCTTCCTCTGGTTCCACTTTTTAGCAGGGTCTGCATCCTCTCTGACGGCATGGTGTTCATAATGCAGATCAGCTGACGATGTTGGCAACCATCTCGTAGAGCTCATTATCGAGATTCAATGAAGAAGCAAAAATTCTCGGAACTGTTGGATTTTGAGCGATAAGCGCAGTAATTTCGTTTAGAAGCACTTTCTGGTGGCACAGTGTTAAGAAGAGTACATACAGTAGTACGGTACTACTATCTCATAGTATTACATTGCATAATGTGTACTTTCTGAATTGCTCTCTGTTTGCTCCCGATTTTCCCAAATGTTTTAGATCCAATCTGAACAACAACAGCATCTCTAAATCTCCACCATACCCTGTTCCTGTGCATACTTTTCCTGGCCAGTATGAAAGAGTATACATAAAATGTAGAACATGACAGCACCACCGTCACAATGACAACTAGTGCTTGAGTTGTGTGATACTGAAATATGAGCCTTTCACAAATAAAACTGCAAAATCCTCGGAGATCAAACATAGGGTCATTGCAGCGAGTACAAGTACAGTGTATCAATCTCACCCAAAATCGGTGTAGTTTACAGTGTGTTTTTCCGGGAGTAAAATCGCGCGCGACCTGATCCATTCCAATAGATCAAATTCTCAGTAGAAAGACCACGTGAAAGCGGAGGTTCCAGCAATCCGCACGTAGCCTTTGTACTGGGTCCGCAATTGCACCGATTTTACTCCCGGAAAAACACCCTGTACATGCAGTTTATCATCACAATCAGCAACAAATAAAAACTGAGACGCAAGCCTACCAAAGATCCGAAACCTCCGATCATTAGTTGAATTATTCCTCCATCTCTCAAGTGGAGCCTGATAGATTTTCTGAATGCAAGATGGAATTGCTGAAGTGAAAGCCACAATCCATACACAGAGGAATCCCAGGAAAACCACTTTTCTGCTCCAGATCTATAACTTCGACAAAAATGACTTCTTTATAGGCCCTCATTGGCTCAAAGCGGAATCTCCAACTTCCAGGCCTTGTGTCGACCATTTTACTTACCAATCTTTTCTGTGCTCTCGACTTCCGAAATTAACTAGAAAACTGTGGCTTTCTATAGCTTTGAGGGACAGATTTCCTAATATTCTACATTAATATTTTTATTTTCTATCTCTGTCTAGTACATCGTGGGAAACAAAGAGAAGAAATCCGAGCGTATTTCGACTTCAACCGAATGACATGTGCGTTTGGAAGTCAAAATCGGTGTATATAAAAAGTTATTGAATCGCGCAATCACCAATCTAGCCTCAATGTTCGAAACATACATCATTCTCGTCTAGTTGATCAATGTTCGAACTGGCTTGTCAAACCGAATGACATGTGCGTTTGGAAGTCAAAATCGGTGTATATAAAAATTAATGTATATGTATATGTATGTAACGAATAGAAATCACGGAGGGTTGACCGACCGGGACCAAGCTTTGCACACATGTATGCTAAGGGCTTGCGGAGGTTTTAGGCTACTTTGCATCTGGGATTGTCGATTGGTTCATCGATTATATCGATTTTCTTGATCTATCGCTATTTTTGCCCCGGGGGGCGGTGAAGACATGGCTACTAAGATGTGCGAATACGCTGAAGACGAATATGACAACCATTTTTGCAATGCTATTTATTCATCGATTTTATTGATTTTCCGCTGTTTTGCCCCGGGGCGGTGAAGACTGGCTACTGAGGTATGCCAGTACGCTGAACACGAATGTAACAACCGGCACTATTGATCTATCGATTTCATTGCTTTTTGGGTACTCTTTCTCACGGGCCGGTGAAACCGTGTCTTTTGGGATTTTCTGAGACGTTCTATGTGAATATTGCAAGTATTTTAGAATAATTTACCAGCCAAAGAACATTATCTCATTTTTGAGGGAAGGGGACGGGATGACGAAGTGTCACTTAAGCTGATCACCAAATGACGACCCACTTAGGCTCAGCCTTTCGTGACTGCAGGTGCAGCCTTTCGCAGGAAGTGCTGGACCACTCAGTGAGCATACATTTTTTTTAAATTCGCATAAGTTTGAGGAATCATTTCAAATACTTATTATGCACTCTGAGATACATCGTTGCTAAAAATTTGACGAGAATCCATGAGCTCTGGACTTTGTTACGTGGCACAGATTCTTTAGTTTACATAAGTTTGGAATAGCTTTTCTCAGAACTCCTAGTATTCTCTTTGCTCTTATTTCACTCAAGACTTCGAGTCAATCCAAGCAGTTTCGGCAGCGCAGGAGTCCTCAGAATCCTTCGGATAGTGGGAACCTATAAATGATCTGCTCCAATCTTTTTCAACCTATCGCGCCAGTCAAAGTACGAGCTGTTTTCTGGCAAGATTTTCCTCCTTGCTCTATCAAGCTATTGCCTTTGTTCCGTTTCTGGTTGTCTCTTCTCATTTCGAAATGGGATTGCTGCTGATGAAAACTGAGAAACTATGATCAGCTGAGAAACTATGATTTCCATTCCGAATTCACGACACTCCCCTAAATCATGCAGACCTATGAGCTCCGCAGAAGAAAGCTAATCGTTTTTTTTAACACTAAGAGCAATGATGTGAATTGAAGAGAAGGAAGAAGAAGAATAGCCAAAGCGTTAACCCAGCATGAAATGTTGTTGCGGAAAACTAACCCTTTCGTGAGCTAACGGTCTGTAGAACACAGTGAGCCTGTTAGCTGATATGAGCACATTTCCACAGATAAGTATATTTTGAGCCCATGTCAGGTTGAAGTGTGTGAATACAGCGAAAGTGTGCATATCTTCGTTGAACATATTGAAGTAATTGTACTTTCTTGGCCTCATCAGGAGTTCAACTGTTAGAAACATATAGAAATCACCTACAGCTTGCAGAAAGAATATCAAATAATAGGACGATCTGAATATTTCCATCTTCCGACGGAGATGGAATAAACAACAAATTAAAATAAAGTAGAAAAACATAGAAATCCACGAATAAACCATGAGAATCCTCTGGATGATGGGTTGCTGGACCATTATCGTAGCAGATTTGCTGTTGATTTGTTCAAATGGTTGAATTCACATGGATAAAGCTATGTGCAGGTGAAGAAGGAAGCAACGCTTCAAAACTGGTGTTATTTCACTAGACGAAGCGGAAATCCCTTATCCCCCAAAGGCTGAAAACAATTATTTTTGACTTCAAAACAGTATTCCTCATCATAAAAACTCAAGCAGTGCTATTCGAAGTAGAAATTTTTATTTTTTAAAATTACCTTCGGCTCTACTCCAACAATGTAAATCAGAGGGGCATACTCATACTCATACTCAACACATGCCCCAAGTGGCCGCCCCACCCCACTTTCTAACGTCCTGAAGGCGCGCTAGTCTTCGAAAAAGAACAAATCTTTGGTGGTCATTCCGCGAACTTTCCAAACCGCCCTCGTATTCAAGAAAGAGAGAAAACAGAAGAAAGTGGCCAGGGTGCGAGATCTGGGCAGACTCCTTTCTGAAAAAAAAAACAAATTGTTTTACCAACAATGGCCGTTTTGAGTGTCACTTTGAACATATTTGCTCATAGTTCAACTCAGAGTATGGATAGCTCGTCGCAGTGAAGACGTTCCTCATCAGCATTTTTGTAGGCTCTTGGTTCATCATAGAAGCTGTGGAGAAGAAAAAACGGAAACTGCTGATATCAAAAAACCGCGTTCTCGCTGCGTATTCGAAGTGACGGTCCATTAGCTAAAGGTCTGGCAAGCACGATATTTCAAGGATAGATTCTATGACTTAATTAATGAGATTTTTTCGGTTGGATGTAAATCCATATGAATTTTCACTTATTCTAAGGGAGGTTCACTTCCTCGGCTGCCCAAAAACTGGACCATCTCCCGGCGAATCTTGTTTTTCTTCTCATAATCAAATTCTGCAAGTCTTAAGATTTACAACGGTTGGAAGTTTAGCTTCTAAGTTGGTGTAGCTATGAACTATAATACATTCGAATAAGTTCACCTTCCTCACATATTTCCAGATGTCGCAATGTCTCAAAACTTTTACACAGGCAAGAATGGCATCAAAAACAAATGGGGGCCCATCCATTTATTCATTGAGTCCGTCATATACAGTCTGTTCCCTGAAACGTACACTGCCACCCTCGTCCCAATCGAACAAAGCGGCGCGTGCGCGTTCAATCGGGAAGCGAAGCTGCAACAGCCGATCAGCCTCTCCTCGCGCCCTGATCGATTCCTTCGCGCCCCAATTGAACGCGCACGCGCCGCTTTGTTCGATTGGGGCGAGGGTGGCAGTGTACGTTTTAGGGAACAGACTGTATGTTGTACATGGATTGGCCTGTGATTCTCAGCCTGAAGATTCCGAGAGATTACTTCCGATTACTTCTGGCACTCGCCGCACTAAAAGAATTTTTTGCGTTGAATCGCAGCACTGGTGACACTCACAGTGTAATGAGTGTAGAGCACGGTGTCGATATGTATTTCATTCATTAACACAAGACGGTAGGAAGCTCGAAGATGAGGCTTCTGAAGGTTTGAATAGCATTATTGACAACCCCATTATTTCTTTGAGAATGAAGCCGCGTCACTATGTAAGAACGTTCTAACAATGAAAACTTTATTCAGCAATAGCTGAGGCACAAAAACCTTACAAAATCGAGAATGACCAGATCTATTGATAAGCGAACGTTAAATTTCAAAGGATAAAAATTCTTGACCAAAACAATCTCGTTTCTATTTCCGCGCTAGAACGACGCAGTACTTGTAACGTTGAACCAATTTTACAAAATAATCGTCATCACGATCGTCTCATTGCAATAAATTGTACTACAAATAGTGTTACAAATGTTGTTGGACTGTGGATAGCGTAGAATTTTCTACGCATCCCAGAAAATCCGCAAATAAGCACTCTCAAACCGCTGTCAACTATAACCGGTAACCACGTTGGAGGAAACGCCATAACCTCGGTCTCGAAGGATCTGTAAGAACCGAAATCAACAAGTCCGTGGAATCTAAAGAGTTCGTACCTTCCTTTGGAAAGAAATAAATAATTACGAGGGTTGCACTACCGTCGATGGCGTAGGGCGTTTGCGTAGCTTCGAGAATTCCGCAATCAAGCACTCTCTCAAGATTTTGTTAACTATGATTTGCAACCACATTGGAAGAGACGCCACTATCTCGATCTCGTAGAACCTGCAAGAACCAACATGAAAAAAATCCCCAGAAATTTGACAAGTGCCTAGAGTGGCGGAGGCCCAAAATGTTTCCACCTCCCCTCCCCACTCGCCGCTCTTTTCTGGGTCCGTCACTGATATGATCAGTGAGCGCAATTACGAAACTTCTTAAAACCCACTTTTTCTTGAGTGTGAAAACATTATTCTGCCTTCATGATCACAGTTTTCCACTAGAGGACACTTTTGGGTACTATTCAATCCATTCCCGGATCTCTTCACCTGTCTAATTATATCGAAGAGCATAATTGTAATGCATTAGCGCTACCGAATATTTGCGGACCGGCAAGACGTGATCCAGTTGGCGCTCATCCCCCTCGCCACTCGGAAGAACCGCGGCAACTATCCTAGAGAACCGCAACAGGAAACCGGAAGAACCACAAATCACCTTTCACCTCCTCCGGTTTTTCTGCTGCGAAGCTCCTGAAGATTCGTCTGAGAATGCTATGAGATTACGTACATATTCACATCCAAGTCGCGTATTGACTCTTTTTTATTTCAGAATTCTTGCTTCTCACAACAGGCTCTCCCTTTTTAGAAGTTCTAAGGCTTTAGTTCACAACAGCTAAGAGCTGCCGTGTTCCCAAAGATCTTCTACAGGCTGAAACGGCAATGTATGTGGTTCAAAATACACCATGCTCAAAAATACGATATAAGCATTACTAGGATAAATTCTATCACTCTTTTATTCGCTGCGCGATCAGCCAGCACATCGGCCATGAAGCTATTGGTTCTGCATACATGGCCACTTACACGGTTTTCCTGCAATACCTCACATCCAAGAAAAAACAACTCTCTCAAAGGTGCCGTCGAGTAAAATTATGCCGTAAAGTGTAAGTGAGTGCAGGAGGGAGTCTTGGCTCCTCATTTCAAAAGGAGACTCACCATAATTCAGTCAACCACACGTAGAGCTCAGATATACCATTGAACGATGAGAATACTCCAGCAATGGCGCGTATAAACTCAAAGAAAAAAGGAAAAGCAGATGTTGCCGCACAGATTAGAAGGTTATGTTCAATATTCTGGAAGACAATGGAGTGGCTCTCGGCAGTGTTTCACGTGTTCTTACAAAGCCTTTCTAAGCTAAGTTTAAATATTTCCTAATCCGCTCGTATGTTGGTTTTCTGTGATAGCAACAACAATAACAACAACAACAACGTGTTTTCAGGATTATGTCATACATACTGCGTTCCTTCCCACTGTTTTCCTAGCCATTATAAAACAATAGGTGTAGGATATTGAACAAAACAACACTACCGTCGTATTGACCACTATCGATTGAATTGTGTCATACTGAAATTGGATAGCTTGCCATGGCCTGATACCTATGTTTTAAATCAGTAATCAAAAAAAAATTAATAAAATACACTGCCTCACCAAGGTAGCGTAGCCCCCAGCGAATAGTTGAACTCTTCCTTCTCTCATCAAATAGAACCTGATGGATTCGGGAAATATGAAAATAAATGGAAATGCAGAGATAATGGACAAAACCCATAAGGAGAGCACAGCCACAGAAATTTGTTTCCTGCTCCAAATCTGAAGTTGATGATTACTTTCTTACAAGTACGACTTCATGGGTATGGCTTGAAAATAATTCGAAAACCGGACACTTCTATGGAAGTCTGTACTTGTGAGCATTTTCCAGCAGAGGGGTAATATTTTTCATGGGAACGCGGCAATTTTTTATCTCCTTACCTTCAACCATTCTTTTTAAATAATTGTGACCGACAATTCAGGTTTACAACTTACTAGGGAAATTTTTTATATCTCCTCCACCTGTCGTCGAGACACGCTATTGCGAGTACAGCCCAGAGGCTATTATAGTTCCTTAGTAAGCACTGGACAGGTAATCAAGAAACTGGCATATGCCTCGGTCACATTATTCTTCACATTTCTCAGAACTCAAAAAGCCCAAAAGGACAAAGTCCGTCAACGGTAAAATCTGGAGAAAAAATACCGCTATCGCTAATCGCTTCACATTAATCTAAATATCTTCGCAAAAAAAACTTACTTCTTCATGATTCAGTGGCTTGTAAAACGCAGTGAGCCTATTTGCTGATATAAGCAGATGCCCACAGCAAAGCACCGTTTGTGAGGTTATCATGTTGAAGTACGAAAACACCGCATAGGTGTGCATGTCTTCGTTGAACAGATTAAAGAAATTATACTTCCTCGGTCTCATTACAATTTCAATTGTTAGAAACATATAGAAATCAGCGATAGCTTGTAGAAAGAACAGCTGGTAATACGATGACCTGAACGCGGCCATCTTCCGACGCCAGCGTAATAGGCAGCAAATCAAAATAAAATATAGCCACATAGAAATCCACGAATAGACCATAAGCAGCTTCTGACCGAGAGGTAACTGGACCATATCCTGGATAGTATCACTGCTGGCTTGTTCAGAATTTGAAAACAGTGGCGTACTCTAGTGAGTGGATCAAGCAGAAGATGTCCTAGACACAGTATGTGACACCGCCGTTCAGAGAATACTACATATATTTGATAGTTCCTATCGACAGAAAAAAAACAGGGAGGAAAAATTTTTTAAGAGTGTAACACAGTTGAAGCGCATGTTTCATACTGATTGCCTCAGAATTAGAGTGGTGAGTTAACAATGCGCAGGTGAAAAAAGGCAGCGATCAAAAACTAAAACTACTCGACCAGGTAAATAAAGCAAGGAGTGTAATTCTACCGAATGCTAAAACTAGTCACCGATGCTTTCTAGATAATACTTTTCATGACTAACAAGGAAATTTGGAGCACTGGAGAATTCTCCGGTGAGAACGGAATTCGGCTTTCTCTCTTCCTTCAAGAATTTCATCATGTTTTCGACAGGATGCCCAATTAGAGCAAATTTTCTTAGATTTTTGCGGTTCGCAACATCGACGTCACAATGAAATCAACCAGGTTTCTCCTTCGAATCCTGGATCTCAGTTCTACATTATGAGGCTCTAGTTACCACTGCCCTCATTCAAAAAAGGTGCTGAATAGAAGCTTTCCTAAACAATCAACTACCTCACTATAGGTCGAAATGGGTTCACCAAGTAGCGTGGAAGGTTCAGAAACTAACAGCTAAAAAATATGAAAAACAAACAATTTTCGTTAGCTGTCATAAATTCTTACCACCAAGGCTAACTATAATATAACTGCAACTATAACTCATGCGAGAACTGATTGCAGCTGCTCGGCTTTACCTTTCAACATGCTGTAATTCCATGATAGCACATGGAAAACAAGCGACAAAATCGCGGTCGCCTCTCAAGCATGTCTACAGTTTTATCCTTCCAATACAAGTTGTAGCAAGTAATTTGAAGTGGAAATGTGGTGCGGAAGGCAAGGGATTTCTGAGTGAGTTTAGGTCTGAATATCAATTAGCGAGGAAGTTGCCTCATCACAACGGAGAAACGAAGCTTCTTCGAAGACACGAGCAAAAACTCAGTTATGGTTCCATCAGTAAAGATAATCAAGCAGCTCAATAACGTCAAATAAGGTAGTGGGCCGAACGGTTCTCTGAATGACCATCGAGGAGAAGATTTATGAGACGATTGTGCTAAAAAAAATCATTCAAATAAACTGAATGCACATGCCAGATCGATCTGGCGGAGAACTTGATTTCAGGGTAATTTGTGCTAGATGCGTGCGTCAGTCGTGTATCGGACGAACGCATTCATTTTCAGAGGGCTTTCCATGAACAGCGGCTGGCGCTGCGTGCATTCTCTGGACGGAGCTACCGCAGGAATTCCTGGAGGCCATAGATAGTGCGTCTCACTTGCGTCTGAGCTGCGTCAGCGGTGCGAATGGGCCTATCCTTCACCATGTACAGTGGACGGCAATGGCGGTGGCCCATTCGCGGCCTCGAGAAGGACGCCGCGCGCGCCATGACCGATGTTTTTTAGTGTTGTTATGCTATTTCTAGCAGCTTTTCTACCCGTTTTAGGGATTTTGGACCGAATCGGGAAGAAAAGCGCCTAGGAATACCATCCCGATGGCGGACGACACCGATCCTGGTGCTTGCGTGGCGTGCTTCTCGAGGCCGCGGATGGGCCACCGTCATTGACGTCTACAGTAAACGCACGCGCGTCGACACGCATTCAGTATTAAATAAATAAATAAATAAATAAATAAATAAATAAATAAAACAAATAAACATAAAATACCAGCAGTCATTAAATTCGTTATTCGAGAAATTTTTCAAGTCACCCTCGTAAAAATGTCTTTCAACTCTTCATCTGCACTCTCCTTCTGATGCTCTCTCGCTCTTTTCTGCCTACCATCTCTTGCTTTTCTATCTCGGTCCTCTATCGCTCTTCCCTGTCTGCATTCGCTCGCCCTCCTTCCCTCTCCCTCTCTCGTTCTGCACTCCCTCACTTCCCCATTTGAACACACTTTCCTTCCTGCACGCCCTTCATGGTAGATACACACGTTCTGTCGGTAGCTCTCGCTTTCTAGAGAACCTGCGGAAGCGTGGATTCTGGGACTTTCCGTAACAGCTTATTGATAGCCATGAGTTGCTACGCTCAATAATGCGCTCCATTTCCTACCGTGCGCTCCAACGCGATCCCTTTAAATCCGCGAAGCAATTACGGTTCGCACATGTGAACGAGTGCAGCTCTCGTAGGTGTTCGTTTTCTCGTTCTTGTCAGTCTCTTCTTTTTCTTCCGTGCACGCCACACTGCCCTCATACCCCCTTAAAAAACGGGGATTTCAGAGGTTGGATGAAGTTATGGAATTCCAAGAGGTGATAGAAATAGATGACAAACCGAGGACGAGTGATGTGAAGACCGATGGATCGTTCGAGTCGTTGATGATTTCGCCATCCACTGTGGCGAATCTGCGGAATCATGGATACCGAATCCCATCACCAGTGCAAATGAAAGCGATTCCAACTGGCCTCACTGGTTTAGGTTGGTGATTCATAGCTATTCTTTTTATGCCTTAATGCATATTTTTGCACTTTCTTTAGATATGCTGGTGCAAGCAAAATCAGGAACAGGAAAAACCTTGGTTTTCGCAATCCTTGCGATCGAAAATTTGAACCTGCAGTCGAATACCGTCCAGAAGATGATTATTGCGCCAACAAGGGAGATAGCCACTCAAATAAAGGATACAATCAAGAAGATTGCTCACTTCAAGACAAGGATTGCGTGAGTATTTTGATGTTTTTCTTCTGCCTGCACACTTTTTGCGCTCCCCATCAATGTATGTTTTCAGAGTTCTTGTTGGAGGCACTCCTGTTCACCTCGACGTGCAGGCGTTGAAGAGAGGTGTACATATTGTTGTTGGAACAGCGGGCAGAATATGCCAAATGGTGCAGAACGGCAATCTTAGCATGAGCTGCATTGACCTTTTCGTCCTTGACGAAGCTGACAAACTCATGGAGGACTGTTTTCAAAAGGACATTAAGTAAGATTGGATTTGGTTTCTGTTAGTTGGATCCTTCAAATCCGTTTTCCTGCAAAACTGCCTTCGGGTAGGACTATACACTTATATGGTTCTTGCCTCGAAATTTCTCTTCTATGGACAAAGCACCGTAATCACTGGATGGTTGGGCGGATTCTGAATGACAGATAAAGATCTATCAGACGTGGAAGGGGCGTATTCCTGATTGATATATTGAGTGCACCGTCATTGAATTGTGCAGTACCCTCAAATCCAGAGTACGTTGAGGAAAACAGTGAGGGTTGGGGACATGTGCGCGAAATTCCAATTTCTAAAGCAAACGGTAAGTTTGCAAGTTTTGCTGGATTTAATGTCGGATAAAGCATGTTTTATGCTTTCCTTCTATAATTTTTCCTCATCCGCAATTTCTAGTGAAATGGACTGCAGCGTTATTGGTACAGTGAGGACGTTGCTGAACCGATCAAAGGGAGCATCCCTCGAAATCCTCGAATCCGAGTTAAACCGTTAATAGTGGAACACATTCTTAGCACATCACAAAAAATCGGCGAACACAAAGAATCTTGACTCACTTGCAAGGAAATCCAAATCGAAGTCGCGAACACAGCAGCCTTGCACATGCGCCAGCGCACACATGCCGCGATCGCTCGGCACAAGTATAGGAAACTCCAAATATGCGCAGACAGGGGTCGAGATCGCAGCGCGGCTCTCATGGGCAGAGACGCAGTCGCACACTATGCTAAGATCCCTTGACTCTGCCCAAGAGAGCCGCGCCGCGGTCATGACTCTTGACTGCGTCCGCTTGGAGTTCTCTATGTAACCTTCGCGTGGCGGGACCCATGAGTTTCGAACGGAGCGCCTTAGTCGTAAACAGCACCACGATTTCGTGAATTCTCGTATGTTTTGCGCTGTTTTACCGTTGGATATGAGTTCCAGGTCCCACAAAACCCCGAAAAACCAGCAAAATCTCGAACAACACGATTGTTTGAGCGGTGCTGCCTTTAAGGCCTGCACAGCAGCCAAGTTGATCGGAGCTGGGACGTGTAGTTGGGTTTTACTCGGCTTACACTTTAAGGATTGACTGAAAAAAAGCTCGGTAACGAAGCAGAAAGACACTGGTGCACTGAGGGAGTCGGAAGTCCAAAACTTCGCCTTAAAAAGCCATCTACCTTTCTGATTTCTATTCACTTCTGAGACGCATCGAAAATCAATATCCAGCGCTCTGTTGTTGACGGCCAAGAGGACAAATGCAAAGGTTTATCGAGAAGTGTGTATGAAAAGAATACATATGGTGTTTTATCTGTGGTCCCTATATCACGACTTTTGTACCATCATTCTTGTGGCGGTCTTTTGTATTATGACGAATACAGTAGATTTTTGTGGGCTCAGTTCTGAAAAACCAGTTTTTTTTCGCCTCTGAGTTCAGTGTGTGGCTCACAATCAAGTTCGAAAATTTGATACATCGTTTTTATGCACTACACATCCGCAGAGGTGAAATGTGCCACTTTTTAGCTACTTATTCTCTGCACTTCCCCCGTCCAGACAAGTTGCGGTATTTTCGGCTACTTACCCTAGAAACCTGGATCAACTACTGAGCAAGTTCATGCGTGACGCATCTCTCGTACGTTTGAACTCTGGTGGGTTGACATTTAACTGACTGCATATCGATTTCTCTCTTGTTTGGTTGCGACAGTTTCAAACGCCACGATTTCTCAACTTCGTTTTTTTTTCAGAGGATGTACAACTGATTGGCATTAAACAATACGTGGTCATGAACTGCGAAAATGTACTTGATTGCCTCGTTCGATTGCTAAACTCCGTCCAGTTTAACCAAGCCCTGGTTTTCTGCAATCTACACCAGCAGTAAGTTTTGCGTATTGTAAGAAAACAAGGAAAATCACCTTTGTAATTCTTGAACATATGTACCAGTTGTGGAATGCATAACGTAGCGATCGGTTGAAGACTTCCTTGATGTTTTTGTTCTCTTCCACAGAAATAAGTTTTCTCGTATTCCGAATCGCCTTAGTGACAAGGTTCAAGGTCGATGTATACCATAAAAAGTTGGATGTATTTCAAATCTTCTTGTTCTTCTACTTCTGAACACCCTCGAAAAGAAAAACTTCATTCATATGTTCCTTTGATAAATGTATCTGAAAAAAAAATTGTAGTTCCACATAGTAGTTTGGTCTTATGACATTGTACTTGTTTTGAGATTCATTGGGAGGTATGGGTTTTCCTTTCGATAGCTTCAGAACATTTTGAATGTTTTTAATCTTCTAGATGTGAACCCACCTGTTCGTACCTGGAAAATGCTGGTTTCCTAGCAGCTTCCATATCGGCTCAGATTTCGCAAGCAGAACGCGATGCCGTTATTGAAAAGTTGAAACAAAACAAATTGAAAGTACTTGTCTCTACGGATTTGGTGAGTGCTTTTTGGGTTCCGTTGTTTCGGCATTCGAGTAAAGACTGGTCTAGACTGCTCGTGGCATCGATGCTACAAACGTCAATCTTGTGGTAAACTTGGAGACTGCAATAAATGCTGAGACTTACTTCCACCGCATTGGAAGAGCAGCGCGATACGGTGCGATTTCGATGTGCGTGAACTGACACATACCACATTGCAGTATGGTTTCAAGTAGTGTTTTAGGTGGTTATGGTGCAGCGATTACAATTGTTGCTGATTCACGTGAAATCGGTCGGTTCAAAGCCATGGTGGCAAAAGGCGGAGTAAACGTTCGTATCATGGATCTGAATAGCATCCCTCCTGATCTTACAACGAACCAGTCGTGCTTTGAGAGCTGCCCAATTTTCCAGGTGGCTGAGGTGAGGTTTCCAGCTTGCAGATACACAAAGCGTGTTTTTATACATAGATTTTGTCAGTAAACTGTTGCAATATTGACAACTCGCACCAATGGTGATTTCAACATGCTGCCTTCGTTACTTATTGGTTCCTATTTTCCTCAATGGAACTAATCGCCCATAAATTTTCTTACCTACACTGTTGGCTAGTGAGAATTGGATGTTGACGCGATATTAAAATATCTGCTCCGACGCGCAACGGGATATTTTATATTAAAGTAACGTTTTGTGCTACTAATTTCGGAACTAGTAATTAAAACAGCGGGTTTTTCGTTATACTCTTCATTCAAGAGTGCAGTATTGAGAATGAGAAAGAATAAAGCAAGAAAGCCTAGCAGACACCTGTCCAGTCAAAAATCATAAGACACAAGCGGAGCCTGTTGCGCTGAGTTTTTTTAACCGCAGTGTTTTCAGCCAGCTACCAATGGCTTGTATACGAAGAGGCTGAAACAAATTAATCGTATTGCTCAAGAATCAGACATACCTAGTATTTTATGTGATCTCAATGCGGCTGCCATCATTCCAACTACGAATGGGTACGTAAGATCACGACTTTTCAAGTTTATTCAAAAGTAATCTATGTAGAGTTGTTTGTTCCAGGGCTACATATGATCGTCAGACGTTCATGAATTTCTCGAAGTGTACTTACAAGCTAAGCAAAGAAATGCTAGCAAGAATCAACAAGATTGGGGTTAGTGAATCATTACTTTTCTGTCATGGTAGAAGCACTCTTCATTTGTGACGATTTTAACTGTACGCGAACATTTCTATCATTCTCGTGTTTTATTGTGGTGGAGTTTTATTCAGTTATGTTTTAGATCGGACGAATGCATTCTGCAAAAACAGTTCCCTCTTTCACCGATGAAGCCGCTGACCTTAATCAGCAGATTTTGAAGTTGAAGAGCTCTAATAACGTGTCACTGACCCAAACATCTGTTACGCAGTCGGAAAAACCAGCGAAGTACAAGTACGTCGTTTTGAGGCACATTACTACTTACCCGAGTTTTATATTGAACTCGGTTAATTTTGGGTTTGTACCATCTCGAGAGAAGGCTAAGAAGAAGTTCTATATGCGTGGCGAGCTTTTGTCCATCCGAGATGCTGTATCGAAGGAAGCTTGGAGGGATTTCGCCTCATCGAGGTAATTTTACTGCCATTTTCACACACTTGAATGTAATAACTTTTTATGTTAGGTTTGACATGTCCGTTGAGCCCTTCGTGCCAGTAGAACGGACAGCAGCAGACCATGAAAATAATAAACTCAAATCCAACGTCGCATCGAAACGGTTGGTTCCTTCCTCACCATGTCTGTAGATTTTAGTAGAGTGATTCATCTGCAGCAATAAAGCTCGCTATTGGTACAAGAAAATGAGAGAAATGTGGTTGTTATGGAGATGTCGAGTCTGTCTATTTACAGTCAGATTGGGAAAACGAGTTGAATGAAAATTTAGTGAGTCAAGAGTACAGCGTTCACCATCTTTCTCTCTTCTCATGGTGATCGATATCGCCTTGATTGAGGAGAGATGCTGTTGTTGCGCAATTCCTTAGTGCTTAAATTATCAATTAATTCACTGCTATGGGTTGAAATTCAAAAGGCTAAAAAATATTGCTGGATTTGTTTGATACAGTCGATTTCAACATTCTATAGTCCTACAAAATTTATTGTTGCCCTCTATGTGTGACCACTGGTATTAGAATGTTAAACATTTGAGTTCGAGGGTTCCGTCCGTAAAGCCTGCACAAAGGAAGGAGAAGAAGGAAGCTCAATCCACGATCAAGTGCTATGCACGCAAGGATCTGATTGCGATTCAAAACAGTATACCTAAGAAGGTAGCCTTATTCGACGTCCACGTTCTCGCTAGTCTGATATAACCACATTTTAGGCATGGCTTCCATATGTGAAATCTCGTTGGGACACCTCCCAAGAACCATTTCAGTTGAATCAATATTTGCGATGTTCATTCGAGGAGCAGCTCCGACGTAAACGTGAAATCGAGAAGAAGCAACGTATTGAGGTTATTTTGCCTTTCTATATTTCTCGCATTGTTAATTATACCTTGATTTCTTGCCCTATTCCCATTACGGAAATGAACGAGTTTGAAGTGGGATTATTTTCTTTTCTACTGCCATAATGGGAATTATGGCGTCTATATCTTGAACACAGTGAGTGTCTTCTGCTAATCACGCTACATTTGCAAAGGGGTCAATATTAAAGGGTGTAAAGATTCGTGCTAGCTGGCTCTATTAAAATAGCGATCCCAACTTGACCACCATCTCTGATAACTTTAAGGCTTTTGATGGGTGGGATGATTCACTATCTACTGGCATTGCTCTCATACTTTTGTTTCTTCTAGGTTATGAAAAGCCGTCAGAAGGCACAGATGGAGAAACCGAAATTGTTGGCGTTCGCAAGGTCGCCGTTGTTTGCTCCTGTTAAAGAGACATCATTTGAAATGTTCTGCGATCGAGTGATGGAAGAATTCGATCAATTTCGGCGCATACAGGATGCAGGCGGTATCAATATGGGCGCTGTGGTGAGTAGTTACAGTTTTGTTGAACAGAGGCATCATTTTTTCGTTTTCTTTCAAATGATGGGAAGGTGCATCTTGCTTTTGATCTAAGCAGCAGAAAGCTATCACCCAAAAATAAAAATAGGTTTTTTTTAAAATAAATACGAAGCTTAACGCCTTCCTTTTTTTTTGTTTGCTGTTTACGAGTATGTTAACGCAAAAAGAGTAAACGAAGTTTCTTGAATTTGAGAGTTCCTAGTAGCACAACTTTGTCCTTATCCTACTGTCAGTCTTTTCTAGGTTCCCGTGCGCGACCCACCCGAAATATGGCGTGGCAAGGTGAACTACTATACGAATTGGATACGTAACTTCGATGCCACATTCAAGTACGATGTGTACAAAGAAGCAGGACACATACGGGAAATGGGAACTGAAGTTGATGTTGATGAGACTCCAACTATTTCATCGATGCAGTCAAGCGAAGTTGATGTGAAGAAGAGTGTTCCTGATTCTCCTGACCATGGTCTGCCCGCGGAGGAACGGTCGTGCTCTGCGCAGATAAATTTGTCCAATGAAGAAAAGGATAATTCTCTTTCTGCTATGTCCAGTGAAGAAGAAGATCATCCCATTTCTGCTAATGTCGATACTATCACAGACGGTATCTCTACCTCCCACTCTGTTCCGTATGGAGTAGAAAAGTTTACTTGTTTCACTGGTGAAGAAAAAATCATGGAGAACTCACTTTGCGATGATGAGTCGTCTGCCTGTGAAGAGAGTGATTCTGAGGAAGGCTCAACTGCTGATGAAGAGGAAGAACAGCTCAGGATATTTGCTGAAAATTATAGGAAAAACGTGGATTTTAGTGTTGTGTTCTCTTCCTATCTTTGGATGCTTAACAGGCGATATCATCACAATTAAGAGTTTTTCACTTTGTTAAAACTTACCGTTGTTTAAGTTTTTATTCTTCTACTTTTTTAAATTCTATTTTCCCAATGCTGCTGCTTTATAAGTTGGTCAAATTGAGTACGGTGTTGTTCACGGGTACTTTTTCCGTGAGTTGTTTTTTGCATAAGAAGTTTTCTTTTACTGTTACAGATCAAATAAATATCTATATACCATTCCCGTAAGTCTTCGAAAAGAGAAGGTTCCATCCTACCACTACCTCTCATCCTATCACTACTTGTTTTCACATTTGAATTCTGTCTTTCTCTATCAATTTTTGAACGTTCTAGCAATGTCGAAAAAGGGTGGTGCTAATAAGAAGGCGAAGAACAACACTGCAGGTGGATTTTTTTCATTTCTTAATGAAATTGGCGTAAGATTTTGGCATCTTTAATGGTGATTTTGATTTCAGATCAGGATCTCGATGCCATATTGGCAGAACTTGCAGTGGAGGACAAGGCGCGTGCTGATAAAGCCGAAGCTAAGAAAGGGAAAGGAGGAAAGAAAGGTAGGTAACTGTTAGTAAAGTTGGAGAGCTGCTTTGCAGTGTGTTGTGAGCCGTTCTTGACAAATTGCATAATCTGTTAGCAGTAGGTTTCCTCAACCTGGGGAGTTAAGCTCTTTACCTACTTGTCTTCTCTGTCAGTTTGCGATGAGAGCTTCTATGTTAGTGCTTTATTAAAATTCCAGAAAGCTTTCGGCGCTTAGCGCCTTCCTCAGACCTTAACAATTACAATGTAATGTGCGATACAATACATGTCAAGTCAGCAGCTGTTAGCATGATTGACCCACCGAGCGAGAGTGCAGAGGAGTGTAAATGAGTGTACAACAAATTCTTTAGCTAATGTCAACGTTTTAGTAAAGGAATCTTACTATTTTACCTGTTTTGCCTCCTAACTTAACTTTATAAGAGATAATTCACTCGAGCTCTGCCCTCGCGAACATCGTTGTTCTCAGTCGTTGAACAAGAAATCGGCCAATGTTTCACGGCATTAAACCACTCCCTAACATTCAACTTGAGTGTGATTACTTCCATTTATGTACGCATGTTGGGGCTCAAGAAATAGTTTAAAACTAACTGCATGCATGGAGACACCGTCATTCAATTGAGTCCTGTTTTAAGCATCATCTAGCAGTGTTCGTTTAGGTTCTAACCATCTACCGACTAGCCAATCCTCAGCTGTAGCCCAAGCTGTTGTAGGTAAAAATGCACATGCAGCAATAAATGGTGGAGGGGATACCGTTCCCGCTGCTGAAGAACCACCTACCATCGATTGGCATGCTGAGATTGCGGCAATGAAACCTGTGGATGAGCAGTTTCCTGACGGAAAATATCCAGTTGGACAGTGCGAGACGTACTACCTCATGGGTACGTTTGCTTTTGTTTAGATCTCATTTTCATCTAGTAACTAGGATTGTTTCGCATTTAAGGTAAAGATGGTCGGGTCGCTTCGGACCGAGAGAACAAACAAGAGAAAAAAGCGCTTGACAATTCGTTTGAAGAGATGTACCAGGTACGCTTAAAGAACATCTCTAAATTCAAGCGGAAGCAAAGTAGTTATTTTCATTTCAGGATTATCGCAGGTCCGCTGAAGTTCATAGGCAAGTGCGCAACTACGTAAAGTCTTGGGTGAAGCCTGGGATGACGATGATTGAAATATGGTTGGCGAAATAGGTTTTTTACCTTTAACTGATGCAAGTTGTGATTGATGTCGGCTCTTCAGTGAACGTCTTGAAGCTTGCTCTCGGCACCTAATCAAAGAAAACGGTCTCGAAGCTGGCTTGGCTTTCCCAACCGGTTGTTCGCTAAATCACGTCGCAGCACATTATACCCCGAACAATGGGGATACCACTGTTCTTCAGTACGGTGATGTGTGCAAGGTGAGACTTTCTTTCCAGTCCCCCATTGCCATCGTTCTCCTTATATAATTTCTTTTATTCGTGGTATCGAGCAAACAGACATGCTCCCACACCTATGTACACTCAGAAATCTTAGGTTTCACCTATGGCTCACATTCCTTCTGGTCTGCTGTTGTCTGTCGGCAAACTTTCACTTCCCTCCCTTCTTCTCATCTTGCTGATTTTTCGCATAACTTTAGTATTTTCATTTCTTCTAAGTTCCAATGGCTGAAAATGAGTCCCAAAGCATTCTTTGGGGAGAACTGGAGATCCAAACATTCAGTTGAGTGCCGTACCATTGCTACCACTCACTTTCAGATTGACTATGGTGTTCATGTTCGTGGACGTCTCATTGACAGTGCTTTTACTTTGCACTTCGATCCGAGGTACGACAACCTGGTTAATGCTGTGAAGGAAGCGACCAATGCTGGTATTCGTGAGGCTGGAATTGATGTGCGATTATGTGATTTAGGAGAAACGATCGAAGAGGTCAAGCTATATCGACTTGCTTCCTGTTTTCTTTTTTTATTCCTGCATTGGCGGTTTAGGTTATGACGTCCCATGAGGTTGAACTTGATGGGCGTACCTATACTGTGAAACCGATTCGAAATCTCAATGGTCATTCTATTGGACCCTACAGGTAAGCGGTATTTAAAGAGTTCGTCGAGATTTCTTCCTTGAATCCGATGTCTTTATCGAAATAGTGATGATATCCTGTTGGTATGAGGCTGGAATTTTAAGTATTGAGTAAAGGGAAGTTCTTCTAGTTTTCGCCGATATAGTCTGCTCCACGGGGGAAGATAATTGGGGAAACGCCGCAGAGAAGAAGAGGGCGAGAAAGTGCGCAGAGATGGGAGAGGGTGCAGAGAAAGACAGATGCTATGCACGAATATTCAACTGTCATCGTTGGCGAAACAGACTATATCATAGAACTTCATAACATAGCCAAACTTTGAAAAAAAAAAGGGTGCTTTTGGAAGTACGGAAAAATTGGCAGAACTGAGGACAGTTGTGCTGCAATTTTGGAGCTGGCGCGAAAACTCCCGCTAGGAATGTCTAAATTTCGTCCATACGCACAAAATGCGAGCATCACCTTGATCCCATATGGGCTGTACTAAACATTGCTACTCTTTTCTGTTTTAAACACCTGGATATTTGAGGTGAAGCCATCTTTTCAAAAGAATGTGATATATATGTCACTCTATATTTTTTTAGGATTCATGCCGGAAAGACTGTGCCAATTGTCAAAGGTGGCGACCAAACTAAAATGGAAGAGAATGAGGTGTCCATTGTTATAGTGTTTCTCATGAGACATCGCGTTGAAACATCTAATTTGTGATTACTGTTGCAGGTCTATGCTATTGAAACTTTCGGATCGACTGGCAAAGGATATGTGCATGATGATATGGAGTGTTCCCATTACATGAAAAACTTCGAACTTGCTGAAGAACATATTCCTTTAAGGTTAATCATTCAAAGCATAGTATATGTTGCTTCTTGTATCCGAACATCTGTGTCTATTTTTCCAGACTGGCTCGTTCGAAGGCTCTTCTTAACACTATCGACAAAAACTTCGGCACCCTTGCGTTCTGTCGAAGATGGGTTGATCGGCTGGGTGAGACAAAATACCTCATGTCATTGAAGGACCTTTGTGATAAGGTATGTTGTTCTCACCACTTTGCAGTATTTTAGAAAGATATTGGATTACTCAAATTCTTCTAGAACTCATGAGTTCCGAAAAAGTTGCATATATGGACTTGTTGTGAATAAGCAACCGGTGAGAAATGATGACATTAGTCAAGACTTCGAAAACGAGCTGCTGCCAAGCTGTCTGCGACCCTAAGATTTAGTGTTTGTAAGGGCGCATTCTCCCAGTTTTCTGGTTTTTTTTTTCGTTAGGAATTTAGTATGTTGAAAGCAATTAGTACTACACTTATCCTATGAGCCATTCCTTCTCCCTGTTCTTCATAAAATCCGAGGGTATCTTCGTGTGAAAATTTGCTATGGGCTATCTTTAGATTTACACTGGTTTTTTGGGTCTGATTCCATTAAGATAACAACGAGCGCATTTCTTGCATGATGGAGTACCAACGCATAAGGCAACGAAAACGCATGACTTGCTGCAGCGCTTTTCCATTGCCTCGATTCCCCAGGGTGTCGTGGTCCTTATAAATGCCATGGGGTGACGGATATTGAACATCCTGTTGTGTATTGAAGCGTGTTATTTTTGTACAAAAACTATGTTGAAACTTTTTCTCATCATTCAAAGAGCTGCCAGCACTTTTGCTATAGTTCTTTAGGCACTTTCTATAATGACACCTCAAAATGTTTCAGAATGCAAATGCCAACGCTTGTTCACGAATCTAGAATGCCATATTAGTCTGCATTTGTCAATGAGAAACAGGAATTAAATGGCATAGCTGGAGGTCCTAGAAATAACGTGAATTCTATCTAGAGGCTGGTACCCTCTTCAAATGGGCGCCACAAATTTACGACCACTCAATAGGATATAGCCGTGGGTGAGAACTTAATGAGAATACCATGAGGGTAGGTTGTGGGTGGTAGGGTTCAGAGTTTCTCTAATCAAAAGTAGTTGGGAGTCTTGTGGAATAGACGGGAAAGGAAGAGCGATGTTCACACCAGTAAACTTCTTCATTTTACTCATTCCTGGTTACTCATGCTATTTATGGAAAAATAAATAAATTCATTAGTGGTCAGGCATTTGGAGGTAACCTCATTGATGAGGTTAGTGCTATAATCAGGGTCCATAAGGATGTTTCCTGAGATTAATTAATCGTTCTCTGGAATTGGAACCAACATATACGAGAACTCTTTGCAAGCTCTATCTAGATTAGCATGCGCGACCTAAAAAACTAAATGCGCTGAGACAAATCTTTGCAGGGTATCGTGGACCCATACCCACCTCTTTGCGATGTCAAAGGCTGCTATACTGCTCAGTGGGAACACACGCTTGTGCTTCGTCCGACATGCAAAGAAGTGCTATCGAGAGGCGATGACTATTAGAGTGGTATTATTGCTCTTGATGGATTCCGTTTCTCTTTTCTGTTGAATTTCTTCTATCGTACTCCGTTCGCCGTTTAGACCCTTCACGAAAAGTGTTGCTGTTGTGTACAAAACAGGTGTGTAGCTGTTTTATGTGTATTTCATGAGTTTGATTTGTGTGGTCCCTCCTTATTCGCTCCCAACCCTTGTTATGATAGTTAAATTTGGCTCGGACAGTTCCAACGGTTATGGTATAACAGTGTATTTGCTTATGGTTTTCGCTACGTCAGTAGGAGACAGCAGTAGAATTTGAGTGCTGTTGCGATCGCACCACAAGTTTGAAGAAAAGGGGCGTCCTGTTGTTTTGCTGGAGATAGTAATACTGAGAGCAATAATTCTCCGGAATGACCATGCTAGATGTCTTGAAATATGGCCCAGATTCTTTGCTAATCCAATTGCTATCGATATTCGGGAATTCCTGGAAGTTCCTACTCCGATTTCCTGGAAATCTTACAAGCACGTTCCATATCTGTGGATTCCCTACTAACACATACGTAGTTTCTTTCAATTCCAGACTATTTTTCCCAAAATTCTTGTCCTTATTGCATTTTCAGGGCTTTTCATAAGCAAATTGCTTCTTATTTGGGACTGCTGCTTCTAGGAAAAGGAAGGAAGTAATGTTTTTGCCGGTTTCCTCAATTAACGAAATCTGCGGCTGCTTTTTACAATGGAAACATGCTCTTTTGCACATTTTGGTCTATGCACATAACTCGTCCATATGGATGCCTGCTGGCAGATATCGTCTTCAAATATTCATCTGCGTTGAATTATGGTCCCTGGACGCCCTGGAGCGATCCTGGTTTTCCATGAAAGTTTCAGAACCTTTACGATTCCAAACAATTCATGCCCTCTCCTACTTTCGCGCTTGTGGTGGATCCCTGAATTCAAATGAAATGCTGCATCGTCAACTCTCTAGGACGTTATCATCTGTTCTTCGGTTAGGTCTATGTCTGATGTTTGTCTGTCAATTCCTCCGCTGTACTCGAAATGAACTGTTTGATAGATTATATTTTGAAACAGCTTACCTTTGGCCGCTGAGGAATGCGTGCCATCACTCACGGGGTTGAAGTATGGGAACAACACCAGTTGTGAAACACTACCAACCTCCTGGAGGGAATCACCACGCCTTACGACTGGATCTTTCTCGTAGGTCATTTGCGCGGCGCATAATGAGATATGGGGCGTGGATTGAGGCAATTATTTCTGAGGATCGGCCGTGCTAGCTGCACCCCGAAGAGGAGGAGGTTAGCCGATATCAGTCGGCGAGGCGATATTGCATACTCGACGCTCGACGCGTTAGTCTCGTACGCACTTAAATCTGGTCGTCTAGATTGAATTCCCAAGCTAATAATAGCGCGAAATGAGCTCTCGACGTGTAGTGTTTGCTGTCGCGCTCTTCTTGAGTCGTTCGTAGTACATATACGGACATTTGCCACCATGACCACTGTTATGGTATATGTGTGAGGACCAATCTCTGCTCTTATGGCTAGGCTTAGGGAACGCATATTTGAACTATATCAACCAAAAGTATTTGCGAAGAATTAATTTACGGAGACTTGGAGTGGAGTTCCACTGTTGCAAAAGGAAAAAAAAGTGCCCTTAGGTCATGTCAGTATATTATTTAGCAAGTTTGAAGGACAGTTCTGACATCAACTATTCTGAAATTCTGGATTTTTTTTCAGCCAAAAACCTTTCCTGCCACCTATTTCTCAGCTATCCTCTCGAGCGAATTTTCAGTGAGAATTTTTTTGTGTGGAAGTAATTTGTGCTTTAATTTCGGTCCGGTTGCTTCACCGAGATTACCCATGGTAAACATATTATGGTAAGCAAATTTACCGTTCACCAGGCACTCATCGGCATAATGTACACCCATAGGTGACACTGTTTTTACCCAAGTGCCGCACATGATTATGATGCGTATTACCCATTCTTCCAATCTGGGGTATCGGCTGTGATGCATGTACTCTGCTTCGAAGTGGCGATAGCTGGAAACGGCAAATGTTCATCTTCTGCCCAAGAATTTCTGCATACTCAATGCGTTTTTTCTCTCTAATATCTCTTCGACTCTCGCCTTTATTGAAGCATGTTACGTATAGTCTGTCCGAAACGAAGAGTCCGCCCACGCACGCGGGGATCGAGAAGCTGCCACGTTTGCCAGCGCCCCACGTCATCATCCTGATCTGCGTATCACGTTTCATCGTTATCTTCATGGTATTGACCAATGATTTGGCTGTGATGTGGACGGCGTGGCAGCCAACAGCACCGTCCAGCCGCACCGCCACTAGGCCCCCGCGTGCGTGGGCGGACTCGTTTCGGACGGGCTATAGTAGTAAGTCTGGTAAGAGATTTGCGGCCTGGATTCGGAATGAGAAGTTTTTTTTCCCTAATGTGGGGATTATTAGCTTATTTCTAACTTTCTGGATATTCCAAATGAGTTCATGCAATGGGTGAATTTCAAATTTCTGGGCATACATATAGTGATCACGGTACTCTTCAGTCACCTCATAGGGTAACGTTCCTTCAAGAATTGCAGGCTCCGAAATGTGTCAGGATTATATTCTTTTTGCAGCAGGTTGTCAAACCCACAATTACCCCAGCCAAACCCCTGATTATCCAAGGAAAATCTACAATCGCTGAGGTTTGAGCTTGCTGCACAAGTCGTTTCGCACAGCACTGAAAATGAAAAAAAAAAAACCACAGTATTAAGCTTCTTGAGTGGTTAAACGTTACCTCGTTCTCAACTTCCGCCGTTGCATCTGCCAACTTGTTGCTGGTTTCCGCTTCCGTGGAGCCTAGAATTCATTTTGATGAACATGGCTTCTTGCTTATTCTATATTATATGTATTAGGAAGCGATGCAAGTTTTAGTGTTGGCTGGGGCTTGCGATTTGAAAAAGTGTTTCTTGACACAATCCTCTGATTGCACACTATAAAAACGATGAGCGAGACCTGCGAGAATCAAATTGTGAAAATGCTAGCGGCCTTTAATCCCTACGGCTGTCGTTGGATTCGCATCAATTATGTTATTGCCTCGGAAGAAGCACAGATTTTCCATTCCGCATGTTCGTCATATCTGGTTCCCCACCTAAGACTTCGTATCATTGGATTTAGAGGTTTCGCTGAAATTTCTATTGCAGAGTGCATCTATACTCCCAGTATCAAGGAAGAGTCTCACCTCAGCAACATTTCTAAGGTTTTCATATTGAAAGTATTTCGAGGAGACCTGGATCACAGTGATATACATTATTCCTCACAATATTGCAGAAATCCGCATATTCTTTGCCTATTGAGAGATGTGTCTATGAAGCTTATGCTATCGATCTTTGGGACAAAGCTCCTCTTTGTGGAAGACGTCCCGATGGCCTCATTTCTCCACAAGAGGGTTTCAAAAACGGAATTTTTCTTCCCTTTTGTGAGGAATTGTACATGTTGAAATTTTTTGTCTTGTAAAGTCTCGAGAACGATTTCGAGATTATTCTCGTGCTGGAACCATAGTTATCAGCATAACTGCTCTTTTAAATGGTTGTACCGAAAATTAAATGTTCAATCGTTATGCTTTGTAGATACTCTGTTAACTGTGCAGCACGAACACAGCCCGAACAGCATAATGGTTCGGGTAGAAACCCTAGCAGCAACGGTTGCTAGTTGCTGCCATCCTCCCCTTGATTGCTGCCGTCCCTCAGCAATTGCTGCTGAAGGGCCGACAGATTGAGCAGCAATCGAGGGGAGGATGGCAGCAATTGGCATCCGTTGCTGCTAGGGTTTCTACCCGAACCATTACGCCGTTTGGTCTGCGTTCGTCCTGCACAGTTATCAGAGTATATTGTTACATCTTTAGGCTGTTGTTGCCCCTCAAGAGAATTTGGCAGCGTTCTGCTTCAGACATTCATAAAAAAATGGACAAAGATTGTAGATCAACAATACCTAGGTTAAGGAAACCTAAAGTGTAGAGCTCCTTAACCGTGGGAAAAGTTTAGAATAACTGAAGAAAACGAGAGAAATCTCTTTATTAACAAAATACTGGAGGTGCAGCCTCCAAATTAACCTACGAACCTTTCGATTTTGCATAGGGTAGTTTTTCTATTTAATAGTCAAGGAGCATGAGCGCGCATTACCCATGTATTATTTATGGAGGGGTTCTTTAATGTGATGTGTGCATGCACGCAGGCATCAGCTTGCTCTACCTTCACTCCATCAATCGTGTTATGTGGTGGGAGCTCTATATCAATCACTAATCCCTCCAATTTATTGCGGTCAGCAATAATAGGTATAGTTTTGGAGTGAGTTATGCCGTGGTAAGCTCCTTGATTGGCCTTGGCTATTGGGGATTTAGGTGAGAGCTACCAATTCAGCCATATTATGTAGTTTTGGGAATTCTCTCACATTTTTGGACCTAAGATTTGTAGCTGCTCATTTGTTCAGTGTTCCTTGAAGTCCTATAGGACTTATGAATTATTTATTTTATTTATTTATTTATTTATTTATGCACATTGGTATAATCCATGCTCATACAATGCAATTTCATTCGCGTGGATTCATGCATGCAAAGCCTGCGAAGACAAAAATTATGCAGCTGTTTCTTAGGCATTCTTGTGATCCTCGCAGAAAATTGAGAGGTGTGAAATTCCTGTTGACCAGTTTCTCAGCGAGGGCACGAAAATTCTTTTTCAGGATTACGTGTTCATCAAATTCAAATCATTTAGCTTATAGATTCAAGAAATAAAACGTCATAAGATATAGTGCTTGGTGTTACACTCGCTACATCAACTACTCACAGAGTGGATTTTTCGAGAATCTACTTCGGGTAGGTATAATATTCGCAGGGTTATGAAAGAGAACTCAAATCATTCACTAACATTCATAGGACGCATTGCTTATTTTAACTGAGCTGCTTTCAAACAAGTAGGTAGATGAATGAATACCTTCTTTTCTATCAAATTATTATTGTGCCAGCAAGGTTTTTAGGTGGACAGATTTGTCATTCAGCCCAATGTTTCGATCGTCGTCTATGGAGGCCTTAAAGTGGCTCACAGTTTTTTTCTGCGCCAAATATCTCTCACTTTGCTAAATCTCAACTCCCCTCCCAAAAATTTAAAATTCTTTTCTCATTTCGTGCTCCATTGATAGAACGAATAACTATCGTCATCACAAAAATTCTTTAGTTCACCAAATGATATATGACGCTGCCAACTAATTTGTCCCAGTAAAAATGCAAAGTAGAGAATGAGTGGCCACAATCCGAACCGTTCGGGGTATGGCAGAGCGAAAATGAAATGATGGCATAACTGGAACCGTTCGGATTGTGGCACTCATTCTCTAATTTGCATTTTTACTAGTACAAATTAGTTGGCAGTGCCATATACGTATGGTGTTTTACAAAACCTTTTGATATGTTTGAATATTTCTTTATTAGCCTGTAGCTACAATATGACATGCGTCACCCGAGCTACGTATCTGCCGATGAATATTGAGTTTTCTTTACACAGTGCGGTTCCTTTTAGCTGTTCTGTGTCTGAGACCCATGGTATACCTACTTCACAGTAATATCGTCGCATGCTAAAAAATGTTAATGTTCTGTCATTCTTTTTTTGAACAAAATAAGCTTTGGTACGCTCGAAATGTTTGTCATGGCCTTTTCTCGAAGTGTCCATTTAAACTGCTCAATTCGTTAACTATGATTATTCACTGGATATTCAGCCAGCTAATCCCCTTTTTAGCCCCTCCCCCTATCCTCCATCCACCTTAAAGGCAGTGTGTCACCTCGTTTCGTGGGCTGAAAATACAAACAAACTCTAGACCTCCTCCTCACGCTAATTCCAAAGATGTACGTCAAAACGCATAAGAGTGACAAAAACCCGTTTTCGGAGGATCCGAATGCGCAGTTCACGGACCACTTGGGCGGAGCGGTCCGTAAATGTGCTGGCTGCCCGCCACGACTGCAGTGTTGGCCAACACGTCTAGACGTGTTCGATCGATAAGATCAACAGCTTCACGCATCCACTCGGCTCGACAAACTGTTACAAATCCTGTCCCGAAAAACGTTTAAAAATAGGGTTTAAAGACCTTTTTGTAACATTTTAGGTATATCGTTGGATTCAGTGTGTCGAGTAGATTCAGAATCTGGTAAAAGCTCAGACACGGAAACGAGGTGACACACTGCCTTTAAGGAGATTGTTCTGCTGTCGCTTCTTATGAGTGTCGTCGACACTGCCTTTATAGTTACTAGGTTACGTTGTATGTTTGTTGACTAAAAAGTAGAAATTTAATAGTTACCTATTAGCCACTGATTCTTGCATTAATAAAGCATGGCTTTCAAATGCCATTTTTCATTCCGGCTCTATATGTGGCGTAAAAAATTGCACTGAAGTAAATTCGATTGAGTTTGTTTTTTCTTTCTTTTCTTTTTTTTTTTCATAAAAAAATGAAATGTAGCAGATTCGTAGATAACTGCACACACTACGAACTGTTATTCTGGATTAGAAAATAGCCAGGAAGCGAGCAATCGATTATGAGACCGATATGATTCGATGATAGCTTCGAAGCGGTTGAAAGAAACCTGCAATGCAATTCTTCACAGCTGTACATCGAAGGTACATATTTCCTCAAACGGATATGATGAAAAATTCTTGAATTTGCTCCTCTTCTTACAAACGGCAGGAGGAAGTAGCGAAAGATCTTGACGATATTGAGATTAGTTGCCCATGCCATCAGACATAAGCATTTCCTGGATTAACGTTCAACGGCCAAAGCATTTCCTCAAATCAAAATCATCCAGAGGAAGCTAATGGGAATCGTTCGTTGGTGCATTCGATGAAATCATCCATACTTAATAGCTTATCATTCTGAAGCAGTGGATTATGAGTTTGCCGCTGTGATTGATCCTAAAGGAGGTTTATTTGCATGTCAGAGTAGTGTATTCGAGAGTTACATGTATACCATCCTTATACAAAACTGTTGATCGAATATTTACTGTTGCAGCTGAGAATGCTTACTTTTCTTGAGATCCATTGCTGTGAGTTATGGGCCAGTCTTCTTTGGGTCAAATCAACTCGTACTTTTATTTCCAAGTCGAGGGAAATACAAGGAATCCGAAAAGTGAAAATCCGAGTCATCAGAAGGTCCCGTTGCTAAAATCGATTTTAGACTCAGTTCTTCGAAATAGCTTCAGAAGGGAGAAACCGAAAAAAAGACTGCGTTTTGGAAATGACTATGTCTAGATAATATTTGGTGTACATAAATGATGTCCCAGAGAAGTATGAAATATTTTTTGCATCAGCAATTTTTTGAACAATTCCTGTTTTGCAGATTTTTTTAGGTAGGAGAATCATCTCGGACTCCATTGGAGCAGAAAGAGAAGGAATACGCGGGTTTCCTTTCAGAACAGAATTTTGATAATCATTCCATTTGTATTTTTTTTTGTCTCCTCATCCTATAAAAGAACATACATAAATATCATGGGTTTTCCTGTGCAGTGCTGTTTTTTTATCTACGCTTTAGCTTTACTTTGTTGATATAGAAGACTTGGCTGGTAGTTACACAAATCAGGTACATTTTCCTTGAATTCCTCGTACTTCATACCTCTTTTCCTTATGGTTTATGTGAATGTCAATTTATTTTTTTTTGATTTGAAAAGCCACAGAGGAGTTACGAGGCACGTTCAAAATTCAGTTGTACCTTCACTGTTGCGAATAAAGTGGTGGATAAACCCCATAAGATGACGTTTTCTTTTCAACTGCAGGGCGAAGACATTTTTTCCTTGGAACTAACGGCTAAATTATCCGTTCCATCACGTGCACTGCGATGGAATTTTATTAAACAAAAAACGACTACGACTGCCGTGAGTATAAGTTCACTTTTTTACAAGCTGACCTTCTGTGCAGAATGCTTATCGTTTCCATCCAAAGTTTCGAGTTTTCCGCCGCAAACCTCCAGGGAGGAAGCTGTCATCTACGCATCTTTGCTCTAGGGAGTTAGCCATAAATGTGGCCGCCTGCTTCGCCTATAGAACAAAACATCGAATCAGACCCAAAATTATGTTCGTAACTCTTTCAGTTCCAGTGAAAACAATGCTTCTCAGAGTGATTCGTTTCAATCTTGTAAAAGTCGTTTGTATACGGGTGCCGAAAATTTTCATGTATAATTTGCCTCGTTTATGCCATGATTAAGCCCCATTGGCTATCCAGACACACCCTTGCAGATATTCGAGCCACAGGTGTTCGTTAGAAAGATAGGATGAAATGATGCAGGGGTAGAAACATTTGAGAACGTATCAGCTCGTCATAGCTCGTTTCAGTTCTTGTGCCTGCGTTTGTGCACAAATTCACATCCATATAGCCGCCTTGTCTTCTTTGGCTGCTCCCGGAAGATACATCTGTCTCGAAAAGGGCACGTCTTTGGAGCGAAAAGCGAATTAGCCGAACATATGCGAAGTGGTGGAGTCTCTACGTTGCGTGATGCCATCTCTTCTGAGTAGTATTCTAATGGACTGTCCCATTTCGTGCTTTAGCAGATTTTCCTTACATCCTTGAATGTTATGGGTGACTATGATGTGAATTACTGTTAACATTTTTTCAACACATAACGGACAATACGACCCACGGGTAAAAATTGGGTAAAAATTTCCTAAATTGACCACATAGAGCTCATTTCCCACGCTAATTACGAATATAATATCAATATTTCGTCCTGTAGTGCAGTACTGTGACAGCACTGTAGGCGGACTGCTAATACTGCAGATGTATTTCCTACAGTTCAGTGAAACTAGCTACACTACTGTTATTTGACATGCTGTATGCGAATATTACTTCCAAATTGAGCAGTTGCACATTTTTACAGGGTTACTGTAGCCATACTGTAAATACAGTTTTTCTTCCAGAGCACACTGAAACCTTGTGGACTGGGGTACTCACATGTTGGTAACGAATATTATATCCAGTTTGCATCTTAGTAAATTTTTGGGAAGTTGCTGCACAAAGTCTCCTTATTGGGTTAAATAACCGGTAATCCGTGTAGTACTGTATCCATACCGTAACTCCTCAGAAGTGCATTTCGGTGCTAAATTGATGTGGTTTTCGTGATCGGCAGGCGAAATAACCCCCTCTGTGGGTCTGGGTCAGATTCTGAGAAATATAAATCTGTACAGTTCCTAACCTCATATTCGTTGTGACACTCTCGTCTCTCCTCTTCATAAAGCATAGATGTAGCGCTGGTATTTTCCTTTTTTTCACTTTCGGCCACGTAGTTTGCCAAATTGTTCATATAAGTGTTGTCAGTCGGCGCACTGTGAAAAATGAACATTGGCCACTGGTATGGTCGGTTTCGCTAAGGACAACAGGTGGAGAGACATCAGAGAAGAAGAGAACGCGAAAAAATATGCTGTACTCTCAAAGGGAGCTGATAAACTAAGTTCAGCTGTACGACGTTGTAGACCTACTAGGTCGATTAGTGGCTCCTTTTTTGGGTTTACTCCCAAAAAAGAGCCATTAATCGACCTAAATAAAATAACTAGCAGCTCGAAGCTTTTAGACTTTGTCATGCTTCTTGCAATGCTCTGATACTATATTTGGCTTTTTCATCCAGTCGAAATTTTAATTCAAAAACGATTGTTAGAGGCACCGTTTGAATCCATCGCCGTAAATGTCCCATGGTAGGTGTACATCTTTCTTTTTCTGCAACACAATTACGGAACTCTTGCGGCTACGAACATGAAATGTTGTAGTTTTACATCTACATGCAATTCTTGGATTAAAAAACTTGTTGACATCGCTGCAATGGCGAAACCAATGAGAAAAGTTGAGTGAGTCATGCAGCATGATTGTTCCTGGTCGATCAGTCTTTTCTTAATGTTCGGAATAGCCATAAAAGAGAACCCTAAAAACGCTGGATTACGTCAAAGTGTGATGCAAAGTTTTAATTTCATTCCAGATGTTTCTCCGAAATTTTCTTACCTTTTACCGCTTTCACTTTCCATGAGAATTTCGCGAGCACCCAGTGAATTGCCTTCTAATGTTTTCAGTCATTGTCTTTCATTATTTAAAATGCTAATGGTACGGTAAAACTGCTTCCATTGACCAGTTTTACTTTATCTGCCAACATGTTCTCACCGAATTCCTATAGGGTCATCTTTATCAAAGACAAACCAGACATACAATACTGGTAGGACAACGTACATAAGTGTCAATCAATAGCTTATTTATAGCTTATTTAGACGTTTTTGATTGTCTTAAGATTCTTACAAGTATGTGAACCCGCAATACTGGACACTCTTCCTATTTTCTGGAATGGGAGTTCCTTTGCGTTGTACATGTTATGGAAATCGTTGGAAAATCTACTGTAAACTCTTATTTATTTATTTATTTATTTATTTATTTATTTATTTATTTAATACACTACAAGGGTGTGCTACCGAATACAGTGTAAAAAGCATGAGTCAGTATCAGAAAGACGAACAAAAAAAAAACAACAACATGTAACACAAACAGTTAGAGCGATATTAGCAACACAATAAAATAAGACGCAAATATGTTATGTCGTTAAAAAGCTAACGTGCTGAAGTTGCAGAATAGTATCTCTGATGGGGATCTGCAAAATTCCTTTCGAGATAGAGATTTTGCTGTTTGTTCTTTTGTTCCCCACCCCCACGCCTGCGCTTTAATAAATAAAAAATACCAGAATTTGTATAGGAGGATCCCTAATTGCCGAATAACTAGTCGGTGCAGCACAGCAGCATTTATGTAGCTCTAGTGCTTATGCACAACCTGAGGTGCTCTGCTTGAGCAAATCCACTCTATGACAAACTTTTGGAAAGGTCACTGCAGGATAGCAGAAGGAAAGACCGGTAACCTGTTGGTTTTTCTGCACAGTTACAGCTGAAGTTCTTCCGCCTTCCTGCTGCGGTCCCTCAGCATCCGGGGCGGAGCAGTAGAGGTCCAGAAGGACGACACTAGAAAACGTTTTGCTATTGTGTTTCTGCGTCCCCTTATCTGCGTCTCTTGCTTCTCAACCACCCAATCGACATCTCTCTCTCTCCTGCGGCCCTGCCTGTAGTTTGTCGGAGCTTTTTGCAGCTTAATTGAGTACAGTAGCTCTTAAATTGATTTTCTTGGGCATTCTTGTTGCAGAGTACTGAGTTAGTTGAAATGTCATGATATTTTACACGTAATAAGACGTAATACACTTATGACAACAAAGTACGAAAGAGTGATTTCCGGGAGATGTGGTCTGGAACCAAACTACTTCTGCGTCATGCGGAAATCCATCACCAGAGTAGACCCAGAAGTAATCTAAGATTTAATTTCTTTTCCAACAGAGCAGGTTCAGAGTGTGCTAAGTTAAGTAAATAGCAAGAGATACCAGTCAGCGTTCGTTCATTCAGGAACACGATTAACCGGTACTTGTCTACGTGAGATAATTCGCAAAGTTCCACCACCAATTTTCTTTATACCAATTCTCCCAATTGTATCCCGAATATTCTAATACTGATGTTCCATGCGTACATGTCTGGTTCTACATCTGTTCACATGAGTAAGCTCATGTAATAAATAAATAAATAAATGACAGCATATTTTTTTCGTTAGAACTCCCCAGTCTAACTAGTTGAACCCCTCCCAGAGACAGGATTCCATTCCTCAAAATACCCTCAAAATAAAGCATGAGGAGATTTGGGTCCAAACGGGACATCCTAGCATTTGTCTAACGAGTGATGTAGTCGATTTTTTGTCACGAGTTTGTTCAGAAAATGCTGATTTAATCCACTTTAATCCTTGGAGATTCCCAGGGATCAATGGAGCCGGAAAGAATGCGTTAACTTTTCATGATGTGCCGCTGGCGGCACTGGAGAGCAGACGAAAACACTACTCGAATTTGTTTTCACGCTGCCACTTTCTATTTCATCTCGGCGTTAAGTGGAATTCGAGATTTGCAGTGAAAACCCAGCAATCATACACGAAAACAAACGAGCTGCGATGGTATCATAGCGCTGTCAGCCTGCGGCAACTGTTTAGGTCATGTTTACTGTTGTTTTCGAATCGTTGGGTTAACTAGTAGTAGTGGTAGTCACCTGATAGTCGCGACCCCACATCACTCTTCTTCGCGTCTGCCTGTCCGCATCACCTGCGTTTTGTAATACCTTCGCTGTTTTTCTGCTTCCATTGCCCCCACACACATGTGAAACTGGTCAATGTAGGTTGTTTTTGTTGCCGTAGAATAATTTACTCGCCTGTGGAGACCACAAAACTCACGATTTTAGTGCTAATCTGAGATTTTCCGAATTATCTGGAGATTCGGACCACTAGATGGAATTTTTATTGGTCTTCATTGGCAACAAAGTACTGGTTGAATTTTGTATGCTTCAATACTAGGAATTGCTCGCCCCCCTGTACTCAGTATGAACATCAATTAATTTTAATATTAAATAAAGCAAAATTTCTGTATAAGCATATCAAACTCCTGATTTTTGCTATCAATTCTTAAAACGATTATTAATGATAACCTAAAAACCTAAAAGAGAACTATTTATTGAAGCATCCCACTTTTGGAGTTCCGGTCTTCGGGGTCCCCTTATTGGGAAGAGAAATCCCACTCATTTTTCCTAATTCCCTCTGTCTCTGGCTAACACTGCTTATAGGCACTTATTGTGATTCAAGGCAAAATAGGTCTAAGCACTTAGTTATAAAGGCGGATTTAGATTGAGTCGTATAATACGACTGGAAAGCTTACTTTTTACCCTGTTTCTAGTTATTTATTCATGTAAAGCTGGTATGGAGTTTTTCCACGACCTCAAATGCAAAATGTCATAGAATAAGTTCTTTTTTTTTTAATCACAAACACTTGCTTGTTTCAGTGACTGTCGACCTCAGAGTTGCTACTGACGGCTTCCTTCTCCCTTTTGTTTATTCTTATTTCTTTTCTTCTATTCTATCTTTTATTCTGTTTTCTCTGATCGCTTCATTTCTGGAGCAATTCTATAGGGCAATTATAAATGTGTAAAAAATGATGAATGTGCTTTGATTTTCAGTAATTGTGGAAAGTTCCCTGTTGAAGAGTGTCTCAGGGGGCGTTATGCCCTTCTTTTTGTCATAAACACTGTCACTTCCAGTTCCATAGTGCACTTGCAGAGCGATGGTCGAGTTTCTTTACTCAATATATAGTACCAGTCTGGCCGTCCGGCTAACGCCGGACTTCCAGACTTCTATTGATGCTCGCTTCGCTCACATACTGCACCTTGAAGGCAAACACAAAAGTGTAGATGGATTGATAAAATCTGCATCTTTTCACGCAGTTCTATCGCTCTCCTGAGAAACCCTTGATCCCGTAAGTGGTAGCTTTCCCCCATATGAACGAAGTTATGCTCTTCCATATGAGGGAAGTATATGGCCGTGAAGAACTGAGTGTAACCAATAAGGAGTGGTTCTTCTCCAAAGGAATGGGAAGAGAACACCGATACGAAAGGAAACAATGTACATCTAGGCGATTTAGGTAGGAGGGTCCGCCGAAACAGGATAAGCGTACCCCTCATGCAGGAATAGACCCGCCTAGCGAATTCCCATTACTTGTGAAAGCCGGCGCACCCTTATCACACCATTGGACCCGACTCCAGGCTTTTCCCCACTTTTGGACGCCGGCGCACCCTTATCACACTATTGGACCCGACTCCAGGCTTTTCCCCACTTTTGGACGCCGGCGCACCCTTATCACACTATTGGACCCGACTCCAGGCTTTTCCCCACTTTTGGACGCCGGCCTACCCTTATCACACTACTGGACCCGACTCCAGGCTTTTCCCCACTTTTGGACGCCGGCGCACCCTTATCACACTATTGGACCCGACTCCAGGCTTTTCCCCACTTTTGGACGCCGGCGCACCCTTATCACACTATTGGACCCGACTCCAGGCGTTTCCCCACTTTTGGACGCCGGCGCACCCTTATCACACTACTAGACCCAACTCCAGGCTTTTCCCCACTTTTGGACGCCGGCGCACCCTTATCACACTATTGGACCCGACTCCAGGCGTTTCCCCACTTTTGGACGCCGGCGCACCCTTATCACACTATTGGACCCGACTCCAGGCGTTTCCCCACTTTTGGACGCCGGCGCACCCTTATCACACTACTGGACCCGACTCCAGGCTTTTCCCCACTTTTGGACGCCGGCGCACCCTTATCACACTACTGGACCCGACTCCAGGCTTTTCCCCACTTTTGGACGCCGGCGCATCCTTATCACACCGTTGGCCCCGACTCCAGGCGTTTCCCCACTTTTGGACGCCGGCGCATCCTTATCACACCGTTGGACCCGACTCCAGGTGTTTCCCCACTTTTGGACGCCGGCGCATCCTTATCACACCGTTGGACCCGACTCCAGGCGTTTCCCCACCTTTGGACGCCGACGCATCCTTATCACACCGTTGGACCCGACTCCAGGCGTTTCCCCACTTTTGGACGCCGGCGCATCCTTATCACACCGTTGGACCCGACTCCAGGCGTTTCCCCACCTTTGGACGCCGACGCATCCTTATCACACCGTTGGACCCGACTCCAGGCGTTTCCCCACTTTTGGACGCCGGCGCATCCTTATCACACCGTTGGACCCGACTCCAGGCGTTTCCCCACCTTTGGACGCCGGCGCACCCTTATCACACCGTTGGACCCAACTCCAGGCGTTTCCCCACTTTTGGACGCCGGCGCATCCTTATCACAACGTTGGACCCGACTCCAGGCGTTTCCCCACTTTTCGGCGCTGATGCACTCTCCACACCACGGTGCACTCACCGCTCTCCACTTCCCCATCCTTTAGAGCTTCTCTTCATTCTTTGAACCTCACCATATCCGTCCCTATCATCTTGTTGACCTCGTAATCACCATCACTGGCCAATCAGGGAATTTCGTTTCTGACACACACACACACGTGACAGACGAAGTAAGCCCGTTATTATAAGTCATGATAGTTTCCTTTCGCTATAATATTGCTCATCAGCAGAGTATTAAAGGAAGCAGTATTTTCCATAGTAATGGCTGTCAAAATTTAGTAGAATTAAGTAAATCATTTTTCGTTGAAGTTCTGCCTCAAACTGTCGTATAACGTTTGTGGATGGTGATGCCAAGGTGCGTTTTGCCACATCTTTCTTTCTGGATCTATCGTACTTTACTTGTCTACTTGTAATGCTACCAGAAATTATGGCGCACCATCTTGATATATTGGGTAAATAAATAAATAAATAAATAAATATCATTTGAAATGCTCCCCATTCAATGACATCCTCATCTCAATGCTCATTTCTCACTCGTTCAGCGGCCACAAGTAGAAGTTCATTTTCGAAGCAAAACATCCAGAAACCCATTGCATCACAGTTTGATTATGCCATTATTATGCCATGCTTCTGCCGTGGTATAGACTTTTTAAATCGCGCGCGGCCGCAAAGCGCGCATTTATTTCGTTTCGACCGGAAAATAACTGCGTCATCTGGACCGGAGTTGACGTACTAACCATCGAACCAGTCTTTGCTGTGATTCTTTGCATCTATACTTTAGTTCAGGAGAATGATGAGGCAAAACAAGCTCTTGGACATATGTCCAGCTAGTGTGGATATTAACTCTTCTATTGCATTAGATATGTTTTTCTACTCTGATTCTGGCTTGCTTGAAATTAAGTTAGACATGTTAGACCAAAGAGCCTGCCTCAATTTTTGGAGGTGCATCATGTAACAGTCGAAATATTCCCTTGTATTGAAATTTCGGCATAATGTATCTTGCTTTGTTCAAAATGTGAGGGCGACACAATGAATGTTCCACCTGAAGACCCCGGAAGCACAGCAGTTACAGGCGCCTTTTCTTTTTCGTTTCATTTTCTTTCATACTATTTTTTAAAATCTTATCCGTTTGTTTTACATTGATTTCTGTTCATACTTCCTCGTTTTCCTTGCCTACATACCTTTGGTGTTACTAACCGGTCTTGTTCGTTCATTTGGGCACACTGTGAATACAGTGTTTTGAATAGATAAACAAGTATAAATTACTACTTGGAATCTTCTTATAGGGGTTCCTCGCGTGAGTGATTAATAAGACTGTTATGAGCAATCGTTCACTGGTTAATTGTCGATATCCGAATACTTTCGCCAGAACTAGTATATGGTTCAAGGTGTCAACTACCTTTCGTGTTAACAATTCCACTAACGAGCAATGGGCCAGTAAGACATTTCATATTAGGTAGTGAGGTGAGCAGTTATACGTATTTTATTATTACATTTATTAATTTTATTATTATATGTATTACGTTCGCGAGAACATCTTATCCAAAATTTTTATCTTTCCACGTTTTTATTGTTACACCATTTAGGAACTGACTTAATCAAGGTTATAGCCCTCATAGTCTGTTACTCAGTAGCCTATTTGCTTTTTATCGGATGGATCGTATAGTTCCTTCTTCTAAAAGTTTTTGGGAGCTGGGGAACTTAATAATTCCCAATTTGTGATAGAGACGGTTATAAGATTGCGCCCAAATTTTCGGCAAAATTAGTGCAGTCCTAGTTGGCACCACCGTATTCGGTATGTCAGATAACCCCCTTGCAACAGTTTTCAGGAAATTCCGCAAGGTTTACACTAGCGTATGCAAATCCCGGTGCATAGACTTGTGGCCACGCCCCGTCTACTGCCTGCCAGGCCCGTACCCACAGGTCAGACGGCAATCCTTTGAACCTTATCGCGATGGCGCCTTTAGCCCTATTATTCTTGAGAAAAAAACTGTATCTTTGGCAATAGAACCTCAGGTAGGCAGACCAATACGTAGTGTACTATCATGACTTATAATAACGGGCTTACTTCGTCTGTCACGTGTGTGTGTGTGTCAGAAACGAAATTCCCTGATTGGCCAGTGATGGTGATTACGAGGTCAACAAGATGATAGGGACGGATATGGTGAGGTTCAAAGAATGAAGAGAAGCTCTAAAGGATGGGGAAGTGGAGAGCGGTGAGTGCACCGTGGTGTGGAGAGTGCATCAGCGCCGAAAAGTGGGGAAACGCCTGGAGTCGGGTCCAACGTTGTGATAAGGATGCGCCGGCGTCCAAAAGTGGGGAAACGCCTGGAGTTGGGTCCAACGGTGTGATAAGGGTGCGCCGGCGTCCAAAGGTGGGGAAACGCCTGGAGTCGGGTCCAACGGTGTGATAAGGATGCGCCGGCGTCCAAAAGTGGGGAAACGCCTGGAGTCGGGTCCAACGGTGTGATAAGGATGCGTCGGCGTCCAAAGGTGGGGAAACGCCTGGAGTCGGGTCCAACGGTGTGATAAGGATGCGCCGGCGTCCAAAAGTGGGGAAACGCCTGGAGTCGGGTCCAACGGTGTGATAAGGATGCGTCGGCGTCCAAAGGTGGGGAAACGCCTGGAGTCGGGTCCAACGGTGTGATAAGGATGCGCCGGCGTCCAAAAGTGGGGAAACACCTGGAGTCGGGTCCAACGGTGTGATAAGGATGCGCCGGCGTCCAAAAGTGGGGAAACGCCTGGAGTCGGGGCCAACGGTGTGATAAGGATGCGCCGGCGTCCAAAAGTGGGGAAAAGCCTGGAGTCGGGTCCAGTAGTGTGATAAGGGTGCGCCGGCGTCCAAAAGTGGGGAAAAGCCTGGAGTCGGGTCCAGTAGTGTGATAAGGGTGCGCCGGCGTCCAAAAGTGGGGAAACGCCTGGAGTCGGGTCCAATAGTGTGATAAGGGTGCGCCGGCGTCCAAAAGTGGGGAAAAGCCTGGAGTTGGGTCTAGTAGTGTGATAAGGGTGCGCCGGCGTCCAAAAGTGGGGAAACGCCTGGAGTCGGGTCCAATAGTGTGATAAGGGTGCGCCGGCGTCCAAAAGTGGGGAAAAGCCTGGAGTCGGGTCCAATAGTGTGATAAGGGTGCGCCGGCGTCCAAAAGTGGGGAAAAGCCTGGAGTCGGGTCCAGTAGTGTGATAAGGGTAGGCCGGCGTCCAAAAGTGGGGAAAAGCCTGGAGTCGGGTCCAATAGTGTGATAAGGGTGCGCCGGCGTCCAAAAGTGGGGAAAAGCCTGGAGTCGGGTCCAATAGTGTGATAAGGGTGCGCCGGCGTCCAAAAGTGGGGAAAAGCCTGGAGTCGGGTCCAATGGTGTGATAAGGGTGCGCCGGCTTTCACAAGTAATGGGAATTCGCTAGGCGGGTCTATTCCTGCATGAGGGGTACGCTTATCCTGTTTCGGCGGACCCTCCTACCTAAATCGCCTAGATGTACATTGTTTCCTTTCGTATCGGTGTTCTCTTCCCATTCCTTTGGAGAAGAACCACTCCTTATTGGTTACACTCAGTTCTTCACGGCCATATACTTCCCTCATATGGAAGAGCATAACTTCGTTCATATGGGGGAAAGCTACCACTTACGGGATCAAGGGTTTCTCAGGAGAGCGATAGAACTGCGTGAAAAGATGCAGATTTTATCAATCCATCTACACTTTTGTGTTTGCCTTCAAGGTGCAGTATGTGAGCGAAGCGAGCATCAATAGAAGTCTGGAAGTCCGGCGTTAGCCGGACGGCCAGACTGGTTTTATGTAATTTGGGAATTATCCAGAGATTCGGACTACCAACTGGAAATCTTCATTCATCTCCATTCACAAGTAATGTTATTTACCCAATGTATTACAGCTCCCATTTACACGTTTAGCTCTACATACATACATATACGTATGTAGTTTTATGTACTTTGGAACTCTCAGTAACCTCACAGCTGAAGTGGACACTGCGAACAAGTGCTGTTCCTATCTTGTTTGTCCTCTGTTCCATTCAAATGTGTCGATTTGAATTTCTATTCTTTTCGACGAAATCGTTTGAAGTGAAAAACTTGTTCCACTCTTGTCCGTGATGTATGCATATTCGTGCATATGTCGTCATGCATATGCCATCCATAACGCGTTGGAAGGGCAAGGGCATTAAGCGTTTCTCCTCTTTGAGAACATGAAGACTTGAATCGATTCTTGGATTATCAATGACTTCAATAGGTTAATAGTTTGAAACTGACATACAAGTGCCGCTATTAGTCTTCCTTCCAAAAACTGAGGCCTTTTCCCTAGAGAAGAAGAAAAAAAGGCACCTCGTCACAGCAGTCTTAGAATTTCCTATTTCACATCTGGTTCAAATGCTTTTGCGGTAGCCCCTCTTTGTTCGTCATTGTTCATGTCTATGCGCTGACCTCTAGGTTGATGATGCAATTGGTTTTGTGCACTTTAGCTAGGACTCATGAACGCTCAACCTGGTTAACCAAGGCTGGCAAACCAGTTTTCCAGGTGCTGCCTCTCATACGGCACTACCTAGTTTATACGATAACAAAAGGCACTAACCCTCACAGTTTTGCTTGGTTGTCGTATTATGAAAGGCGGCCCTGGGAATCTGACGGAACGATAAATAGGTGCTTACAGTTAGATGAGCGCTTGTAAGAGCTTACTACTTCATAGTTTGAAACGAACCGTCTGGACTATCACGTTTTGTGGGAGATTACGTTACAATTACAGCAATCGCAGCAATTGTGCTCATTTATTCGCTTACTCATTCATTTTTGTTTGTTGGCTACTCAAGAAAAATTTCTATTTTTATTCATTCTCTGCTCAATTTTTACAATGCGCTGCACTTACCAATCTTCACCAATCTTAACATTTTCACCCGTCAGCGTAACCCAGTTTTTATTTTATTTAAAGGCAGCACCCACAGAACTTTTCATATCCGAGGTTTGGATCGTTTTTGAACCCTAGTAATAGTTCTGACAATTTGGCGAAGAAAGAAGCAGCTGACAAAAAAAACGCAGCGGTATTGACTTTTTTGGATCGGTCCACAGCGAACAGATCGCACAACTCGGCCCAACCTGCTCAAAAGCGATGAACTGAGATGTTCCAGAATATAGGGATTCGGACGGTTTCGGCTGTTTTGAGCGTATAACAGTGTTAAGCGCACCCGATTAGCTCGAACTGTACCAAAATCCCGAGGTCGAAAATTTCCATGGATGCCGCCTTTAACGGACGTGCGCTGCACATGATAGAATCAGATAAAAAAAAACAAATCAGAAACAGGAACGAACAAAAAAATAAAGCAACCTGGGAAATTAAAAATCCGGAAACAGGAGAGACCAACATCATCTACATACAGCTGATGGTTCAGGGCTACTCTAAACGTTTTGTGGTTGCTCGAAAAAGTAATTATTTTAGATAGTTTAGCATACTCAGTTCTAGTTTTGTGCGTGAAAAAACTTCTCCTAAGAGAAGATTTTGGTTGACCTAAGAAAAGCTTGGTTTTACTACATCTAGTATTAGAAGACGAAAAGTGTAAAAGTCTTCCAGTTTAAGTCCGATATTACTGGTGATAATTTTATGTACCATTATCAGATCGTTCTCCTCCCTTCTTTTCTGGAGAGTCTCAATATTGACCATTTTGTTCGTTATAGAACCCCTAAGGATGGAGCTAAATTGGAAAGCAAATGTTTTTACAAACAATTTTCTTTTAAAATTATTTTGGACTTTCGAAAGGGTTTGGACCCCCGCACCACACTCTAGCACCGGTCTCACATCGACTTTACGTGCCCTGGTTAAAACTAAAGGACCCTTTGTTGTGTTGCTCTATAAAGTTAACAGATTCTGCGTCCCGCCTACATAGTAATAAAGTTTGAAAGAACAAAGGATCGCCTTCCAATGTCCAGTGGGATAGATTTGCTGAGGAAAAGCCCACAGATATTTGTAAAAACACTCCCTTTCACGGCATCGACATGTTTTTCAATCAAAGCCGTAGTCCACGTAATAATTCTCGTAACTCTACGATATTCTATTCCGAATAATATCTGCGCCTGTCAACACTGTTCCGAATATTGAACAGTGCAGTTTTCTGCCTTCTTTCACTCTTTAAGATGTTATTAAGCTTTCTTTTTTTCACAAGAACAGTCCCCTCATAAACAAAAGAAGTAATAAAGTATTTCAAACTTCACGTACATACTCCTATCCCATCAACTAGAGCTTTTCCAGGGAATGGAATGGTATCACATTCAGGGAAGCTTTAATCATGGGAAAGTTTGAAGCGGATTAGCTCCTCGCGTGGTTTTTGTGCGGAGCGGAGGGTCAATGCACTTTCGAAGCCTACGAAGAATCTCGGCTCTAGCTTCTTGTCGAGGAGGTTTCGAATTTCGGTTTTTTGCCACACTTCTTATTCATTTGCTAAATTAGGAGCTGTATATGAGAGCCGCCGGTTTTTCTGAGGCATTAGGCAATAGTTTTTGTTCTATTTGAGAAAGGAGACGCAGAATATTTTACATTTCAATGCGCACATTTGCTGGTTTTTCTAACCTGTAAAAAAATTTCCCACAGCAACGTCACATTTCCATCTCACTTTCTCCCTTTTTCATTTCCGTTTCCCTTCCACTTGTAGCTTGCATAAAGCTATTGTTGGAATTGCTTAACTTCCTTTAGTCCATTAAGAACGGCAGAAATCTCATGCACTAGTGCGTGTTTTGGAATAAAATCCTAGAGCGTGGTGTACTCTGATAGTGCGAGTTTGCCGTTTCTGAGAACCTGCAATTTTATTTTCTCGAAGTTTCCCGCTTAGTGCAGAAGGAAGAACACTGGAAAAATAAAAATCTGGAAACAAGAGAGTAACACCATCTTCAACTCACGATTGAGGGCTACTTTGAATTTTTTGTGGTTGCTCGAAAAAGTAATTATTTCAGATGGTTTAGCGTACGCGGCTCCAGCTCTGTACGTAAAAAAGCCGCTCCCAAGAGAAGATTTTGTTTCACGTAACAAAAGCTTGGTTTTACTTCCTTTGGTATAAGAAGGCGAAAAAGTGTTAAAGTATTCCAGTTTAAGTCCGATATCGCTAGTGATAATTTTATGTACCACTAGACGGTATGCCAGGCTTCGCTCGGGTTTTCTACTACCCCGGCTATTTCACACTGATGAGGAAATCTGCTACTACCGGTAAATTCATTGAAAAAGTCCATCGTTTTGGTGATCAGTTATTTGGATAATAAATTTATGGAAAAAGCATGCCATATTTGCGATCAGCATCTTTGAGAACCTCAGTAACGTCCCTTACTCGTCCCTGATAAGTGGCGAAAAAGTCAAAAACTTGATTAAAAATCCGATAAAACCAATAATTCGATGTTCCATGCATAGTGGTTGTCACATTTGTGATCAGCGCATAATTCCTGTAGACATGTTCTCACTGACTCCTGAGTAGAAGCTGTGAAAAATCGATAAAATCAGTAGATCGATGTCGTCATTCAAAACGGTTGTTATATGTATTCTCTCAGGAGATCTAGAAACCGTGTTTTGCATGGGATAAAACCGTGTTTTGCATCGGATTGAAAGATGCAAATCCCACGAATAAGTCATGCACACTCATGCAAATCCCATGCAAATCCCATGCAGAACACGGTTTGAGACCCGGGTTTTGCATGGGTTCTGCATTGGTTTTGCATGAGGTAACGTGGGTTTTGCATGGGTTTGTGATGACCAGTTCGCGTTCTGGAGTGGGGGAGGGGGGGAGGGTACGGGGAGTGGCTCCCACGCACCTCAAGAACAAAAATATGCGCTGTCGTCGCACACCTAGCAACTCCACCGAATTGCGCACTTATAACTCCTCTCTCAGCTCATTTTTGATCGCCCCAACTTCTGCTGGATGTCCGACTGAGGTGCATCGTACATTAAGCTGGTGAATTTTCCCTATGTTAAAATGCAATAATTTCATATTTCAGAAAAACCTGCAAATTTTTGGCATAATTATGGAGATCGCAATGAGTAAATTTTTATCATACATAAAGCACTCCTGATTGTGAAAAAATAATGGAAATAATGAATGAAAAATTTCAATAACCGGTTTCTTCACAAATCGATGCAAAACCCATACACATCTATGAAAATCACGGTTTAATCCGGTGCAAAACCCGGTTTTTTTAATCAATAATTTTCAGCATTGCTTAAATCGATGCAAAACCCATGCATAACCCATGCATACCCATTCAGAACCCATGCGTCTCCAAAACCGATGCAAATCCCATGCAAAACCCGCGAAAAACCCACGATTTTCTCAAAGTCATGCAAAACCCATGCATACCGATGCAAAACACGGTTTTTAGATTTCCTGAGCATGTTCAGCACATTCGAAAACCCCAGTGCGCATGTCCTCACCGATCCCCGAGCGAAAGTTGTAAAGAATCGATAAAATCAATAAGTCGATACCGGCATTGAAAGCAGTTGTCATATTCATGTTCAGCACATTCGAAAACCCCAGTGCGCATGTCCTCACCGATCCCCGAGCGAAAGTTGTAAAGAATCGATAAAATCAATAAGTCGATACCGGCATTGAAAGCAGTTGTCATATTCATGTTCAGCACATTCGGAAACCCCAGTGGGCGTGTCCCCACTGATCCCCGAGCGAAAGTTGTAAAAAATCGATAAAATCAATAAATCGATACCGTCATTGAAAGCGGTTGTCATAATCGTGTTCAGCATATTGGAGAACCCTAGTAGACATGTCCTCGTCGACCCCTAGACAAAAATAGTGAAAAATCGATAAAATCGATATAATCGATAAACCAATCAATAATCCCAGGTGCAAAGTAGCCTATAACCTCCGCCGTCCATCGTTGGGCCTGTATGCAAAATTTGGTCCGGATCGGTTCATCCTTCAACCAAGTGCTCTTACGCACATTTTTTTTTGTGAAACTGTTTTGGACCCGTTCAAGCCTTGCTCTGTCTTTCTTTTTGGCCGGACAGAAAACTACGGTACCATACTCTGGGTCTTACATAGGTTTCACATGCCTTGAATTAGAACTAAAGGATCCCCAGTAAAAAGGACCTTATTTGCAATTTCGCAGCAAAATGAGCTGAAGCATAGATTACTATTAAAGAGGAATCCGAGATCCCTCACCTCCTTCACGTTTTTAAGCGGGTAATTTCCAAGCATATAAGTGTGATTTTGATTTGATCGCCCTAAATGGGCTACAGAGGATTTCTCTAATAACAATGGTAACCTCCATGAACCTCCATGACCAGTTTGATTGTGAATTCTTTGATTTTTCGTTTTTACACTACATCGCTTCCTTTATTCTTGTTCATTCATTCCCCCATACATTCATTTGCTCATTTATCTATCCTTCTATTTATGAATTTGATTGTTCACTGGGCAGAGTGGTGAAATATATGTATGTATGTTAGAAATGCAGGAAAAATCAAGGAATAGAAGAAATATTCAATCACAATCTATTCTGAAAAAGCTTTCACTTTGCTTAACTCGAAAACAGCATCTAGTCGCTGCACTATAAGTTCACATTTTATTCAATTTCCCAGTAATTATGGAGTCGTGTGAAGTCGGAATCCGGCCGTTGCTACGAGAACGAGTGAAACAAATCAACTTGAAGTAATTCCTCCTCAACATCAGCTTACGTTGATCTTTTGCCTCTTCAAACAAAGGAGGACCAAGCCAGGATTGCCATTGTGCGATGCCGTCACTTGCCAGGAAATAATTATGGAACTTTGTTTGTTTGAAGAAAAGACATTGATTCCATGAAGAACAGTTTAATTTCTTTTTTTTTCGAATATGACTCATCGATTGCAGCAACCTTTCTACTAAGTTCTTGTCTTAAGCTATGAGTTGTTTCTATTCTATGGGATCCTCTGCTCTTGGAAAAAAAGAAGAATGATTGTTCTTCATTTTTTGTTATTTCTGCCCTTTGTCGCTATGCAAATGGTTAGTCCGGGTTTCGCTCTCTCCTTGCTCACAGAACATTGAAGGTAAAATTATTCACGCTGCTATTTTGCTAAAATATTCTAATGTTTTGTGTTGTTCTTGGGACTTTTTATATTTCTCCCATAGACAGTCCGAGTCCATAGCCTGAATTCCGGTCCATCCATCATGGCCAAACTGTGCCTTCAAGATTTATCCTACCAAGAGAAACTGGGAGAACTTAGTCCGTGCCTTCTAAACCAGTCTAGAAGTGGACATCTTCAATAGTATTTTATAGGTTTAGTGGGACAATTAGTATAAATTATTTGATGCTCGCATAACAATCTAATTTTCTTGCATAGCAAATTTTTGAAGCCAAATTTGACCACATCGGGCTAACCGGAATTTAACCTAGTATGCATCCTTGGAAGGGACCACATGTTTGTGCTGGTGCACCCAGCATTGCATGTATTCTCATTTAATCGTCCTCTGATTCGTTCCTGGTATTGTTATGCATGGATAAATGGTAAAATAGGTGAATGAAATGGCGTGCTCATATCCATCACAGTGGTGCCGAAAACTTCATCCGTCAATTGTCGTTCATTTTCCTTTCGCATACGATTTGGTGAAGAGTGTAACCCGCGGGTCTAGGCCAGGAATCATTCATATCTGTCCCCATTTGTGTAACATTCCATTCGGCTCCGCTGCTTATTGGTAATAAACAGTATGCTTGAATTTGAAGACGAATAGGGTAAGTTAACCGGTGATATGGGACTAAAGGGTAATTTATACTAGCTGCGTGCGTCAGTCGCGCATCAGTCGCACGCATCCATTTGCAAGAGATTTTCTATGAAGACCGGTCAACATTGCGTGTACATCCTCAATGGAAAGAACGTGCGGCCGCCGCGAGGTCGTAAACGCGTGCGTCTGAGCTGCGACTGCGATGCGACTGCTATGCGACTGGGCCCTATTCTTCATCATATAGACGCACGCGCGTCAGTCGCACGCATTCAGTATAAATTGCCCTTAAAATGGATTTATCGGAGCATGAAGCAAGTGGGACTGGTTACATCGGGAATTGTGTAGTTAATCCAAAAATAAAGTAGGGAAAACTAGTTTTCTGTCTATTTTCACTGAGCGCGAATATTCGAACATTCAGCATAATATATAAAATAATAATAAAAGAAGTCCCATATTGCCCCTCTTTCATCTCATTAGGGCTGCACTACTCTTTTTTTCACCATTCAAATTTACGCCCACTTGAAATCGAATATTCGAACTCGCAAATTTCTACTGCTTCTATCAACGCTAAATATGGTAGATACTTCACGATAACTAGCCCATTATCGCCACCAATAGTCATACTAACTAAGAATGACATTCCGAATAATTCCAGCTGAAATGTCCACCTGTCACGGCAGCTGAAAGAAAACAAGTGAGCCGCGGCGAGGTGTGGTGATTGAGGCTCGCACCAGCGCCTCCATCTCCGCGGGAGTTCCGTCCTTGTGAGCGTAGATTGTGGCTATCAGTTTTGTCTCGTTGTAATCATCGAATGGTTACCTATGCGACGGCGTCGTTGTCCTTCTTTTTTCCCATGGTCAGCAATACATTTATCGAGATGAGCTGAATAGAAATTTTTAGAGGTCCCATTGATTTTTTCGCGGTTAGATCGTTAATATTATGTTAACGGCCATAGTTAATATTAATTGGCATTTTACGTTTGTGTATGTGTAAGAGAACCAGCTCCTGCCGAAAAAATCTGATTATATCACGTTGTTCAGGGTGTCAAGTTATGTATGAAAAGTGTGCAAATTTTCAATTTCACTTCAATTTACAGGTGTTTTGGTCCACCTTTCGTCGCTTGGAAAACCCAGAGTTGTTTACATCACAGTGAAAATGAATCTCGCTGTCTATTTGTCTGCGTTTATCAAGTCATATAAAGGATAACATGTGGATGAGTATGGTTTAGCGAGAAGGGATCGAGCCAGATAGACGGGTAACACATAGGACGTTGGGAGAATTATGAGAAATGGGCTACTGCTATGGAGGAGATATGATGGCGTCCAGTAGTGAGGAAGTTGTCACTAGACGAGTCCATAGCTTTGAGAGTGGTGCTCCTTTCGTCAATTGAGGGGAGCATGCCACTGGACGGGTTCACAAATTCGAGAGTGGTGCGCCAGCGTCCAAAAGTGGAGGAGACGTGTCCACCGCTACGATAAGGGTGCGCCGGCTCACAGAAGTAAGGAGAAGGGTCCACGGCTGTGATAAGGGTGTGCCGATGCCCAGAAGTGAGGGAAATGCTTCTACTGCTGTGGTAAGGGTGCGCCGGCGCGCAAATGTGGGGAAGACAGGTCCACCGCTGTGAAGAGAGCGCGCCGGCGCCAAAAAGTGAGGGAGACTGTACCAACACTGTGATAAGGGTGCGCCGGTGCTCAGAATTGCAGAAACGCAACGACACATGCCCGTTCCTGGATGAGTTTTTCTGTGCCGACGCCCGCTTAGCTCTTCCCTTCTATACGTATATTCCTTTCGCGACCAGGATATAAACTATTTTCTTCCACATTCTCCTCCCAATCCTGATCCATTTGTCTCTGAATCGACCACTGCCTTCACTTTGTTCATATACTCCGGCAGACCCTTACCACTTAAATTACCGCAACTGCCATCTAAATATGAATCACTTCAAGAGATCATTCGAACTGAATTGGTCACACACAATTATCCATAGATAAGAATGCGAGCGAAGCGAGCATCAATAGAAGTCTGGAAGTTCCGCGTCAGCCGGACGGCCAGACTGGTGTTGAATTATTTAATAAGTAGCTTACTGGTAGGATTATTCCATGCTTTGCATCAAGCAGCCTCTAAGTTTTGACACTGCACTTGTCTTTGTTCATCTGGATTCTACTTTGGCGCACCAATTTCATTAGGTATGTGAGATGAAAAAATAAACAGACAAGTAAATAAATTAATAAATAACTAATACTCAGTTTCGGTAGCATTTCAAACCTTTATTGGGGAGATAAAAAAACTAGCCGCAGACAAGGATAAAAAAGACCATGAATTTCAAAAGATTTCTCGTTTATGAAACCACTTCTTATTTTAGCTTCTTCTTCTTCTTTATTGCTTTAGCTTAATTACCTTCATCTCTAGTGTTCAATGAATGATTTTATTCCCTATTCTTTATTTTTATTTGTGTTTGTATTTTGGACATAACTTTTTTTTCCAAAATATTCAGAATACTTTCTAGAATGGATAGATATGCAAGAAAATGAATAAATGTCCATGTTATTTTTGACACTATCCAGCTACCCTGGTTCGAAAACTTCGTCTAACTTTCGCCCAATGGGGTTATCTCGTGAGCTAATTATGAAAATTGTATTATCTGATTATTTGATTTTGAGGGTTACAAGGACGTAGTAGACGAAATTATTTCGAATTTCCGTGTTGTTAAGTGGATATGCTGTTTTGCGCGGTATCTTACAGTAATCTTAATATAATCTAAAATAATCCGCTTACAATTCGAGTGTGGAGAAGAAAGGGACATGTCCTATATCCACGTAACTATTATGTAGGACTTAACCGTACTGTGTTGAAACAGAGCTCCACAGTAAGGTTTTCATTCAAATCTTCTATAATAAGATAAACAGCGAAATATACAAAATATTATTATACATAACGTAAACATAGATCGTTTGAAGAACTACTGTTTCTATCATTCATTTTTAATACAAGCACCCCTTCGGGACGCTAGAAAGTGGGGTGGGGCGCCACTTAAGGTATGTACAAAAGCTTCGCATTTGCGAAATGCCTAGAAAATTAGCAAATCAGCAAAACTATCAATTGTTGGCTGAGTTCAAATACAAAATTCTTCCTATAAATTGCATATATTCTACGGGACTGGCCGCTTCGGCAACGTCGGGCTTCGCTTCGAGTCTTCTCGCGATCCTAGCTTTGCTCGCAAGTTCTTAATCACGCATCTACATGTAAAGCTAATTTCCGATCCAGTGATACTACCTACTCTTTTTGTCACATTTCTTACATGCCTATGGACCCGTTATGAACAGCCACTCCCAACTCTGCTCTGCAGTATCTTTCACATGGCTTTAGTACTTGTGAACATTACAGTGTAATCAATGCCGTGCGAATAATTACCTGAGATGGTTCAAGCTTCACGTCACTGAGATAGTCCAACTGATGAGCTTCTGCTTCAATTCACAGGGAGGAAGAAAAGGCGATCGACTAAGACACGAATGAGAGCGTAGCGTGTCCCTATTTCATCGGCAGATGGGCATAATCATGTCCTCCTCCATCTTGTCTCTGGATTCATTATAAGGTGTAAATTTGTATTTTATTTGCATTGCAGGCTTAATAATGCGCTCATACGTGTCGAACCCTCGTTGCTCTCACGTAGTGCTATTGGGGAAGTGCCCCTGCTCTCTCTCTCAAACCTTTCAAGTTGTTCTATGTATGGAATGTAGGTGGAGCAAGTGGGCGTGGAGCAAGTGGGTTTCCGAACTGCTGGTCCCTCGCAACTCCGACAGCTTTCTCGTCTCAAGCTCTGCTATAAACGATGCGAACACATATTTGATCTCGCCTTTAAACCTCATTTTACGAGACACAGATCATCTTCTCAATGCCAAACATCAATCTTTTCCTTACTCGAATGACAGGAGTGAGATATCAATCATTCTTGCTTTTCCTTCTTTTTTCAACCATTTCACTGCTCTTCTTACGCTCATCATGGCCATATTTGGACATTATTCATTTTTATTCGGTTATCTCTATACCTTTGAACCCTATTAACTAACTCTTGGTATGATATTGCAGAGCAGGTGAGTTTTCCGCGATCGATTTCCTCTATGAGTAATATTGGGGCTGATTCGTTGTCATTCCACCTGTTCACCTGATGGAGCACAGAAAGCCCGTGCGAATGCAAGCAGCCGCTGGACATACCGAAAAACTCTGTGAAATTTTCTGGTTACAAAAAAAAACAAAAAGCAGGTAAAAAACTGTAGAGCTTACTCATAAGAGCGTGAAACTGCTATGCGATCAAATTCTGTGAGTTCCCTTTTTGCTCAGTCCTGTTTGCAACAGACGGGACATTTCTCTCAACGTTTTTTTTCATTCATCTCAGTCACATTTCCAAATGTGTGAGCACTGATCATTTTTTGTGTTTTGAATTCTGATCATTCCCTCTCTGTTTTTTTTTTGTAGTTCATTATTTCTACCTAGTCAAGTCCTTGTGTATGTTCAGTGCTTCGTGTGTCTGCTAGTCGTTACCTGAGAAATATGCTACGGAAATACAATCAGCTGAAATCCAGTAATGTTTGCTGTTTGTAGAAAACATTTGTCAACAGCAGTAGCGCAGAATACAGCAGCGCAAACATAACGAAGTGGAGTGAGGGATTATTGCTTGAAATTGTTTGTCAAAAACACCTGCTACTGCCTCTATAGGAATTTGCGCTTAGTGGGAGTGGCTAGAAAATTAGTTTTCCCTTTTACTAGCTTTTCTTACTTTCACTTTGGGATAAGTGAATATTTCCCAAGATAATCAGTCCCTGTTCATCCGCGCTTCAACAGATCTGCTTCAGCCTTCTCCATTTTCTACTTTTATACCTTTATCCATCAAATATGGAATGGAATTTTCATCTCCATATTGGATATCCGCTGGTTTTCCAAAGTTTGAAGTTTTGCAGAGCCTTTTTTTAACCTATATTGGCTTTAATGACCTTCCACACTTACTCTACTGTTTCTTTCTGACTTTAGCGTACTTTTGAGCTGTTCTTCGAAGTTATACAGACATATAAACTTTTGCTTAGAGGTGTGGTTTCCCGACGTGACTCGATAAATCCACTTAGCAGCTTGGTGGTCAGTGTTGTCACATCACTGGCCCGCGATAAGCTATAAGTGCGACATTTTTCGGAGCTCATCTTAGACCATCGTGGCCTTTTTCCATTTCTTTTTCGTGTTTTTCTTATCATTTAAATTCAATGTAAACCACTTTCGATGTCAAGGTTTTTGAGTACTTAGCCAAACTTTGTAGTTGTTCATATTTATTGGGATGGGGAATAAGTTCATGCGGTTTTTTCGACTTGTTTTGAACTTTGCTTGATGGGGCATCATAGCTCATTCGAAGCTTTTCATCTGCTCTTTGTAATTATTGCAACCTTCTCAGTTCTCGATTTACCTTGTTTTTATCTCATGGAATGTGACTCTCCAAGTCGACAAAGTTGAACCACCCCTCAATCGACTACTATTCCACTTAAGTCGTGAATCGAATGTGGCTCAGTTGGCTAGGGATATTGATGACGTTTGCAAAGGAACCTTCACTGCTGAACGGACAACATAGTAGTTTTAAACCCACTTCAGACTGGACAAATTTGACTTTGAGATGTTTCTTGTTCTGAACACCAAGTTTGTGGGACATATGTAATGACGATTATCTGCTAAGATTGCCTTAGATGTACTCTGATGTTCATTGGCAATATATTTGGCAAGAGAATGTGTTTGGCAATACATTTTGCGGGATAAAAGTTGGCAATATGATTTACGGGAGAATGAGTGAAGAGCCTGTTTGGCGGTACAAAAAGCAAGAGAATCTGTTAACGATACATTTTACTGGTGTTTGGCGATACAGTGGACGAGGTTTGCGTGGCGATACATTTTACGGGTGTTCTGGTAAGGCGTTCATTTCATTCTTAGTTGGGGGCTTAACCATCGGTGGTGTCGACCCGGATGGCTCAGCTGGTAAGGCAGCGGAAGATTGGTATTATGTCACAATTCTTGATGATCGAAGTTTTTACGTGGCCGATAACCCATTTGTTTTTGACGAGTTCTGTTTGGCAATACATTTGACGGGCTTCCTTTGCCTAGGTATTTGGCAAGCTCGTCTGCGAGGTTGCTAAACAAACCTCGCCAAATGTATCGCCAATGAATCAGAGTAAGGAATAATCATTGCTGATGCTAACTCTCAACAATGTGTAAGTTTAGCTGACGCATTCCGTGCAAAACCCCGAAATGAGGTGATCGCCCATATTGGATATGCTTGACTTCTCCACGCAAATTTCACCATGCTGACTAACAAAAAACTCAAATGTAGGGGCTTCTCACTACTACCGACTATATAAGTCTAGTGCAGCCTTACATAGCTTATTCTATTCAGTTATCCATACATTTCATGAAGTTTATCCAAGAGTTGCAGTTACGGGCAGCAAATTGAGTCGTCTCAAACAATACGATTTTTCGTAGACTTGGAGCTGGCAAGCTGCCCTGTCTCTAGCAGCATTAATAGCAGAGTGAAGGAGCTATGCAGTCACTTCAATGTGATTGACAATCATTGTGGGAAGTAGTGGTTTTTATGCTCATGAAAAACCACACGAACTTATTCCCCGACCCAATGTAGAATACAGTGCTGAACTATGTACAAATCCACGAAAAGATTGAAAAAAATGTTTCCATGAGCACCTAGCTTTGAACATTTCGGTTCTGTCTTTTGGTCATTCCCCATCGACGCAACGCCCTGTTATTTGCATTTTACGACGCTGTTATTTTGTTGGGAAAGAATAGAAAATCACTTCCTGCAATCGCGACGATTTGCGCCATTCTTTAGCACTTAAGACAAGGAAAAATACAAAACAGGTTTTCTCCAGGGACGACTTTGCCAAAAGTGTTTAGTAATCATTATTCATCTCTTCACTGAAAAGGAGGTGGAAAACGAAGCTGGAGAAAAGATTGAATGAGCCAAATAGATAAAAAAAAGTGATGAATTGTGCTGCTTACAAAGAGCATATATAATTATGTACAGCATAACTCAAACATTAAATAAAACTAACTGAAAAAACAACAATTGAACTGCAGCCGACGGCACAGCAATTTTTCTAGTTTTTCTGTGAAATGCATTTTTTTCAACTAATTCGGTGTACATACAAAGCTCTTAATTCGTCTCGCAAAATCCGTCGGAAGCCGTGAGAACCCTTTAGACTGAACCAAATTAAATATTGAAATGGCCAGCTAAAAGCCGTCATACTCTTGATTCCGAATATTTTTGATAGAAATATGTGTGCGTATGAAGTGGAACCACTGAAATATTCTGATTTTCCCTTGGAAATCTTCTCGGAATGTGCTATTGTTGGAGTTTGAGCTCGTGCACAACTCTCATATGAATAATTAGTAATGGGAGCATGAGAATTCATTTGGTCAATTCGAAATTGCTCTTGACTTGCTGGCTTTGATTCTGACAGTTTCCAGCGGATTTTGGGGCAGGAATTTGCAGCGGTATTGCACTTGATCATTGCACTGCATGTATAAAAAATCAGGATCTAACATCATTCTGAGTGCCTTCTACTTTGAAATTTTGCAATAAGCTTGTCCCTTTATTTATCTTCCAGTTACTAATGTTTAAGAATGTATGTACGTATTATTTTGGCAGATTTCCGGTATACTTAAAGGCAAGGTCCGGTCAAAATCTTGCCCACCCAGGTTTTTTGCTCTATGGAGTCCGAACCATATCTGTAGCAAGTCTCTCAAGTTTGAGACCTCCATATGAGCTCTATCGCTAGATATAGGACAAAATGTCCGAGGATTACGGTAGCCGTGGGAAAACGTGCTCCAACCGACAAAGGCTGCGCGCGTGCATACTGAGCAACGATGGACGCTCAGATACATAGAGCCCAATGAACACTTCGTGAAACCTTCCCCCCCCCCCCCTCATGAGACGGACCACCGGTCTCTTGATAATGAATTTTTTCCTACGACACCACAAGGGACAGCACGTAGAACGCGTCGTATAACGTCATTTGAAAGCACGGACGCCGCAAACCCGCAAACGCCGAAACGAAATTGGTCGATGGAGAGCGTTCGTTGTGGGATCTTTTTCTATAGTTTTCGTCCAAGGCGCTGCCGTGGGCTACGAATTTAATAGAAATTCGGGAGATGGAATTTTGCCCGGACCTTGCCTTTAAGACAGAGTAACACAATACTACGATTTATTCTCGTTAAAACTACCTCAGCTATTTGTAAAGTTCATGCATTAACAAACTGTACACCGTGAGATCGTTAGATATTCGCACTTGAGTGGATGAGTGAGAACGAAGTAGAGGATATCACAGCCGTCCAGTATCTCACAATAAATTAGAATGTCGGATTTTTGAAAAAAGAGGGAAGTACTAGGGGAGTACTACATTTGGGAAATGATGATAGAGGGAGTGAAGCTTCTTCTTCGACTTTCAATTCTTTTTGATCCAGTTCTAAATTTATACTTTCAATTCTTTTTGATCCAGTTCTAAATTTATAACTAAATTACTTGAGTTGTTCGATTTTCATTCGGTCCTAAGTGCACCTCTTGGTATCCAGGCTTTCTGTATCGCTACCTTTTTCCCGAGGTGACATCTCACTGTAAACGTGATTCTCGAAAATGAGGGGTGTAAAACATATGACCAACACAATATCCCCTTTATGGGTGGTATTTGCTCTTGTTTTCATGTTGCACCCTATAAGTGATTGTGGTCCACCTAGCATTTGCAGCAACAGAATTTCCAGCAGCAAATTTATATGCAATCTCTCGGGAAACCGCAACAATCCTTTTCATGCAAAGGTGTACAAGGCTGCAATTACATATGCGTTTTTGTTAGGTATGCTAAGCAACGAATGAGTTCAATTCCCGTATAATAATATTGCTCTCTTGCGTGTCCTATGAGGTTATCGCAGAGACATTTGTAAGCACTTTCCTAAACCTCTCAAAAATTCGCTCCTTTTCTCATGTACTTCTAAGACGTTTCATCTGCGTAGTGTATTTTTTCCCACGGTATGAACGTCACAAATAACACTACTGTGAAATAAAATTCAAAAAAAGGAAACTATCAGGAAATAGCTCACGGCTCCCATGTAGCAGTGATTATCAGACTTAGTGGTAACATTTTCCGCGTAAAAAATGCCATTAACACACAGTGGGACGAAATCTTAGTTCTAATTAATTAATTAATTAATTAATTAATTAATTCGCAATTTTTTTTAAAATTTTGAGCTAATTTTCGCGTGGCGAGCATGGGTGACCAGAAGGCATTCTTCTGATAAGTATTTTGGCAGATTAATATCATGATTTTTTTTGATGTCAACGGTTCTTCTTATTTTGTTGTTAATAATTTTGTTTGTTCCTATCCACATTTATACCATCTGATCATAGAGGAACCTTTTGTGAATATGAAGAGCAAACTTTGCGTGATGCACCAAGTGCACCACGTAACAATCCGGAGACGAAGGCGCATGATGCACCGTGTGTGTCACGTTGTCCGCAATGTGTTAAACACCTTTGTTTAGCCGACATTCACAAAACTTCAAGACCTTTACATAATTGAAATTTTTCTACTAGAAATAAACATTCTAGGCAAAGTAGATAAAATTTTACTTTGCATTTGATCACTGTATGAGTGTCTAGATTACAACACTTACACTTGCGGTCACCCTGATTCACCCCTGGATTTGTGTGAGACGCTGCGCGACAGCATAGCAGCCGCACCGCGACGCAGATTCGCTACGATTCTGACATGTCCTGACACACATAGCGTGGGCACCAAAGAGCTTGTACAGAGGCACTGATAAGTAGAGGCTTCAAAAGGCTCACATAAAATGAAGCGATTGCGCCCTCCAGCTCAGTATCCTCTCGCTTCTATTGAGGAGTCTCTTCTCGCTCGCAAAAGTCTCACATTTCTCTCTCCTCAGTTTTTTTCCACTTTTCCCACACGTATCCTTTACTATCCTTTACTAACTTACTTTGCTACTGGCTTCACTATCCTTTACTATACATATACTATAGAAAGTATGCGAATTTTTCTGAATCTGGCAGCTATCTCACGTATACCAGTCGTCTATGGCAACGAAAGTGGAATTGCTTACTATTTTGCTATTCTACACATGTATTTCCTTCTCCGATTCCTCCACTCATTACCAGGCCAGTTTGTACTTGGTATTGCATTTGTGCATCTAGGTGCGTACATATACAAATGCTCGGCGATTCTCTCTATCATCCATCAATGGAATGGAGAAGACAAATGGAATTCCATTATCTACCTCTGCTCAGAATAGGATTTGATCCATTGGGTGTTTCCGGCTAAGGTCTTGTTGTTTCTTCTGTCGTTCATACTCTTGGCTCTTTACCCTTCACTTTTTCCTTAGTCATCGTTCGTTATGGATGCGCCTGGCACGATTCCTTACCTTTTCAGTCAGATTCTCTATTTTTCTATAATTGTCAGTCGCTTATTTTGGAATGTCAGCTCCAAGCTTCTAACAGATGTTTACCTAGCAGCAACTCTTACCTACAGGTAAGAAAGGGCAACAGTTGAAAACGATTCAGAAATCTCGCTCTCACTGGGATTTTTCGTGCAAAACAACAACGAAAGGTTGCTTTTTCGTCCAAAACAACGTAAATCTTCTATTAAAAGCTCATACAAATACTGGAAGTCCTCCACTCCCGCATTTACAACCATGAAACTAATGCATTGTTTGCAGGTTGTGACGCTGTCTCAGGAAGGATACAGCAGCTGTATGGGATTTATAGTTTGGATCTCACAGTAAGACTCAAGAGACGTCGAAAACCGAGAAATATCAATAATATATAACAAATAAATAATATAAATATAAATAATATTATAAGTTTTTCGCCACTGCATTGCGATAGTCCTCTGGCGACTATTCGATTCGTCTCGAATGCAACTTTCAACGCAATTCCATTTTGTTCTGTTTGAGCACTCACAGGTGCGCCGATGACGAAAGCATAGACAGGGAGACTACGAAGTAAAAGCAGTGACTAATACAAAATTTATCTTCGATCGTGAACCTGTGTGCCGTTACTGGGCTGTTATTACGAGTAATGAAGTTTAGAAAAAAAAAACAAAGGATCGCCTTCCAATATTCAGGTAGATAGATTTGCTGAGGAAAAGCCCACAGATAATTGTACAAACACTCCCCTTCACGGAATCGACATGCTTTTCAATCAAAGCCATAGCCCATGTAATAAATCTCGTATCTTTACGATATTCCTTTCCTGATAATATCTGCGCCTGTGCACACTGTTCCAAATATTGAACAGCACAGTTTATTGCCTTCTCTCCATGTTATAGATGTTGCTAATTTTTCGTTTTCCGCAAGAACAATCCTCTCCAGTGGAAAAAACGAAATAAGTATTAGTGTATTTTTGAATTCACGTACACACTCCTATCCCGAGAAGTGAATTTGTCCACGGAAAGGAATGAATCACATCAAGGGAAGCTTTAATCATGAGAAAGTTTGAAGCGGATTAGTTCCTCGCGTGGTTTTTCTGCAGAGCCGAGGTCCAATGCACTTTTGAAGTCCACGAATAATCTAGGCTCTAATTTCTTGTCGAGGAGGTTTCGAGTTTCGGTTTTTGCGACACTTCTTATTTATTTGCTGAATTGCGAGCTGTATATGAGAGCCTTCTGTTTTTTCTGAGGCATTAGGCAATAGTTTTTGTTCTATTTGACAAAGGGAACGCAGAAAATTTTCAATGCGCACACTAGCTGGTTTTTCCTACCTATAAAAAAATTTCTCACAGCAACGTCACATTTCCATCTCACTTTCTCCCTTTTCATTTCCCTTTCCCTTCCATTTGTGGCTTGCATAAAACTGCTGTTGGAATGGCTTAACTTCTTTTACTTCGGGAAAAGTGGAAGAAATCTCATGCACTAGGGTATGTTTTGGAATAAGATCCTGGAGCGTGGTGTACGTTTAGTGCGTGTTTGCCGTTTCTGAGAATCTGCACTTTTATTTTCTCGAACTCTCCCACTTTGTGGAGAAAGCCTGACTTCATAATTATACAGAGTGAGCAGCATTGCTCCAGAAAAACCACTTCTCACTATTCTCATGGATTTGCATGAGCTGATACTACAATTCTTTTTGTTTCCGTCCTATATTTTACATGGAAAGCAAACAATATTCGTAAGTAACTTCCTTCTGCATTCAGTCGTGAACGTTGCTTATTTATTCGTTTATTCATTCATTCATTCACTCATTCGCTCATTCATTTACCCGTTCATTCATTCATTCATTCATTCATTCATTCATTCATTCGTTTATTCACTCATTCATTTGCCCGCCCATTCATTCACTCATTCGTTCAGTAATATTATCATATTTTGTATGTAAGCAATTGCTGTGTTATTATATGCATACTATATATTTAAGTATATATGAGCAAATATAATAAATAAATAGTAAAGCATGAAGTGAAAACAAATAAATAATATGAATAGTGGTCTATTGTGAGTAAATAGTAGATATGGCCAGTTCCAGAGTATCCAGAACTCTTTGTATACTTACGTGTGAAAAATGTCAGCCAACTAGTGTTGTTTACCGAAGCAAATGAGTTTTTCGAAGCAGTCGAGCGTATTTGCTTCGTGCAGCAACTACTGCCATGGATCTGCAGTGCCTATGTCCTTGTCACTGCTCATGCCTTCCTCATTGCTAACTCATTTGCCCTCTGCACTATTTGTAGACATAAACTTTCTCACGATTCCCATCACTCACACATCGTTATCCATGTTGTTTTCGGCTCGAAGTTGCTGGACCATTCCATCACATTCTCGCCGCGTTCCTTGTTATTCCTTGCTTGAAGAAATTGCTCTTTTGCTGTGAGATGTGCATGTTATCGCGGCATATATCTTCCGTAGGGTTAGGGTCTAGTCAATGTAAACATCTTTGATTTCAGATGTATCTGGTTTGTGGTGATTCCACATTACGGGAAGAACTCATCCAGAAACTTGACCTCTCTGAAAATGAACAATCGAACAAGCTGTTCTCCTCGTTCTCCATACTTCCTTCACTTGTAAACGTTGCCGTGGTGGTCAACGACGTCTCGGACGGCAATCTTCGCTTCGTAATTCGATATCTCCTTGCAAATGTAAGTCCTCTCTGGATTTTTTGGGTGTTCGCCATGGAGGGATTCCAACGGAAAGAACTGCAGCACTTTGTTTGTGGATTGTGTCTATAAATAAAGTTAATTCTGGGTATCGGCAACGTAAAACCTACTAAACGATGAATTTTTGGGGTCTATCTCGTCTCAGCACCCTTTCTCCCAAATGAGATACCTTTTGAAACGATTTAACTGGTATCTACCATTACTTACACTTACCTACTCATTTGTCTGTTTATTTGTTTATTCACACTGTACTCGCTTGCCACGTTAGGCAGGAAAAAATCATGCCTAAGCATAGTTAAGAAAATAAAATTTCTCGAAGGTAATGTTAAAAATACAAATGAGTCATTTTGAACGGATGATGGCATAAGTTAAAGACAAATCGGGTGACCAATTGATAAAAAAACATTTTAAAATTTCATTTTAATTAGCATATTGCGGAAAACGTGATGCACATGATGAGTCACGCCCTTTCGACGCAGTGTGGCCGCGTGATTCACATGGTGCATCACATAAAATGTGCTCTTCATATCTTCGTATATACTTTCGCTATGGTCAAATGGCGCAAATGATGGATTGCACCACCTGATCACACCAAAAATGCCCTCTGCCCACTCAGGCTCGATATACAAAAATGTGATCCGTCCGAAACGTGTTAAAGACAATTTTGGGGCAGAATATGCGTTACGGTATTGGAAAGTGTGTTCTACCTATTCTTATGAAGTTTTCCTACTACTCATTGCTCACTTATTTTCTGTAATTATGTTTAGCTAATGCTTCTTTAGAAAGAATCACTCCTTACAAGGAAGGTGCAAAAGGCCCGCTCGCAGATCGGAATGAAACCTATCAGGTTTGAATCTCCGTTTTAGTAGGTACTGCACTCAAAAAATGTAATAGAAATCCCACCACATCACTGTTTGCGTTCCTACACTCAAGCGGTGACGGGGAGGCCGAATGGGGAAGATAGTGGCCTGTTAGGCAGCGGGTCGATGGTTTGAATCCCGTCATGAGCGTCCATTTTGCATTTCTGTATTTTGTTCACTGTAGTCGAGGGCAGAAATGAAATACATGCTGTAACACCCACTTAAACAAAGATTCAAGCCAGATAGGTTTCATTCCGATCTGAGAGCAAACCTCTTGCTCCTCCCTTGTTAGTAGTTGGATAAGTAGATTTTCGTTTAGTCAATGCAATCGAGGGAGAAGTCCAACTAATTCCCGCCTCATTAAAGGTAACACTGCTGGTACCAATCATGGAAGGAAGTTCTTTCCTACGGAACCGCTGAAATATATTCTCTAAGACGGGGAAGACATGGCACTGTTCCTGGAGATTTTCTCTTGACTCCTACTCTTCGTACTCGGCGCAATCACTGGTTGTGTACGCTCGAAGACATGTGTGGACGAGAGCCAATTGAGGGATCGAGACTGCGTCCGATCGGAGAACACGACATTCAATTAAGATAATCGTGTAAAGCTGGCTGCGTGAAGGCAACTGCTATGATGTTGTGAGAGGGTAGGGTCAAAGCGACGCAAATAGGCAAGAGCTGGTTGCTATAAATAATTTATCTTCGAATCGAATGCAAAAAAAAATCAAACTGCGCTGAACAACGAAGTTAGCAAGGAAATCAAGCGTTGTCAAGTGTCCCCATATCTTCATTCATGTAGCAATCTATCCGGGATTTCATAGAAATGCAATAGGGAGGCTTACACTAATAGCAGTCACCAATTTTCTTTCTCATTGAACCACAAACTGCTACTTATTACAGTCTTGGTAACTCTTGCAGTGGGGATACACGACTCCTCATTCTGGAAGGTCGGCAGCTCTTTTCTCCTCAGCAAAGACAAAAAATCTCCTCTGGACATAATTTTTTGTGTCTATAACACCTGGCTCTATGTTCGTCACGAATTCCGCGAACAGTTTGATACATAGTACTTATGACCGATTGAAAATTGGTTAACTTGTCTAATTTGATTATGAGTTACAAAAAAAGAGAGAAAAACGGGGTACAAAAATTCTGATTCTGATATCGAAGGATATTGGAGCCTTGAACTTTTTTTTGTCATTCCTCACAGTTATACTCCTTCATACTCTCAGAAATCCGAGATTTCAACTTGTTAAAAATTGAATTTCTGCATTTTTACATGTGTTCAGTGCATTCTTGGTTCCTTTGTATACCTAATAATTTGAATCATCACGACTACGTACTCGTGAGGGACTTTTGGCAAATTTGTGCGGTTGCAAGCATAGTTATGTAATTATAATGCATGGGGTAGAGTGAATTAGACTGCAGGTATGACGTTTTCGTGTTTTCCCTACATGCTCCCCTGTAGTCCTCATATAGTTCCTCGGTTCGCCAAAAAAATTCTCTACTAAGTGAGTCACGAGTAGTCGTACTACTAGTTATTCCCAGACGTTCATTATTCCTGGCAATAAAGCGAAGAGGGGTTGAATTAATCATATACTGTGTATCCGGAGTGTTAGAGGTACTCGGCAGGCGAGTGACGTAGCCAAAGCATTCATGAAACTTGGGAGAACGACTCCCACGTGGTTACGAAGGACATTAGTCTGATGACTTGCAGGCTTGTTCCATCCCGAAGAGAGAATTAAAGCTGGATGGGACTAAACTTTGCAACAGTTTTGAAAATTGACTTTGATACACACGACACTTCGCTGTCAAGCCAACATTTTGTTACTACGGAGAGCTGCAGAGGTTTTATTTGTTTACTTATTGTTTATTTATACTTGTTTTGCACGCTGAGCCCAACAGCACGCGCCACACGACGTGCAACGTATACTCTCATTATCTGCGCATCCATTTTATTGATATTACGGTTTCCGAACATTCTGTTTTCTTTTTCTAACCTGTCCAAAGAGGTGTTGGAGCACATGCATACGCGCGCTACCCCTTAGGGTACTATAATTGCCTCCCTTATGAGTATGCCGCCAGAAGCCTGGGCGTTCGGCATCTAATATGACCAGATGTTGAAGAAAATTAAATTATATTCGTCTTGCTATTCCCAGTAGTTCATCGTTGTAGAAGCAATACACTGTGAAGTGCATTCTCATAAGGTTATAATGGGAATTTCTTTAGTGCTAATTAATATTTAAATATACTTGGTACTCGTAAGGACGCATGTAAGCTTGTCGCAAAAATTATTCATCGTAGGTGAAATTAAGTAAGTAATAGTAGTGCAGTGAAGCAAGTAATACTGCTAAAGTCACAGAGGAAAAAACGATATGCCTAAGCATGGAGTTTCAGCTATGCCTCAAACTTGCGATTAGTAGCCCTTAGAAACAAGACTGAAGTGTCTATTATGCTCAGAGAAACATTGAGTTCTTCTTGCGCTTGTACAGTAAACTTAAACACACTTTACTTAATTACTGCTGAACAAATCTTGTTTAGTCATTCCATGTCATTTAAAGACCGACCAAGGGAATTTTTGGGAGCGAAATGTTCTTCTTTTTTTCAGGCTGAGAAAAATTTGAAATTGGCTGTGGTGAAGAGAAGTTGGAGTGACACCGATAATGAGCACCTCGACGAGGCAATTCGCACAGAGTTTAGGAGAGCTCACGAAGAAAATCAAAAGGCAGCGCAGAAAGTGAGGTGAGTTGGCTCTGGGACTGAATAGGACACCCGGACGCGGTGGGAGCGGGGGAGGGGAAGAGCGGGAAGGGAAGGATCAGTTCAGAGTCGCTACGTCTGCTCTTTCATATGCATATGTTCTTGCTTTCACGAGAAAAGAAACGTTGAATTATTTGTGTGAAAAACTTTGCCCGGAAAGAGCTGTGATACCGGGCTCTGCGATTGGCTGTTTGGGTCGATGGGCCAATCGCAGATCCTAGCTGCAGCGCTCTTTCCAGATGAAACGCTCTACACCCTACAATGGCAGCTCCGACAGATGAGCACATTTTCTCTTCAGAAATCCCAGAAAATCAGCTCTAGGATGTGCAAGTAACTTCTTGATTTTCATTTTCTTTAATGGTTAGGAACGCATCTAACGTTCCCTGGATGTTAGGCAGCGTCATGACTACTTTAGGATTAGATTTACAAAAATGTTCATCTGTTGGAGCTGCTATTGTAGGATGAAGAGCGTTTCATCTGGAAAGAGCCGTAGCTAGGGTCTGCGATTTACGCTGCACAATTGCCAAAAAAACTTTTGTAAATCCAATCCTCAGACAATTTATAAAGTTCAAGGGAAATTGTTTTGAGTCATAGTGTAGTTAGTGTCGACATTCATGTAACAATTCTTGCGCGATCATTATAAAATCCAGAGATTAGAGTTTGTAATATATTAAGAATGATTTCAGACATTTGCTGTTTCATGTAAATATTCTTTTAATTATTGTCAGATCACATATTCATGATAATATTCTAATGTTTTCTTTCGTAGCAAAACTTCGTTAAATTCAGTTTTTGCACAGCAGATCGCAACTAACCAAGGCCCAGTTCCCGTTTCGGTTCAGTTTCCGCCAAATCTCTCCCTGAATTTTCCGAAATTTGGCTGTGTTTGTCTTATTTTATTTATTTATATTTATATTTACTTATAAATACACTCATGGTGTTTCAATAAAAAAATCAAACTCCGTGGTAACTGAGAAAAATCTAGTCAAAACCGTTAAATAGGAAAAATAATGGAAAAAAATATGGGAGGAGGGCTTCACCAACTGTGCTAATAAAGAACTACACTCGCTATTTCTTTTTGAGAAATAGACCTTGCTGGTTGTGTATAATTCCGAAACGGAAATTTAGAAAAAAAACATGTTTTAGCTCCCAAATTCCTGACTTTTAGCCGACTCCCTGCTGGACCATGGAAAAACGATCGCATGGAACAACTGAGAAGATGGCAGACAATCCCTTCAGTGAATTACGCAACTTTTTCCTTAGGAGATGATATAAAAGTGAGTATCTGTATAGCTAGATGCTAATGCGGACTTGTAAGTGAGTACTGCCTTATTTAGATAGCCTTAGAAACATTTTTTGATGGAATGGTGCAGTTTTCCATCAATGACAACAGCGAAACACCTGTTTCGAGCAAGCCTCCTGTAAGTAATCGAGAAATTTAACGGATTGGCCACTGGTTCCGTTGAATCTTTTGTCGGGTGTTTCAGGTCCTCCACTGGACTCCTTTACCCCTGGATGCCGAACTGCAAGTGCTCATCAGAGTTTCATTCCCACTCGCTGGTCCAGATAACGCAACCTTTGTCGATATAAGGAAGTCCCTACGCGAGCACGCTAATGCCGTTTACGAGTGGACGGAAGGAATATTGTTGAACGATGATCCAGCGAGTTTTTCTTCAGTATATTCACACTTGAGCAATACTGCACACTATAAACGCTCACTTTTCCAATTCCAGGTCCATTTGCACCTGGAACGAGTTTCACCAACCCAGATCGAGCTAGCTGCTCGAGTTTGTGTCGACGAGTTGGAAGAAGAACAAGCGGCTGAGCCTGCGAAACTCCTTTGGCCCTATGTTGCTTTGGGTTTAAAGAATACTCTGAGTCGCCTGGATGAACATGAATACCTCCAATATTCGGTAAGTCTGAAATTTGGCAGTAGGGTAAAAATGTTTGTGGAACATGAGGATAGGTATGGATTTATTTCCGGACCTCGGGGTATAATTTTGGTCTCACCTGTACTTTTCGAAAAGCAATTTTAAATAAAAACCGGACAGCCGATGAAAACGCGGATATTTTAGGTGAAATGAGAATTCAATACATCTACAGTCATGAATCAATCTCTGGACTCTATTCATGCGATGTGGTTAAAAAATCACTTTCCGTTTTGCAGCTAGAGCTCATACCCTATGGAGCGTCATTCTACGACTCTCCTGTACAAGCCCGAGTGTTCGACCTGTCACAGTTCATGGGAACAGCATCAGAGTACAAAAAGGTCGCCTTCCGATACAAGGAAAAGGTGTACAATGTCCATCTGGATGAACTTTGCCCCGGTGAGCCATAGCTATGCGTTCTCAGACGGTTTATCACCAGCATGACGTGACATATTTAGTTACTGACGTTGATGGATATAGAATTTATTTACTTATTTATTTGATGCACCACGGGGACGCGCTCATGATAATTCAGCCGGTCATTTGCATACTTTCTGGGGTAACGTTAGGAAAACCAGCACGTAGGCGATATATGATCCCTGCCCCATTATCCATACGTAAGAGGCAAGTGGCGCTAGGGATAACGCCACTTTTGCGAGCATAGGCATGCACAGAAAATTCCACACCGGATTTTCGAACGTTAGGTATTCCCTACCCATAACAATCCGGCATGAACTTGCCTCCGTACGGAAATATGCGCCATGGAATTCTTCCGCCCATGTGAATAGGAAATAATTCTTGGATAGATTGAGAGCAAGGGATAAAATAGGATAAACTTGGACGAGACTAACAATTGCACAGAATCGCATTCATAGACCGAATACTTAGGAAAAAAACCCGTGAGCTCACTATAATGGGAGAAGAATGAGAGAAATCTTGAGCTTTCTTATTTGTTTCCATTCAGATGGCCCCTTCATGAGCCTCTCACATCTGTTAGAAGTCTTGCCACCTCGTCCTAAACGGTCGGTGCAGAACTCCTTCGCAGAGGATGTGTTCGGGCGAAGCAATGGTGAAACCAACTTTAAACCACCTCCTAACACAGGCCTACACGTAGCTCAGAACAGAGGGCGACGAGTTTCATTTGGTGAGTTGTATTTGCATTAGTAGTATAAAACCAGTCACCTCATTAACTGTGTTAAAGGCGACAGTGTCTGCTTCGGGTTTTTTTCTGTCACCAACACTGTTAAAAATGATAAGAAAAATGGAAAAAGTAGTTCTTCTGGAAAATCTAGGAAATTAGCATTTTTCCGAAGAACATCATAAAATCTAGAAAATTCCCCAAGTCCTAGAGACACGATGGTGCAGGATACTAGATCAAATACGGACTTCTCGTAGAAGTTAACTAAATCAGAGAAAAGAAGAAGGAAAATCTATCTGCATAGTTATATGGCCGATAATATTGCTCTGGAAGAGCACTACTGGTTTTCCCATCCCACTGATTTGTTCTTTCAGGATCAATAAAGCTGATGACCGAAAGCAATTCTACTGCGAAAGGTGTTGACGATTATGTGGACGCCATGTTGAAGCAGACGATGGATCACCTTGTATTGTAGCTGTACCATTAAATTATAATGAAATAAATTTTACATGTTATAAATTTTACATGTCTGCAAACGCATAACTATTATAAAAATCTGCTATACGAATGCTTGAAAATTTATTTTTCCGCTTGAATAGATAAAAGGAATACATTTTTATGGTAAATATCCCCTGCTTTTAAAGCGGTTCAATGTGAACGAAGAAATATCTAAACTTAAACAAATAGAGTAGAGGAATTTCGTTTGTTAATTTCCCTAAGGCACTGGAGTTAAGGAACGTGTGCGAATCATGCCAATGTAGCTCTATTTCAGTGAATGTTTCTCCTAATCTAATTCCAATCACTCAATCTCTGAAGAAAGCTATTGTTTTTATTTTGTTTTTTATTTTATTTTATTTTTTCCAATATGATTGCCAGTGATTCAACATCGAACAGTAGTGAAATTTTACAAAATACGTGCTATTCTCTGCAGATTGATTTTTAGTCACAGGTGTTAATATTATTCCCAATATTGTTTCATTTTTCTTCATCAAAAACTTCTTAGTTTCACAAAACAAGAATTAGATGCATCATTAGAAGGATGGGTAATCTCATGCTTATGGGTATGATCAACTACGGGTGGCTGCTGGGTGGAGACAAAGCCAATTGAGAGGTAGAGGTAGAGACAAAGCCGGCACCCAGCTACATGTTTACCCACACAATTATGTGTGGGTAAACAAGTAGCTGGGTGCCAAGTAATGGGTGAATTTTGGCACATCTACGCGTCTAACATGATGTTCTCAGTAATGCATCCGGGACCAGCGCTTATTCGCGAAGTGTTACCATATTGGAGAGGAAAAGTTTGGAAGAGAAAATGTTTTACACCGAAAGAAGAAAGGAGGTGCTATTGCATTTTGACCACTACAACTTCTGGTGGCTACCTTCAGACAACATCCACTATGTAAAAAATCGACATAATTCATTGCGTTATGAAAAAAAAAAGAATTAAAAATCTGTCGACGTTACCATGTTCAAATCGCGCAGCACGATCGATGTAGGCGAGACAAAAAAACTGACTCAATATATGCACTTGATGATTTATAAATAATATGAGGCTTTCTTACGGAGCACATCAGCCGTGTACCAAACATTTGCTGTCTGGAGTGGTGGATGTGGCCATCAGATCCACTCACTGTGACACTTTCGATGTGTGAATAACTCTTCATTCTTCAAGGAAAGCGCATTAGCTCTGACTCTGATTTTTTTAACAGTGACCTGTTGACCTTATCTGTATAACAGTACTTTTCATGAATATGGAGGAAGCCTAAATAACCTAGCTATGGTGGTTTGTGAATTGAAACACCCACACAACAAAGAGAACAGAGGCAAACCCTAATCTACGTCATCGAGCTTTTGTGTCGCGCTTGCTTAAACATCAGTTCAATCCATTGCGTGATTTTCGAGGGGAACGAGTATAAACATATCACAATGAAAATCATCACAAATATAAACATATAACGGCAGCGTGACAAGAGGTACGCTGCTGGACTGTGATTGGTCGATTCATGTGTGCGTCGCGGCAGCGGCCTTCTCGAGTAGGAGCAGTTCTGCATGGATATGGACACATTTTCTGAGCTTGAGTGGAACAGATGTGTGTTATTGGAACCCACAAACTGTGAGAAGGTGGCCACCGATGTCATTTACTGCGTCGTATTTGGAGAAACAACCTCAACTTGGAAAGCGTACACGTGCGGCGCGGTCGCGTCGCGGCGTACGTCTTCACCGCCACCCCTGGATTAGCCGTTTTTGGACAGTTTGCACATGCGATCGCACGGCAGTGGAGCATAAACACTGTCATTAAGACAATTCTCACACTAATACATTTGAAACCTTTCCGTTGTCGTGGTCCGTTGCATCACAATTTAGAGACGGAGTTACTCCATGAGGGATGAAGCTTGGTTGGTCAGCATTGGGGATCGAAAATCTACTTTGTAACCGAAATCAGGCGTTTCGCCAGTGCGCTACGCGCGCTCTAGAGATCGCTTCATGTATTTTCATGAATATATGGGCAGTGGCTGAATATCAGAACTTTACTTTAAATTAGAATCTGCCAATAGTTTTTGCGACCTTCTTGACCAAAATCTACTCGAACACTCTTCTAGTCATGCAATCTACGAGCTCATGTTGTAAAGAGATTTCACGATTTTTCTATAGTGCTCTGCAGTTTTCCGTAGCTTTGATTCCTCTACTGGCAGTCGTATCCTTTCTCATGCGTATTTACTTTTTCTATTGTAGTTCTCTTTGGTGAGAATTTCATATGCTCACGACCACAGAGAACTACGGCACTAAGAAAGAAGAAATCTGCGATAGAAATGGAGGGAATAAAAACGATAGTGATGTGGGAACCGCGACGAGTATAACAGGGTGCAAAGAAGCCTGAAACCAATCGAAGACCACGAATAAGTGCTAAACATCCATACGGTTGAGTGTTGCAGTACGCGGTCCTACCGCAGCAGCCTGTTTTCTCGACGCATACTGTATAAGTTCGCCTTTGTTGAGGACTTATTTAGGGCTAGTGAGACGGCAAATATTTTTGGTCTTTTGCAAGTAATTTGCTTCAACTCCATTTATTATTTTTTTCTGATTTTCATTTTCACAAATTCATCAAGTTATAGCCTTCGTCATATCTTCAAATATTAGATATCTGCTCTGAGCGACCACCTTCCACATAAAAAAGCGCATTTGCGACTAAAAGAATTGCTACCATGCCGATATCACATACAATGAGCGTCGGTGGAAGCGCGTTTCTGACGAACTCGGGAAGCACGCAGCGCGACCGCGCCGCTCACGCTGCAATCGTCGCCATGATGTCACGTCAGGGTTTTTGTCGATAATTTTTTGCCCTGTTTGATGTCGACTATCAAGATAACGTTTTTACTAGCAAGAAAACGGCAAGTTTTTCAATGGCAGCGAAGGTTTCAGCGCGAGCGGCGCCGCGTGCTTCCCGAGTCCGCAGAGAGCCCACCGCTATCGACGCTCACTGTATTGTGTCTGGGAACGGTTCTGCAGCTTTGAGAAAAAATCTAAAGATATTTTATACCCGAAAACTGCACTTTTCACGCACAAATAAAATTGTAGGTATAAAAATTTGGAAGACAGCTCACGGTTAGCTATCCTTCTCAAAGGACAGTCTTAGCAAAACGACTTCCGTAGCACGGATACCACAGCACAACACCTTTCTGCCTTTTTTTCACCTCCATCGTGGAACACCTATCGTACATCTTTCGCTCGAAATGCTCTATGAGTGTAGCTGCTATCATTTCTCTCTTCAGATCTACACTAAATTCATGATACCTGCTTGTTCGAGCTGGTTTATTTGTTTCAAACAGTATGAACATATTACCCTGGTCGTTTGGTTGACAAAGGGATTACTTCATTTTCTTAACGTTTGCTTCGTTCATAGGAAGAACCTCACAGCCAGAGCAAACAACACAGTATTGCCGAGTCTTCCCTGGAACGTTCGGTTTTCATGGAATCTGCAACAATCCAATCTTTTTGCCTTTCTACAACCTCATATTCACCATGTAGATCTCAGCTCAGCAGGCATGGTTCTAGGCGATATACAGGGGGGGGCCATAAGTTATTGTACAACGTTTGCTCATTTATTTCTCCACCAGCAACACATGAATTATCCTGCTCTTTTCGCTGCCGAATAGAGCAGGGATCAAAGTATCTTACAGTTAAAACCCGGTTTCTCGGGAGAGTTTTGCTTTGGAGCAGTTGGACTTAGAACAGGTTTTTGAAAAAAGCGGGTTGATGTGGAAATTTTTTACGAAAAATCCACCAAATCTCTAAAGTGGGGTGTACTGCTTAGATGCATCTTAAAGAGCAAAGAATGCTCTTTCTAAAAATATCAAACTGTTTTTGTGGCTGTTTTGCTCGGAAATTGCGGGCAGAGTTAGTGCATTTTGCGGCACCGAAAGTCTGCAATGAATGTTTCCGATAAACTTTTTTCGTTATCTTGAAAGTATCCAGGAGGTTTTTGTGATCAAAAGATAGAGCAAATCCAGCTCTATTAAACAGTGCCTAGTGCGGCAAAAAATATTTTACTACTGCGGAGAAATGGGCCAGCAAACGTTGTACAATAACTTATGGCCCCCCCTGTACATACATAGTCAGGGCCGGCTTATGCATTAGATAGCTATCATTTTATTCGAAATTGGGAAATTCGATTTCGAATGAGATTCTGGTTTAGTTGTTTGGAAAAGGAAGTGCAGTACAATCCTCCAGGAACATATGGAAGTATTTAGGCCTATCTCTTTTCTGAACAATTGAATTCTTCGTTCCTAGTCCTGAATGAATAAACAAAAAAAATTGAGTTGTTCGGCTTATACATATTTCGTCGTGAGTATAGTGAGCGACTCTAGAGCCATTTCGAATCGTTGTCGTTGGAAATTTCGATGGACATCTCCCAATGGCTACACCCTCCTCATTAGAGCAATCGAATTCTTCCACTCTGCTCGATTCTTCAGCGTTCCTGCACATTATTTGACTTTTGACGTTTTTCCCTTATTATTTAGCACTGTTTAGATTCCACTTCTCTGCCAGCCCCAGAGTATTTGGGTTTACCGCCAGAAGCACTGGTATTGTAGATTCAGCTCGACGCAAGAATGACGTCTTAATGTTGTTCTCTTTAATGTTTTTGACGTGGCTACATGCAGGATTAAGGCGGAATAATGTGGATCCAAAGCGAGAAGAAATTCGAGAGTGCACCCACACAACCAACAAGAAGACAGAGTATGATAGTGGTACTCCTGAGGCTGCCGATACGTACAATCTTCGTGCTCACTCGGAATATGTATTAAAAATGTATCAAAAACGAAACCGCTTAGCGAACTAGCCGTTGATGCATTTCATATTCATTTTTGATGCATTTATGAAGTTGTGGATTGGCAGTACGTAGAAGAGAAAGGAAAACCGAAATTCTCATCAAAATATTCAAAGGTCATTGACTCAATAAAACTTCCCGACTTCAATTTTTACTGGATTTTTCAGGAGTCTGGTATGATTAATTAAATCCGTCTTATATATTCTACTGCTTCCCGCCGAATTTCGCTTGTTTGAGAGCCTTTTGACGTATGACTTTCGTTCCTCTGGTTTTACGCATCACGTTACCGTCTTTAGGGAAAATTTATTTCATGTGGAACTTTCCAGCTCCAGTTTATACTAGATGGGCGTCCACGTGCGTCTATATGATGAACAATGGGGGTGGGGGAGTAGCACTAACGTGCGTCTGACGCAAGCACCTTAGTATGACTTGCCCTTTATTGATTGGCTTATCGATTATGCCGATGTCGTTGATTTTTCGTTTTTCTTTTGTCCAAAGGTCGGTAATAACATGTTCAGTGGGATTCTCCAATACGCTGAATACGAACATGACAACCATTTCGCACTATAGGATCGGTTTTCAGAGATCAGCCAAAAAGCTATAAAAATACTAAGAAGTGAGCTATTATTGATCTATCGATTTTATCTATCCCTTGTTCTTTTCCTTCCTTGTGGGGGGGGGGTTAGATGAGATGGATTGCCGCAAGGACGTGTCTAGAGGGGTTGTTCGGAAACGGAACGCGGAACGTGACAATCATCTTGCATAAAATTAAAAATTTAATCTTCTTTGTCGACTTTTAGTTTAAATGGAGGTGAAAAAGGGGGTCATTGAGGTCATTCAACATGGTGATGAATTTTTAAAATGATGAGCATTTCGAATGAACTCATTAATATTACTATTCTCTGTCAGGTTAAGAGTGATCATGTCTTACCTGAGATACGAGGGGAGTACAAAAGTCTTATTTTTATATATTTATTACTTATAAATACAACATTACAAAAGGGGGGAATAGGGGTGGGAAGCCGCAGCCGGGTGGCGGCTGGATGATGGCGACCGACGACTGAAGACCACGGCTACGACTACCATGACAGCTGGCACCGCACTCTTATATACGGTGCTCAGGAGGCTGGCATTACACTGCTTGGCTTAGCCAGGACATCTACGTTCAGCCAGCTATACGAAATAGCTGTGGCTACATCTCGACATCTCAATATAAATGTCGTCTAGTTTTCGATATCCATCAAAAACGTATTTTTTGAGCGGATATAAAGCTAGCTGCCATATTTTAGCTGGACATTTATCCCCACGCTGGATTAGGAAACTTACTCAGGGTAACTTCTCTACACCCAGTGGTAGTTCTCCATCGCAAACAACCAAGAATCGTTTTTCTATACCGGTCCGAGGAATGATTGACTGACTGAGAAAATTTGTTTTCGCGAGCGATTATGGTCTACGAGAGCAATTTTCAGCTCATGGAGTACTTTGTAAAGTTCCTCATCATTATGTAACATCTAAAGGAGTGTTTTCTTCGGTTTCATTCTGCGGTAATCACATAGAGAGCCCAGCTTTCGGTTGGGATCTCTTATCCTATTTTGCACATTTTCCTTTCTGACATTTATGAAATTTCCCAACCGAATTGTGTTAATCTAAAAATAAGTAGTGTGAACCTTATAGTTCTGAAGAGCAGCCTTGTGTTCTATTATGTATGTAATTGTTTCCAATCAAAAGAGCTTGTGAATGACCGTTGCTTACTGTAAACTGTAGTTATAAAACTGGATAGATTACAAGAATTATAACGTACACTTTCAATGCGTTTATGCCAACCTGCTCCATTTCCATTTATGACCTCAATCACGAGTTCTCTAAACTGAAGATGGGCGAAGGTACTGCACAATAATGGTAAACATATCATTAACTGAGATTTTGTTTTAATGAAGAAATCCATTTCCAAAGAATTCGGTGTGAGTGCTGCAGAACTTTTTCAACAGTCATATTCGTCTATACATAAATATATTGAGCATTATTACCGAAGTGCGACCTCTAACACCACAAGGAAGACTAACGTTGAGATCTACGAACGCATTCATAAAGAACACTATACGCAACCCATTCCAGCGATCTCAATGTAGCTTCTATCTGAAACGAGCACTTCTTCATCGGACAAATGGCGCATAACGAGCCAGAGAAACTACCACTCTATTCACTGGCGGGACATCATCGCACTTGATCACTCCGATTTCTCTAAAGTTTTTATGCGCCTTTCTTCTCGAATGTTCACCTGAACCTCCCTTGGACTTATCTACGTCGCCAGGATGGCGGCATACGTGCTTCTCACAAGATCTTCAGTCGTCATGGCACAGAAAGTTAGGACAGTGGTAAAGCTGCCTCGTATATTATGCAGCCTGAAAAAACTTAAAAAACACTGCCCAAGTCTCTCACTCTCATCTGTCTGACTGTAGCCAGCATCATCGTAGCCTGCGGAAGCAGACGGAGACGGGTCCCACCACGACTTTCTCTACATGCATACATCTATGCGCTCATGATGAAACATCGGCTGTTTCGTGTCATCCACGAGCACTGTCTGCGGGCTGAGCCCATGATGAAAGACACGTGCAGGCACCCAACACGTGCGCTTCAGAAAAATTTGCGGTGGTACAGGGAAATCACACGGGAACTTGCGCCATATCTGGGATTGCTTTTTTGATCAGGAAGAACACGCCCGAGTCATCAGCTCTTGCGGACAGTTAGCGGTCGCTCCACTAACGTCACTCTAGTGACATCAAAGTGGTGAGCGTTTGGTACAGCAGCTAGCTTTAAGATTGAAAAACAGGCCTAATGTTTCGTTTGTGTGGTTCAGTAGAGATTTGGCCGGATAGTTAGCTTATCGAGTCGCCCATTTCAGGCTCTGAAGACGGCAATTTGCCGAAACGTAAGCCAGAATAAGCTAGTTGCTAACCTCGCCCGAAGCTCACAAAATCAATTAAATTGTGGTACAGGGATATATACGTACGGTGCAGGGATTCATATGGAAGCATAATATAGGAGGATAGCAAAAATGGCAATTGGTACAGTGAGCACGACAAACTCCGTTCATATGGTTGTGTTTCCTTAGATCTAGTGGAGAAGTTATCAGGCTTCCTTTTTTTATCCCTGAATCTCGTTGTTTACATAGCTCACACACTATTAGTACAATTCCTCATGTGAGTACTCTAAAATTCCGCACTTGATTTGTGTCCGTTTATAGACACCTCATAGCTCTTCAGGTGTTGCTTCAGGTTTCTGGATTCCCTTCAAGACCCTGCTTGCTTATGTTTTTTTTTCTCTGAGAACGAGCTTCTATAGCAAATCAATAGTGTATTACTCCACGTGAATCTTCCATTTCGACGCGAATGCATAGCAGCGTGCCAATGAAAATGGAAGCTTGATGGATAGGGCACCCAAGATTTCAAATCATTCCTGAAAGATGGCATATTATAATAAAAGATGATGTGGAAGCTAATTGGTTTTGCGAGGAAAGAAAGAAATAAGCCCAAGAACAGTTCCTAATGAGTTTTGTCGCGAGGAAAGCGGCCTGCAAATAGCTAAATTCATTATATCATCGACGCCCTTCCGCGTTTCCTTACTATTTTCCCAATGAAAACTGGTATGGTCCGATTGATTAGGCGAGTGTTGAGATATCAGCGTGTAAGCCACATTGTTTTAGAAGCCCTTGGCGCTATAGAGTCGTTTACGAGCATTCATACTAACACGCAATATTTAAGTGACGTAAAGAGTAGGACAGACTACACAGCAAGAGCGCCCCCGTACTGCGGCCATTCGGAAGCACCTAACAATAAGTGCCCACCATAAAGTCATCTTTGGAGCTTCCACACGCTCTCCTTTTCGGTTGACCTCTGTTGTTTCTTCCTCCTTTCTATCTCCATCGTTCCCCTCTTTTCACCAGGAGGTAAAGAAGAACAGTAATATTAAGATTTGGTAGGCATTTATGTGACGGTTCAGTTTTGATGTGGATGATAGAAATTCACCAAGAAAAATGGAAATTTTATGGGCACATGAGCCCAGGATGCCCATTTTGTCCCAAAAGGTGGCTAATCCCTTAGCCTATCCAATGGCTCCAACCTAGACGTGAATATCTCGAGAACGTCATGGGTGGTTCACTTGGAGCTGAAATCCGTAGGTGTCAACGGATATTGAAAAACTTTACCAAACTTTACTCATCGTTTTCCTTTCATTCATTGAATCGAAGCACAGTTAAGCCGCTAGGCTCGAACATAGCTTTTTGTACTTTCTATTTGTTCTAGAGGATCACTTTTATCTCATTGGTTTGTGTTTGTTATGTACATATGTCTACTGTGTGAAGGAGCGCCACGAGTGCATGAATAAATAAGTAAATAGATAAATAAATATGCCGTGCTGAAAGGGAAAGATGTGGAAGCTAATAGGTTTTGTGAGACCAAGAGAAAATAAGCCTAAAAATAGTCTCAGTGTTCTGCCGTTGAAAAAGCTGTCTACCAGTAGAGAGCTTCTCATTTGTTTTTTTATGCTTGTGTTCCAATATTGAGAAGCACAGTTATGTGCATATTGAGCAATGAAAAATTAATAAAATCGGCGCTCGCTTCTGCTTCTTTATTATCTGCTTGAAGAAGATAGATTCAGTATGCTTAGAGGTCCAGTACATAGTTTGTACCTGAAATGCTCTGTCTCAGTACTTTTACCTGCTTCCATTTCATTTAAAATCATAGTCTTGCTCAGGACAGAACAGCATCCACACCTAGGGAGTAGCACTTTTGAAGGTGGTGTTAATTGGCAATGATGCTCGTTAAGCTTAATTTGCAGAAAAGGTTGTATTCATACAGTTAGTCATCCCCCACCTATTGCATCAAGTATAGTCACCACATCTACAGTCATGTTAATAATTAAAGTAGGGTTGCCGTGATGAACAAGCACAAAAGTGCGATTTGAGTGGAACGATCAAATAATTATTTGAGGATCGAATAATTGTTTTTGAGAAAGCACTTTTAGGTTTCAACGGAAATGCCTGAAATTGAATATGCCAAAATAATTATGGACTAAAGCCAAATGTGTCTACACTCCCACACCAATTTATACTCGGCATTCCTCTCGCTTCAGGTGGTACATACTCAGAAGCGCTGTTGTCCCCACCCCCGTCAGTTTCACAAAAATTATGGGACCTTCTTGAGCGGGTTGCAACAGACACCCAATACACGAAAGGTACTGCATATAGCAGATGTGTAGCCCTTACGCCTATGAGATCTATAGCATATTGCTGGCACTTGTTCGGCCCCACATCCAGTTGTCATGACCCAAAAATTCGCAGCACCAGCGCAAGATAAGTGCACAGATAGGTTCTGTGCTCCTTTTACAAGGCAAAGTGGCGTTGGTTCGGGTGTTCTACTGTCAGGTTCAGCCATTGGCGTTCTTAAAAGCAAGGGTCCACCTCATTCTCGTGGCTGAGCTAATGGCAGATTCTTCATCTCCTCGACACGCTGATTTCAGCGGTATGCATAAAATGTCTCGAAACGGTCTATAAGCCCGTCTTCCGGGACGGGGTCTGTAAGAGTTTGCCAATCTGAGTTGATGGGTGAAGCTGTTGATTTTATGGATTAAAAACGACAAAACATGTTGGCGAACTCTGCCGTCGTGGCGGGTAGCCAACACAGCTTGGAGCGAAACGCCTCACTGCTCCAAGATGTAGCCAACTCGATCCCTTCAAAACTTGGCTTCCGTCGCTTCTATGCCTTATGATGTACATTACTGGGATCAACATGGAGGGGAGGGCTAGCATATGTTGATACCTCCAACGCAAAATGAGGTAGGCCTCTGTCTTTAAAGGTCGCACCCATAAAATTTTCTCTTCTTAGATCGTGATCCAATCGGTTATGGGGTCAATTTGGCAATAAGAGTACAAGTTACAACTTTTTCCATCACGAGTAATAACAGGTAACAGCTGGATCAGCGGGATCACTAGGCAGTAAGTTTTACGATTTGTCGTGCCTCCGAGCTCCAAAATCATCCTTGGAGCGCGAAACGTAGTAAATATCGGCTGATTAGGCAATGATTGCGAGTAGCACTCCTGCATATTAACGTTTTCATAACTCATTTCGATCAAAACCACATTTTTATCCTCAGCTCTCCTCAATGTACGTCTTTTTCGCTACTTACTAATCTCCATAAACGGTTTTTCTTACTCAGGACATCCAGTTTCTCAAATACTACGTGTATCTGAATTATTCAGTTTTTATAATTACCATATGATTTTGTTCTTTTCTCTATTTATGTCTTTATAATGGATATCCCACTTTCTTTCTCTTTGTGCTCTTTCTGTCCCAGGAAACTGCCTTACTTGTGTCAAATATCCGATGACGCAAAGAAAATAGGTGGCACTGATGGCAGCGCTATCGACTTTTTTGTTCGATCCGATACGTGCAACTCGACCGCCCTGCTCTAACCAACATGAAATAGAAGTATCCAAAAACCGTTTTTAGATATGTTTTGGTGGGATTGGACAATTCATCCGTACTCCTCATAATCAAAAATATAATATTCTGCTACAATCTCAGGGATGGAGTTTTTCGTGGGTGCTGAAATCCGCGCGAAAATCACTTTTTTTTCTCACACAGAAAGACTTGAGTGCATCTCACATTTCATTCTTCCATTTGAAATGGAGCCGGAGCAGTGTGTATCCTCTTGGCACACTTCTTGAGAACACTGAAAACTTCTTGTACAAGCTTTCTGCAGCTTCAGGGTAAGAAGGCTGAAGTTGATGTTCTCGTTCTTCTTTGCCAGATGGAATTATACTCCGGTAACTCGTGCCATCTTTTTTTTTGCCAGATTAAGGTGATCATCTTTATTTCCGCAACCAATGAAGTAGCCGAGCGATGCTGCTTGTTTAGAAAACAATTTTGCCTGAGGATGCGCAATAAGAATCTAACCATCCACCAACTGTTTCGGCATAACATGCACTTTTTTATAAACACTTATATTGCTTAATCGTCGGTCCCCGAAGTCTTCGCTTCTTTCGCGTCTGAGCCACTTGATCGATCTGCATTCCTCCTCTTCTGAGAGCGATTTTGGGAAGTTACAGTCTTTTAAGAACAGGAGGGTCGCAAGTAATAATATCTGAGACTCTAAGGTGCTTTTACCCATTAATAAGTCAATATTTCATGAATTTAGGTGGAAATTTGTATGTGGTGGACATTCCTGCTTCATTATAGCTTTTGTCCCATGTTCTCCCCATTCAAGACCCCTGAAGTGTAGCAACATAAGCTTACATACCACACTTATGACCAAATGATTCACAACGATCATCACCAAAGTCATCAAAATTTCAAATTTTCGATGCCAACTAAAATGTCGCTGTGGAAGAAACGCAACAAGGATTGCCGTTAACTAAACCCAAGAGCAAATGTCTTAGGTGTCTTCTTTTATGTCAGAACAGCAATATCTGACGTGGCGCAAGCTCCCTTGTGATTGAAAGACGTTCTTCCTTGCGATTCGTTGTTGGACTTTTTGCGTGGATCCACAATGCATCCAAATTCCTGCAGGTTGATGTTGGTTGACGTGGGTTTAAGGTTCTCCTGTTAAGACATTGAGAGTACATGAATTTCAACTCGCACCATGTCGCCGCCCTCTGTGACTTACGAATTGTGTAGTAAGCCGGACTCCCTGACTCTTCCCTGCGATTCAGAGCTGAGATCTATGAGGCCTTAGTCACGTAAACCGACGATGGTGATTAGCGTGATTTGTAACCCTTCAAAAGAGATAATGTTAGGATACGCAAGACGTGGGAGTTGTCTCACTAATCCGGTCTCTCTTGATCATGTGTTTGTGAATCCTAGCCCAGGCACTCCATAAAGCGAACGCAACATCGCCCAACACTAGCAAAAATAGTCAAGATATTGTGCGAATGTGCTAAGGTTCGTCGGAAGTCGGACCATTCATATAGGCTTGCTCCGTGATTTCTATTAAGAGCTAATTTTCGCCAAGGCATGCGTCTATTAATAGTTAATTTCCGCAAGACAGCAAAATTTCATCAGGTTAGCAGCAAGAGTTGCTTTTAGATCTGTCGCATTTATAATTCAACTGGCTCAGGATTTATACTTGTCGCATCTCAACGTGTTTTATTACGATTTTCCGTCAGAAAAGGGAGGCTCGGCATTGCATTTAGTTCTGTAAGCGAAGCATCAGAGCTGTTGTAGTGACGCGATCGCTACGGTTTAAAGGCAGCACCCACGGAAATTTTCGATCCCGAGATTTTGGCACAGTTCGGGGTAACCTCGTGCGCTGAACACGGTTGCAATGCTGGCAACAGTCAAAACTTTCGAAAGCTCCGTTTTCTCGAACCTCTTAGCTCATCGCCTTCGAGCAGGTAGGGCCCAGTTGTGAGACCTATTCAATGTGGACCGATCCAAAAAGGTCGATACCGCTGCCGTTTTCGTCAGCTGTTTTGTTGGCGAAATCGGTTTTTGGCTTCATGGAAGGAAATCAAAATCCTGGTCTGTTTCGAAGACACACCAACGAATTCTAAAATGATCGCAGAAGCATCAGAAAATTCGAAAATGAGGCAGTGGCAGAAACTAGCCATGTAAGAAATTAAGTAAGTAGATTTGTTGAAAAATGACAAATAGAAAAATTTGTTCTGCTCAGAAATTTGAAAGAGTGAAGCTATGGACTAAAAAATAGCTCTATAGTTAGAAGGCTGGTGGCAACGCTCTGCTGCCGCCACAACTCGATCGAATAACCCCACGTTGATCCTGCTGATCCAGGATCTTGAACATTTGAGTAATTATACCCTAGAAGCTGTTGAGTTTTCTGTGCTACTTTCTCCGTCGAATTGCTTGGACTGTTGCTAAGATTCGAAAACGATCAAAACCTCAGACATGAAAATTTCCGTAGGTGATGCCTTTAGAGGAAGCCCGGTGCACCGTAAGCATAATCGCGCTGATGGTTGCTGAGATCTTAGTTTCACCGAATCCACCTAATCGGTTATCGATAGGTTCGACCTCTAGGCAGCTCGGTCTTGATACAAGCCTTACCCCTAACGCTGCTTCCCTCTTTCTCAACCAGTTTTTTTTTATGTTCATCATATTCTTACTGCATTGTTTTCATTTCTCTCTCTCTTCTCCCTACTACATTCCTCTCTCTTCCTTCCATTACATAGTACTACATGAGGTCTAGTAGCCTTATCTCCTTTTTGTGTACTGTATCTAGCTAAACACAGTTCGAGCGGGGTAGGTTACAGGCCTTAAACGCTCAGCAAAAATTACCACAACTAGTGTTAGAACTTGATTTAATTAATTGTTTTGGTCTCGTTTCATTCCGACTCCGTCGCTGTTTTTTCCGGCCATTATTTTGTTTATGATTGATCTCACTTTTTAGTTATCGTTTCCTGTGTGTGGCCCTGGGTTGTCAAAAACACCCACTGATACCCCGATCGGTAACAGCTGTACTGAAAGAAGTTGTTCATCAAGTGAATTTTCGCAATTTTTAAGTGCTCTGAGGTTTGCCACTGCACATTCCCGAATGAGTGGTGAGCTGTCCGAAGTTCCTTGCTTGGATTCTTGTTGTCTTTTAAGGTTTCATTTTATCTACGTACATGCATCTTTCAAATTCAGAAAAAGTTACATACGGAGTGCTTGCCTAACTGCTCACTTCGGCATTGCTTGGAATACTATTGAGCCACTTGTATTCCCATTATATTTTCTGTTTCGTCAGGATATTCCTAGTAATATTCCGAATTAATAGCTGTTTTTCTACGGGAAGTAAATATTGCGTGCAAGCTAACTTTTCGAGGGATATTTGCCATGAGATGCATGGAACAGGTGGAATATACGATGAAATTTCATACGCCGTCCATAATTAATCTCACCTTCTTCTTTTTCTTCAGCGTTTGTCCCGTTCGGAGACAGGGTCCGCTGTGCTGATCCCTTTACGCCATTTTGCCGTGTCGTGTGCCTGATCAGGGCGGATCCTAACTACTTTCAGATCGGCGTGCATAGTGTCCATCCATCGTTGCTTTGGGCGTCCTTTTGGTTACATAACCGATCTTGCCTCTCCATTTCTTATTATGATTCTTGACGATTAGGTTAGAGCCAATTTTGAATTGTTCACTATAGCTTTATGAAGAATCGGGCCAACTTCTGTTCATCAGTTCTTTCCCTAATCTTGTCTTATATAAAATTTTGTATCCGGAAAATGTGCTGTTTCTAATCCATATTTAGTAGTTGCAATATTTTCATGTTATCACGGTAATAAAAAAGAGGCCTTTGAGTAGGATCAAGAAATCTTATCATTGTTCAATTGAAAATTTCCCAGGAACATTTCCAAAAATTCCTTACCCTTAAGTTTTGCAACACATTTTGGCAGTGCAGCCAATGAGATGCCACGAAAATGGACGGAAAGCATAGGTAACTTGACTGTTTGCTTCATTTATGCCTCCATACAAAGCATTACTCTTAGAGCTGAGTTTTTTTCTCTTGTTCAGGCCGCCTCCGAACAACGCAGTTAATCATGCATCAAAGAAGGTGGCTTATCAGATTCTAGCGAGAACTTTTTGACAGGAGACTAAAAGAAAAGATCAGTTTCATGAAGGAATATTTCATTCTTTCTACTAGTAGGTCTAATTACAAAACGAAACTTAGTCAAAATCATGAGTGAATGAGCTAATGAGAGGGAGAAGGCTACAATCTATAAGTAACGACTTAGTTTTAATAAAGAAAGCTTCAAGAAAGCATAGCATAAGCATAATTAATAAGAAAGACAACCAGGTTCATATTTTTTACAACTCATCAATTTTCTAATCCCGAACCGAATATTGTTTAAAGGAGAATGAAAAATTAATTTGGAGCAACGAAATATGTATGCACCTTCGTTGTTTGACTGCTTTTCTTTAGATCAATCCACGTAAACAACAATTTGTATTATGTAAATCTATGGAGAAAGCATCTGCCCGCTCGAGGGAATGATAAAATTATTTTTTCATCACTATCCTTGCTCAGAAGAAAAAAGTGCAGAGCATGATTGCTGACCACTCACCAAATTGAGCCCTTACCTTCTGATAAGAGTGCAGGCTATACCAAGATTTCTTAGGCTAGATTATTTTGTGACAATCATGGTCCGACTCAGCGTTCATGAACTATGTATGTATTTCGAAAAAGGAAAGGCTCCGGTGACTTAGAGGATGCCTCTGCGGCTTTGTATGCAATTACACCTGCAGTCAAGGGTTGATCGACTGGTTTGATCTATTTTTTACACATCCCCCTGTGAGTTATAATATTTTTATGGTGTGATCTTATTATTTCGATGTTTTCGTTCTGTGTCCTGTCATTGGAGAAACCAGCTGATTAGCCCGCTGAGACCGTGCCGTAATGACAGACAAAGTCACACACCCAACCTATAACATATTCGACTTTTTTTTGAAAGGTTGGGCGATTCTTTCTCTTGTCATCCCCATGCTCCAGCGCAGGTCTTCCCGGGGGAAGCTGAGTTTCGTAAAAGGCTTGGAAAGCATCTGAAGGAGGCTTCGCGCCGAGGTCTAGGCTGAGCCCCGGAAAATTTGTACTTTTGTTAGAAATAGGTAAGGTGACCGATTCATTGAGTTTTTGTGTGTACAACTACAAAATGTAGTATAGAAGTTAAAGTAGTCGTTGTAGTATTAGTAATAGTACTAATATTAGCATTAGTATTAGTATTAGTAGTATTCAAACGTGTTGTTAATACATAGCATGCTTTGTAGTAGTAGTAATATTAGTTTAGTTTTTGTTTTTTTGTGCTTGTATAAGAAATAGTTTAGAATTTAATCTTAACCTCTTCCACTGTTTTCCCTTGTGGTTTTCATAACTTTTATCTTCGGAGAAGGTTTCTTAATTTTTGATTTTTCAAAGTGAGCTTCGTTTTGACTTTGGCCTGGGAAAGACCTCATGCCGTAGCCTGGCCATAGCGCCTCTTTTGCTGTCACATCGTGGGCGCTTCAATTCCATGAAAGAGTAATGGCTGGTTGCTTCATTTCCTCTGTTCATGATTGCACAATCTTCGATTCCTCTGCTGCTCCCCATTAGTTACCACTTGCAGATTAAATGCACATTTTCGTCACATTTACCATCGGATGCACAAGTTCATTTCAGAAGGTTTGTTGCCGGCTGAGAACCTATATCTGATTTTTGCTCCTGGATACATATGTCTATACATGTTTAAGACTTAAGCCTGAGCCTAATAATCCCGTCTAATGAGCGTCTGTACAAGGAGCGCATAGGCTCTTTGTGGACACTGTTGGGAAATGAAATTAATGAGGGAAATGGAAGCAGACACATTTAAAGCTTATGGTCTGGGATATGGACAAAAGGGCATGCATGTGTCTTAATAGCACTACAGTTACGTACTTCCTTTCCTAGGACATCACCGCTGACATCATACGGTTCATCAACAGAAGTTTTTCTACAGCAGCCCGAAGCGACAGGGTGCCTGTTGAAGGCCATTTTTTTGATCTGAATGGCATTCTTCTAGATCATATATTTCTTAGTCTTCTCTTTTTTCGAAAATGAAATGCAGACTACGAACAACGCTGCGCACGTTTTTCATAGCCAGTGCTCAGTTTTATTAAGTCTTGTACTAGGTTCTTTCAAAAAAATTTTTGCTAGGTCTTATTTTAGTTTCTTTTAAGGTTTTATTTTATTAACTTTCAAGTCAAAGCAAGCGTTATGATTTCATACGAACTCTAACGCCACGGCTAGGGAGGACCAAGCCTCACTCTATGAACCATCCTCGGTTTTTTTTCACTAAAACCAAAGCGAGTTCCACACTAACAATGCCAGTAGGTAGGTGATTTACAAGTTTTTCGACTCCGTGAGCCGAGCGGTAATTGTTTTCCTAGACTTCGAAAACGTAGCATACGGTTTTACGAATACAATCTAACATGTGTAGCAAGCGACCTCACCCCGACAATATTAATTACACAATTAAGTGACCACGGAACAACCACACTAGATATTCAGGCGTTTCTATTTTCATTCACGAAATCAGCCTTACACCTCCCTAATTCCTCTTTATTGTTGATCTCTGGACCATGTCTCCGTATTTCCATCGTCCCCACGACTTTTTGTTCCAACGTCATGAGAGATATCGATGAAGGACAATAAATTCGAAGGTCGGAGCATGTTCGTTCGCGGGCCTCAAGGTGCTGTATCTTGAGAGACTCTCCGCCGGATAGGAGAAGGGGTTCTACAATGTTCTACGATGTTCATCCAGTCGGGTTTTCTAAAGGTCCACCATTCTAAAATAAAAAGCCATGATCGACAACTCCTTTTCCAGTCCATTTTTGAAGTTCCCGTCTCACATGACTGCTCCTTGCCAAGTCCTGCTAGTGAGCACTTACCATCTATCCCTCTCACACAGCGGCTTGAAAATAAATGTGCTTCAGGCAATAGTTTCCAATAGTTTTATGATTGCTCTACATTGTTTTCAAGTGGTAGGGCACTTCCCGAAGGAATATTGGAAGGCAGGAAGGTGTGAGCTTCTCACGCCTCCCCCGAAAACAATCAGTTTGAGGGAGGTGGCACCCAATGTTTGTTCATATTCCTTTCATCCAACACAGTATATTCCGTTTGTGCAATACATCGTGGTCCAGCAGTTATGATTATTTATTATTATTATTATATTCTTCACGCCGGCATTCAATCATTGTTATTTCTGCGATGTGAGCTCCTTGTGCTTGCAGACTGATTGGTTCCCATAGCTTTGAGATAGCCGCCTTGCAGTGGGAGCAAATTCCTATCAATTTTCTAAAGCAGGCACTTGGCAAACAAGTTTTTAAAGTGGTTTCTGATCATCCTCATTTGGTTTTTTATCTCCTCATTAAACATGTCCCATGGCATCGGCGCCACCTATCTGTTTTTGTGAAAACACGAAAATGGTGAAGTCTGAAGTTCTACTCTTCTACGCGTTCGCTTGCATATTTGAGCGCAAATTCAATCATCTTTACTCCTTTCTCTTTATCTTCTAGTGTTTTGAAGACTTTGTCCTTTCCATCATGGCTGCTGTCCAAATACCAATCTCCTATACTTGGTAAAAAGTTTAGCTATATTTATAGCCTTTCCAGAGATTCGCCGAGAAAAACATTATTCCCATTATGTCTTTGTTCTCCATATCTACTTATCTTTAATAAATCGCGAGTCGCAAGGATGGACACATTAGATGTATGAATACGTCTGCACAGCGAGGTAAAGCGGAAAAAGCATAATTTCCCTTAGTTGAATGGTTACGGCTTCCTGTTTTCATACGTTCCTTTCGCCTCGCATCTTAACGTCATATCCCTGTCTTACTCTTTCTTTCACAAGTATTCATTGGATATACATTTTGTCCATGACCGACTTTTCATTAAACTTCAGACTCTGAGGCTGAATCTTGATCTTAGATCTCTTTGTATATTTTTCTACCTGGTCCAGCTTTTGCTTACTGTTTTGTTAACTCGAAGTTCTCCTTTACTCATACGTAGGGAAAACTATAAGAGGAAGTGCAGACACAGCCGTGCGAAAAAAACAACTTGAGGAAAGAACCAGCATCGACAGCTCTTTATGTTTTTTCTCTTTCACATTCCACGACTGTTTGTACAACTCTGCACTTATAAGCAAACTCTTCCAAGCCATGAATATCCACCCATCTGTCTGGTATTTTATCAAGATGAAATCTTGCTATAGGATCAGCACATTCAGAAACTGGAGTTATCAAAATGTGGGTGTTGCTTGCAAGATGAATTTCTCCACCTGTTGGAAAAATCACTATTTTTTGAAACTGTTGCTCTCTAAGAAGAAATATTGAGAATTTGTAGATGGATTTGGGATGGATATTGTTTAGAGTGAGAAATTTTTCAAAAAAAGTCCTATCCTAGAAGTGAGAGTTTATTTATGGAAACATCCGTTCCCCATGTATTCCTTAATAGAGAGAGTTTCTATCTCGTCCATCTCAACGTGACATTGCTGCCCTTCACCCAATAACATTCACAGGAGCTCATTGGTAATCTTATGCTCCGTGCGGCTATTACTTTAGCATACCAAGTTTATTGGGTCCATCTTTTTCATGTTTTTCTGGGGGCATATCTACTTAATGAGCCCTCCGTACAGGCATACGTAATTTCCAATAATAGAATCGCGACTGTTTCTCGCAACTAATTGATGCCCGTGATAACTGTAATTTCAGTAAACAAAAGGTAAGTTTTAAGCGGCAGCAAAGCAACAGTTCATTGTCAACGCATGGTTTATATTCTTATTGTTACAGAATGGCAATAGAGTGCGCGTCAAAACTTTACGCCCACCCTAAAATTTCGTCTTTCCGGCGAGGATCGAGCTTTCTCGAGTAATTGCGTTCACTATCGTTTTCAGCGTGCTTGAATACCCCGGAAACTTTCACCAAGTCGTTTCTAGGTGGTCCTCAAATTTTTTTATTCGTTTTTGAAAGGGAAATGTGGCGGTTCAAAACTTTACGCCCACCCTTGAAAATGTCGGTTACGGAGGATAGGAATTGCGAACAAGCAAGCAAATGATAAGAACTGATGTAGTAGCGCTCAAGAAGACCTCAGGAAACCTTATAAAACATTCAAAATCAATGCCAAAGGTTTTTGGCATTGATTTTGAATGTCTGTCTGAGCAAACTCTCCCCTGAACAAGTGTGAACAAAACCAAAATTTTTAAAGGCTTTAGGTGGTCGAGACACTTAGCTGGTATTTCCATGAATAATCTTAATATGTATAAATGGAAAAAGAAACACTAGAACACATTTCAAGCTCGACACGGGGGCCATATCATCCGTCTGGTCCTCCTCTACAGTGTCGGCCTTGAAAGGTGCAACAAATCGTGATCCTGGCGGAGTTATGGATGCTGTGTTGAAGAAAATATGATAGCAAATGCTAATACAGAGCACTGCTTTGAATTGCTGAGTCCATCGGAATCCCGTGTGTGCAATTGCGAAGTTAATGGTCCGTCCTGACCATCGATATTCAACCGCCAAAGTTGCGGCAAAGAAGAAACCTCCCATTTCCCTCATTAATCACTACAGCAATGCAAGATTCGCCAGGAAAATCGTTGCCCGTCTTCCACTCTCAGCGAGTGAACAGCGCATTCAAAGTTATGTAAAATCTTGCATGTTGATGAGCACTATGAAAAGTGCCGCCCAAGCCTACAAGCTGTTCATGTTGTGCCTAGTAAAATCATTCGATCCCAAGGGTGGCGTGGTGTTTGCCGGAGAACAGGGATTGTCTTCTTGGTTCAAATGTCCTCAAATGCTGACATGCGAAGAGAATAGTCAATCTGAAAACAGCGGAAGTTTAGTGCGGATTTTCTCGGTCGACACTGTGGAGAAGAAGGATCAGACGGGTGATATGGCAGTCGTGTCAACTGTGTTCTAGTGTTTCCTTTTTTATCTATACGTATTACGTATTATATACGTAAGATTATTCATGGAAATATTGGCCAAGTGTCTACGATCACCCAAGGTCTTTAAAAAATTTTGTTTTTTTTTCACACTCATTCGGGAGAGAGTTTGCTCAGTCAGTGACAAGTGAAATACCTTTGGCATTGATTTTGAATGCTACATAAGGTTTCCTAAGGTCTTCTTGAGCGCTACTACATTAGTCCATATCATTTGCCTGCTTGTTCGCTATTCCTATCCTCCGTAACCGACATTTTGAAGGGTGTGCGTAAAGTTTTGAACCGCCATATTTTCATTCAAAAACGAATAAAAAATTGGAGGGTTATTACCTAGAAAGGATTGGTGGAAGTTTCCGGGGTTTCCAAGCACGCTGAAAACGATAGTGAACGCCATTACTTGAGAAAGCTCGATCCTCGCCCGAAACAAATTTTTAGGGTGGGCGTAAAGTTTTGACGCGCACTGTATTAGGAGTAAATAATGACTGAAAATCAAAATTGCACTGTCCATTCATTTCCTCGTGCATGGCCTATGCAGAAAAAAAAAACAACTGAGGAAAAACCAACGCGCTTAGAGTAACGGTAGTAGTACTAATCATACATTAAACATTTGAAAAATGCCTGTACAAACCGGTTCAGAAGTACAATACTCGGAATAGTAGTGGAGTGAAGACTATCACAGAATATTAATAGTAGTACACTCTCTAAGAAATGATGCATAATAATGTGCATACATATTGTCTAAGTCTCACACTACCACTGGCTGCTTCTAATGTACGGAACCTTTCAAATTACTTAACTTATCTAATAATTGCTTCCCTTCAAATGGTTAACTACTAGTTACCCATTATGTTCGTAGAACAACTTGAGAATTTGTAAGGAGAGTGAAAATCCCAATTTGTTTCTTTGAATTCCTCATGAGTGAGTGCTTTTCACATAGATGAGTGGTTCCGGGATACTATGCCGGCATAATGGTCACATGGAGTATAAGATTACCAATGAGCTCCAATGAAATCTCATTGGGTGAAGTGCAGCAATGTCGCGTTAAGAAGGGCGAGATAGAAGCTCGTTCTATGAAGGAATTCATGTGGAATGGATACATACATGATCTCACGGTTTCTTGGCCATGGAAAAGAGAGAAACAAAGAGTCCCTGGCTAATGTTCAATTCTGAACAACCTTCATTGCAAATCGAACTACTAATACTCGATATTTCTCTCAGAAGGCAACAGTTTGAAAAGCTAGTAATTTCTTTCTGCAGGTATAGGAATATATTCCTTGAACAGCGTCCAGATATGTTACTTCGGTTTCTGGATATGTTGCACTGATGCCCAGATTTGCTTATAACAAAATATGAACTAGATGGGTTCTGGATGTCTACGGCTACCAAAAATCTAATTGTATGAGTAGCGTCTTTATTCGCGGATGAAGTTCTTCGCGATATTTTCTATGGTCTGGTGTCCCAAATCTTTTGCCATTTGTCCTCGAGATCCGATAGTGCTGTCATATTGCATCCTGCTCAGATTTTCGAGGTTTTGTTTGTTCATTAGAATTCATTCACCTTTCACTTTAACTCTTTTACTCGGATGGAAATTCGCCTGTGAGCGTAGAGAGCATGTTGGGGAATGGTACGCCCCTACACATAGCAAAATTCTGTTCTCACCCTCATTCATTGGCGTTATGTAATGTGAAACTGTGTGACTCCGCCAGTCCAACCCTAACTGAATTACACAACGAACAGCCTCTATCTCAAATGTTGAGCTGGCTCAACATTTGAGACAAGACACAAAATTCCCTCGTAAAATAATCAGAAATATATGCATTGAATTGACGGTCACAGAATGACATGGGTAGGGCTCAGTCCGATTTTTTTACGCAACCAATTTCGATTTTTTGTTCTTCTTCCGTTGAAGTGACATTTTGATGCAACTTAAACTCAATTTTGAGATCTTCTGCGAGAAATCCATTTTTCGGCAGATAGTTGGGTGTGAGGCCAACTCTATCCAGTGGACTTATCAAAGCCATGTTCGCAAGCTTAGTTACTTCATACATACGATAAACGGGTGCAAGCATTAGGAGACTCTCTCGGACTATACGTGTATGTGAAAGATTCAAATGAGATTCATTACGCCCTGCGGTCTACGTATTAGCGCTCGTTAACTATAATTTCAAGAATCGTTTCAAATGTGTCCCAGAGTATAATCTTGTTTAGCTCATTAGTTGTCACCTCTATTAGTATTTCTCTGAAGAGCTGGAAAGAGACAATATGCAATCGTCAGCATCCCAATCTACAAGAGATTTCATTACAGCGGAGCAAACGTCAATCCAGGTAGGTAGTTTAGCTTCTGTTACAATAATCTTGTAACTACTCAATTAATTTTAATGACTATCGTTTGCGTAATGGATTGCTTTTATTACCAATGTTTTAGGTGAGATTTGAAATAATACTAAATACAAAAAACTGAAAGTCTAATTTAAATTATGTCAATTGTTTCTTATGACTCATATGAAGCTATCATATTTGGCGCTGGGGGTTAAATCTTAAATAAATTCTAAAATTCTCTTGGAGACGATCCCGAAAAGAATTTGGAATGAAGGCGCTATCCTTTTTCACAATGTTTTACCCAAATAATAACTCTATGGTTCAGTATGTCGACAAGGAACTGGAAATCCGATCATATCTCTACGCAGCTTTTGGAGTTATTGTTTGTGTTTCTAGTACAACATGTATCCTCGTGTTCTCAGCCAGAGAACTTCGAGGAAGGTATATAATGTTTCTGGCACTCTCCTTTGGAGACTTGGTGGGTTTGTTTGAAATCTCTATCTGGAAAGAATTCGAAGGGGTATATTTCAGCTGAACGGAATATCATTTGTCTCAGCAGGCGTTTTTCGGAACTTATTCATGTACCAGGGCTCTTATTTTGATGAAGTATCAAACCTACAATGTTTATTGCAAACTCCATGGGCAATTCCCATGCTTATTGCAGGTATTTCTTGTGCTTTTCTAGAAGAACAAATAAATTTTATGCAATGTTTTTCTGACATCGGAAACAATTTTGGGTAAGTACTCCGTCTTGAAAGGAAATTTGTGGATGAGGTTCATTTTTGTCTTCTCCCGTCATTGACACTGGAATAACCGAAACCAAAAGATGTAAATGCAACGATTAGTATGGTCGTTTGGTGCCCTTTCCTATGCCCCTCTATAATTATAAATCCTCATAAATCATAAAGATAACATAATTGTACCTCACTTCTGCACATTCGAGATCAAGCAGTTCCTCTGTATGAACAATTTTTATGGGAGATTTTTCCCACGAGTGTCAGAGATGCCCGAACCTGCTATGAAGATGATTCGATAGTACAAAAGTCATCACCTTGTCGAAGAAATCGTTGCTGGGCCGAAATATCAAGCCATCATAAAGATAATTCATTTCAGGACAATTTCCTGCGCTCTTGAATTTATCCATTTCGGTGGAGAGGATCCTTGCTTTAGAATTCGCTGGATGGTATCATAGAAGGTGGAGAGCTAGCTACAAAACTTATCTCGTCATCGCTGCTGTTATACTTACCTTCGTAAGATCATCCAGCATTATTCTGCTTGATCCTTTTATTGTCTTTCGTACACTGATCCTCTTTCAGATGTTCTTTCTTCTGGCTGTTCTAGTCGATATTGCGAAACCTGTTACCTATTCCACTCGCTTATGCACGGTGTTGAAATCTACTGGTATCATTTATGGAACCGTACATTACATGCTCATAGCAGTTACCTACTTCGTTTGCTTCGTTGTATTGGCAACCATATTTCATAAAAACAACAAGCGTCGTGTAAGTGTTCGGTAAACTCGTTTCTATCAACGAATAGCAAGCCTGAATATTGCTCTTGAATCGTTTTGTTTACTCACATGAATAAAAACTTATCAGAACATCAGTTTTTAATACAAAACTTTCAAAGTTAACGTATTTAGGCACCTCCCAAAGAAGAGCAAAGGCGCCAGAGAATGATACTCACGATAACAGGGATATCTGTGCTATTAGTGTCAATTCCTTGTCTTTTCATGGTAATTGATGAATGGGGAATTCCACGAATAAATGAACTCATAACAGGTATTGTTTGTCATCTATGAAAAGACCAAGAGAAATAAACATAGACTTTACTTTCCCAAATGTTCATCTGTAACCTTCTTATTAGCTAATGGTATAAATTTGAGGCGTGGCTTATTGCTTATATGGTGTTCACTCTAGTTTATCGCTCATCGTTTATACTGTATTTCGACCGGACTTCCGCGCGCAAATGCTGTCATTAATGGGATTTCAAAAATCCACAAATGCTGAAGTTGAGAAGATCAGCTCGCAGCGTGGTGCATACAAGCCACCAGCAGCTAATAACGTACAAATTCTGAGCAAGTCTCAGCGCTGAAGAATTTAGATCAGGTATTTAACGTGTACTTGATGATATACTTTTCATAAAAGGGATTTAGCCTATCCCACCATCGTGCGAGTAATGAACATATTGTTTTCAGAACGATAACAAGATGGCAGAAGTAAATGGCAGAGCTGAGCAAATGCACTACTTTTTCATCATCTGATTACCAGATGTCCCTTTCTGCTGTGATAGAACACGTAACTGATAAAGATTAGATAAAAGTTTTGTTTGCTGTCGTAGAATATGAAGGAAATAGTATTTGCAAACATGTGTAGAACTAACACAATGACCGACGTGATTACAAAATAAGTGGGAAATCCGCCGACAATGAGTAACATGCGGTTCAGATTGAATATGATTAGAAGGGGCCATTGCTCGTTTTATGAGCGCCCTGAGTACAGAATTCGGGTAACTACAAAGCGAAGAACAGACACACAACCATTTCAATATCTGATGAGTAGGGAGTTTTGTTATCGTGATATTAATTATGAGCTGTAGAAATTAATTTTGAACAATAGAATCAGATTTCCATTCTGTTAAACAACAGTTGGTCCAGAATGGCCAGGCAGCCTCAGAAAGTATGCATAAGATAGTTGTAGAAAAGACGAGCCATGAACTATCAAACCAACGGGAGCAAGATACATATTATCGTACTAGATTCCCATTTTGGACTATCCTCAGAACAAGAGCAATATCCAGGAAGCAATAATAGGTGAAAGTCACATCTTGTTCGGCTACGCAGACGATGCATGAGTACGGCTGCCATCTCGACTCCGTCCCGTCATATCAACTGCCTCGTCAAGCGATATGAGAGTGCCGCAGGTGTCTCCATTCCTGGCTTCCCAGCAAAGATCCAGTCCACATCTATGTGGATGCCAGTCGCAAAAATGCAAAACCGCGAGCTGAATAGGTCGACAGCGTTGCTCCGAGAAAGAGTGGACATTGCGCGGGTGATTGGCCAGCGCGCGCACCCACCGTTTCCGTGTCTGAATTTTCCTAATTTCAACGCCCACTTGCCTGTGTTTTTACATCAAAGCGGGGAGATGCAAACTTCACAGCGACACCGTTACAGTGAAAAAAAAATAAATGAATGGAAATAGTGAGAATAAAATGTTACAAATCCTCATGTCTTATCGCTCCGCTTGTATGGAATAGCATGCATGCAGGCATAGGAGTAGTTGTGCGAAAACATTTGGTGATTGACAGTCACGGTGACAGCGTCGTTGTGTAGTGTAAGCCATAGGCCTTGTGGCGATGGTCACAACATGAAGTTTTGAGCTGAAACAGCTGGAGGAACAAGGAAAGTGGGACAAATCCTAACGCACAACACCAAAGAATTCGTCATGTCGCACATGCTAGCAAATGCTACGCAAATCCGGTCGATCGCGTGGGTTCCCAGGAAAAAAGTATAGACAGCACATAATGGGGACCCGCAACGTCGCGTCGTGAGGATTACCGCCGAGTGCAACAATGCGCATTCTTCCACACGATTCTGGCCGCTTTTGCACAGTTTGCAGGCTGCATGTTAACAACAGCTCCGCCGCTATGAAGAATAAACACAGCATTTGCAAACATTTCACCGCATTACTGTGTTTCAGCGGCTTCGAAAAGGCAACTTGTGCCAGCAGCTTGAGCATCCATTTGCAATACGATCTGGAAAGCCCGCCGTATTGATGAGAAGAGAACTTATATCTTTTACGAGAACACTTTAGAAGATAATCAAACCATGAAGGGGCGTAGGAAGCAGCGAAACAAAAAGAATATCTAGTTGACACCATGAGCAAACACAAGATGAATTCCTGGGACTGTGAAGAAGAGGATAAATCGAAGTGGTGAGGTAAGTCTGAACAAGATGGCAATGAGACGCTCGTTCCTCTATCCTTCTCAACGTCAAGAGAAGATCGATGTTTTGTAGGTATCGGCAGTTCAGGAAGGAAAAGCTAAGCTATAGCTCGAAGCTCAGAAAAGGAAAAAATTGTTGCAGATTCCTTGAGGCGCATGAGAAAGTTTTCATTGTTAAAGTTATTCACAATCTTCAAAATTACCACCAGTCTATCCTTTAGAGTTTCTGACACACTAGAAAGAGAAATGCCGCTACGACCTTGTCGTTGCAGAGAGCTGTGATGGTTTGGAAAGGAGTGCCCACAATTATGAAAACACTTCTGGTTTTCATAGATTGGGACACTACGCAAAGATTTATCGAGATGGGATTCCTAGAAAAGTGTCTGTCCCATGGAAACGAATGAACCCCAATAAGACTCTCTAGCAGGACTATGCTCGGCTCCATTTGGCCGGAACCACTAGCGCGTTTCTGGAGTCGGTGGTCATCAAATTCACCGACAAGAATAAACCTTCTGCAGTCTAGATTTGAATCCAATAAAATCCTCTATTCGTGGCTCTGTGATCGAGAAACTGGAGAAGGAAATATCACGGACTCGAGATGTGCATCACGCGAACTTCAGCAGCATAGTCAGATTTTAATGAGGGCTACCCACGGCACACCGTTGATTCTGTGAAGACAAAAACGAAGGCCTGTATCAGGCTGGGAAGGTCACTCAGGAATTTTTTTTGCAGAACTAATTAATCATATAGTAGTGTATCAGAAGCAATGGCAAGCATTGAATATCATACATACATACATTTATTACGCTGTTTAAGACAGACGTTAAAAAATGGTTATCATTACATGAGTAAAAATCAGTGTTAACATTCCTATCAGTGCAATCATAGCAAGTTAAAACTGAAACTGCACCATTACTCTGTTAGAAGGTAGTTATCTTAGGGATGGCAAATCTTTTGAAAGCAGCAAGAGAATTTATGGTAGGTGCCTTTTTGCTCAAAGAGACATATGCCGTTCCCGCTCGGACTGTGAAACTCTTGGCCCTTATAGAGCTTCGCGGTCGTCTATAAAAGATTTTAAATTCGCTACCCCTGGTTATGGATGTCACTAAAGAAAAGAATATTTTAGCTTTTTCAAAGTCCCATGCATGTAGTATTTTATAGACCATGCATACATCAAAGAGTTTTCGTCTAGATTCAAGAGAGGGAATACCAAGGTAACGATTCCTTGCTGTTGCATGGGATGAATTTTATTTAATTAAATTTAATTAAATGAATAATAATATTTAATTTATATTTTATTTAATCATATTTCTGAAAAATAATTAAACAATTGGTATGGTAAGTTATGAATGTTAAATTTCGGTTATCTGTGAAGATGGATTAACAGGAATTCATATGTTAGTGTACTACATGACAGAGGTTACCCCAACTCAGTTACCATAAAAGCAACTATACGGAAAAGATTACTATTTGCCAACAATGGATTTGAAGGAGAAGATCTACTGAGCAAATCTTCTTCTGCAGTACCGTAGCGCCCGTACAGCAGACGAGCTTCCGTTTCCTTTTGTACTCAATGGGAGACCAAGCCCCCTCCCGAGCGACATGCTTTATGTGGGACCGCAAACTCAAAACTGGAGGAGAGTCACTCGACGAATCCCCGTGCGCAAGAAGACCACTCACACAGAGAAGATGCGTCGTAGTCGCCTCCTGTGAAGCCGAAGTCCACTGTCCACGACATTCTTCGGACTTCTGGCAAGGCTCCGAAGCTTCTTCGAATTCTTCCTAACGTCTTGATATTTGGTTGGATCGATTCGATACTCATCATTGATTAGAATTACTGCACTTACGACAATTTTGTATGCCGCAAACACCAAATCGATTTCGAGGACCTACCAAAACCACACTCGAAGCGCGAAAACCATGATAAGAAAAAGAAATCTGTTTCCTTTCTTGGAGAGAGTGGACGGAATCCTTCGGAATCGGCACTCTGGAATAGAAATAAGACTGTTTTCTTATGAACTATGCAAGGCCTTACACTTCCAAGGAACGCTATGAGAAAATGGCAGTTCTCGGAATCGATCTGGTACGCTACCCACCAGTTCGGCTGACTCAGCACAAAGAGACTGTCACGTCTTCAGGTCGCTCCAGTCCTTTTTTCGCTAGAAAAAATCGGAGCCGAGGTTAAAAGAGGGGTCGACGACTTCTTGTTCCCAAAATCTTATTTATTTCTGTCGCTCGCGAAATCCGCTTTCTTACCAACAAAATTGCAACTTGTTAGTTTTGTCCAATTACTTTTCGGACAATCTAATATGTAGTTGCGGATGAAGAGGGGTAAATATCTCCTCTTTTGTTAACATTGAGCGCCAATACTTTCAGCCACCCTGTACATCCTCAATGAAAATTACACATGGCCACCGAGCGGTAGTACATAACCGCGTGCGTCTCACCTGTGTCAGCGGAGCGACTGGTCCTATCCTTCATCGTGTGGACGCACGTTCGTCAAACGCAAGCACCTAGTATAAATTGCCCTAAACTCGGGAAGACGAATTTTTTCGCAAACTCACACACATGGGTAGTTTAGGATTTTGTCTGATGTTGTCTAATATACAGCTTAGGATCCTGATCAGAAATGCTACACTCATTTTGCACAGAAGTATCGATCTTACTGATTTTTTCTTTCAAACATGGCTCTCTTCTCAGATCTCTCTGAAAACTTGCACAGAGGGGTTTCTTAAGATTGTACAGATATGATCACGCAAATATGATATTGTACAAATTCAAGTGATGATGCACATTTATGATGCACATTTATCATGGAAAGGTCCATTTGACAGCGAAAATTCGAAGATAGCCCAAAACTGCGCCAAATCCCACAGAGATATAGTTCTTCTCGACCAGATAGACGGATTGCGTGGCTGCAGAATCACGGCGAGACTTAAAGGGCTTGCATACTTTTGCCGCAGCGGCGGCGCCAAAAGTGGGTCCGAGTGAGAATTTCCAATGGTCCCCTCTCCCACGATTTTGCGGATGCAACACTATGAAACCGTGCACGGAATGCGTCTATTTTTTCGGGAAGTTCCAGAAACTAGGAGAAAATCAATGAAACTGAGATTATAATACGTAGCGGCTATGTATTATGTTAATTGAGCACGCTCAAGAACCTCTCCATGCAATTAAGAGAGATTTCAGAGATGAATCAAAATTGCAAAAAAAAAAGAAAGCGAAAGAACAATACAATATAGCAAAGGAATGTTATAAGTAGGCTTATTCTGCATTTCGTGAAGATTCAAAGGAGATTGGCTCATTCCAGGCAATTCTAGACTTTCCCTGAAAACAGACGTTAGATTTAGGGCCCCATCTATTCCTACTTAAACGGCTGCGCGGGCGTGCGCGGCGCGGCGGGTGCCTCGAGTGGATCCGCGACCGTCCTTTAAGAGGCAGCGAGTGGATTCGCGCTCGCCCTTTAAAAGGCGCAACACTGCTGTGCTTGTGCTGCATGAAAGCAAAAGTAGCGCTTCTGTACTACACTGGAACTGCAGTGGAAATGATAACATACAACATCTACGAGGATTGAGTACTGCCTTAGCCTGAAGAAGGAAAAAATCGCCGAGAACATGTTTAGATACAAGAGAAATTAGTGGAGTACTTCATTACGGCACATGTAAGCGAACCATTGGTGTTCGAGAGGTCTTGATTCTTCGTTTTTTCATTGCTTCCATTCATTATCGTCTTCTTGTTCGTGAATTGGTTCACTTCTACGACTTCATCCTCATGTACTTTGAAATGACTCGATCTTTCAGTCAAAATCCGAAAACAGAACTATTTGCTAGCATTCATTTCGACGCACGAGCAAAAGTCGTCAGAGGTTATGTTAGCATCTTTCGAGCACAAATTCTCAAATGTTTTGAGCAAAACCGCTTAGTTTTCGTCTTCATTCCGAAAAAGACATACTTCACAAAACATTGGGGAAAGAGAAAATATTACAAACTGAGCATCCACTTCGTTTCGTGGAAGCGCAACGAAGAATTTGATTTGTTAAAATTTCACCGCTAATTCGTACTAAACTACTACTAAATACCCATGAATATGGGCACGAAAATTGAATCTTGATAAGGGTGTTACGAATCAAACTCTGTACAAAGATGTCGAAGCATCAGACAAACGGATAAGAATACTTTTCAAGAATGCTTTTGTTATAATGATTTTAAACAGTGGAAAAGCCTCAGCTGAAAACGTCTCAACATTCATTTGGCCTCAAGCATTATGGAATTTTGCATACTAATGCAGGAAACCTCAACTTTGTGAAAACTCGAGCAGTCCTGGCCACTGTCTGATCGGTTGTTCTCCTCTGACTGTTGTTAAATTAGTGCAATCAATGCGTTCTGGTATCGCCGACATTGCACTGTTGCGACGTTTAAAGGACGAGCGCGAATTCATTCGCTGCCTCCTAAAGGACGACCGCGGATCCACTCGAGGCACCCGCTGCGCCGCGCACGCCCGCGCAGCCGCTTGAGTAGGAATAGATGCGGCCTAGATTTAGTCGACATTCAAATCTTCGATGCGAATTGTGGCTCGTCCTTCACTTCAGATGACATCTCAGAAGAATTTAAAATAGTTCTCTTGACCCTCTATCTTGAATAGCGGTACTTTTAATAGTAATGCGGCCGTCATTCACGATCTATCATCTTAGCCCCTGCTGGTGGAGGATTGTGCGCTCCAATCTAGTTCACGTTCAGCGCGAACCTCTTTAAATTCAAAATTATTATTAAAAGTAATTTCTGATTTTACATCGTTTTACTTGCATAGTTGTTCTCGTGACTTTGTACGACATCCTCCTATGAGAATGTGTTTTCATTGGTTCTTTGTTCGAATGGTTTATTCTCGAATACTTCGTAATGTTCTATTTCATTAATGTTTGGGAGTAAACCATTCCACAGAGAGGAAGTTTTCTGTAGAAATCCTGATACCTGTCTGAGGTGACTAGCACTAGGTCTGAATAAGTTGTTGTTGATTACTTTTAATTATAGATAATTCTGATTTAGCGCTGGATATATGTCGTACCCAGCGCTCGAAGGGCTGTATTCGATACACGATGAGCTTGGATCAGGAGGTAAGGTTGTCTGTTGCATTATTAGTCAAAAAAAGGAGCTTATTTCTCGAGAGTCGGGTTATAAATCACTCATAAAACATTCACGTTGGAAAGGAGGACGTTTTGCAAAACGGGCGCAGGAGTTGGGGGGGGGGGACCCTACAATTGGAATTAGGTCTCATCTTGGAGGCCTAAACCCATGCTTGAGCAGAGATTAGGCCCAATCCTCAATGTGAGTCTCCCCCCCCCCCCCGCTTCTCCCAACTTCTTTTTCGTTTTTGATGTGCATTATTTCTGGCACGTCTTGACATGTGTTACCTGGATTCTAACATGTTTTAACGGTCTTTCCCCCTCCAGACTTGTCAGTATCTACATTGTACGTGTCATGACATGTCAGAATATGTACGTCACCGTAGAGAAACCGCGTCGCTGCAGCTCCGTGGCTGCGGTGCATTAAAAGTATCATGAGAATGACCACGACTATAAATGCATCGATTATTACTTTTTTTTCGATTGCCATCATTGGCAATTTTTTTATGCAGTAAATTCCATTAAATTTATTAGTTCTTCCGTTTTACAGGATCTTTATTTCAGGTTTTGGAAAGGTGAAACTAGCTACACATTTGTTGACGGGTCTCAAAGTTGCCATTAAAATCATAGACAAAAAGGCTATAGGCGTGAGTATTTATTCTTTTTTTTTGCTCGATTTTTTTTCTTTTCCATTGACGGCTAATTTGTCTAGGATGATCTACCAAGGGTTACGACAGAGCTGGATGCTCTTAGAACTTTATCTCATCAAAATATATGTCGATTATATCAGTTTATTGATACAGAGGATAAATTTTTCATAATAATGGAGGTTGGTTCCATTTCCACATGATTTTTTTTCTTTTTCCTCTAACCCTTCACTGAATATCTACATTCTTGCTGACCACATTGATTCAGCTTCCATGCTTTCAGTACTGTAGTGGAGGCGAAATGTTCGATTACATCGTTAAGAAGGAGCGGCTGGAGGAATCTGAAGCTCGTCATTTCTTCCGTCAACTCGTCCAGGCGATGGCTTATGTGCACTCGATGGGCTATGCTCATAGGGATCTGAAACCGGTAAATGTTTTTCTTTTGTTTTCTTTCTTTATATGGGTTAAATATTCTCAGTTTAGGAAAATCTGCTCTTGACTGAAGATCTCCACCTGAAAGTGATAGATTTCGGGTTATGCGCCAAACCAACTTCGCTTACCCGACCCCTTGATACATGCTGTGGCTCTCCAGCGTATGCGGCTCCAGAACTTATTGCGGTTAGCATTCAATTCTATTCATTTATTCGTCAGTTATTAACAAGAACAGGACAGGTAAATAGTATGAGCTGCCACTGACATATGCGAATTAGTCCATTTTCCATTTTGAAACAGTTTTTAAAGATTTTCAAATTACCTGATTTGCATGCTTGTCTTAGTTTTGGATTGCGCTGATTTATCTGCCATTTCTCTTAATTCTCGTACTACCTCTGTATAGTTCTCGATTTTTCTCGCCTTAGAGGTGTTGGTGGATTTGTTACATTTTCTCACTTTTCTCTTCAATGCCATCAAATAGCCGCCACTCCATTCATAATAATCATTGAAAACTTCGAATTTCTACTTTTCGAGCTTTTTTTCGGCTTGAGTTTTGTTACTTAGCTAGCGAGGTAGATAAGTTCTACCTGTCGGGAACAGGGAACGTGTATCCTTATTGCACTTCTCGCGTCGGTGGCGGGGCCACAGTTCGTTAACCGACGTTAGTAGGCGTTAACCCAAATGTTAATCCTATGATGATTGGAGAGCGATTTGGCGTGGGTTAACGAGTGAATGGCGTTGCTACCGATGTGAGGAGCGCAATTATATTACAGAATCTTTCATGGGATATACGCAACCAACCGGAAATCATTTCGCTCAGGAAAACTTGGTAGCGTTCCTCCAGATCTAATGTTAATGATTCTGAGCCGTTTAACATTATATAATCCCAGAAATTGAGTGAGGTCTCGCTCAGTAGCGTGGAACGAGTCCTTGAGTCTCTCTTTTCTTTAATTTTGATTTCTTGAATGTTCGTTGTTCCTCTTTTCTTTTTCGACTGAGTTTTTCTTCTCTGAAGTTAGCCTGCTTTGTAGAGCACGCCTCATTTTTGGCGTATCAAATAAATAAAATAAATAAATTAGACGGACGTGCCCTATAGTGGCTCACATTCCTCATTATCTTTAAATTTAATGGCACCTCTTATACTCTCTAGATCCGTTCTTCAGCGATAATATTTACTGTTTCAAACTGGAAGAAAATACCGCATTTCAGCGATTCTTTCTGGTTTTGGGAATAGTTCATTCAAAATCTAAAGGGAAAATTAAGGGTCATGACTAATTACATGCCTCTGTAGCCATAGTCCTTCGATCCCACAATTTTTTTGACCTTGTCGTAGCTATTTTTGTAGATTTAAGTGTTCTGAAAACGTTTGTATCAACAGATCGATTTCAGGGCAAAGCTTATCTTGGGAACGAAGCTGATATTTGGTCCATGGGTGTGCTGCTATACGCTCTGCTTTGCGGCTCTTTGCCTTTTGAAGACGAATCAATGCAGCTCCTTTACCGAAAGATTGCGGTTTGTTCCATATTTCCAATTTAAAATGTTTTTAGCACACCTATATGCTATCTCGAAACAAAATATGTAGATTGTAAATTTCATTCTTCCCTCAGAGAGGTCAATACCACGAGCCGGAGTGGTTGAGTCCTAGTAGTCGCTCGCTGCTACGTAGTATGTTACAGGTGTGTTCATAGAAAAGGAGCTTTATCACCCTGTTCTTTCAATTTCTGTGTTGTTAAGGTCAATCCTCAATATCGAATAACCGTTAGACAGTTGCTGGATCATCCATGGATTAACCACAAGTATAGTCAGAAATTGAAGTGGACGAGTATTTATGACGTGCGTCTTCAGTTAATGCAAATGTTCCAAGAAGAATATTTATTTTCACAAGTATCATTTATTTTAAGAGGAACGTAGTCGATGAAGAAGTCGCCACTGAATTGGCTTTCCATCACCGTAAATCTCTTGCAGAAATGACTGCTTTGATCAAGGTGAGACGTCAGGTTTTTTTTTGAATACATTACCGTTATTTTGCTGGGTAATTTCGCGATTTTAATAGTTGAATTCACTCGCACTCGTTCATTTTTTCAGCGCTACAACGTAGTTTCTTTCTAGGAATGGAAATTTGACTATCTTACTGCTACATATTACCTACTTTTGCAACAAAAGGGACGCAGAAGGAAGATAGCACTTCCTCCTCCAAGGCCGAAACCCGTAGGTTTTCAATTTGTTGGGCCATGTTCATGCTTACTTATTTATGTCTTGTTCATGCTTACTCATATAATTCTACGGTGCAAATAGACCTTATACATGTCGCAAACGATTTCGAAACTTCCGTAAATTTGTTTCTGTGTTGATGAGTGGACATTTCAGATTTAGATATTTTGGTTCTCATCAGTTTCTTTATTTGCTGTTCAAAAGGTCATTTCAGTTAACTATAATACTAATTCCTACTTCTAGGGCGAGACGCATGTAACTGCATCTCCTACCATCCATGCTTCTCTCGAAAACAATCTGGACCTATCCGGCCTCGAAGATAGTCCTGATATTGATTTGTCTCCACAAAGTTTCCGTTCTGGTAGCAGTATAAGTGAACAGTTTGATGCGATGTGGCGTCATAATGATCGAGATCGAGGTGATACACGGGAGCGGGATAGGATACCACATAAAGGATCAGATGTGAGTTTTTTTTTCATACAAATCATGTCAAGCATTTGCGATAGTAGGACCTACAACTCATTTCATTCTAGAAGACCTCGTATATAAATGCAATTTTCAACTCCCCAACTGTATGTACTGGACGGTCTCCGCAACAGAGACTGGCGTATAGATCTCCGGCTACGACCAACTCAACGCCATATAGACCGGTACAAAAGTCTTCAGCACGTGCACAGGTAAACGGCTGTTCCCTCACTACGTTGTTAGCGCCAGCTCCACCGGAACTGTTTCCCTATATAGTGGTTGTTTTGAGTTGATTCTGTCATTTTTTTTCGTTAAAGGGTAGTATTGGCTATGAGTGTGGACACGACAAAGAGAACTATCGGGCTGGTGCAGCAAGTGTGAGAGTTCGTGGACCTGTCAAAATATTGGGTTAGTATTCTCCTTTGAGGATTATAAATGAGTAAAGAACTTTTATGCTTGTAGTCTGATGTTTTATCCATCATACATATTTTATACGTATTTTCCAGTAGAGAGACTTTGCACTATTAGTCAGCAAGCCAGTGTTACGATGTCGATATATACAGGAAGCTCCAAATGTATGCAGTCAAGAGGGCGTGGCCACGGCGCGGCTCCTTGATCAGACACAGGCGCTCTCTATGCTGCCTCTGGCTTCTCTGACTCTGCAGCCAACCAGTGGCAGCATGCCGAGCGCCTGTGTCTCTGTCTAAAGCCGCGCCGTGGCCACGTCCCTCTTGACTGCGGACATTTGGAGCTTCCTGTAACTTTCAAAGCATGCTTTCAGACGATCGAGACCGAGGTACGAGGCCCCGGAGCATTTACACAACTCCTCAGAGACCTGCTCTCAAAGGATTGTTTAGCCCGAGTGGTGCAAGGCAGAGGCGCGTTTCTCGCTTTAAATATTTCTATGGAATTATTTTAATACCTTATCGATTTTGTAATTTATAGAGCACGTTCCACTGAACGTTCTGGTGCAGAGTCCCCTGCTTTCTCTGGTGGGAAAACTCCTTGTGATTCCAGTCGACAACCACGTTCTACCGCAAAAACGCCACGATTGAAACAGAGGGTTGGTTGTATGAGTGAACATCGATCTAAACGTAACAGGAGCAGCTGAGCTGAATCATTAGTCGTGGATGCAAGGCTAAGGGCACATGAATGCATTCTAGCTGCTGAAGTGAGCTCGGATTGACTTGCACTACCTTGTGAAAGTGTTGAACAGCTTTCAGCTATAAATTTTATGTCATGACTTTACTACAGCATTTTGTTGTTCCGTCATGAACTTTCTTCATTTTCTGCAGTTTTTGTAGGTGTTCGCCTCGCTGGAACGCAAAGCAGACCGCGTCATAAATCTTCTAACACCGAGGAAGTTGAAAAATGATTCACCTCAAGTGTTGAAAACTGTGGAGGTAGGTTTAGAATCCTATATCACATCTATTCCTTGTAGTTCTTTTTTTTAAGTTGACAAGAGCACTTTTTTAGGGGAAAATTAACGTCTCTGTCACGAACTCTACAGATCCAGAAAGAATAAGGCAGGAGTTAATAAAAGTTTTCGAACAGCAATGCATTAAATATGAAGTTAATGGGTAAGTAACCTGGTCTATTTACACTGTTCTATATGGGTCCACAAATGCTTCTCGTCCATTGTTTTTATTTACAGAGTTTCTATTTCATATCAGTTTTGTTGGAAAGGGAATGGTTGAAATTATGCATATTTTAGTTGGAAGATCTCGGGAAGACAGAAAGACAAAGCTGGGCATGCGCTGACCGTTGAACTGGAAGTAGTGGTGGTGGAGAACATGGGCAAGGTAAATTTGATCCACGTTCTCCTCATTGCTGGCTAAGCTGTCAAAGAAGTGGATTTATTACTTAGATCGGAATTCGAAGAAAACGTTTATGCGGCGATGCTTTCTTATATAAGAAGGTTTGTGAGCAGATTCTGCGGATGGCTGGGCTGGATGCGGACTAACCCTAGATTTTATTTCGCCATTATATTGTTATGCCATTTATATGCTTGTCATTATATTGTTATGTGCTATTGTTTTAAGTATCTCACATCTTATATTCACAAGTGATCAACTCTAACACGGCCTTGCATACTGACATGCCCATAATTGTGACTTGTGATCTGCTAATGGATTAGAATCGCTACCAAATGTGTGTATCTCACCGTTTCCAATTGCATCTCCTTTATTTTTAAAGTGTCCGGTTATTTCTGCTTAGGATATGTGATTATTCAGTATTATGGCTATTGAGAAATAACTTTCTGACATATTTTATAGGTAATAATTCCGATAACTACTTCTTCTCCTCCTTGATCTTTTCTTCTTTGCTTTCTTGTGTTGCTTTGTTATTGGTAAAGAGAATACAAGTTGAGAAAGGCAGTTTTGCATTGTCGAACTGGAATAGGAGCTGCTGAATTCGGGATATTTCAATTCTGGAATTAATCTCTGATTTCGTTCAGGGCATTCTGCCCTATATGCCTAGACGCGCGTGCGTGCATGTGGTAAAGGATAAGTTACCTTGCAGTCGTCGCGCAAATTAGACGCAAGCGTTTGTGGCCTTGCAAGATTCGCATTTGAGCTGCATATATCACATGTCGCGTTGACTGGTCTTCATAAAAAATCCTTCCCGAATTGATGAACGCATCTGACGTGCGACTGACCCAACAATATACTATAAATTGCCCTTTGCGTGCCTGTAGAACCCCGTTTCCCATCTGGGCACAGCGCAGATTTTTTATGCGGTAATTTTTTTTTCTAGTATAAAATTAACAGTTATGACCTCAGCTGGGGAATATGCGTCATGAGTCATGGGTCTATGTTATATTATTTTCAAGTGAAGAAATGGAAAAGAGTGGAACTTACAGTTGTGGCTTGCAGCTCCTTGAATTCCATTCCTTGGAGAGTATCGTGCTGTAAAAGCTCAAATTACCCCATGTTTTTGTGATAGAGTTCTAGTAAGAAACTTTGCTTTTGTAAAGATAGCTATTTTTTGTACAACACTTCCATGGAGGTAAGTTAACCTGTTTTTCTTTACCCATACCCGAGAAGAGGCCAAAGACACATGGCGTTTTTTTGTTGTTCGATTGCTAATTCAGTAAAATTCTAAGACTAAGAACGATGATCATAGTTACTGTAGTAGCTAGATATTGTTCCCTACTGCACTTGCCACTTTTATTAAACTCCCAGCGAGTGGCTCTGCAGGGTTAGAAATAGTCACTACGGTGACCATCGATGGCGGCGCCCGAATCCTCTGAGGGACAACAAATAGGGTTTCCTTAATAGTTAGTTAGTTTTCCTGATACATAGTTAACACCAAATATGATCAGCAACTATCAAGAAAATCCTGATCTATCACCGCGGCGACAATTTAATCGTGAGCGGCGCGGTCGCGCGGCGTGCTGTTTTCGAGGCCGCAAAAAACGCGTCCCCCCATGGCGCCTTCTGTATGTAGTATATGATTGAGCCAGGTCGATATCGTCGATTGCGGCAGGACTCCATCAATTTTTCCGGAAGCGCTGCCAACCACATTGTAGCGACCATCTCTCGGTGGTGCAAAGATCAGGAAGCGTAGAGATCGCTTGCGTTTCTATTTTTGAGGACCAATATTTTTTGCCGAGACTGTGCGTGAAAGGAGTTCCGAGTAAATATTAATGACATTGGGCTGCGTTTTCATTATTTTCATGGAAGACTGAATCACGACTCATTAGGTAATGTTGATCCGAAATTGTCTTTCAAAATATTCCTTAGAAATATCATTATCGGTTTCCAGCAATTGTAGTTTGAATCATTTTAACCACGTATTCCTTCCATTAAAGGATAAATCTGAACAAAAATAGTTCTTTTGTTTAAATTTCAGAAAATGTCATCTTCAGTTCTATAAGTATATTTCGAGGAGTGAACCGGTTGTCCTTTTACAATAATTTTGGCTGCTTCCCTAAATTGTTCTGTAGAATGAAGAATTGCAACACAAGGATAGGATTAAGATGAACAATCACCTTTGCAGCAGGAAGTTCAGCGATTATCTTCGCCACTTTCGCGTAATACTTATCCACAATGCTTTGTGTGAGATTTAGCAAGCGCATTGATGAAGAAATGAGTCATCCTCTTCCCTAGTTCTGGATTAGCCGCACACATAATCCTCGAATAAACCGGATAAAACACGTCATCTTGCTTTTGTGGAAAACCGTCGGTTTTTGATAAGTTGTTCATCATTTCAAGTGTTCTGCAGGCGAAACGAGGCACTCGTTTATATTGGACAACAGTTGCTCCTACTGGCAGACTATCCTGGATTTTTGATCTGTGGGCTTTGAATTTTGGAATTTGAGATTTTGCAGTTCAACTTTGAGGAATAGCGGCTCCTCTGTGTATTCGCTGCAAAACTTTTCATCAAGACATTTCTCCATTCCCTGCAGTATAGTCCCCAGAATAAAGACGAGAAAAAAACGCCTCAACGACCCAGTTCAATCTCAAGATGGATTCCACCCACCTTTTCGGCTCTCATCCACCCACGGCTGTGCATGTGGAATCCCGACAAATTGGATTGCGCTGAGGACAATATACTCACTAAGTGATAGGGTTACGGCTTGCAGGTACTGTAAGATTTTCCGAGATTCAGATGAATTTCTTTCGGGAGTTCTTAGTACAATTCAGCATAATGATGATGATTTATTAACAGTCCAAGTGTAACTGCATTTAGAACAACAGTACATTGGAGACTCTCTGATAAGTAAATAAAAAAGTAAGTAAAAAACCAGAAAAATCAGAACAAGAAAGCTACAATGAACAGAAAATAAACGGATGAAAATTCTATGGGTTCACGGGTAGGTGGAAGGCTGTGGGTGGAAAGGCAAGGAAGATAATACTCTTACCAATCGAGGTGACATAATAGCTAGAGCGTCATCAAGCCTTTCCTCAGGTTACGTAACCCGAGTGGATTGGGCTGTTTTTTTTTTCACAGGAATCCTCCACAATGACGTTGTAGATTGCTCACCAAGATAATAAGTTCAGTTAACCCTTGCCTTGATCTTGAGTTGCACCTCGAAACTTTTAGATTCTGCTCTTATAGGCTGCTTTGGTTTCTCCCTTGAATTTACTTTTTTCATTTCTTATTTTACTTCTGCATTCATAGGTGCGCTAGGAACACATATGAGTCTGCAGTTACAAAATTTTGGTTACGAAAAATCGTAATTAGAATTTGCAACTTGGAAAGTTTTTCTTAGACCACTAATGGCTATAATCCGAGCTGAATTCTTTACAGTCACAGCCAGTTTAGGATGTATTCTTTCAAAAAAAATCACGGATTCACTGGATTCTCGCCTTTTTTTCCAATCTAAAACTGCTGAATCTAGTCCTATATAATGGGTTTATGCTTCATCCACTCGTATGCTCATGTTTTGCTCAGGATGTCACCCTGATTTTGTTTCAAAGGAACACCTTACTACTGCTTATCGAATAGATAAATTGCATTGTGAGTTATTGGCATTGGTCTCCACCAGTGGCCGAGGTTATATTGCATAATAACTCTCATTATACAGCAGTTCTCGCTTGAAAATGTGGACAATGATCACATGTGCTTGTTTTATAATGATCTCCTACAATCCTTGGTCTCCCCTTCCTTGGCCTCCACTTTGTCTCTGAAGAACATCATTGCTGCTGGGTGAAAAGTGTGCATTTCCGGAGAACAAACATCACTCTCTAGGGAGTGGTTGGCGCTCGCAAGCGATGTGCGGCGGAGATTTCAGTGACATCATTAGACGTCCTGGAGCTGTTTAGGATTTCTCGAACCGATTGTTCTATGGAAAAAGTGTCCCAAATCTGTAAATACGCGTCAGAAATGAAATGCAAGGTATATTCTGTTAAACAATGGCTTTCTGCTGAATGCGGATGCTTCTGGACCGCCAGACGACACGTATTCCTCAAAGGTCTTGCAAATAGAGGATACGTACATACTCGGGGTGTCCGGCCTTTCGTAACGAGGTGTTCACTTTCACATATACTTTGTGACGCAGTCCGCAAATTCATTTTTTTTTTCGTATGCTGAGAAGCATTTAACTAGTAAGGACGAGGCATTTTCCTGAAGCAGCGATAGATTTGGTTCCGAGATATATTGCCAAAAGAGCGCCAGAAACTACTGAAAATCAGAAAAAAAGTCTTGAAGCTCTAATTACGGACAGATATCCAGTTTCAGGTAATTTTTGATGATATTTCTGACCAAATGTTTGTCGGAAGTCAAATTTTAATGTTTTGCATAGGCCGATGTTATGTCATGTAACTCTTCACTGAAAGCTCCGCAACAGGTGACACGAGTGAATTTAGGATCAGTGTCACAAGCGACATGTGAGCATATCCATATCTTTATAAATGGTCGCACTCCATGAGTATCTACGTTTCTCTGGTTAGCATTTCGAAACATCAGGACAATTTATACTGGATGCGTGCTCTCAACTTGCGCGCGTCGATATAACGAAGTCTAGGGCCAGTAGCAATGCTGAAGCAGCTCAGAAGAAAAAGAAGAAGAAGAGACAAAGAGGAACTCTAAGGAGGAAACAAAAGACAGCAGAAGAGCTCAACATATGGATGCGTGCGTCAAAAGCGCGACTCACGCGCGTATCTAGTATAAATTGCCCTATTGAGGTTGTGTCTATGTACTTATCACGCTTGGCTGGTTGAAACCTGACTTGTTGGTGTTTTGTTAAGGTTGCTGGAGGGGCATTGTTGTAGTCCATGTGGCAAGCTTTGTCGAGAATTTCTTACTCAGCTCACCGGTTCCACCAAGGTTACCGATTTACCCGGCAGTCATGTCCCAGCGAGCTATTATCACTTTGTGATCTCGAGATAGATAGCATTCACTTTCTCGTCTGATATAGGTTACTAGGACTCTCTATCTATGACCCGGATTTGGCGCTGAAGGGCATCAGAGCTGGTTAGTGCCAGTACCCGCTACTGGTAAGTATTTGTTTATTCTCCCTTCGAACAACCCAGCTCATTCTGGATGCTAGGCCTTAGTGAGCGACCATAGAAGTAAGATCTCGCAGCTATGTTCTCTGGTGACTGCACTGAATTCACTGAATACCTTACAGTACCTCTCATTAGGTTGTTTTAATTCGACTACGCTGTGTACAATGTTCTATTTTTATATTTTCATCTGAATACGTAGGGCATCTCAGAGCATACGTCACTGTTTGCGAAAGATCTGTGATGTTAAAGCTTTATGTGTCAAACCCATAACAATATCGGACGAATGCACATTATTACAGACAAGGAGAATATATTGAAAAATTTCGATTTTTACAACCAAATCTGAACTTCTTAAAGCGGGCTTGGTAGGTAAGAATTATTAAATACAACTTAGGGTGATTATTAATCAACAATACATATTCAACAAGTGTGCTCCGAGAAATAACTATACAGATACAAATCTTAGATCTTCAATCTCCGCCTCAACTATTGGTGACTCAGACTAATTAACTGGATTAATGTGTTCCGAACTAGAGATATCCGGAAACTGATGTGTAGGCGGAAGTATATACTAGTGCTAATGAGCTGCGCAGGCCGTGCATGGCCTAGATTTCTCGGCCAGGATGTCCGCTATGATAACTTCGGGGAATTAAATATCTCTGAGACAGTTTTGGGGTAGTAATGACCCGTGGGAGCGACGAATCGTCGCTGCTGAGGTGTAGATCGTATCGGTGCTCGAGGAGCAAATTTTCTCTTCCTCATTATTCTGAACTGGAACTGCTCGTTGACGTGTTATCTGCGGAAAGCGCCTCCTAAAACAAAATATATTTTATTTGATAAAAATTTTGAAATAAATATTTCGAAATAAAACTAAATATAACTAACTAAATTCCCCGAGAACTTACCGCAAGGAATCCTTTCTTCATGTTCTGGATGACGAATTGTATAACCTTGTACCATACTTCTCTGCCTTTCTTGTGGCTCATGTTTATAGTCTTTCCGCAGGCAAAGGAGGTGGTCTCTGAAAAAAAAGATAAGTAAACAAATGGCAAATAATTGAATAACGAAATGAATGTGAAAGTTTTTTTTTGCCGTATTAACGATGTTCTAATAAGAAGACTCCAGTAGAAGGGACTTGCTCGCCCGCCACACCGAGGTGATCTCGATGAAAAGTGTGGATACGCAGACAAGCAGAGGCCCACGTCGCGGATGATGTGACGCGTACAGGCGGGTCAAATTTGGTGGGATCTCCTGTCCATACTATGGATGAGCACTGCTCAACTGGTCTCCATTGGAGTGGAAAACCATGCAGTATGAATTATTCCGCCCTTTCTGAATATATTAATAGTAGGCTTGCTAGGCTTTCTGGGGTCCTACGCCCGGGGGGTCCAGTGACTGGACACATATTTTTCACCGCTTCTTCTCGTTGCTGGGCTAGAAACTGTTGTGGGTGTTGTAAACTTAAAGGCAGCAAGAGCCGAAATCCTCGACTCCGAGATGAGATGCGGGTGGTGAAGTACAGACTCGGCACATCATAATTGTGAAGCGAACACAGACTATGATGGCTTACCTGCAGAGAAAGTGGAACATTCGTCGCGAACACGCCTGGCCGTGCTCGTGCGCGGACGAGTTTTCCCCGGCGCGCAAGCCATTGCGGCGCGTGGTTTTGGCCGAGTCCCGCCATGAAACCCTGTGAATTGAATGCATTTCGTTTTCCCTTTGCGCCAAACCACGCACTGCAATGGCTTTTTGCGCCAGGGAAAACTCGTCCGCGCGCGAACACGGCCAGGCGTGTTCGCGACGAATGTTCCATTTTCTCTGCAGGTAAGCCATAATTGTCTGTGTTCGTTTCACATTTATGATGTGCTGAGTCTGTACTTCATCACCCACAGCTCAGCTCGAAGTCGAGGATTTCAGCTCCTGCTGCCTTTAAGGCTTTATGTGGCATTGAAAGTTAGATCTTTATTCATAGAGTACTTATGTTTAGTTATGTTAGTTATTTGTGGGTTTCATTTTGGTCATAATCGCCATCTACATACCTATGTTTCCAATCGCCCGTAGCTTTACCAGGACTACAAAAAGCTAGAATTAAAAATAAGCTCCAATATCCAAAACAAAAACACGTTAATTGATAACTAAGTGACCGAATAACAATTGAAACGAGCGTCATAAAGAACGTCATATATTCACTTCCTGTTAGTGGAATTGTGCCAAACACGAAATTTTAAAGAATTTCAAAAGTACTGCCCGATTGTTTTTAACTAGCTCTTTGTTTTTTTCGATATAGCGCATCAGAATCTTAGGTGGTAATTATGCAGAAGTTTATTTTTTTGCATTTCGTTCGTCTATAGGAGAAAAATAAAATTATGAACAAAAGAAATTATATCGTCGTTTTTTCCACTTTAGCAAAACAGCTGGAAATAAGCGACGAGATTTGCAAAGTGATAAAAATGCAGATTATGAAGATCATGTCAGATTCCAATGTTTAAAATTCTGCTATGAGATCAAAGGCTATTAATTAATGCCTTTTCCCGTATATGTTAATCCACTGGCAATAGAGCGCCTTTTACACACTTTTCCACAATTTCTCAATTTTTGGCTCCTTTCCCTTCTCCTGGATTTCTATGAGGGACCTAATGTAGATTTTTATAATTACATTAATTTGGTAGTACTACTACATTACCATATAAGAAAACCGCTAGGATCATTAACGATAATAATCTCTCAAAGTGAACCATGCGGAAAATCCGCGCGGTCATCAATGGGTTAAATTTGGTGTTTTTTCTAAGAAGATAAGATGGAAAACTCACTTTTTGCTTGCAATGTTGTCATTATGGTGTCCAGCAGGCAGTTTTTCACGCACAGCCAGTTTTCCGCTTGGAACCATACTTTCATACGAAAATGTGAGGCACCTAGCCTTTGTGATATGACGGCGATGAAGTCGGCTGAGTTCGGCTCGTCCAACTCGCTTATCACCTGGAATGGCTGGCTATTTTTGTGGATTTGAAGCCATAGATAAGTGGGGACAGAAACAAAAACGAAAAAAAATGAAAAGGAAGGATCTTAGATGTTCCCCCATATATAGACACTTCCTTCATTAGGCCCTCGATTAGATTTTTCAGAAGGTTCTTCTGCTCATTAATAAGTAACTTCATTATTTTCTCAAGTTTCTTCTTCTTAATCTACCAGACTATCTGACCCTTCCATTTTATCCAATTTTACCTCCCTTTTCATGCTGTTTCCACGTCCCCACCTCTCTTCCCCTGCTCAACTGCCCACGTATCTGATCCTGAGCACAAATTATGTGAACATAAAGTTCCAGAACGTTCTCCTTACCATGAAAAACTAATCCGCCGCTATTATCACAATGCAATAAGCTATACAGAAAACAACACCATTAAGCGGATTTTAATCGAATGCCGTTTAGAGGCCCACTCTTTATAATGAATTAATCCCTAAGGTGTGGGATGGCATGACATTTATCAAGAAAAGAAAGGATAAGAGAGATAGCACTTATCCGTATCCTCTTAGTGATCTTGCTCATAAGACGGGAAAAGGAAGTGAATGGAGATTATAAAGTCACGGGACAAATTTAAATGGCAGAAAAGGCAAGATTGAGTGGGATTCCTATTTAAGAGTTGTAACCAAGAATATCCGAGCGAGTAGCATCCGAATTTCGAATTTATTTGCTTCTTCCCCCGGTTTCCTTAAACAGAGAAATTTTTGATGTTGATCGGCCTCAACTTCTCAGGAAACCTAGGAACCTGGCTTGCATCAGTATGCATGGGTTCTGCAAGTGATTGACAAAAGTTACGCATGGGTTTTGCATGGATTTTACCATTGCTGGTATAGAACTATTGTTTTAAAAACCGTGTGTTGCACGAGCAAGCATGTCTTGATCGTAGCATTTGCATCCTTCAATCTCATATAAAGTACGGTAGAACTGAATTGAAATCGAATAATTTCCTTACTCTACGTAATTACTCACTCATCTACATACGTAATTACTTATTCAGAGGCCGATCTAAAAAGTTCTAAAATTTAGAAACTGAAGCCGTACATCCTATCTTATGACTCCTTAACTGTTGCACTGCTCTCTTTTTTTTCTCGAGAATTCGAAATTTCGACATATTCGATATTAAAATTTCAAATTCGAATGCGTCGAGTCTATTATCCGGTCCTAGGTAGGGTTCCCACATTTCGATTAATCGAATTTCGGAAACACGTGAGTCGAACCGTTCTACCATTGAAAAACGGCCGAGATGGTCCAAAAAATGAACGCAGATTGCCTCTCTTAGATTCCATTTTGATGGTGTTCCTTATTAATTAATGAAATTATTTGTTTATTCAACACACCAAGAATGGTGCGCCATAAAATTAATACCATAGTCACCTAATACATAAGGATTTTACATGAGCAATGATCTGGCAGATAAGTAAACACTAAAATAGTGGGTGGTACCCCTCCAAAGGTATTAACCAATTAGGGGGCAGCTTTGCTCCAAACTTTATTTCGACGAAAAATTTTTCAAGGAAACCTATAAGCCCTTCCAATGACTTTTTCTTTAGCTACGTAGAGCCTAGTAATTCGGTCTAGACGTAAGCTTTTAAGCTTCCTTTCATTTCGGCTTTCAAGAAAATTAGTTCAGTAACACACACCTGGTTGAAGAACATGACGACTCCATGCGCCACGGATCGTGCCCGTCGGAATTTTTTCACATCTTCGGCGGAGAAATTCGCGGAGCCGAGTAGGTCGCCGGAGTGACTCTCGATCAAAGCACGGAAGCGGGTGCGATTGTCGTTCAGGAGTCTGGCCACCAGCTCACAGCCGATGTCCATGGTTGAGCTGGCTCTGGAAAAAGCTGACTGAATGACTAAATAAGGTATTTTTAGTGAATTTTCATAAAATTAGTTCTTTATATGATCATTTGTGCACAATGGTACGTAGGTCACAGTGGAGGAGACCCTTTTCAAGGAACAAAATGGCTTTCCCAGTTCTATTTTTAATCTCTTTCTTTGTTCCTCTCTTTCTTTTTCTCTATCTTTCTCTTTTACGGCGGACCTGAAACGTTTGAGTAAACAAACATGTGAATAAACATGTTTTCATGTTTCCAAAATGGAAGGTCCAGCACGGTTATCAGATGGTCTTACAGTAATTCCCATGCGTAAGGTAAAATTTTTTCGGTACATAATTTTACGGAAGACGACCAGGTCATCGTAGGTCGTCACTGTCCATCGAAGGTCGGAGCAGCCACCGGCGTCGATCTTGAGTACAGGGATGGCAGATTGGTTGATTGGACTCATTACGCTCAGAAATTATGGTAATACTGTCTGCTCACCGGACTGAAGTTTCCAGAGAAGGTTATGCGAAAAAAAAACCCAAAGAAAATCACCAAAGAGAGACTTTATGGTGTTTAGAGAAGCAAAAAAGCTAGGAATTAGACTCATGCCTAGAATTCTAACTAGTTCTAACAGCAAAATCCATGAGCCAATCGACCTTTTCCGCTTATCCGCTAAAGTTTTATTGGATCCTAGGTAAGACTTGTAGGGTGACATCTTCATCCTTATCTTTACGTTTGTACTTGCCAGATTCGTGCACGTAAACATTGTCTTTATAGACGACAAACTGAGGGAAAAAAGCAAAGATTGAAGAACACTCACTTCTCCCAGGAATACTTAAGATATCGGATTTCAAACGGTGTGATGTTGAGGGTACTTCTAGCTGGTCCAGGATCGCTGCTGCATTCCTTCATTATTGACATCTGAAAATATCATTTTTGAGGCAACAGTTACAGAATGGACGAGATTTAATGGATTGGACGGAGATGAGAGAGGTCGAGAAAGGGCAAAGACTTAGCTGAACCACTGCATTGACAATAATTTAATCTGATATGTTATAGGAGCACGTAGGAAAAGGATGAAAGATGATAAAAAATGTATTGTGATCAGCAAAAAAAAAAGACAGACGAAGATGATGAATAGAAAATATAGTTGAAAATCAAGAAAACAAGGAAAAATCAACTAAGCCTTCTCGAGAATGTGATATATTGCGAGTAGAACGTGTCACTGGGACCATCCACTCTTTATACCGACGAGAAATCAGAAGTTCTAGCTTCGAACTAGGAAAAAATAACAATAGCTACCTTATAATTCAAACTCTGAGGTGAGTACTCTAGTTTATCAGCCAGTACCTCTACTGGTTACACCTTGAAGGGTAGTATTATAGCGTAATAGCAGCGTACTTGCCCTGTCAACAGTAATAACCAGGTGGGTTGGAGGCACGAGACGTCATTTTCTATGCTTCATAGGTAAACACGAAAAATGTGAAAACTTGCTGGAAATTGACAATGATGATGGAATTCTCAATGAGTCTCCAGCCTCACTGAGCCCTTTATAGAATTGGAACCGTTGGACGCGTCGCTTTTCAAAGGGTGCTATAAACAAACAGGGCAAGGTCTGTTGCGAGAAAAAACAGATGATCAGCATCACTCGGGATAGATTACGTGGCGTTTTCACGGATGGGATCCCAGTAAGCACAAAACAAGGATCTGTGATGTGACTGAAATGAAGTTTCGAATCCGTAAACAGAGTGTGGAAGTGCAAAAATTGACGGAGTCCGGAGAACGTGGATAATTACGGCTTGTCCACCAGGCCAAATTTGACCCAAGGGATTTACTCTAGCCTTTTCCGTGGATAAATTGCTCAAGCAATTAATAATACAATTACTGGAACCATTTGAATTGGATTAGTTACCTAACCAGATTTACCTGAAGTATTACATTATTCGCATTTGGCAGTGGCGGACGCAGAAAGTGGGCGGGAGGAGGGGCGTGGGAAAAAAGTGGAGTCTCAGCCGCTTTGGGGACCCAGATGGAAAATAAAATTAATACAAATAATAATTATAATAATAAATAATAAATAAAAATTGTATTAGAAATAATAATAAAAATAGACAGTCAAAAATAGACTGACACAAGATTTTTATTTGTATTGTAAAGCAATTTCGAAAATTTGACGAACCATTCTCGGGGGGCCCCCCCCCCGCGCACAGATGGAAATGGTTTCTCTTTCTGGAAGTCTTTAGGAAGAATATGCATCTGCCCGTTTTCATCATGGCCAAATCCAAGCAAATCCAGAAAAGACAGAGAAGCAAGGAACAGCCTTGTTTGGTCATAGATATATCCTAACAGTTGGGTACGACGTTTCAAAGTGGTATTTCTTCAAAATAAGTCCAGAACGGCAAATATATCCTCGTTCATCATGTCTAAATCCAAGCAAATCCAGAAAAACGGAAGGGAGAAAGCCCACAACGCCGCGCTTTCGCTATGCAACTGGCTCAGTGTTGCCTTCCTATTCAAGAACATACCCATGCAAGCAGGTGTTTGGATTTAAACGACCTCTCAGTTTAGATTTAGAATGTGCGAAACACCCATTACAAAGTAATTACTCTGCATACGTAGGGGAAACGATTTCACGAAAAGATTAATAGTAACATTTAAATTCACCGCCTATAATGGAGAGAGGTTCTAGAAAAACAAGCAAATACTTTTTGGATAACGGCTTGCAGTCGAGGATTTAGCGAGCGGAAATCGCAAAAGCCATAAGAAGTGAAGCCTGCAGCCAGAAAAGGAAGGAAGTGATATAAAAACTGCGATTTCGTGAGCAGAAAACATTAAATAAAGCAATGGGAGAGTCTGGATGTCGATAGAGGGCCTGGGTTTCTTCTGAGAAATACAATCTTGTTCGTTGGTTCTCTATGACATGAATTACGTACATGGACGGCAGATAGGCATTGCTTAGTGAAGTTGATCCTAGCTACAAAATGACAGATTTTTTTTACAATTATCCACTTGTACAACTATATATTTGCTCAATTGCTATGCCTTCTAACAACAAAAGGCGATGAATTGAGAAAAAAAAGTAAGAAAAACAAGGATTGCGTCCTAGTTGAGCTGTCTACGTACTAGTATGTTGTCGCGTAGTGGATATATTTTATGTTCAGGTATACGACTCCGAAAATGTAGTAAATTGGAATGTCGAGTAATTGCAGAGCCATTTATGTACCAGGGTGGAAAGAGAGGGCTGTAGATTTTTTCCCTTTTGAAATACATCTATAAAATAATCAAATATAGTTTAGGGCCTGGGTGTCGTCTACGGTGGCAAGAGTCCAAACGCCAATCCTTAAGTTGTTCTTCGGGATATCCTCCTGGTGCGCTTCTGTTCCACGGTGGCGGGGTGGCAGATCCTGACGGCTGCGGAGACTGTCTGGATTCCCGCCAAACCCCTTTTATCGTCAATGGGCGGCGCTGAAAGCGACGCCGGGAATAGCGAACCGGCAGAAGAGAATCCTACGGTAACATATTGTAAAGATTAACAGTAAGTTTTACATCACTAGGAACATTCGAGAAGCATTTTCAAGTCGCGTAAATTCATTTTGTCGATACTCTACTATCTACTTACCAGTCAACGCTAGAGGAAGAAAAGTTTTTATTGGCTGAGTCGTTGACCGAAACTTTCACGGTAAATTACACAAGTTTTATATGCCATTATAAATGGAAAAACAAGGCTATGAAATGGTATATGTGAATGGCAAAAACAGGTCTATAAAATGATATTTAGCACATATGCGTATGTCGTTTTTCAGGGAATAAAAATAACAAGTAGAAACACCATAAAATTATCACTCATCACAACATGCCACTTAGGTGTAGAGATTGCTAGAAGTCGGCCTTTATCGAAGGACCTCCATGAAGGCAACTTTTTTTCTCTTTGATTTCGTAAACACCCAGAAAAACCTTTGAAGCCTTCATAATATCTAATAAATAAAAATTAATGAAATAAATAAATAATGGGCCATTGGGCCGTTACTGGGGAAAGCATTTTTCCCTTATTGAGAAGAATTTATATGTATCTAAGAGAACAGCTTTGTTACTGTACAGGAAACCCAAATGGTCGAGGTTCAACATGGCACTCTGATTGTCTGCGCGTTCACACAATTCATTAATTTCTCCACTTTTTCCTTGTCTGAGTCTCTGTTTCTTGTTCTAGCCTGTCCAAAAAGAAGGTGCTGGGGCCTGACCGCTGAAGTTATCTGTAACATCTGCTCACACATCAGAAATTAGTTCACGTGATCGCCCATTCCAAATTATAGCCTGGTAGTTCACGAAGTGCATCTGGGACTTTGTCTGTACTAGCGCCCCTTCGGGACGCTAGAAAGTGGGGTGGGGCAGCCACTTGAGGCATGTGCAAAAGCTCCACACGTGCAAAATGCTTAGAAAATTAGCAAACTCAGAACCCCAAAAACAAGTTTCTGATCGCATCTGAAACTTGCTTCCTCAAGAGCTTGTCGACAAGTTGTTTTCACACTTCCTTGCCGACAAGTTGTTCGCCTGAAAAGCTTGTCGACAACTTGTTTTCACTGCTTCGTTGTTGAAAACAAGTTGTCGACAAGCTTTTCGGGCGAACAACTTGTCGGCAAGGAAGTGTGAAAACAACTTGTCAACAAGCTTTTGGAAAAGCAAGTTTCGGATGCGATCAGAAACTTGTTTTTGGGGTTCTGAGAATAAGCAAAATTAATCATTAACTGAGCTCAAATTCAATAACCTTCTTATAAGTTACGCATAAGAGAAGCAGAACAAATCTTCCAATGGGCCCAAACATGAAGTCCTTCTTATGAGTTGAGTATGCGAATGAGAAGTTCGTTCCCCATCGTATGGCGTATTCGTGCGTATTCCTCACTATCGGGCCAACGCAGACGCGTTCTCCATCGGCGGAACTGTATCCTACCGTACCCCACATTTTTGGACAAAGCGAAATTGTATCCGAGTGTTTTCCACACTACTGGGCCGCAGCGGACTTTCCTCCATCGGTGGACCCGTATTCTGGCGCCATCTTCACACATTAGGCCTGAACCGTATCCTGGTATTCTCCACTTTACTGAGTCACAGCGGACCAATCCTATGTTGGCGGACCCGTGTCCTGGTGTTATCCGTACTACTGGGCCACGGCGGGCCCTTCCTCCATCGGAGCGCCCGCATTCTGGCGCCTTCCTCACAGTTAGGGAAAGCCGGATCCGTTCTCCAGGGGCGGGTTCGCATCCTGTCATTCTCAACACTAAAGTGAACCCATATCCTGGCGTCCCCCGCATCACTGGGTCACGGCGGGCCCTTTCTCCATCGGTGGACCCGTATCCTGGTGTCCCCCGCACCATTGGGCCCGCGCGGGCCTTCTCTCCATAGCTGGACCCACGTCATGGCGTTCCCCACAGCACTGAGCCACGGCGGGCCCTTTCTCATCGCTGGACCCGTGTCATTGAGTTCCCCACGGCACTGGGCCAAGGTGGGCCCTTTCTTCATCGGTGGACCCGTGTCTCGGCGTCCCCCGCATCACTGGGTCACGGCGGGCCCTTTCTCCATCGGTGGACCCGTATCTTGGCGTTCCCCACAGCACTGGGCCACGGCGGGCCCTTTCTCCATCGGTGGACCCATGTCATAGAGTTTCTCGCACCAATGGGCCAGGCGGGCCTTTTCTCCATCGGTGGACCCGTATCTTGGCGTCCCCCGCTCCATTGGGCCCTAGCGGGCCTTTTCTCCATAGCTGGACCCACCTCATGGCGTTCCCCACAGCACTGGCCCACGGCGGGCCCTTTCTCCATCGGTGGACCCGTATCCGTATTTAGTTGATTGGATATACAATGTCATGCCTTCCTATTTAGAGGCGATGCGGCAATAGCACCCACCAAATGAGGCGACCGCGTAGGTCCACCCTCCCGAGCTTCCGAGACGCGGCAGCCCTCATAGCACCCGTCCATCTCTTCCTGCAAGTGCACTCAGCGTCGCATCAGTGGAAGGCTGGTTTTCCTGCTACGTATATTGTGCAGCCTGAAAGCTCGTAAACACTCCCTCACTCCTATGCGGCGAGACCGCCAGCGAAGGTGATGAAATCACCATCCCGTGCATGCGGGAGAGCCAGCAGTGACGAAATTGCGGGTCCCGAAGCGAACGTGTCTGCGTCCATGGAAATCGGCCATTTCGCCACACAGTCTGCGCCTCAAGATTGCGGTGTCTATGAGTGCCGCCCCGTATCTCTAATCGCTCTAGCCCCCTTACGGCGCTTTGTTTAATAGATTTACGGCTGCGGCGTAGTATCGGCCGGATAATCAGTTGGTTCGATCGAATTTTTACGCTTTTCTCTCTAGGTTGCTGTACTTATCGGGTACGATTCCTTGCATTTAAATGTTTTCCTACAGTTACTTAGTAAAATCTCCTATCAGACGCATCCTCTAGCGTCCTTCCACCGATCAAACCAGTGGTCAGCCGGCCGGCTGCAGCCGTAATTGCAGACAAGGTCGCAGACGTACTCTCTAAGTAATTCCCTAAGAATAAAAGCAAGAAATACCACCTGGCAGTGTTGTTAAACTTGTCAAGATCAGAAATAGTGCGCACGTACCAGCTGCAATTTCCTCTACATATGGTAAGATTTGTAATAACCACCTGGTCCATTCCATCACTAGTGAGGAAGTACATCCGGGTCGGATAAGGCTTTTAGACGTTAGTCATTGCTAATCAGGCCTTCGTCCCATAAGAATAAGAATTAGGGAGATTTGCATGTTAAAGCTCTCATACATGTTGTAGATGACGAACGCTTGAGTCAGACAGATCCTTGACGCGTGGCTTAGTATGAAACCGTACATTTAGACAGACTTCAAACCTCTTAGACGGCTATACCAGCTATGGATGGATAAGCGTATACTTGTAGGTGCGTCGGTCTCGTGATTCTGTGCTTCTCAAATTTAAGCTTCCACGTTAATGCATGATTAGGTCGAAGCACAAACTCTGTCGCTGCTAGAAATCCACTGAGTCCTACCTTAGTACATATGTTTCAAAAATGTGTGCACTTATCAGGCGTAACTTGACAAAGACAATTTAGTAAGCTTCCTCCAGCTTACCGATGAGTGCAGAAGGAAACCTACTCCTATGTTTAGCTTTCTTATATTGCTTTCTTTCTTTCTTTTTTTTTATAAGGTTCATGCTTGAAACTGAAACTGAACAGACAATGACAATACGAAAATAGGCTTACTTAATATGGAAAATTAGGGATATTTGACGCGTTGCCTCCTGAAGCATTGTCGATACTCAGTGCGCGAATTTTGAATTTCCAACATGTGCGAATTCTGATTGTGCAAAAGGCTATGTTGAACTCTTCCTCAGACCTGGGCTTCCAAAAGGTGACAACTTAAAGTTGAATGCAAGGAGCGCCAGGTTTTTGCGTAAGGCGAGATTTGTGAAAGGGACCTGGACGCGTTGATGCTATGGATCCAGACAGGGATTATGGATTTAGGCCAGCTCAGAAGAAAATTCTCCAAAAAAGGCTGATGGATCACTAGTAATTTCGCAGTAATGTAATGCAGTATCAATCAGTCAGCTAGTGACAAACCAGGGTGATGTGCACAGTTGTGCTACAAGTTTCTCGCCCGGCGTTTTGAAACTGAAGACCGATGACCGGTCGTTTAGTAGCGCTCACATAGTGGTTCGCGGGGATCCAGGTTAGTCACTAGTGCATGTGGTGCATGATTGTACGCAATGTTCACCAGAATAACGAACAGTACAACACGGTCGAGGATTTGAAGACGGCGATACTGGAGGCTTGAGACCAGATTGAGAACAACACTGTGCAAAATCTTGTAAGAAATATTCACCAACGATTTTTGTTGTCATCCGCAATGATGATGGACCGATAGATTTTTGAATGTGCAGGTATAACGATAAATTTGTTCAACAGTCGTAAGTGGATACATAATTTTGACACAAACAAAAACTCTTCGCGTATAAAATTCCTGGGCGGAACCGTGGAAAATAATGCGAAACAAGCACATAGGGTCTATGCATTAGCCGAATTCTGTGGAGCAGGTTGCGTTTTGTGGAAACCAATATGAGCCAGAATATTGACTAACGTGGGGTGGATACATAATTTTGATGAGCACTGTTCTCTTGTAATCACAGTCACTAGTAAATAAAAATAGAACTTGTGGATCAAGCTAAGAGGATAGCCTTTTTTAGTGATCAGAATATTTTGGTGAACGAGACAACACATCCTTGTTAACCATACGTGGACAACAACATATGGCTAATCTCCTTAAATGAAGGATTTTCGATACATCCAGGAAGCAATAACGCGGACCGGAGACCACGCGGCCGTATGCAAACACGACCGCAGCCCTTGTTGTGTTTCCGGGGATAGGAATTCATTATTGAAGTGGGGTTTCATTTCCGAATGAAGTTCTTTAGACTCTTTATAAGTGCTTCATCTGTGGAAGTCCCTCCATGATATTGGAAAAAGTACACTATTCGGACGTAACACATGGAGTTAGCCTTTCGAACAGGAACTGTTATTTGTTAATAGGTTTTGAGGATACTTTACGAGCATCAAGACCTGAGAGCAACAAGTAAACGAAGCATAAACGATGTAATTTCGACGTACAATGGGCGTAAAAATCGTCGCCACTCGGTAATATGGGAAATTGTTCAGTCTGGGAAAAGTATGGCGATGGACGAGGTGTGAAGGTTGTCGCCGAAAGAACTTATCCCACAGGTATTGGATCTCACCGTCTTTATCAAAAACATCCATGAGAGCTTGACGTAATCAAGGACAATGAGAAGAAATACTTCTCAACATTTCACATTGTTGTTGCTACAAGGAGAGGCCTCCCAACATTCACGTTCTGGTGCCAAGGGGGGGGGGGGACCAATTGTTTTATACTTGTTAGTGAATTGCTATAAACTGTGTCGTATAGTGGGATTCATGAGTGTCCCGGGAAGGTTTTAAGCTTGACGAAAATCCAGTAGTGACGAGTCTTTCAAGCAGAAGATGATATACACGTACCTGGCTAAGATTTTACCGTCACTTCTCATTGTTGATTAAGACATGTAGTTCTGACAAATTACTATACTATTTTTTGTGAACATAGAACTCGTCCCTCTCGTCCCATTCCGGAAAACGGGTTGATAACCACCTACCCAGAGCTGTTCATGAGCAGGGCGCACTGGAAGTTCTTACACTTCTTTTTCATCTAGCACCAGCCATTCTTTTCGGTAAATGTAATAAATTTAGTGGATCCCATTAACATTTACTGCTACAGGCTGAGAAGACTCATTGGTACGAAATATACCTACCTTTTTCTGCAAAAGTCCACTTAAAAGTTTATGTGAGCCAGAAAACACTCGGTAATGTGTACAATGCTGCTAAAGAACAGAGCTCAAGCTATTAATTCCAGTTTAACCAAAGAAGGGGCTTGAAATTCCTTTGAGAGATAGTTTAGAAATAGCTTAATAGGAGGTGTGAGCTCTTTGTGTATTTAAACTAATCAAATCAAAATGCTGTAGCATATTTGAAAATAAATTAAGGATCAAGGACCATCAATAGCAATAAAGACTGCCGCAGAGGAAATCAACATGAAACTATGAACACATGATTTCCCGAATGAGAATTAATCGGAGACTTAGATGAAGAAAAGAATACAGAAGCTGTGAATGTGAACATTAATCCAGACGCGAGTTCGAAAAAAATAACAGAAATGGGGCCACATACTTATTGAGCTAACCGGCATAGGAATCGCTAAAATCAGGAATAAAAGAAATAGGTAGCCACGTTCGTCCCTGGGTCATGCGTAGCCTACAGGGTAATATGGAAAAAAATGATCTGGTATTTCAGCTAAAGCGTGATAAGCTTCCAAACAGTACTAGCCTGGTCATATATGGACCACTGAGCTGGACTGACTCATAATATGAAATTATTTATTTGTTTACTGAATCGAAAGGATCATGCATTCGTGCATGGGTTGCTCGGAGAATCCGGGAATACGACTAAAGTGCTCCTGAATCCGTGTCTTTTTAGAAAATCCAGAATAAAGGGGATGAATCCCCTTAATGCTGAGATCAAGGAATGGATTCCGAAGAGCGTTTCTTAGTCATATCAGTTAATGTGACACAATACCTATACCATGCTACTTACAGTAAAAGACACTACTTACGGACAAAAAAACATGGAGATTATACTGTAGAGCAAATCATAGAAAATCCAGGCGTCTAAGGAAGAGAATTATAATGTCCGAGAGCTCTTAGAATTGTATAGGATTGCTAACAAGCAGGCTAATTGCTTGCTTCCCAGAGCCATCCGGGAACTGCGCTGTGTTCGTCGGTCTAGCCAGGACTGAGGTGCAGGATTTACGCGACACAGGGGGCGGGACTTCCGTGAGGGTCCATCCCGAGGTCACGCCCCTGCCTGCAGGGACAAAGCAGCCATGGTAGGGTGGGAGGATCCTTGGCTGCTAGTGCAGATTGCGAATATGTAAACAAAAAGAACTATGACGTAAAATTCAGGGGGGTGGGAGGGTGTAATTAATTCGTGGACACTGAAGGCGTCATTATGAAGAGTCTACAACTGCTCATTTTACGTAGAGAGCTGTAATCATAGCCACGAGGAGAACTAACATAGTGGAAAAAGTGATATTTTAATAGGAAGAAATTACTGTGTGGTCTTTGAAACATTTCACTGCTCTTGATGGTGTTTCGATGCTTCACAAATCATCGTCACGATAGTTGTTGGTATGAGAATAGCGTAATAGTTATTATGCACGAAAAAATATTTCAGGAAACACTCCTGTTACGCTTGTTTTAGAGCTGGAGCCTACGCTTGTTTTCGCCTATGAGATCGCTTCTGTGAATGGCTTTGAGTGCGTGACTACTTCAATATAATCGGAGGTACGTAGACGTTTTTGGGTAAAAATGGTAAGCGTCTTCGTCATATCTCTGCAAGACCAATCGTCTAATAAAACTTATGGATGTGTCGATGTATGCTTGCTAGGAACAAAGTTATCAAACCTGGAATTGCCAAACCATAGGTAACATTGAAAGCATGGGTAATCTCACAGTCATGGGTAGCAGCTGGGTGAAGACAACGTAATAGCACTTCAAATATTCATTTATTTATTTACTTATTTATTTATTTAATGCACCGGGAGTGCGCTTACAGATAAGATGTTCATGAGGCATTAATTAATAGTATTGAGGAACTTTGGGTAAGCTAAGAAAAGTAGTGTATGCATATACGGACCATTAATCTGAGTGCTATGGTCAGGCCCATAAACAGAGATATGAATATACATAAATGTCGGTAAACATACATATATACATAAATATGGGTAAACATTTTGATGGGCGCCAGGCAGTGGGTTAATTTAGGAACATCAATACTTTCACCATGGGTGATCTCAGCTGTGCATGTTTAACTATTTATTTGTAAAATATGCCCACTCAAGAGTGCACCAGACAAGAACATCTAAAATCAAGCAAAGGATTCCAAGAATTCTAACAATCTCACTTCTAGACGAGGAACTCCAGCAGAAGAGACTTCTTTTGATTTTGGTTTAATTACCCAAGTCTGACCACAAGTGAACACAGGCAGCCGAAATACACTGGTAAGCAGGGGACGAGCAGAGGACAGGCTCTGGAGAGAACCATATTGCACAATAGCCTGTACATTTTCTGGTGTTTTCTAAATTCCTATGGCCTTACCTCAGTGCTGATGGGTTCCATGAAAAGCCATACTCTATGCATAGTTTTCGCAGAGGGCTAGGAATTCTTTCTAAATAGAGTACGGCGAGACAATTAGTCATTCACGCCTAGTAATTGTAGTAGACGGCCTCAGCAGAGATCTTCTCTCAATGTTCACAAGTCACCGGGACGCAACAGTCAGCTGATAATCAAATCAACTTAACCAACCAATCAACTTAACCCTAGTTCTATGAATTTGTCAGGGACCCTAGGCTTATTGAACTCAAAGGAATGAGATTCACCAAACCATTGTGCACTTTGAACGAATATAGCGACACCCATTTTAGAACATTCGTGGATTCAAGCTAACAAAGGAGGTGCAAGACGTCAGGCTCGCAGATCAGAATGAAACCCACCTGGCTTGAATATTTGTTTGAATAGGTGCTACACCACGTATTGTTTTACTGCCCTCGACTCCAAGGAACAAAAAAAGAATGCAAGAAGGGAGTTCATGACGGGCTTAGAACCCTCGACCTCGGCCACCCAGTCGCTGACAATGGCAGGAACGCATATAGTGATGTGGTAGGATTTCTATTTTTTGGAGCCGAGGGCAATACTGAAAAACATAGTGTAGCACCTACTCAAACAGAGGTTCAAGCCAGATAGGTTTCATTCTTATCTACGAGCCTGAACTCTTGCGCCTCCCTTGTAAGTACTGGAAATGCATAATTGAGTGCGAGAGTGCGCGAGCCTCGAGAGGTTGACCAAAATGAAACTTTCAAGAGAACAGCTAAGAAAAAGCCTAAAATACTGAAAATGAGCAAGGAGAGAATGTGGAGACTTCAAGCCGAAGTATAAGCGAATTAAAGCGAAAAATCATGAAAGAAATATATATGGTTTGGTGTTTATACTGCACTTTTATGACCCATTGTATAGATTATTGGTACTGCTGTGCTGCAGTTGTTCTATTATGTGTAAATATTGCGAAAAAGAACAAAGACTTTTTTCACTTTTGCCGTCACACCTCGACCAGCGCAATTGGGATAATTGGTTTCTAAACACAGCCCCAACGGAGAATTCCGCTTTATGCTTATTTGTACAAGTGAGAAACGTTTCCAGGGAGGGGTAGAGGCTTAAGGAAGGGCAAAGTTAATGCCATTTAATGAGGAAAACGTGCACTTCATTTGCAATGCAGGTCCTTCAGTAATGGTTCAGGCAAAAAATAAGGACATAGGCTAGCAAAAATAACCGAAAAGTTGGGTGGGGAGAACCAAAACCAGGACGATTTCCCTATAAACGTATGAATTTCGTGCAAATTGAACTGCAATTCACGTTAGGGCAATAGCAGTGACGTTGACGAACTAATGACGTTAACATCAGGTCGACATCGAAATTCACACAGGTTCACATGGGATTTGCGTAGAATTTTCAATGTTGCAGGGAACTCTACGTCATTGAAAATTTTGGGCCAGTGCAGCAAGAAAAGACATCACAAACCGAGGTCTAATCCCCCTAAACCACCAAACCAGTAACATACGAACAACTCAGAAAACATGGTAGGGACGTTAATACCGACTTTGATGGACCTTTCGAATTCATCCGTCATCTATGGTCAACGACCAGCATTTTCGGATGAACATCACCGTGGCAGACGATCCGGACATTCATGGAATGAACCTGAGAACTACCATGCGTCCATTGGGGATCAGACAGGCTTATTTTATTAGAGGGCTAAAAAACAATTTGCAAATGAGACGCCGAAATTTTTAATATGTCTGGCTATAATGGAGGGGAGTCGACGCTTCCAGGAATCCGCGCCCACACGGCGGCAGCTAGAGGTTTTGCCCTTTCTGTAAATATTACGCATATTATGCACTTCGCTCCAAAAAGATAATAAGGCTGGGGGTGAGCTGAATAAAAAGGGTAAATTTTGGAGAGGTGGCTCTCAAGTGCGAAATGAGGTAAGAGCAAGGAGCAGTAAGTTGACCTCATCAGATGAGTCTTTCGTTTGAAGAATTTATGACTAATTCTAGTGGACATTTTATGGCTGTTGAGGTGGCTATGAACAATTGTGGAAAAAAATGCAAATCGTCTTCGTGTTCCAGGGCAGAGAATCAAGGATTTTCAAGACAAGATCCCAGAAAAGAAGCTCTATTTCTAGTATTCTACATAGTTGATACAGGAGAATACATAAGCAACTTCCCTCCCCCCCACGCACCGCATTTCCTATGCCGACGAAAAATACGGACTCGTATATATGCACATATATCATTACCACTTAGTGTAGGAAAGCAGAAAACTATAAAGGGCATGTGAGTTTTTTGTAAGGGCTTGACCTTTCCCCAGAAATGTGAGACTGCGTAGGTGCTGATCTCACTGAACGACGACAATCCGGCACAATCCCCTAAAATGTCTATTTCATAAGGGTCAACGGATTTCAGGATCAACGTGGCCATTCTATGAACAGAACTAGAAAACTTACTTTATAATATGAAGTACAATGTGTTCTATTTAGTGTACCCGTGAAATGATACGTATTTTAGCACTGGAGGTGCACTTTACCCGGACTCCCGGAATGGTCCTACAAAATTTTCTAACTGTTATGATGTAGCCAGGTAATGGGGTTGTGATTGAGTAGTTTAAAGAGTAATAAGTTCAATGACAAGGCTAGGTAGTAGTAATAACATTAATGAGTGGTATAATGTAGTAAATTAGGTCGATTCTGGCATTCCAAGATTGTTCAGAATTTGATTGGTTCAAGAAAAACTTGAGGAAGAACCGCAACAGAAAGTTACGATAGTGTGGATAAGAAGCTAGAGATACCGAGATAGCTGGATGCGAAACGGACCCAAAAAAATGAGGCGACTTGGCCAAAAAAAAGACGTTGACCTCGCTGAGATTGAATTAAAATTCGAACGGTATTCACTCGAATAGCTCGAGTTTCGAGTGCGGAAAAACCGAGAGCAACTTCACAACAATTCAATGAAAATCTTAGTTTCGAAGACATAAATAAATTGAAAAACAATAGAAAAATTCGAGTATGTCAATTGCATCGAGTCCAGTGCCCGGAAGACGCTACAGGAAAAAGCGAGTACGAGAAACAACAATGGAAATTTGGTTGAAGTTGTACTCCTCTTGTGCAGGGATCCTGCTTTTGAGGTCGAAAAGCGCATATGCATCGGCAAGAGCAATATAAACTACAATCAGCCCCAGTGGCCTCCAATTTGGAGAAGAGTACTCAAAAAAGCTCCAGAATATCTGCGGATAAATTTTACCCTACATGGATTTTCCTCTCAGGGTTAGAAATGCCATAAGCACCTTATGCTACTCTCTTGAGCCGTGATTGCTCTTAGGAGCTCCCGTGAGAAGGGATTTTCCAAGTGTGAGTGTTCAACCTGGGGCATTACTAGTTAAAGTCTATCTGAAACCCCATTAGCGGGAGAACGGCAGCAGTTCACCGGGGTTTTCCCGGACTTCTGCTGTGGTCCTTCTGTAAATTTGGGGAAATAACTACGTATGTAGAACCATAGCTTGCATATATGAAATCTAACAATTACCTATTGCATACATTCAAAATGAAGCTTTTGGTTCCTATTTAGTCAAAAGTCGGAACGTTCTAACAAATACGAACAATACAGCAATGAAGGAAAAATATGAAATGTTATACGGCTTCCTTTTGAATCCGGTTAATCAAATTTTTGGACCGCTTCCTGGATCATTACTTGAATTAACCTCCTAATAGAGATTTTCCCTAACTATAGTGGATGAACACCTACACCATAACACACCCCATTTTTGGAAACCTTGGGGGTAGAGAGGGTTTACAAGCTTCCTCATTGACAATCACGATGACATAAGCAACGCTTCCATCAAAACAGCACTTTTCTTACTTGAAATGTACTGAACTATAAGAAAAAGCTACAAATGTTGACAGTTCGTATCTTTTAATACTACTATTCCTCACTGAGTCATGCATTCTAGGGGATTACGGTAATCATCTCCGGAATAAGATAATGTGCTCGAAAGAAGTGACAATGACTAATGCATACGACGAGAAAAAAGCGACAATGACTAATTCCTATCCATTTCACGCAATTTCCGTGTGACATTTCCGTTTGTGGCGAGGAAGCGGCTATTCACACACAAACACCCGCAGAGTTGTACTCTAGAAAATAACACTCAATTATTGCACGTGACACTTTTTTTATTCCAGACGGGGGGTAGAACTCATGCAGATGTTATTGGCATGAAAAATTGGTTTGGAGCGATGGTAAACATGTTATTCGACAACTTTTACAAGTGCTCGGGTGCAAAAACGAATTAGACATAGGCAATTAACCCATCGAGGGTGTTCACATTCTCCGGGTGATTTTTGGATAATTTGGGGCTTTTTATTTTTATTTGGAGACCTGTATAGCGTAAGTGTATGGAACAATAGAACCAAATGCAGTAGCATCTATGGGAAGAACAATCTGTAGAACCGCGGGCACATGAACAAAAAAGAAAAAGGGCAGAAAAGCAGAAAAAAAATTTTAAAAAATTATAAAAATTACAGTAGACTCTACAGTATTCCTCTACAGTATGTACAGTATTCCTCAGAAAGATGGATGGATTTTTTTATTATGGAAAAGCTGTGGGAGCTATGGCTGCAGAGAGAGAGAGAGAGAGAGAGAGAGAGAGAGAGAAAGAGAGCATGCCCCATGTTTGAGCGCCAAGTAGGTCCCACAGCGATTCTGCGGCCGCGACGCGTAATCTGCCTATCCTTTTGACAGGGGCAGTGGATCTTCTCCTTCCTAGCCTGTCTCCCAGCGTCTGGGGTCGGCGTTTCTCGTGCGAATGCGCCATTTCCTTCGGTCGAACACATCATCCATATTAAGCCTTTGTTATCACATATTATCTTCAATCCTGTCTAGCCACCAAGGCTTCACAGAGACAGTAGATCGCTGGTCAAAAAACATGAGCTGCAAGTCTTCTGAATTTGTTGAGCATTTCTCAAATCCTGCACCTTTCCTCTGTTCCGGAATTTCCATGATGATTTCAAAAAGCATTTCTTATAATTACATGGATCCAGAAATATTATTACATTACTACCTATTATAAGAAAAGAACTTGGACCATCAGCTGACGAAACAGCACTTGCCAACGAGATTCCAGGAAAGCCTCGTGATGCCTCTGCGTCTGCTTACATCGTTATCTGCTTTTTTCTTTGATGATGTGGCCAAGGATTAGCCTGAATAAGATGAATAAAAAATTCCAACTATGTTAAACTCTAAAATCCCCGATTTTTTGCCTTTACTACTTTTATACCTTTGATATACGTTCTGGTTGTGGGAACAGGATCTCGATGGGGGACCTTTCACATTCTGTAGCAGGAGAGCGGCTTTATGATCAGCCTGGAGGAGATATAGAAATGTTATCTGGTTATTTAGCGGGTTGAGAAAGCAGAATTCTATTGACTTGTGATTGTTGATTTAGTCTTTCTTTGGAGCACCTTTGAGTGTATTCAAATAAATAAATAAATAAATAATAAATATACATATCTAGCTGATGAACTGGACAGAAATGCTAATAATAACCCTGAAGATGAGCTCACTTAAGTAGAGAGAGGAATTCTATAGTAAGTGCATTCATCTGAACATTCGACCAGAATTACTTCTACTCTCAGGTTCCACGAAGCGATTACGTCACTCCTCCCACATGCCTCACCGTCACCTATCAAGAGTCGTGAGAATATTGAGGTTAGACACATTACGGAAATGAAAACAATATTGATCCACTAGTAATATTCACTGCGGACTATTTAGAGTCGTGAAAATATGTTGTTTCTCAGACAGATAAGTGCCTCTACAAGGGCTTTTTGTTATTTAAGGTGTATATTAACACAAAAACAACGCAGAGCAGCTTCCTTGTTTTTCTAAGGGCGAGGAAAAGAAATGAGGGGTTTCATCTCCTAGGAATTGTGGTTGATTGTTTTAGTTCCTACATCAGATTCATATAATTCATTTCATAGGATCATTTAGTAATATTTTACTCTATGAAAAACCCAAAATTCTTAGCTCATAACAAAGACAGCTATATAACCAGTACATCCAGCGGCATGGACCTGCTCAGGCAAAAACCTTCAACTATGCTAAGTAGCGCGAGAGTCCGAAGGTCGAAACTTTCTTATGAGACTTTTCGAAATGAAATTTCTAAAGAACATGGTGCTTTCTGAAATCGAGGTAGAGTTTTCTGGAAAGGCCGGGAAATTCTGGTGAGTCGAGAACCTTTCCAAACCGCAGAAGAGTGTAAATCCTCTGTACTCAATCCTCACAAAACATAATGTATAAAAGGAGAGCTCCCTCAGCCCGACTGAAGAAATCGTCAACAAGGTGGACACCGATGACCTCAGTCAGAAGCCCAAGATCCCTAAGTCATTGCACGTTTGCTAGATTATCTTCCTGGCTAGCACGTGCTTTAGTTTAGCCGTATTATTTTTGATAGTACTGAATTTGAAGTAATGCATGACTACAAATCCGGCGAGGAGACCAAGGCATGCGGAAAAATCACAGAAACCCTGAGTACTTCGTTTTCACCAAGTAAGCTGATACATATATCCTTTTTGTAAAGTAATGTCTTTTTTGATGTAATGTTTTCATGGCACACCTTATGGTGTATTCAAATAAATAAATAAATAAATAAATAAATAAATAAATAAATAAATAAATTAACTAATGTTCCACATTGTACCAGTTATAAGGCGAAACTAAAAGTCATTGACTTCTCTCAGGAAAATGGTGCATACTCTTGTGTTTTTGATTGTGGTTAACAAATTATTGCACAAAATCTATAATACATCGCAGTTCATTGAAGTATATACGAAAAAGTGACGGCTCCAAAAAGTGCTTGGGCCACAATTGGCCCACAACTGACGTGAGCGTATCTATAGACATCTACAGCCACTGACATATGGCATTCTCAGCTTGATTCTCAAAGCACATGAAATCATTGATTGTTGTCCTATTTTCTAGTGGGAAAATTTCCCTAAACCACAATGGATGAAAATTTGTTATCGCAGGTCCAAAATCGCCATAATTCTTTTCTGTCCTATTTCTAAATTCCATGATAATCTAAATTCACGTTAAGTACTTTGGACCTGCCATCAACGTTTATCTAATTTTAGGACCTACGTGTCCTTTGCCGCCAAAAGAGCATGTTGATGTAAGCTCATGGGGAGGAAGGAATTAGCACACATTTGTCTGAGACAGAGATCACTTAGGAATTGTTCCCACCGCTATCGCTGTCAAGTGCGCAGAGTATGCATGGATTTTCCGCATGATCTGTCATAACTCTAATTCCACAAAGGTGAACGTCTAGGATTTATGCGTCTTATCCGTAGAAGATCAGCACCAGAAACATGGACTCTGTTTATGAGCGGTACTGATAATACAATGGAGTTAATGTTGAACTCGAGACAGTATAGAAAATATAACAAATTACATTCTGAGCCTGAGAGCATAATGAAAATGTGATTAGGATTAAGGGAAGATCAAAAATAGGATTAAGATTATGATTAATTGCTCGATGTCTGCTTTTTTGTTATGTCTACATTGAGAATGTTCTTCTACGTATTTCTAACATTTAAGTATAGATTCATCCTAAAGGTCAAAGGCGCTGTGCGAGGAGGGGGGGGGGGGAGGGGTGGACAGAATTCAGTTTATTTTATGTTCTGAGCCATAAGGGGTGGGGAAATCATGGTCCTCGTTTCAACTCGGGTCGGTATAACAAAATTGTTGGGATGTGGTAACCAATATGACACCGAATATTCGAATTTTCGAACATTTTGCACCGTCAAATATTTGATTTTCGAATGAACAAATGTATGAACCAGCGGATAGTCAATTTAATTTTATTCAGTTCGATCGAGACCCTACTGCTCCAACATGGAGTCCCTTCACCTGTGTTTATACTTCATGGCGAGGCTACCGTCGCGCCCGTGCAAGCTGTTCAGAAAGTTGATCCCGCGCGGAAAAATTTGCAACTAGTTGTCGTCTGTAGTGCTTGGCGGTTATACTGGCGACGCGACGTAGCAAATCCTCATCACATGCTGTTTATACTTTCCTTTAAAAATAACGCGACGAAGCAAAATTGCTTCGCATCTGTCAGCGCGCGCACTGCGATGATTTTGTCTATGAGAAGAATACCAGTGAGACGTCAAATGGTTCGACGGCTTTGCGCAAAATCATCGTTACTTGTCGCGTGGCGCGTTTTTGGCCCCAACGCTGCCTCGCGATCAAGTTTAAACAGAGCCATAGACGAGCTTCTATAAGTTGGGCGGTTCATCACCCTACTGTATGCTTTATCTGCTGCCACACTCCTCATGCAGCGTAGCGCTTTCCTTCGCGTGACGACAATGGATTAGATGCGCATTGATTGAAAGCAGGCAACAGCGGCGACGGCGTCTCGCACTCTACCTATCAATACACATCTAAAGCATTGTCGTCACGCCGCAGCGGTGAAAAGCGCTGTTCTCTAAAGGGAGTGAAAAAACAGCCTTAGTCTTGTCAATTTTTTAGGAATGGTCCGCGTGATTGGAATATTCCTAGAATAACTATTGGAGGAAAAAAAGAAATTTAAAAAAAGATCAGCCAAATTATCTCCAAAGAGGAAATCAGAACTATGTTTATGTAAACAACGTGTCGTCACAAAGGAAAAATTTCCGCCAACTATGGAGCGTAGACCCTCTCTGAATTGTTTTACAGATCATATGGTCGTAGAGCTGCCCCATCCAGAAAAAAAGCAGACGCACATCTAATGACTCGTATAGTGACGTGAGTGTCTCCATAGCCTCCTAGTGCTTGTCAATTACTGAACTGAATAAGACACCAGATGGCTTTTCATTAAAGCCTTACTACGCGATTTTTTGTCTGCTGACGAGAAAACAAGTACGTGGGCTCTGCGACTCACCAGTAGCGTGACTCATGAAAGTTCCTAGGAGAAAAACCTTCGCATATGATTCAAAATAGACTAGCTTCTAAGCAAAGAACACTGCACTTTCGCATGGGATTTTCTACAGGGACTGATTTAATAACATCAAATGGCAGAAAAGTAATAAAACACCAACAATCCAGGTGTTTTCTACCTTTAGTAGGTGGACATTCCATTGACATTCTCGTACTTGAAAAGCAGTAAATGGTAGAAAAGTGCTAAAACATCAACAACCTCGACATTTTCTAACTTTAAGAGGGAGACATTTCATTAATATTTTCGTACTTGAACTAGAATTGACTTCTAAGGACCGAAGCAAACCTTCAGAGGCAGTATCTCAGTTAGGGATCGATTTTGAGAATTTAGGTTCAGGAGAATCTTTAGGCGACGTTTATCACCATGGTATATATACGTGTTTTTCCACAAAGGTCCCGGAAGCAACCATTTTGAACCCCTTTCTTTTTGGAGAGGTTGGGTGCCCGTTGCACGACAACTACCACAAGGAGTTGCGTAGTTGCGGCATGCAGTAACAGCAACCGTTGGCTCCTAACGGAAATGTAACTCAAAGTGGTAGCTGTCGCAGAGTGCACCTACAGTCCTCCAAAAAGGTGCTGAAAAAGGAATTTGTTCATGGCAGAAAAACAGGTATACCATTGCGATTAGTGTAACCTTGAATTTTTCTGATGTAGAATCTTAAATTCAATTCTGACAAGGGAAGTGCAAGAGGCCATATTCGAAAATCGGGATGAAACCTATCTGGCTTGAATCTTTGTTGGAGAGGGTGTTGCAGTATATATTTTGTTACTGCCCTCGGCTTCAAAAAACAAAAATCCCACCACAGTACTATATGCGTTGCAGCACTAGTCCGTCAGCGACGAGGTGGCCGAGTGGAGAGGATGCGGACTGATAGGCAGGAGGTCGAGGGTTTGGATCCCGTCATTGACACTCGTTTTGCATTTTTGTTTTTTATTCCTCCTATGTTATTGAAATCAATTTTGGAGGGCTAGAAGACAACACTTGTCTTTACTGACGTACTAGCTATAGAATAACTACTATGCTATGAACGTAGTTTAGTGATCGTACAGCTTTCCCTCGAGTCGCTAGAAAATTGTAAAATTTTCATTCAAAACAAAAAAAAAGGATGGTCAATGAGAAAGCATTTACTGGCAGCAACGGTGCACACAGACAATGAAGTGTTCAAAGCAAAAGCGGTGAGAACAATACGCGCAGACAATGAAAGAAATTCTGCTACAATCATTACAGTCGCATTCACTGCAGAGAGGTTCGAACATTATGAACCGAGTGGGAAAGATTTTGAGTTACAGTCGTGAAAAGTGACTGCTACTTTATAGCTAATCGAGGGAGAAAAGCAGGTTTTATATAACGTAGTTATTCCGTGCCTAGTGCGTCAGTAAGGATAAGTATTATCTTCTAACCTTTTAAATTTGATTTCAACAACACAGGGGGAATAAAAAAATGAGAGAGCAAAACAGGTAGGTGCGCATGACGGGGTTCAAACTCTCGAGCTGACAGTGCAGCATCCTCCCCACTCGGCCACATCGTCGCTGACGGACGAGTGCTGCAGCGCATATGGTACTGTGGTGGGATTTTTGTTTTTTGGAATCGAGGGCAATAATGAAATATATACTGTAACACCCTCTCCAACAAAGATTCAAGCCAGATAGGTTTCATTCCGATTTGCGAGTCTGGCCTGTTGCACTTCCCTTGTGAGACGAGAAAGCGTCTTTGGGCCAAAATCTTAAGCTGCTAATAAATAGTGGATCTCTCGAATGAAGCGGAATTTTTTTTTATCGCCGGCTTTTTTATGGACTGTATAAGTTCTATTAGTATGGAGGTGGAGAATTTGCAGAATGATCCATATCCATGAGACACACTGCAAATCTATGAGACTTTTGAGTTTTACGCTTCTAAAATATTGTGGCTTTGAAGAAAACTTGTAAGAAAGCCATACATATTTCTTTAGAATACCATCAGCTCACCAATTACCCTGTTGCGGTTGAACAGCAAAGGTCAGAAACGCTATAAATGGCATAGAGCTGGAACCTAGTTAAAGTTGCAAAGGCAACTAAATTGGCGTCCAAGCAGTTGGTCGTTCAGCAGCTGCAGAAATTCCGACTTCGCTAGACATCTGCTACAAAGTCATATGAAAAAGCTGGCCTCCCTGTTAGCTTCGTCGCGCTGCAAATTTACAAGCCTTTTATGGATTACCAGATCCTTTTATGGATGACCAGATTCATGACCAAGGGGTGAGGAACTGCCCTTCCTGGTGAAGACGACCACTGCGGATCCCCGCAGTGGTCGTTTTCACCGGGAAGGGCAGTTCCTCACCCCTTGGTGGACTTTCCCACGTTCATTATGTGTACGGAGTGCGCTATCCATTTCCGCCGCCTCCAGAATTTGTGACTGGATATTTTCCAGAGTCAGTTCAGACGGCTCAGGGGTTAGGAGTTCAGCATTTGGCTCGATTTATTAAAAGAAAAACCTCAATTCGTTTGATTCATTAGAAAACATTTGGAACATCTGTAAAATTTATATGAATGTTGTCAATTACAGGGCTAATTTCGGGCCAAACAGCTGATCTTCGACTAAAGGGCGTGGGTTTTCCGCTCTTCTGGAGACAGAAATCTCACGCATCACGTCACCCGCAGCTGAACTGGACTCAGTTTCATTATGTCGCGCGCTCGCGGGCTCACACTTGTTGTTTGGGCGAACCTCAAATTGAAATTTTACGCATAACAGCGCCCTGCTTAGGACACTTCCTGGTGCAGTTGGGGTAGTGGGGCGCTGAGTATAAGCTACCATGCAAAAACAATGGTGACTTTCAGTGGCGGAAATGAAATGAAGTAATGAGTCCGGCATCGTAAAAAAGATGGGGGGAGTAGAGGACGGAAATAATAGCTGGAGAATCGCCAAAGGGTGAAATGGAGCTGAAGAAAAGGGGGGGGGACTTGGTATCGGTCGATAATATGACTTGTCCTACACGTTCTGATTTGTTTGCACTTCAGTAACTAATGTACGTTAGATGAGCTAACAAGTCAGGGAGTTCTGGACGTGTCAGAGCTAACAAGTCAGGGCGTTCTGGACGTGTCAGAGCTAACAAGTCAGGGCGTTCTGGACGTGTCCGCGAACAAGTCAGAACATGTAGGACAAGCCAAGTCATCGAGTTTTGTTAGGTGCCCCCCCCCAACTCCAATTTGACCTGAGACCACTCTGTTTTGATCTATCCAATCTAATCAATCTAGGCTCCCATCTTCTTCATTTGTCATTCTCAATCCTATTTATACCCCGTTCTCCACAGTATGTTTTATTCTTGCTGCTAATAAATGTCCTATTCTTTTCTTCCTGTTCCCAGACTCAACAACTGCCGATCAGGACCACCGACGGCTTACAGAATGTACCAGATCGCCTAAGACTACGGCATAATGCAACAGCAGATGCAGCTCCTTCGGCACCAGCAGTAGGAAACCAGCGGCAACTTCATGCGTCTGCTCAAGAAGATCGATTTGGATTACAGCGAAAAGTCCAAATTGAACAGGAAAGATGAGTGCATCGCTATCACGAACGAGCTCGCCTTGTACCAAAACCTCTGCGGGTTTTGACCTACGTGGTCGGGTTGTTGAGGCACCTTATAAATCCTCAAGAGCACAGATTTGATGTTAGTGGTCCACTAGCTCTACTACCGCGACCGCAACTAAGGTTACCTTATCTGTGATTCCGCTACTTTTTTTGAGTGTTCGAACCGGGTGAATGATTTCCTGTAAAAAGAGGATGCGTTGGAGGGGGTAAATCGCTGATATCTTTGATTTTCCAGACTCTGACGAAGGCGACAACTCCGAAACGTTAGCCTCAATGAAGATCAATCTATCTTGGCTAACAAGTGTAGGAATCACAGCAAAAACAGCAAGCGAACGTACAAACTACTACTCGAAACATTGCAAGAATTAATGTCAACACCTGTCAACAAAATGGCCCTCACCTTTCTCCTTCAACGTAAGGGGCCCGCTGGAATCTGACCGTGTACACGTTGTGGCTGGAGCAAAGTGATGCATTAGACTTATTCGAATACTAGACGGCATACCCGGCTTCGCTCGGGTGTTTTACAACCCCGGCTTTCTCACATTGATGAGAACAATTGCCATTGCTGGTAAAATCATTGGAAATACCCATAACTTTGGTGGTGAGCACATTAGCGATGCTCAGGTACAGGGCATTCCCCTCCGAGTGAACATCGCGTTGGAGACACGCGCGCGAGCTGATCCATTCCATAGATCAAAATCTCAATCGAAAGGTTACGTGGGAATGGTTTTTAGCGGTTCGGACGCAGCCTTTCAACTGAGAATTTGATCTGTGGAATGGATCAGCGAGCGCGTGTCTCCAACACGATGTTTACTGGAGTGAAAGCCCTGTAACGCTTCCCCTAAAGTAATCCCGTAAGCGAAACGTCAGTGTCAGTAAAGTTATTTCGATGACAAATTCGTGGGAAACAGTTGCCATATTCGTGCTTAGATGTTTAACGTGTTCGATTGATCCAGTAAGCACATTTTGCCAATTTTCAGAAGCAGGAAAAGAACAGAAGACATTAGTGAACCGATATATTCTGCAAAACAATTGCCGTATTTGTGTTCAACGTATTGAAAAATCCCAGTAGACACGTCTCAACCGATCCATGAGCGAAAACAGCGAAAAATCAATAAAACCGATAGGTCGATATTTTGTGCAAAACGGTTATCATCAATTTGTGTTCAGCGTACTGGAAAACCACAGTACACATGTCTTTGACTGTCCCCAAACGAAAATGGAAAAGATCGATGAAATCGATAAATCGGTAATTCGTGCGGAATGTTTGTTGTATTCGTGTTCAGCGTATTGACGAACTCCAGTAGACATCTGTCTGCCGCCCCATGGGCAAGAATGGCGAAAAATCAATAAAATCGATAAATCGATACTTTCGTGCAAAGCGGTTGCCATATTCGTGTTCAGCGTACTGAGATACCCCGGTGTACGTGTCCCCACCAACCCTTGAGCAAAAAAGCGAAAAGTCAACAAAATCGATAAATCGATATTTTCGTGCGAAGCGGTTGCCATATTCGTGTTCGGCGCATTAGGAAACCCCAGTGTACGTGTCCGCACCAACCCTTGAGTAAAAAAGCGAAAAATCAATAAAATCGATAAATCGATATTTTCGTGCAAAGCGGTTGCTATATTCATGTTCAGCGCATTAAGAAACCCCAGTAGACATATTCTCATCGACTCCTGGGGAAAAATAGCGAAAAATCAATAAAATCGATAAATCGATAGTTTCGTGCAAAATGGTTGCCATATTCGTGTTCAGCGTATTGAGATACCCCAGTGTACGTGTCCCCACTGACCCCTGAGCAAAAATAGCGAAAAATCAATAAAATCGATATAATCGATAAATCAATCGATATTTCCTGGAGGAAAGTAGCCTAAAACCTCCGCCGGCCTTTGATGGGTATGTGTGCAAAGTTTGGTCCCGATCGGTTAACCCTCCGCGATTTCTATAAGGAACATACATACATACACACACACACACGCACAGACATTCTACTTTATATATACAGATTCGACTTCAAATAAACTGAAATGTGCGCCCAAAAAAGGGAAAAGGGATTTCGGCGGAAATAGAGAAGTTGTGGGGTCTTCGCTTCCTTAAAAATAAAAGTGTGCGGAGAGTCCCTTTCGAAAAAAAGTAAAACAAATCAACATAGTTATCTGCAGTGAAGTAAATGAACTCAATTATAGACCAATTATACTATATCCGAGCACCAGAAAATAGGATCTGTTTACATCGGATAAGTGGCGTGCGTCCCACGCACCTCCTTAGCATAAGTAGTCGTGCCCTAATGTTGTTGGTCTGCGCATCCCTGTCTGCAGTCTCGCCATCATTATGTAGTAGTACCATAATTGATTAATGTATTAGTCTGGGAAAATTGGTACGATCACCGCATAATTAGGGAGTTCGAATATTTTCATGGTGTCTGGGTAGAATAGGCGTATACATGGCTGCAATAACCCATACTAGCACTGTTGGTCTCGGTCTCAGTCTATGAGCTACCCCTCATCTGTAATTAGGGTCTCCGTCACTCACATCCCACTGCACTAATATTTTCTCGACAATAATGCTTCTCTGGAATCCTCCCTGAGACAACAGATTATAGAGTTTCCTTAATGGTTAGCTAGTTTTCTTGACAGATGACGTAAAATATGATGTACAACTATCAAAAAACCCCTGATTCGCCACTGCGGCGACGATTTTATCGTGAGCGGCGCGGTCGCGCGGCGTTCTTTTCGAGGCCGCAAAAACACCCCCTTTGCTGCCTACTGTAATTCACAAACTGTCATGGCATTGGTTCCTCCTTTTCTCCTTTGCCAACAAGTAATTCACAGAAAAAAGTGCTTGGTTCACTGGTCCACAAGAGCTCAAGATAGAAATGACTGGAAGACATGCTACGCTTCGCAACAAGGCCACCGCCACGTCTGAGAAGCGGATCGACCAAGTAATCAAGTAAACAAGTAAGTAAGCAATTCACAGGCTGTGTTCAGGCGAGATTTTCACTATTAGTATCCCAAACTAACACGGTGTCCACCCTTCCATTCCAAGGATTTTCTGGAAGTATCTTAAATCTTGTGTAAGTCTCTTGATTACGATTTGCAATAACCGGTCGCTTTCTCCAAGTTTCGGGAGGTCAATTAACACCATTCCTTTTGCTTGAATTTCAGCAGAAACTTTGTTCACATCGCCATTTTCAACCACTCAGAAAACAGGAACTCTTAGGGTCCTGAGGGGAAAATCTACGCGTTCACAATGAACACGTCGAGGATTGCCAGATATTTTTGGAAAAAAAAAAGAAATTTCTGGATCGATACTTCCTTCGAACGATACATACAGTGAACGGCAATGGCGGTGGCCCATGCACGGCCACGAGAATGACGCACCGCTACCGCGCCGCGCGCCTCGGGATCGGTGTTGTTTGACGCCGGAACGCTACTTCTATGCCCCTTTCTAACGGATTAGGTCGAAAATCTTTAGAATCGGGTATAAAAGCTGTCAGAAATGGACTAACAGCAGTAGAAACATCGGTTACGGCGCGGTTGCGCGACTTCCTTCTCGAGGCCGCGGACTCTGATAACTGTGCAGGACGAACGTAGACCAAACGGCGTAATGGTTCGAGTAGAAACCCTAGCAGCAATGGTTGCCAGTTGCTGCCATCCTCACTCGATTGCTGCTCAATCTGTCGGCCCTTTGGCAGCAATTGGAAAGGACTACGACATTTTTTTTTCAGCTTTCAGGTAGTGAGGCTCTGGGGACTCCTAAAAAGTCCATTTCCCCAGACGTTAACGTCATCGGGAGTTTTGTAATCGGCAATTTACTGTCTCGCAATGTTACCAGTAATAAATTTGCACTGTGTGGGCCGTCGCTGCTATATATGGCCTCATTAATTTTGTATAATAAATATTGCAGACGTTTTTGTCAGGACATTAAAATATCCCCCACAACAGACAAGTCCCGTGCTCAAACGGGATCATAATGGGCCCCTGGGGATGGCTTAATGGGATTTGCACACACGTGTCGCTACGTGGCGATGCTCGCATCACGAGCGATCTGCTCGCACAAAGAGAACCTATACTTCGGCACTTAGCGAGAACTCCATCGGGAGTTGGGGTATTACTCATAATCTCACTCGTATGTGGGCGCACGTACGTACTCAGACATAAGAAAGTGAGGGCATCGCAAGTGCAGGGATTGGGGTCTTGAAGACGTTGTGGCCGGCTGTCTGTCTGGAACAATGATGCATGCTTCTCGGAAACTGCGCCGCGGCCGCAGACTGGCCATTGCCGTTGAGAAACGACTACGATACCATAATGAGGGCCCGTTCTAGTCCAATACTTGGAACAAGTCTGCTCTGGAGATAAATGGAGAGCCACTAGCGATCCTAACAGCGAAAACTCACGCGTAACTGCTCAGTTTCCGAGCATACGAGTAGGGCATCCTTGGTTTGACATTTCGCGCACGCAAATAAGCAATGGGCTTCCGGAGAAGAGTGAATTGCAAATATGGTAAGTAGAAAGTGCCCATACTAAACAAGAAGAAGTTGACGGAAGTAAAGAAAACGATGGTTGTTTTCATACATTTCAAGCATGCACTTGTCACTTGTCACTTGTATGTCTTGTCACTTGTCAAATTTTACCAGAGGGCCAATGGGTTTTCGACTTTTTTTTGCTAAGATGGATGCGTTGCAAGAAAAAACCCAGTCTTCGGATGCTAAGATGCATGTGTCTGCTCTTTGACGCTTTCATCTCTGGATGACTTTTTGAAAGATAACGTTCAGTGCTCAATGGATGCAGGGGAGAATGTGAAGGTTTCCTAAAATTATTCCATGAAGTGGATTGGAATTTGGTATCTGTTGATTTCTCACACCTTTTTTCTATTAGATTGGTGGAATTTCGGGCGGTTTTCCTTTGTCAAATTTATTTTTTCCACAACTTTAGTGAATTTAGCCTTGGTAAGTGGTTAAAGAGCTGTGAGTAGTGGATACCACTAGCGATTCTATGAGCTTTTCCTAGTTCTTGGTGCCTTCTGAGGCCGAATTACAGCGTGGCCGTGGCCAGCCACATTTGGTCATCCAAAAGTCGGAAAAAAATGCTGATTTCAGCAGGAAAATGGCAATATCGTGCAAAATGACATTCATAATCGTGCTCAGCACCTCAAACAACCGGTTATGTAAAGTTTCAGAAAGTTGTGCAAGATGCGACACCTACCGTACACCTACCGTAATCCTACTAAAATGGGGCTATTATACGAATTTGATGCGTTTTCAGTGTACAGCACCTAAAATAATTACTCTATGCGAAGTTTCAGCAAAATTTTTCCTGAAGATTCTGGCCACATTTGGCCGCCCTTCAAAACGCGGCCAAATGTGGCCGCTTTCGTGGCCATTAATGGCTGGCTACATGGCGCCGGAATTATGTACGTTTTCCACCACCCACCGTAATTTCCCCATGACCTAGGTATGATACAAAATGAATGCGATATTTGTGTTCAGCACATCGAATAACCTCTACATGCGAAATTTGAGGGAATTCGGTGAGATACCTCATCAACAGTATATGTGTCGGTGGCCAAATCTGACCGGCCAAAGGTCGCTGGCCGCGGCCACGCCGGAATTCGGCCTCTGCACAGAATTTGGAAAAATGCGACGCAAAAGGAGAGAATACCATTTTTATGCCGTTTTGTTTGACAATTTCTTTCTCGAAAATAAGTTTCTTTAGCTAAAAAACTGAAACGATACAAACAATTTGCGTAAGTAATTCTCGGTTACGGTATACAATGTATAATTCAAATTTATGTGATGCCACAATAGCATGCAGATCTAGTCGTAATATCATCAATTTTCGCACTTGCAAACTTTCGCTATCTCGCCGTGAGATAAACGTCGGACCTCGCAAAAACAATAATACGTTCTATGGATAGTGCAAGTTCTTGTCGACACGAAAAATTGCAAAATGAAGGATAGATTTAAGAGCGACGGCGCATTTGGTACACGTGTTTTTGTATGATAATTTATGTATATTTGGAGGAGAGTGTTCTCTTGCCAATAAACATAAATCAAACGACAAGATGATAGGTTTACAGAAAGTGCAAGCAATTTCCCGGGAAAATTCAGGGCGCACGTCATGCCCAGAAGTCAATATTTGAACCAGCATGGAGTCGCCTTAGGGTGTAAATTGTGGAGCGTCTGCTTGCAGTAATAGTAAGGAAGACGGGTCCATTTCTAAGTCCTGAATTGTCCGGAAAGGGATGACCACAGTCAATAAACAAAAGAAAATTTGCAGAAAAAACATATTTAGAAACTGTCAACTTCGTGTTGAACGTTAGGGATAAAATATGGAAAAGAATATTTTTATGACTCCTTCAAGACCTACATAATAATAGTCTTGCCTTGGTGGCAGAATTGCAGACCCACGTCAGGCTCCTCAACGTAGAAAGTGCGATGGAACCCTGCAACTTCAAAATTTTTCCCTCGAGACAATATCCACAGCTCTAGAAATGAAGAGACATCCACAGCAAAAAAAAAGAAACTCTCAGTTGAAATGACTTCATCCTCCAGACAAGAAGTTACTTTGCTGTGAGAAACATGGTTCACGTTCTGTACGAAAAACATATGATCATAACAACTTGTCATGGGAAGTGGAGTTGTCTTAAGCTGCTCGTATTTTTGCCTCACAATATCATGGGATTTGCCGGGATCTAGGGATTTGTTTCCCAAGAATTCAAGGATTTGTCTTTGCAGGTTGAGCGCTACAAGTGTTTCCGCTTTTGCAAAGAATATGTTAAAAATATGTATGACGAAAGGAATAAAGGTGAGTGAGCATTTTAACTTTATGAAGGTGGTAGAGAGGTCTCCTTAACCACCTTTCCTCACCTTTTTTGGGCTATTAAGCAACAAAGGGTTCCATGGATTGGTGGAAGACTCCAAAAATATTCCACTTCGGCTGAGTAGACAACATACATACATTTACATGAAATGAGCAGTATAGCAGGTGAAATATAGATAAAATCAAACGGTAAGACGAATGAATCTCTGTGGATATAACTCTCTATATATGGTAACGTTATATAACGTGAAATAAAAAGATAAAAATTCATGTAATATTTTAAAAAATACTGCATCACGTTGGTGCATAACTATTTCTCTTTTTTCACTACCTCTTTTCATTAAATGGTCCACATGGATTTCTTCTTACCGAACACATCTGAGTCTCCATCGATTCAAAAGACCAGTAGCTATTCTACTCGACTCTTCTTTCGCGTCATAAGACCTGGGCCAAATCAAGTGTGTTATGGCCAAAAATTGCTGGTACGCCAAAGTTTCTGGGAGTGCTTGGATTTCAGCTAGGTCAACCTTTGATTTTTCCATAGACTTAGATCAAGCTAACAACTTTTATGACTGTGAAACAGGAACGCAAACCTAACAGACAGCATAATACCTCGAGTGCAAAGCCTATGAATCCCCCCCTCTCCTCCTAGTGACTGCCATCCTCTTTGCAGTCACTACTCAGTTACTGCTGAAAAGAGAAAGGTTTGAGCAGCAATCGAGGGGAGAATGGCATCAGCTAGGGGGAGGTGTTCATAAGCCTCGAATTCGATGTATGGCGCTGGTCGGGCTGCGTTTCTTCAGGAAATTTATCAGGAGATTAGCTGAGTGGAACAGGGCAGACAATTAGCATATGCTTTATCTTTTATCATAGTTCCGATAGAAGCGAAACAGTAACAAATTCAGGAAAACTAGGAAAACTATGGTTTACGAAAGGAAAGCATGAATCATGGAATATTCAAAATTGTTTAAGAAGTTAAAGAAAATACAACACAACACTTTAGGCAGTTTTTCTTTGCCTTATCTTAGTTGTACATGAACGCTTTAACCTCGCATTTTTCAAAAAACCACAGCTAACGGCTAACTCGAACCAAACTCGGAGGAAGTTCAGCGACCAACTGCAGGTCAAAGTGTAGCGATTTGTGAGCACCAACAAAAAGCGAAGTTACGCGTGAGTGCGAGATCGCATTTCCCGAAAGCAATTTAGGCGTGACACGACGCACTCACACCCAGTCCCTTCGGCGAAAGTTAGTTGTTCCTTCTTTGTTCAAGAAAGAAGACTGTGACAGCTCTTATATTAGACTCAAGTGGAAATGCTCGCACACACACTTTGCAGAGATATTTACTAGAGAAAATCTCGCTTAGAATTTTATTGACTACAAACACAAAGATCCTTCAAGGATCCCATACACAGTGAGTTTAAAAAAATCAGAACTGAATAAACATAGAACAGTGTGTTGGCGAATAATGCATTGGATGTAATCGAGGTGCAGATGTTCAAACTCGTAGAAGTCTAAAGCAGGATTGTAAAGAAAAAAGAGCTATGTAGCTCGCTAAAGGAGGAAATTGGCTAGCTTCTTATTTTGTTATTAAATTAATTAACCTCATTCGGACTTCGGTCTTTCCAGCTTTCTTTCGAAGCATATCAATCATAACAAGCTCGAGCTGATATGTTTTGTCCGAAATAAATCTTTTCCAGAACGACAAGGACAAAAATCAGCATTGCACAGCTGCTCTCATCTGTTTCCGAGACATTTTCCGTGCAGATTCATGTCAATTTTTCTCTAAGTGCACTTTTATGCCATTATTCATCTGTTTCACCCGACATCTGTCATAGCTCACCTGTGAAAGTGCACAGATATGCGAAACATTTTAATAATTCACACTAGATTCATATGAATATACGCATGAGACATGCGATTCTGTAATGTTTCACGTGCTATTCCTGTCATTCCTTGAAAATATGAATGCGAGAGGACACAGCCTGTGAAAGAAATTACAAGGAAACATGAAAAAAGCAGGTTGCTACTACGGGAAACCGAATCATGTCAGGATTTATACATAGTTCTAGGTTATTTCTGAGGTCTAGCTAACGCCATTAGATACGTAAATTTAGAAAGGTTTTTGATAGGATTCCCAAATATTCAAATGTTCGGAGAAGAAGTCACAGTATTATTTACAGAAAAGAAGGAATCGCTGTCGAACAATGGTTCAGATATTAAACGAAGAATAGGAACAAGATATTGGGCTGGTTTTTCTGAGCATTCAGTGTATTTTCATGAAGTGGACTAGTTGAACTTGGTTTGTTTACCTGTATTCCCCATACAACTATTATCTCTAATATTAAAGAGGTTTTAAAAGTATGTTTCAAAAATTCAAATGAATCCTACCTGGGTAGTAACAGCTGTAATAAAGTATTTTATACTGATAACACTTCCCTTAATTACTACAGTATTAATGACCTACTTTATTACATTGATTACCTTCTCGATAATAGCTATTGTAGTTTCGCCGGTTTTATCTATTTTATAGGTTTGTTTTCCGTCTAAGGGTTGGTGCGAAGCGGAAATCAAACTATTTTTTCCTTCTTTTTTAGTAGTAGCCTCTCTCTCCTTTTTTGCTATTGGTTGTCTCTGGAAGTTAATATCCGCAGTATTTCTTCTTTACATCTAGAGCAATTGCTTGCGCAAGATCTTCTCTAACTCTACGAACTATGCGTAGAGAACAAGGTGCATCCTCCATCCTGGCCCAAATTCGACCTCTCTGAAACAGACATCCACTTCTGCGCTTCCATTTCAAAAGTACTGTCTTCCACTTAGACACTATTAATATCTCCAGCAGGTTGAGTCACTATTGTAGGGGAACCGATGAAGGTGCCGGAGATGTACGCTCTTGTCGAATTGGAGGGTCACATTTCATGAGAAAGAAAAGGAGAAATAGCCGGAATTGGAGACATTGGTCATAATATAAGTAAAAAGCAAAACGAGCACTAGAAGATGGCTATAATAAGCTATTGAACTTGGTTCAAATCCTCGTAAGAAATTGAGTTAAAAAGAAACCTCACAAACTTATTCTCTAACCCAATACACTTGCGCGGAATTACCACTTTTCCTCGAAAATTGTTCATGGATAGCGATCGATATACATCAAAAATTGACGAATGATACTGAAAGCTTATTCAGTGCGTTGTCCAGCAGAATTTCAAAAATGATATGGTAAAGAGTACCCGATTCTACTTTGATCTTCACTACTTGTGATGGTCGAGTAGGTTTAGGTACAACTGCCTTACTTACCCATACAGATAGGCGAATATGAACCGAAGAGACTATGATATTATACCTCAACTGAGCCATATGTAGAATGTCGCACTGTTCAGCAACCTTTGCAGGAAATTTACGCTAAAGTAAAATGAGGTTTTATGTTCGCCAAGCTCAGTAAGAGGGTAAATGTCGCGACCGACACATCAAGGCGACACTACAATACGATACTGCTCCTAACCTTTGCAAAAAGGACCCGCGCGACGCGTTAAACCGTCACAAAGAGCCGCTCTTTCATAACATCCTTAAAATGAAGCCAAGTCCAATTTTTCTTGAAAAGCCAAATTGTGCATTTCATGGCGAGTCTTATGACATATAAACTTTTCAACATCGTGCTTTTTACTATGCAGGAAATACCATTAAAAATGTAGCATTTTGGATTAAGGCGGTCAGGTACAAGGAAGTCTGCTTCAATTTGTAGTGATTTTCTTGACCGGTATAGAGAACAATATTGAAAAATTCATGAATCACTCGATCCGTTGCAATACAGAGAATCCATATACTGAGAAAAAATTGGATATCCTTATTTTTAAGAAAATTACGAAGCACAGACACGTTGCGACGTATTAGTGCGTCGCGCGCGTCCCTTTTGCAAGGAATAGGAGCAGTATTGTACACTAGAAACACCCCCGCTTCACTGGATTCTTTCTTGGAAACTTAGGGGGCTTTAGCACAACGAGAAACAGACTAGAATATGGAGGAGTACTTGTCATGAAGAACTTGCATTAATCATTGGCCTCGGCAGCGAATTGAAATCGGAGCAGATGGTATCGCTTTCCTATTAAATTGGTGACTTGTGATCCATGCAATAGACTAAGTAAGCCTGCATTGGTGATGATGTGTTAAAAATAGGCAGCAGTCTCGCATGCACATTCTCACCAGCGAGATAATATCATGGATGTGTAGATGTTTCGATAAGCTGAACATTATCCTTCCTTTCATTATTTGTGAAGTGGAAATTGTTTTGAATTATTATAGTACGGCATGGCATACAAGTCTCAGAAATTCATTGTTGGAAGGACTACTCCTGCAAATCCAAGGTTTAACTTCTCCCAACGATTACTAGATTGTACAAGTTATATCGGAGATGAGGAGAAACAGCAACGGCAAATGGTAGTGTGAAGAAAACATGAAACGAATGGGAACTAAGGAGATGAAAGCTATAGGAACTGATCAATCAACCGCTTTATGAAAGGAGGGTAGAGGAGTGGAGCATAAGGTCAGGAAGAGCAGTGGCTGGTAACGCTGCAGGTCCATCATGGGCTCCTGATACCAGCTTTATAGATCCGTGAACCTTTCTGGAACTCCTGCTATTGTCAGCCAGACGGTACAGGGTATTCTCTACGAACATCAGTTGAGTTTGAGTCTTAAGCTGGAGGCTCAGCGAGAACTTTTTCGTTCACAGAGTGGGTCAATATATCTTCACACATCCACCAATTCAAAAATATTGTGAACAAATTTCCCGAAGTAAAATTGGCTTTTTATTTTTTCGCTTTGAAATCGTAGTTTCCGTTGTAATATTTTTGTTTTACGTGTTTTTGCATTGTGCTTGTGCAAGTGTCCTTTTTTCTTTGCATTTTATAGTTGTCCTGTTTTATTTTATTTTAGATACGAGCTCAACCGCGTGCAAATAGATACTTAATGTTAACAGAAATTGGAAAAAGGTCCAAGTTCTGTAGAAGAAGGATTGGTAAGAATCGACTAGCTGTTACTTAGAAACACTGGTGAATCGCAACAATCGCTAAGATAGGAGACCTACATACAGGTGCAATCGAATGGTGAAAAAGCCAAGCATTCAGCAACATTGAGGTCAGGATAGTTGTTGTCCATTTCTGACGAAATATAAACATGAATAACTCACATACTTTGCATTAAAGAGAGGATATTCTGGACAAAATCTATTTATTTAATTTATCTGTTTTTTTACTTGTTCAATCAATTATAGGGCAAGGCTGAGTGGAATAGAGATAAAAAAATAATACGTAGTTATTGACTTTTCTTAATTGGTTGATGACTTCACTTCCCATATGTGTTGTTATAATCCCCCCCCCCCCCCCACCACCGTGAATGGAATGGACCAGCGAACCCACGAGCAAAGGCTAGCAGGAAGGTGCCCCATACAAACACAAAACAGAACATCTGCGAGTGAGAACAGAGAAAAAGTAGGATGACAGGAGGTACAAGGTGAAGAGTATGGGACAATATGCTAGTAAACAGCAGTGGCGGACGCAGGGGGGGGGGGGGCGCGCGCCCCCCCCCGAGAATGGGTCGCCAAATTTTCGAAATTACTTTACAATACAAATAAAAATCTTGTGTTAGTTTATTTTTAATTGTTTATTTTTATTATTATTTTTAATATATTTTTTATTTATTGTTTATTATTATAATTAATATTGTTATTAATTTTATTTTCCGTCTGGGTCCCCAAAACGGCGAAAACCCCACTTTTCTTCCCACGCCCCCCCTCCCGCCCACTTTCTGCGTCCGCCACTGGTAAACAGGTATTACTAACAATGTTTTTATGATAAATGTGGTGGTGAATAATATTGCATTATTGCATGGCGATAGAATTTTATGGAAAGGAAAGAACGGATAATAATACATAGTATGCAGTAAAGGCGTCTTGTGGTTGAAGACAATAGTACTGTTATTGGCAGGGTTTAAAATAAAGCTAAGATGCGTAGAAGATGCGAAAAGTGTTGTCCCTGCAAAATTGAGTTTCTTGACGAACATATTACTCTGAAGGTATGATCGTTTCAGATCTTGGCACTTGCAAAGGTACACATCTAATATATTCAACTTGTCACACTAACGAATGGTGGTGATGATGGGTTTGTGAAGCCTGGCAGCTACACATGGAATTCCTCATCGAACATACGTACCAGTGAGGTTTGAACTTTTAAAAAAATTAAGTTAAACGCACAGTACATTTCTTCACACTTATGAACTATTTAATATGTTCCAGGAACTAATTTTAGTATTAATGGCAACGGAAATGACTGTGCTCCTTAAATTACTCTGGTGATTTTACACCGGCGGTTTCCGCCTAAATTGCTCGGAAAAGTGTGAGGAATCCTGGAGAAAATTAGGCGGAATTAAGGGGAATTTTAGAGGGAATTTAGCCGGAATTTGCAGGAATTCAGGTGAGAACGCGCAAATTCGTGTCGAAACATAACAGGCAATTCCAATTAGTTTCCATTTAAGTTCCATGTAAATTCTGATTAATTCCTGCCACACCGCTTACATTTTCTCCCAGAAGTTCTGGCGGAATCATCTATATTGACACTAAGTGGGCTGGAAATATCTGGAGGTTATTTTCACGAAAACACGGGGCATTGAACAGCAATAGCACATTGAACACAAAAACATAAAGAAATTCACAGTTACAAGTCAATCCTTCAAAGTTCTTGCGTTTTTCACCACTGTCCAGATTTACCCGGAATTTAGGCGGAATTTGGGAGAAATCCGCCGGTAGTTTTTAAGAATGCGCGATTTATACGAGATTTAACCGGAGTTTACCCGGAAACCGGCGGAATTTCGAGAGATACGCGATTTACACGGAGTTTCCAAGGAAATCAGGCGGAAACCTCCGGTGTAAAATTACCAGAGTAATGTTACCATCATCTCTTACCCTTCACAGAGATGCGCCTTCAAACTGAACAAATTTTATTGACTAAACAAGAGTACGCTTTCCCTCAAGCTGTCTCAAAGGCCATTCTCCCTGCAGCTCATCAGGGGGTATTTTGATGGCAATCGCCAAAATGAGGTTTATTTTTTTAGCCATTTTATGCCTAAAGATGCATTCCACAGCTGATGGTCGAAAATTCAAGAGCAAGCTGCGTTTTCAATCACATGCCTACTTGGTGAAAAAAGTGAGTGGACATCATTTACTGCCTTGTTAAGTATCAGCTGTTGCTAACCTCTGACTATCTGTATATTCATCTTTGTGCTAGCCAATGGAAATCAGCAATCATAAGGATATTTAGCTCTTTGAGACTCAAGCTCCTTTCTATTCCGCATTACTTCGTTGCTCTTTATCTGCTTTTTATTTTCATAAATGTGAAAAACACCCTTTCATGTGTACATGTAATTGACTGAAAATTAGATATTTATGTAATAAAAATTGTGTATTGTGAAAGAAGGGGTGCAGGTGCGTTTCAGGCACAAAATCGTGCTTGGTAAAAAAAAGCAGAAGTATGCAGATGGTTTGCACACCTTTTACTCAGGCAAACTGTTTTCTTATTTATTTTGAACATTTTCTTTCTATCCAAAGTGTCTCAACTGCGGAATTATTCATATTTTCGTTGCAACAATCCCTTTGTTTGAGTACCCCAGAACGATTAAATCCTTTTTAGAAACATCCTAAAAGAATAAATTGTTCTACTCAACTAGTAAAATTCCACGCTTCATGAGAGTAATCCTATGAAATATACTGTTACATTAGATACAACCACCTTTTTTACCACTGAACACCGAACGATTTCCGTTTATGACCACGACTTTATATGGGTAAGGTATTAGTGGTAGTAATCGCAGTCTATGTGCAGTTATGTGGCAGGCACTACAGACTATCATCCTTCCTTCCTTCCTTCCTTCCTTGGATGACTGGATACTTGCGTTGGCTCGAGTACGATGTCATGTTGTTTTACCGAGAATGTTACTACTGGAGGTGTTGGTGGCTTTCATTGCCTAAGAATAAGGGGAGACCATAGTTCTATTTCAAGGTTCTTGGGAAGAATCGAACCTGTCACGATCTAGTGTGCATCATAAATACGTGCGGCGAACCTACTGCAAGTCATAATCCCTAGGTTGTTAGGGTCAGAAGAAGGCAGAAATTCGGCAGAGAGCACCTTACAGATGTGAGTATACTCAAACAGCCTTATCCCGGACAAAAATTGGTGATTCGCTGTCAGCTGCGAAACAACGCCAAAAAAAAGTATAAAAAGAAGACCCGTCGCTAGTTTTCGAAATGGACGATGATCTTCGCTAAAGTGCTCTCCAGAAGTTTGACTTCTTCTCTCGCAATTGAGATTTTCTGAAATTTTTGAGTGAGTTCTAGAAATTAAATTTTAGCACGAAAACTCAGTCTGCATTAGTAATGTCTGTCTGCATTTTTTCTGTGAAACTTTCAAAACCCTCTCTCGTTTATTACCTTCGTGTTGAAGGGAAGCATTGTGCCTTGGCACTGTGTATAATAAATAAGTGAATAAATAAATAAGTAAATAAATAAACATTGTATTTACCTCCTTCAAAAAACTGACTTTGCTGTACCTCAACCAGTAGCTGCTCAGAAACCATAGGAGCTCGGCTCTGCATCAGATCTGGATCGAATCTGCATAGAATTGATGATGAATGCATCCGTTAGTTGAAGCAAGTGTACATCGTGTACAGAACCAGAGCGGCTCCGCCTTTATTCTACTTGAAATATGCATAGATTGGCTCCGCCAGGTTTTGTATCGGATTTATAAATAAGCGAAAAGTGCCATTAAACGTTTGTGCATCAAAATTGCAAGCAACTCGAACGATATTTCACCACTTTAGCAGGTTTTAGAAGCTCGTGCTGTTTTCTTACCACACAACAATGTAAAATTAGACGTCTAAAAGTGTGCTAGACGCTTTTTTTCCCGATCGGCATTGTGTAACTGCTATTGGATTATGGACAAACCGGCTGAAACGTTCGTTTTAACAATAGTTGCGCATGTTCAGTGAGCGTGTTCGAAGCAACAAGCGTGACGAGTACTTTGCTTTCGTGTTCGATTTAAAATTGGAAAGAAATCATGTGTTTCCATCAATATTTGGAGACCTCGCAGTTCACCGACTTAATTCTCCAGGAAGAGGTTTTGTTCACCATAAAGAAGCTGCAAATCTGACTCCAGGGTTGTGAGGCTTCTCTCAATAGTTACCTATGGAAAAATGAAATTGTCTGTTTTTCGAAAAGTTGTGGAGTTTTTTTTGTCCTGAAAGTCGCTGCTCTAGAGAGCGACAACTGAGAAGACGCTCTGGTGATCCTGCTCTGACTCCCAATAGAAGGATAAAAAAGAGGCACGGATTATCCTTTCAGTAAGTAGTAGCCAGTTTTCCGGCAATCCTAGAATAATCTGGATCTATCTTTTAAGAGCCAAGACATAGAAAAGGAGCTGAAACAGACTTCTAGGACTTTTATTTTTGGGCTTCTTGCACAACGTGATGACCGTCGATAAACAAGGAGGTAATATGGTGGGTTGAGATTCATGAATACGTAACCAAGCGAAACCAGGTTGGCAAACCAACCTCCCATCCTGTGTCTCTTGAGAATAAGTAGTAATCATGCTAATCATCTCTGGTTTGCGTGGTTGAAGCGTCATGAATCCTAGCCCTGGTGTCCATAGAAACATTATAGACCACTGGATCATTGGAAGGAACAGATTGAAGCTATGTTACGGTCATGGGATAGTAAAAACAACGGCTGGCAAGAATTCAGAAATAGCCTTCGGGGCTTCAAAGGCACCATCCCACCTCAGAATTCATCACGCTTTTGAGATTTTCACATGCAAAGAATCTCCAGTATGGTATATGTGATTCCGTGAAAAATTGCTTAAAAAAACCAGTTTTCAAGTCCCGATTATCTGGGAGCTTGTGGGTGGAGCCAATGCGAAATTATAGTACGTACGAGTCAGAACCGGACAAATAATTGAAAATCAAGTGGGGAGAAAGTGTGGAAAAAGTCACACACTAGTTACAGACGCTCCACTTACGACTGTTCCATTGTGTGTGATGGTAATTTAAATGTTACTGGAGGCGCACGATTGAATGGAATTCCGAGGAGCAGCCAATCAGAAGGCATTTTTTTGCTTCTGAGGCATCATTGAATCGTTTTGTAGGGCAATTTTGAGAAGTGCATAAAAAAACAAGAAGTGAATATATTCGTCATGGAGGAGTTGAGAAAGGTAACAAGTGGTTGTCGCTCTCGAAAAATGATTTATAAAAATGTTTCGGGTTGGAAAATCATGGACAGATAGGTGGACCCCGATGATTTCTATGGGGACTGGAAATACGGGGTGATGCAAAGCTCTGGAATGGAGGAATGGTGAGAGAACTGTATCGTCATGTGCTCGCCCAGCTGCTTTTGTTCCAGACGTTTACCCCTAGGTTCTTGCTCAAAGTTACTTGATGACCATAACCACCATCCTTCGTGATCTGTCTTTCATTCCGTCATGATGTTCCGAGTTTCTTCAAATGGAAGACTTCCGAAAGCTACCGTCCAACCTCCCTTAGAATCGTTTTCAGGATATCCATGTGAAAAGAATCTGCAGCAACTGCTGATCACAATGTTAAGCGTGATTCTCTGTAAAGCTGCCGAACAATCCGTTTTCGAGACTAATTCTCGAGGAGAATGTGGGTGGAGCCGGGGAGTGGCGCCAAGGCACTGTCTGAGTGATTCACTCTTGGGAGCACCTTCTGGAGAAATTCTTGATTTTTGTGAGAGTTTCTCATCCACTCCCTGTCAGAATAGAAACTGCTCTGCATGCGTAACGTGCAGAAGAATACATGAGATGAAAATCCTATCCGAACCAGCCACCATGACCAGTCAATCACAATAAGAAGATTCCTTACTGATAAAGGGTGGACAACACCATCTTAGCCCAGCTTGACACACTTGACCTCAAATAACCAGGTGAAGAGCTATGCACTACGCTAACATAGTGACCTAAATTCAAGAAAAAAGGATTATTGTTCAAATTGATCATTGTCTACCTAGAAAACGCTGAGTTTAATACCGCTTGAAATAAAAGCACTTATTCATCACTTTTAGGTATGGATAAGGAACCAAGAATTAGCAAACTGATGCCAGTTTTTTCTTCTGTTTTATAAGGTGACTCTAAGAAAATCCTGACCTATTCTATTGTATGATTATGTTCTTCTGTCCCACTCAGGATCACAATGTACCACAAATTCCACCGATTCAGAAGTTTCTTCTAGACAAAACAAGAGCTAAATCTTCTAAATGAATAAAAATAAAACTATTCAAGGTCCGCTGCTCTCACAATGGGATTCGCATATGATAGTATTAGGTTGGTGCGAAATTAATTGCCATTTTGGGGCATGCACAAATAAGCTTTCCTCTTCTGTGGAATTTGACCAATTTTAAGCCAACTTGTATGACCTTCTGAGGGGGCTTTTCATCCTTCTTCAAATGCCTCCTGAACATTCTGGCTGGTTCTCTTAATACCTTTTTATAGAGCCACAAACAAATGATAAGCCTACGCGATTTTTGGGTGATCATGGTTAATGACTTCAAACTCAAACAATTTTTACCGAAGGTATTCGGTAGTCCTGTATTTGGGCTTTGAACACTTTGAACTAAACTGTTCGTTTCGGCAATTAATTTCGCACCAACCAAATATAAAGTAACGAATAAGATTGAAATAGAAATGAGATAACGCAAAGTTTCTATTTTGAGAAGTGATTTTGGAATTTTACCGGTTCCACTTTTGAGTGGTGGGTACGGAGGTGGCGGAGGTGGACTGTGTACACCAGAAAATGACAATCTTCTTATGAATATCATAAGTCACTACCTGAGCAGCAGACCATTTCACACTGATTGGTGTTCTATTCTTGGCACACACTACTTCACTCCAGTTGCATTATGTAGTACGCGAGTTTCTCTCCACCACCAAGGAGAAGTTTGCTTTCCCACTGCTTTTATGGGAACTGGTTTGCTTCTTTTCGTAAGCGCACAAAAACTCGCCCGGAAAAAAACGGCATCGCGCTCGATGCAGTACAGCTCAGCAGCATTTCATCTTTCGCTTCCTTTTTCGGATCACTTTGCTACTATCTCAAAAGCTTAGTACCACCAACAATGGCTTAATTTGCCCCCAAACATTTATCAAATAGGATTATCGGACAGTTACCACCCATGCGCGTCAGGCCTCAGCGAGACAAGTCTATAGAAATTAGCTGCTTCCGGTCTTTTTCTCGAAAATACAGGTCAGCATTGACCCAATATGCCTAATAACATGTTGATGTGAGTTAGGGCACCTTTTGAAGCATGTTTGGCCGTTTGTTCCCGGTCCAAAAACGCAAAACGCCTGACGCGACGCGTGCGGGTGGGAAGTGTCCGTAGACGATCAAATAGTCCTTTTTTCAACTGCACTCGTGCTGCAACGCAAAAATACTATGTAAGAAAGAGAATTTCAGTTTATGCAACAAACAACGCTAGGAAAAGAGGAGAAGATTTCTATTCATGGAAAATTTTTGAGGAATATTGATGGCATGATAGGGGGTTTTTTCTCTCTTTTTTTGGAAGAGGCCAACCGTGGTAGAATTTGCTTCAATTACAAGTTTGTAGGTTGATTCTGCTACATTTTCCTCGAAATTACTACTGGAATTAAATTAATACTTCCCAGGAAATTAATGGCCGTCTTGAGCTCCTCCCTCCAGAATGCGTATCTAGGCATGATCAAAGCCGGATTAGTTTTCTCCTTATATAGAAATCTAAATAATGAAAATAATCGTAACAATTGATATTCATAAGAAGATTGTCATTTTCTGGTGTACACAGTCCACCTCCGCCACCTCCGTACCCACCACTCAAAAGTGGAACCGGTAAAATTCCAAAATCACTTCTCAAAATAGAAACTTTGCGTTATCTCATTTCTATTTCAATCTTATTCGTTACTTTATATTTGGTTGGTGCGAAATTAATTGCCGAAACGAACAGTTTAGTTCAAAGTGTTCAAAGCCCAAATACAGGACTACCGAATACCTTCGGTAAAAATTGTTTGAGTTTGAAGTCATTAACCATGATCACCCAAAAATCGCGTAGGCTTATCATTTGTTTGTGGCTCTATAAAAAGGTATTAAGAGAACCAGCCAGAATGTTCAGGAGGCATTTGAAGAAGGATGAAAAGCCCCCTCAGAAGGTCATACAAGTTGGCTTAAAATTGGTCAAATTCCACAGAAGAGGAAAGCTTATTTGTGCATGCCCCAAAATGGCAATTAATTTCGCACCAACCTAATACTATCATATGCGAATCCCATTGTGAGAGCAGCGGACCTTGAATAGTTTTATTTTTATTCATTTAGAAGATTTAGCTCTTGTTTTGTCTAGAAGAAACTTCTGAATCGGTGGAATTTGTGGTACATTGTGATCCTGAGTGGGACAGAAGAACATAATCATACAATAGAATAGGTCAGGATTTTCTTAGAGTCACCTTATAAAACAGAAGAAAAAACTGGCATCAGTTTGCTAATTCTTGGTTCCTTATCCATACCTAAAAGTGATGAATAAGTGCTTTTATTTCAAGCGGTATTAAACTCAGCGTTTTCTAGGTAGACAATGATCAATTTGAACAATAATCCTTTTTTCTTGAATTTAGGTCACTATGTTAGCGTAGTGCATAGCTCTTCACCTGGTTATTTGAGGTCAAGTGTGTCAAGCTGGGCTAAGATGGTGTTGTCCACCCTTTATCAGTAAGGAATCTTCTTATTGTGATTGACTGGTCATGGTGGCTGGTTCGGACACCATCAAGGCAGTTCATTTATTGTCCTCTTTTCTTTCGGACCTTCTCAGTAAGATCGCATGGGATTTGTAAATATTTTCATGTGTAAGCTTACCCTACTTCGAATGTAGTGCATACGGAGAAATTTTTGGTTTTTGAAAGCAGAAAAGAGAGAGCCAATTTACATTTAAGAGTAAATGAGAAAAATAGCATGAGGTTTATGCATATTCTTTGGAAAATTCCAGCAACTTGACTAACTTAAGCAAACACATGAGTTTTCTATGCGATGATTCACACCATTCATAATTACTCCTCCTTTTTGCTTAACGGGGTACTGTTGCTAGAGATAGAGGATTTTACGCCACGGAAACTCGTCCGTCATGGAAAACCAAAAGTCAAGAAACTCCCAGGTTGGAATTTCTACCACAGATGTCTTCTGCAAGAGGCCAGCACATGGATTCATATATGAACTTTTCCGGGAGGATTCTGTGCATATCACTCACCCAGGGTGGACGAGTTTTCTCGAGAAAAATGTGATAATTTCATTACAACATATCTATCATTACGTGCCTACTGCTGTTGCCTAGGGTCTATTCATCCACAGAAAACTCGTCCACTTCAGAATTATATGAAAGAGGGGATCCTTCTGAGAATATCCACGAGTGGAATGCCTAAATTACTCGATTTGAATGCCTCGTGTTTAATTTTCCTGTTTATAAAAATATTTAATTTATTTCCATACCTCCAAGAAAGTGCGTAAAACCAGAGTTTAATTCCACATATACATATTTTGTCCTTTATCCTTGTTTTCTTACCATGTGTTATATTTTTATCCTTTTTTTTCAAAATTCATCTTAGTGAGCCCTCAATAAATTGATGACAGGACCTAGTTTCTACTAAAATACTCAGGAAACTAGCATTTAAGACTCCATGCGTTCTCTATAATATCCCTGAAATCCTGTACTTTGATCAACCCTCATTAGCTGAACTCTTCGGTCTCCTCAGTACCTCAGCCATTCAATCCAGCCCCACAAAGTCTGCATTAACCGAAATTGTGAGAATTGAATTGCACCAGCCGTAATCCAATCACTATTTCTGGGTGCGCATGGACACCGGGGCGGCCAAGCCCGGGCTGTTAGCAGCCGCTCCGCGCAGAAGTTTCTCATCTAGCCGATGAGAAACCCCGAAATAACCACGTGTCCGTGCTTCTACTGTCGCCCAATCCGGCTTAGCCTCATTTTCACATGAGGACGCCGACGGACGCTGCTGCACACCACCATTTCATGCCTGATGCTCGTGCAAGGCCATTTCCCCCTTATTCGAAGCGCTCAGCGAGTTCTCTTTCCGCCGCCGCCACCGCCGCGCCGCGCCTCATCTGGATCACGTTTTTTTTCGCTAGCGTTTTCTCACGCTGACTTCTCCGATTTCACCTCCTCTGGGGTTGTCAATAAACCGTCCGCAGTACTCTCTAATGTTGTTTGTCCGCGAATGGCTAGCCTTACTGATCAGTTTTCCTGGAAGATTCTAGAAGGATCAAGTTTCACTATTTGTACGTTTTCTAACATCGACAGTGTTAATGTCAACCATTTATCCTGGAATTGCTGGTTTCCTGGTGCAAGTGTGAGTATACTGAGAGGAACCGTCATGTAATGCAAATAGTGACAGGTATAAAAGACTGTAAGCAGCTGCAGCTATTTATTGTTGATTCCAAAAACTTTGCCACTTGGACGAGTTCCAAATTAAACGATGGGGTAGGGTAATAACTGCTGTTTGGCACACGTCCAAGGGCTATAGTTACCCGTTTATTAAACCATTTCATGCACCAATGTTGCGCCGACATTCGGTACATAGAACGAGCAATTCTGGAAATCGACCTCTAAAAAAAATTGAGATTGAAAAAAATTGAGAGATAGATAGGAAAAAACTAAAAGTAAACTGTTTGTCTGCGAATGGCTAGTCTTATTTACTTATGAAAATAAATTGAAAAAAATTGAAAAGAAAGTAGTAAGTTATCAAGGAGAGCAAGAAATAAAAAATACCTACTTTTACCACTAGTTTTAAGCAACTAATATGAACCATTTGAGCATTAGCTTTATCACCGTGAGTATTTCAATACTCTATTTAATTTCGAGAGCTCTAATCCTGAAATCCCGCCTTCTCGACTCACTTTTCTGGGCAGGGAGTCAGTTTTTCGCTCAAGCCCCTCCATACCCTCCCCTCTCAACTCCCTACCCCCCCCCCCCACCGTCCCTCCTTACGTCTGGTAATGCCGTCGCTGGAAGCGGTATACATGTAATTATCATTAACTACGTCTGTGAGTACATTCTCTTCCTATCTCTTGTCCACCCTCGCCACGATCCGCGTGTCCTCACTACCTTTGCTGTATGCCCGAATGAACTAGAAAATACTATATGATTAATGCTTGCTCACTGAATCTACTCGGTGGTACACTATCAAGGATGGGAAAATAAACCTTCAGGATTTACATGTTGGATTCACATTATTTCCTTAAAAATTTCTCAAAAAAAAACATTCCAACTCTGTCCTAGCACAGTCAGTCTGATAAGCTAATAAAAGAAAACCAATATCAAAATATCTATTTTACGTTTCGTTCCTTCCACTGTAAGGAAAACAAAAAAAAATAAATTAAAAAAAAACACTTGCAGAACGGCTATGCTCACTTTCCTAACTGAACATGAATAGCAAAGGTTCACTCATATACTTCTGCGTTCTCAATTCAACCGGTTTATACATAGCGCAAAACCTAAAAGGCTTCGCTTTATGTGGACTTTTTGTCTAGCCGAAACCTAATTTGTTCCAAGTAAATGAGACTACTAATGTAAAACTCATGTTTTGCTCGAGTTCATCTTTCTTCTCATCACCAAGATACGCACCCCAAGAATTCTCATTAGTGGAAGTGGCGTAACTAAATGCATTCCTCCTCGTAGCGGATTCGGCGACGAAATTTATGTTGCTTTCTTCATGCGACGCGCTCTATTTCTGAGGTCTGTGGGTGGTTTTGCATCTGAACAGATTGGCATTCTTCTCATCGTACGGTACTAAGCAGGTCTGGGCAATGTTCTTCACCGCTAACACCTCCAAATTCTATAGAATTTCGACTTCTCAATAAGTTTCAAACGGAAATCTGGAAGAAACCGTTGATTTTGTCGAATATACGACAGTTCTCATTCCTTAGGCGTGAATGTGGGTGGCCTTCAATCTGTCGAATGTTCTTGGAGAAAGCTTCATATGGAGTACGAGGAAAGTTTCTTTCTTTCTTTTTTAGAATGGAGGTCAACTAAATGTGGTTCGTAGCTGTCGCTTGTTCCTCCTTCCGTCGGCACTTCGAAGCTAGAATATTCATGATTTTCTTTCAAATCTGCGAATACCAATGTTGCTTCAACTGACGAACTAACTTATAAAGAAGTCCCTGGAAAACGCAATTGTTATCCTTGGAACTACATCTAAGAGCGGGGAGTAGGCATATGTTGGTCTGGTAACATCGTCGAAAGAATATACATGTACCCCACTTTTAATATAATCAAGATTTTCTATCATTTTGACAAGATGGTGTACTGAAAATCTTGATCCCTTCAAGTTGGCCTGATATTTAGTATTAACGAATCAAAGGACTATACATTCAAACAGTGAATGTTCGACTATCGAATCGTATGCAGCTGGCCGAATGTCCAATCCACATAGTCTAAGAAAATCCATTCTGTGTAGCCTACAAGAAGGTCAAGCTGACCAGAAGAGTTGCTTATACTCGCCGGAATTAGGTGCTAAGCTTCTAGATCCTCGTGTTCCTGCTGGCTTACTCCATTCCTCCCAGAAATTCCCCAGAACTCGACGTCTAGGAGTGGAGAAATTCTTTCAGCACACTTACATATTGCGCGATGCTCAAAAACTAGTTTTAATTCTTTGTATTCGTTTTTTTTTGTTCGCTTAGCAGCATCAGTTTGAAGAGTTTGGCCATCAATTCTAATGGTTATTGTTCTTCCGTTAGAATTACGATCACATTTGTTATCACTTCTGTCTACAAAAGAATTTTCCCGTTTCCAATTGGACCCACTCATTGTTCGAAAATCCTTTTTTGATGTTTTCGGTCTTACATAAACTCCAGGCAAAATATGACTCGCTTACCACAAAGCTATTTTCGGGCAGAAGTTGCTACACAAATTGGTAATAACCTACTCTAAAAGCTGTTCTTAGGAACTTGTCCTTTCTTCTGTGCCTCACAGGTTGTTAAATGAGCAACGGCCTAACGTTTCAACTACACGACGTCGTCAGAGGCCTGAAAGAGGTTCAAAGATGCTTCAATTCACGAGCTAGCCCGTCAAACGCCGCCTCTCCCAATGCGTTCTACTCGTATTAGTTAGAGCACTGTGAGGTCCTTAGCCAAAAATGACACCACCTGCTCCCACGTATATGGCGGAGATGAATTTCCGCTGTAGTATGCAAAGAACCGCTACGAGTGAGCTAACGTGGACTTCTTGCCGTGCTGGTGACAACTGCTGGGCATAAATAGTCCTTGGGATCTTCCAGCTCTCATAATGATAGAAAAGGCATGAGGTCACTAGTGATCGCCAGATGCTCATTTATGCTGTTCATTCTACGATTCCGCTTACAGATCCAGAATGCCTCAAGGGTTTTCCTGGCAGATGTTTGTTCTTTATGTGCAAGAATCGTACATTTCACATTAAAGTCAACTCCACTATGGTCTTCCTTCCGATCAGGGATGAGCGGAAGTACTGCATGAGACCGGAAGTCGGAAGTTGGGAAAAGTTCCAAAATATTTCGAAATTTGGAGCAATGAATACAGCACGTCTGAGTTGGCATGACCCAACGACTGCTAATCTCCAGAAATCTAGAAGACAGAAGCTCGCATGAGGCTAGAATTCAGGAACTTCCGACTTCCAGAAACCGGAATTCCGCTCATCCTTGCTTCCGATGTTTTCCCAAGGGTGTCACCAGACTCTCCCGTTTCTTACTAGCTAGATGTTCATTTACGCGTACAGAAAGCGCTCGACCGGTCTCTCCAATATACTGTGCACGACAAACCAAGCATTCGATATCGTATATCACTCCCATTTCCGCGCAATCCCCAATTTCGACGTAGGGACAAACAACGCAATTTTCTGAAATACAGGCTTTGTCGTATATCCTGTTTCGGACCAACTGACGTTCGTAAAGTTGGGCCCGAATAAGACATTGCCTGCCTGCATTGCTGATTCTGTTTTAGAAAATGCTGTTCTTAGGAACCCATTAAGTAATAAAGTATTTCTTAGGTCATTCTAATCTAATGACCATGACAATAGCTCACGCTCTATCGAGGCCTCAAGCCATGACTATCTTTACTACCGTTTCTTTTCAAGATTTCGCCTTACTCTTGCACACAGCAGAATTTATGCCATTGTAAAGATCGTAATTAATCAAACCAGGTAATACGCTATTATCCTGTGGTTCACTTCCATACCAGTTCTTCACTTGGCAATTGCACTGGCCCAATTTACTCACGGCGCTTTCCTCTTCTTACACATGTGAGTAAAGTGTGACCACGCATAAAAGACGTCGAGGTCACATGAATACAAATTGGAAAATAGAACCGCATTTTTTACATCACTGCTTATCAAAGCAGTTGGAGTTTAAATGCTTGGCGGAATTGCACTGCTTTCCCTTGCTTTGATCAACTTGGGCCTGGAAGATGTTCCAATCTCTCTTACGCCTCTTTTTGTTGCTAGGGCGAGAATTCAAGGCGGTTGGTCATGTTAGGGCTAATTTTTCGTTCAAAATGGGCTTGTTCATCCATTTTAAATAAGTAAGTATTTGTAAGTACATAAGTAGTATAAGTATTATACTAGCATTTGGGTGGTGTGATTTCAGCTTTAATTATAGTGCCTGAGGAACTCACAGCTTTTTATCTCATATATTTTGCCAAAGATTCACTATCTACTAAGAGAAAGTTCGCATTCTGTGATCCGAAGAGAGAGCAAAACTCAGGCTTCATAAATTTCTAATTTGCAAAAGTAGATTATATAGCTACCTTGCTACACTGCTACACCGCCCTCACCCCCCCCCCCCCTTTAGTAGCTCATTTGGGAAATACCTTACCATTGCAATTGACAAGGCCCTTATCGGCTAAGCGACAACATAAAATCCGATTATTAGAGGCGGGCACAGGGGCGGTACTGAGGGAGGCCTCACCCAAAAATTTGATCACCAATTGTTTCAAAAACAACTTATAAAATGGTTATAAGTCCTATAGAAGCTTCCTTCCAATTGCTCATTTTTATTTTCTCTCGAATATTAAGTTTCGGCTGCCTGATATTAAAAATTACATTTTCAGTATTTTATTATTCCATCAGGTTCCCCAAACTGGCGGAAACCCCAATTTTTTCTCATTCTTAACCCGACGGAACCCGACATTTTTCTTGTCTTCCCCCTGGCATGGCATTTCTGCGTTCGCCACTGTTAGGTAGTAATCATCGGAGAAAAACCACCTCTCTCTTAGGAAAAATCCAGTCTCATCGCTCCAAAATTATACAGTAATAACAACTTCAACAATTATTTCAACAACAACTACTGTGACCAGCAAAAATCAAACCTCCAGTACCAAACTCTTTCCTAAAGATGGCAGTGGTACAGGCATAACAATAACATAGTGACGAATACCAGTTGGTGATGTAAAGTGGGGCAGTTCATCGGCGCCTCATTTTTCTGCAGTATGGCACTCGTAAATGTTCTTATCGTGTCTTGATTTATTTGCTCAAGCTAGTTATTTTTGTGTACTTGGGATTCTTTACTACTAATCGAATTAACTTAGGCAGTGCTAATGGGTTCACAAATTAGCCGACGAGGTTAGGCGTGGCTGCTTTTGTTGTGAAGTGATTTATAGGCGAAGTGAGGGCGAAAGCGAGGAGTGTTTGTTTGTGTCTTTGGGCTAATTTACATGGTCCGTGTCTGCGCATTCGCACACCCATATAAAATGAGTCCATAGAATCCTTATACCATGAGACCTGTGCCCGTATTCTCATCGTTCACGGAAAGGTTCTGATCTGCCGACTCTTCCTAAATGAACGAGTTTCACGGATAAAAACGGACGTACTTCTTAAACGCTACTCACTCCAATAACCACTGGAATGTAGCCTTGAAGATAAAGCGATATCACGTATTTTTCTAGAGAAACTCGCCCACTCTGATAAGTGGAAGACTTGGAAACTGTCCGAGAACTTTCAAGAATGCAAACACTGAATGAAAAATGGGCTTCTGATGCTGTATGAATAACTATCTATGTACAGCTCAAAGAAGGCATTTATCATTTGTAATTCATAAACCTCCGGATTTGCCCTTCAGCCTCACATCCTTTTTTGCTGAGTTTTCTGAATCTGCCTGTCAAAGGCGTTGAAAATTCGTCTCCTTGAATTATTTGAAGCCTGAATCTCATCTCAGAACAAAATTTCGAAATTACAGCAGACCTATCAGCATTCATGGTAATTCAGGGTAAGGGTCACGGACCTCGACCAAGACCCTTCCATCTTCCATGAAACAAGCAGCGCCGGCGTTAGTAGGGGCCATCTTTTGTTTGTGCTTTTACCCTCTCTTTGGTTTTGCTTTGTCTATATTTTAGAAAGGAATAGAAGATAAACTAAATATGTAAAAATTTTACGTTCAGATCCACAGCAGCTAGCAAAGGGGACGGATGGAGAGATATACGCACGTACACATGTAGTACTTGATCCAACTACATCCTCATCACCCAGCAAACTATACTGAACAGTTACCCTGTCTATGTGCTGGCGACGCATTAACGCAAGAACCGAGCCATCTTTCATACAGCAATGTAGCAATCACCTGCTTCATGGCCGTTCTCCACCTTTATCTTAGATCCCTTCCTTCGTACGAAGGTGTGAATGTTCCAGAAAATTCTAAGAATTCAGGATTGTTTGGTTCGATCTGTAGATACAGAGGTCACTCAGTCACTGAGGTATTAATTAACGCCTCAGTGACTTTAGGCTACTCATACAACTATTTTGAAAACCATTTATACCTTTTTCAATGTTTTATTTCCACGAATCTTCTGCTAGAGACTAATTTCTATGAATAGGAATTACTGCCAGCTTTTGGTTTTTTGTTCACTCATGCTTTTAGATAATCCCATAACTCAAGATAGCAAGGTTTTCGTTCCAATTTTCTGGTATTACATATAAACTGCCGCAAAACTAAGCAAACCTAAAAATATAGGATCCCGTCTCTCACAGTTAAATCTCAATCTAAGGTTTGCTCAAATGCCTCAACAATAAGCCAGATTTGGAGCTGTATCCCCTCAACGTAGTAAATGGTTAAAAGAAAAATGGTGGCGATCAGCATATGAAATGGTCCGCATGGGTAAGAATGTACCAATTCTTTTAGTTAAGCTTTCTGATCCAGAGGAGATCTGGACAAAAAAAGGACTCAACTCTCTAAATATGTTGGCTGAGAAGCGCTTTTTAAGTGAAGTGTTCAGACATCAGAAGTTTTTTTCCTTATTGACCAGTTTTTTGCTCACTGAATGTCACATTCGGTGCAGGAGCCCATAATTTTCTAGTGAAGGATGGGAGTTTTTCTACTTCATTGTGCCTATCCCCATGAAATTTGTATCTTCCTTTGGATTCCCACATCTCTTTTTTTCGATAGAGGTTTTTCCAACAAAATTTTATTTCAGTATGCTTTAAACCTGCAAAATTCTTCCACACGTTTCAGTTGTTATTTGAGGATGTCATCGCTACTACTGGTACTTTACCATAAATGTACCATTGTTATTTTATAAGATTTCCCAGTAAGGTTCATTTTCCACCATCCTTTTTACTTTCAACAACTTTCTTCCTTGGAACTTCGGTATAAATAGGGGCTACAGGGGCCAAAATCTCTATTTCCCCGATGACTACTTATTGCTTATGTTATTGCTAGAGTTCTAAACATTTCCACTACAAAACATCCAAACAACTCCCAGGCAATTCCGCTTTAAAGCCAGTCTCAGCTTTGTTAACACAATAAGTGCGTGAAAATAAACATTACACATCCACAAAAAACTACGCTTCAACAACTCGTCCGCTAGTTCAATTTGATTCCATGTGTTTTTTTAAAATTTAGTTTAAAGTTGCTCCACTGCCTGACTTACCATTGTTAGCGCAACATCAGCGTTTCTCGCTGGTGTTTCATGATTGAAAAACCTGCTGCTTAAGCTGTCACCCCTGATTATGGGTGAAATGTGCCAAAGCCGATGGGCTGTTATTATGCATTGTTATGCCAAAGGTGGCATATGATTGAAAATATAGTTAAATGTAAGGGAAGGCAAAGGTAGGATGAGCGGAAGGCTTGGAAAAAGACTGAAGACTGGAAATAGAAAGATTCCAGAACCTGTCGTGCTCGGAGCAGGAAGAGCATATAAGTATTAAGTTCTGGGCATATACTCAGACAAATATGTCAAGACATGCGGAGGACAATAGCCCTCATTTCTTAAGGAAGTTTATTGGTCATGCAGTGACTGCCTGCTTCGGGATATGCGGAGGAGGTAGTCGAGGGGTGCGATCTAAGCCTAAAAAACAATCGGGACTTGCGGAGGATGTAGTCGGGGGGTCCGGTGAATGTTAAGGCAGTTGGATTTTTCTGATTCGCTAACATTTAAGTCCACTCATTGATAATTAGGTTGCAAAGCAGCCGGTGTAAGTGTCAGCGATCTTCCTGCATGTCCTTGTTAACCCCCAAATGCGTCTCTGTTAAAGGCAGCATCCACGGAAATTTTCACCCCCGAAATTATCACATTTTTCTGACTATTTGGGTAATCTGAGTCCCAATCTTACTTTGAAATCCGTTAAAAGTAATGAAACAGAGCTGTTTGAAGAGCTCCTTCTTTGGGCGGGCGAGAGGCGTTAGGAAGTGATTCATTAATTCTCTGTGGGCATCCAGATTACGGAACCTCCTTTGAGGGACCTGAAAGGCTTCGAATTAGGGAGCGGGTCGAAGGAGTAGGTGGGTACGACACCGTACAGAGTTCGTCCCAGCTCCTGAAGCGGGCGAGCAACATAGGTCAGATGTAATCGTAGAGGAAGATGATCTGAGTTCGAGTAATTGCTCTTATAATGACTAAAAATGCTGATTTCAAGTCATTTCACAGACTTCTCAATAGTTAGATCATGACGCTGCCCTAGAACTTTGGCACGCTCCTGATAGAAAGCCCAAAAACGGTAAACAGACTCAGAAGGACCATGCACTTGTGAGGAAATGCCACAGCTCATTAGTCCGCTCCAGGGCCATTCTACTTCAATTCTTCCAAGTGTTTCTCCAGGGAAGTCAACATTTTGGACTATATCATATATGATATCGTCAGTTTTCTGCGTCAGGAATCCATTGCTGCGAAAACTCGAGAGCAAAAACAGGAAGTTGCACATATCCTTGAAACTAAGGATGATTGGAGGTGTGCTCAAGCAGCAGTCAAGGGTTGAGAGCTTTTATTGGATGCTAGGATATACATATTCAGAGGGAAAAATATTATCTACTACAGCTCGAGCTCACTGGCTGTAGAACTCGTTAAAAAATAGAGAGGCACGGAGTTTTTCCGAATCCACAATTGCCTTTTGTTCACCAGAGGATTATATCATTTTACTTCAAAAATGAAGTATTTCAGAGGGAACAGCTTCTACATATGAGCTCTCTTGAAAAAATTATTAATGTTATGTATAAAATATGGCAGTTAGAGGATATTCCAAAGATTTCTTTAGGATGAAACTTGATTACCCTGGTTTCAGAAGTTTTCGAAAAGGAATTCACAAGCCTCGAGCACTTCTAAATCTGGGGTAATCCCGGAAAACACACTGAAATCCCGCCTGTCACAGCTTGGTAGACGCTAGGATTTCAAAGTTTTCCCATGAGCTCGAGCTGGTAAATCCCACGTCCTTGTCGTAAACCAGTAGCAGGATTTGCAAATGGGATGTTTTCATATTTACGCCTGACTTCACCGATCGCGCGCAGCCGTGAGTGCGAACGAATAGCGGACGGTTCATCGCCGTTCCACGATCAGTGAATCCGCTCGTGTTCAAGTGTGTTTGGTTACCTGTGCGTTCATAGTTCTCGTCACAAACTCGTGCACTCATCGGCTCGGATTTCATTCCGGTAGACGGCGATTCTTGTTCTTTTGTGGCGGCACGCTTTACACTATGCTTGAATTACTTAGCCAGGCGTTCCGAAGCCAAGGACATCCACATCGACATTTGATCCAGTGCCCTTGTGCTAGCATGGTCTTTCTGTTGCCTCTTTGACTTTCCTGGTTGGTTTTTAGCTCTGGTACCTTACCCCAGAAAGGAAACATCTCTAAGAAAGGTACAGTGATGCTGTATTGTCGCAGAACACTTCCCGACCTTGTGTTCTTACCTTAGCTACGAATCCAGAAAAACTGTTGACGATGCATTGTAGTAAGTTAACGTAGCTGTGGTTTTTTAGCATTAGTGTTACACCTCATTTCACAGCCGTCATGAAGTCGTCGGCTCGCACGGGGGCTTTGAATATCTGGTGCAATCGCTGTGTTGTCCTAAAAATCACCTTGACACTGTTCTTTTGCTACTTCTTGCTGCTACATTATTCGGAGCGCATTAACTATGTCATCTATTATTTCAGTTCCTGTTTTGCCGTAGCCTTCCTCGGAGAATCTAAAGGTGAGTTTGAGCGTATCTTGCAGTTTGTAGCCATAACTTTGCTCGACTTGACTCAACTATACCTCTTTTCCGTAGTTACACTTCTTTGAAAAATAAATTTCCACGACTTTTCAATAGTGCAAGCATTCATTTCTGCAAGAACAACTTCATTGATGCAAATTCTTCAGAATTTTCGCTTCAACGACGTTCCGAGGAAATAAGCCCAGGTGCTTCTGCGGATTTATTGGTTTACCCTAGCTGATGCCATTATCTGGTTCTTTAGGTTGTACGTTTTTAAGGATTACCTTAAGAAACGGTGATGTAAGCGCTGTGGTGCTGGAGTAGAGAAGAAATAGAGATTTTGGCTCTGAAGACTATTCATTCGCTTATAAAAGTTGTTTACTCACTTAAAAATTTCTGTAGTCCTGGTATTTCATGGGTAAACATTCGTAATAACATTTCTTGCGGCTCATAAGCCCTAGATCTTTCATTTCTTCCAGTCATCCCTTTTTCTCGGCACGGGGTACCATCCAAACGTTTTCGAATCCTGCTACATTTTTCTTAATATTATATGATCCGAAGCCGAGACTATTACTCCCTCTTTTCTTTCTCGATGTGACCCCTTTCCGTCCGTCCCTTCTCTCCTTTTTTCCCGCGTGCTCCAAGCTTTTGATATTATGCATTCCTTCTATTTACTGGTAGTTATACATGAGAATATCCGATTTGTTACCATCACTGATCAATAATAATAATAAGAATCTATTGTGGCTGTAAACAAAAATAAAGTGGAACTGCGCCGGGACACCTGAAACATTAATTTTGTCTCGGTTTCTAGACCGTTGTCGTTGCTGATAGTCTAGTGTGTAGATTTTGTTCATAGATTTCCTGTGTTGTCATCCTGTGATCTTTTTTTTGAACAAATAATAAATAATAAATAATAATAATAATTTAATGAATAATAATAAATACCAAATTTAATAAATAAACAAATAATAATAAATACCTAGTCAGCTTTTTGGTTTCGAACATTGTGGCTATTCTAATACAATAGTATAGCAACGTAACATCAAGAAAATCTCATGCTTACGCCCTAGACGTATTCGAATTCTCAAACTAGTCGAATATTCAAGCGTCGAGCATCCAAAATTACTTGAATAGTCGTTGAATACTGTTCGCTAAAGTGGTAATGTATGGGGTAGTAACAGTTCAAGACGAAGGAGTTGACAGCCGGTGGGGGGGGGGGGCGGGGTAGTGGGGAACATGTGACAACTTCGCCATTCTGTGGACATGGATGGAATGATGAAATCACTAAAATTATTAATCTTAATATCAAATAATTAGTTACAAAAATTTTACAAATAATAATAATAAGCAGTCAAAAAAGCTTGCACAATATTTTTGCATATTTTATGGATTAATTTCGAGAACTCGTTCGCTTTGCCCTCCCGTTCTCTCCCCCCCCCCCTCCCCTGCGTTCACCACTGCCAAAAATGTAAATATGTGAATAAGCTTAAGAAAAAATAAATGAGTCGGCCACATTCCTCTGAACAGTTCGGATATCTAGGAGAAGAACATTGCACGTGCTGCAGCCTATTATTCCCCATATCTGATTTTTTTTATTCTCTGGAAGGATGTTAACATTTGAAGTAGAAAAATCCCCATAAATTCCCAGAGGAAAAACCTGTTCACAACGTGTGCGGAATTTCTGGTCAATGTACCCTGATGTCTTGGAAAATGCTCTGATAGCAACTGCCTAAAAACATCATGATATAGTATCAGACATTCCTTCGAGCTTTTTCGTCAACCTTTTGAAATATTTCTGGTCACGCCCGGTACCGCAAAACAGTGGGAATAGGCGCCGTTGGAGAGCACCAGTTGATGATTCGTTCCCCACCTGGGACCGAAAAGCGTTCCATACCCCTCAGACCAGGAATTTGGTACCACTTCCGTCTGAGAAGACTAAGTGTTGATTCTCACATCGGGTGGTCCTCGTAAATCATTGCACAGGCCTCATGCTTATTTAAAATCCTCTGGGATTCTGAATTGGAGACAAATGCACTTAAAATCCGAAGAAAAATAGTTGATAAATGCCCATTGCCTTACCCTTCGACTTCAATGACGTCACTATATTTTTGCTGTTGCAAATTTGCAGATTGGTCGCAGTCTTACATGAGTCATTTCTTGACTAGGAAATGGGCTATTTTATAACTTTGAAACAGTTATGCTCTCATTTCTTAGGGTGAATAGCACAGATTTTATCTGTCGGCACTTCTTTTGAAGATAATGAACATAAATGCCTTTCATAACTTTTTTGTTCAAAAATCATGCACTTTTCCTCTACTAGCTCCATATGGTTTTATTTTTTCAACTTTCTCATTCGTCACGACTATGATGAATTGCAGACATGCTTTATTAATTAGAGATTAAAAAGGAAAATAACTCGCAAACGAGTAGTGAGGTAATGTTTTTTTCTCAAAGCTGAACAAGAGCTATTGCTTAAATTACTCACGTCAGATTTTTGTCTATTGTGGGAGCAGACCGTAACCATGACACATTTCCCTGTCTTACCCGGGTCATCTCCATGTTCTCCTCATTTGCCTCCTGTGGGTCCATCAACAGGTACGGTTTCCCAATTGAACGTTTTTTTTTTGTTCCTGGCTTCATTCCGTCCTTCATTCTGGCGCCGCGCCCCGCCCACATTTTTTGCCTTTTCTAAAGCAAACTGACAATTTCGTGGAGCTGCTCCATCTCTCTTGTTTCTTCTTAGAGCTGTACATTTTCATTTCCTTCCCCGGCCTCAGTCATAATGTTAGCGTTTGCCTCCACCTAATGACAGGGTGCAAAAGGCGAAACCAGAAGCTTCCTCGTTGGAAGGGAACGGAAGGGACCAAAACATACCAGCACAAGAATCAGTAACACCAAGCAGTAATCATCCGCCATCTAATTGAAATACCTGTATGAAAATCAAATGCGTGAATCTATCGCATGACTATGACTCACTCGAGAAATACAGCTTCCCCCTTCCAAATCAATTCCAGAAGTTCCGAAGATCCTGAGTTCTGACATCATGCGAGCTACTAGATTTTAGATTTCTGAAGGAGTATCAGTACCATGGTTATGTCAAGTCATACATATTGTTTTTGTTCCGCCAAATTTCTTTGTATTTCGAACTTTCCTCGACTTTGACTTCCGAACTTCCGGTCTTACGCAGTACTTCCGCTCAACCCTACTCCCTCAACACGAGAATGCACTGAGACCCAAATGAAGGATGGAACAGTAGAATGATAGAAATGGGAGTTGCGTGTACGCCATGCGCCCTAACTGCCAATTATTCTGGTAGAGATTTTAAATAAATATAAGAGGATAGCAGAGCAAGTTGTAGAAGTTTCTTTGCAAATGGAAATTTTTATAATGTGAAAGGATTATCGATGTGATATTCATGAAACAGCAACGAGAACGTACCTTTATGTACCTGTTTCGTTCCCTCAGTCATATTGGAGGAAGTCGGACGAAATGTTAGAGAAGCCCAAAAAACTGGTTTGCGGTTCAGCCCTGAAATATAATTTTTTTTCTGGTTTTGAGCTTTTCAATTACTTTTTTTTTCAAATTTACTGTTTTAAGAGCCTTTATCTAGTTGGCATTGTGGCTAGTACCGTTGATATATGTGTTCGTAAGGGATAAACAGAGTGAAAATAGTGGCAATGACTTTTACGTAATGTACGCGATGTTGAGCTACGAAAAAAAAATGCAATAGCGAGAAAGGCGTTCGGAACATGCTCAGTCTCCGCAAAGATTCATAGATAAGTAATCGTAAGGAATGCTCGTCAGATATCAATGACTATCACCCCTTCCTATACATTACGTGAGCTGTAGATTCGCTCAGTACTCGCACTCATCTACCATCCATGGTGTAAAGTGATACTCAGTCCTTTGTTATGAGTGTCTCGATCGCTGCAGGCATACAAATAACGGTAGATTCATAAGGTTGGTTCATCATTGCCTGCAAGTGGACCTGCGTCGTGAGTTCGGAACGACTCCGAGTTACCCGAGAGTGAAGCAGATACTTGATGGTTCTATTGGGGACAGAGTTACAACTAGGCTTTGATATGTCAGATGTAGTGATCTAGGTACCTTTTTCCTTTTCAGAATTATCCTTAATCCAATTTGAACCCCTCTTTCCCACTGTCTCTATCATCATTGCGGCCGATAAATGTTCTACCGTCTCCCTCTCGGACTCAACTGGTTCAAAATATGAATCTTATTTATTCGATTCCCTGAAGAGGACGAACATAAACACAAACGAAACCTCGAAAAATCACAAACATATTAGCAAAATTCTGAAGTTTCGCTTTCTGAGAACATCGCCATCGACTCCAACTCTATCCATCAGCAGCTCCATTACACGTAGGATTCAGGAGGAAAAATCTCGAGTGCTGTGGAACTAGTGGGCCTCAGCTTTGCGATCACACATAATGTACAATACCGCCCGTAACGTCTGCGAAAAAAAAAACAGGTGACGACGGATTAATCGTTAACAAACGGTCGCACTACTGTTACCCGTTTCAAAATGATGCTTCTCTATATCTGAACACGGTTTCGGATTCCTCATCGAAATTGGAATTGAACGTTATATAAAATTACATGGACTTTGACTTCAAAACATTTACTTTTTCGAAAATTTGAAAATTTTTCAAAATTTCAGCAATCAGGTCAAAATCTGAAAAAACGTTAAAAACCGAGAATTGAGCGAAATCCAATGATCGTGTTCAGAAGCCTCATTCCTCAAATATTTTCTCGGTTTTTAACGTTTTTTTCAGATTTTGACCTGATTGCTGAAATTTTGAAAAATTTTCAAGTTTTCGAAGAAACAAATGTTTTGAAGTCGAAGCTCAAGTAATTTTATATACTGTTCAATTCCAATTTCGATGAGGAATCCGAAAATGTGCTCAGATTTAGAAAAGCTTCATTTCAAAGGAGTTACAGTACTGCGGCGGTTTGTTAACGATTAATCCGTCGCCACCCGTTTTTTTTTTTCGCAAAAGTATTGTACGTAGGTGTGCCTGAGAAATTGATTAATTTTCCCAACTAATTAACTGTGGGTGAACACATTGTTTTTTTTGGACGTCAGTAGCTTTAATTTATGTAGCTCCACGCAATAGTTTATGATCCGCAGTACAAGATTACACATCTGCTTTCCGGCCATCGTCAGCGCGTCTGGCGCACAGCCACACTGACCCACTTAATGTTGGGAATCTGGCGAGTTAAACGTAAGCCAAGTGGGTGTAGAGTTAGCACAATGTGCAACAGTCATCTCCTGGAAAAGAAAACAGCTCTCCATTTCGGTATATAACAAGTAGGTTTAGTAGGTTTCAATGCAAATTTCGAGTAAAATCCACTAAATTTCCTATAAAACCCTTCAAAATTTCTAGCGGAATTAGGAGGCATACCGGATACCGTGCACAAGGCGAAAAAGCTCCAAGAAATTGGGAAAAAATAACTGTGTTCCGAATTTTACCGGGACAACATTCCCGGTATGCATAGTTTGGCCAATTCTGTAAAGAACTGATTTCATCTTCCGGCTCATTCAAAGGTATTGGGGGAAGCTTGGCCTTGTGAGTACCATTTCGAATTTTTTGGGGCAGCCCTTGGTATTTTTGGGATATTTTCTCGCCAAGCATGGCCCAGGGCCAAAATAACGCCGCATTATGCGTGAAAAAATGGCAAAGGTGTCAAATGTGGTTAAATACCAGATGGAGATATTACAAGATCTTCAAAGAAACCGCAACTAGTTGTATGAGCAGATGTTCGTTACTACGTACTTCACTTAATCTCCTTCCCCTCTCTCTCTCCCCTCCCCCCCCCCCCCGAGAAAGAGACGCCAAATTTTCCAATTTGTTTTATAAAATGAAGAGGTATCGGTGTCGTCTGCTTTTACTGTTGTTTTCAGAATCCTTTAGTAATTTTATTGTCCACTGCCTGGGTCCACCGAGTGGCGGAGTTGCCAGTTTTTTCGTCCCCCCCCCCGCTCGCTAGCAGCTTTTGCGTCAGGAATTGCGACTTTAGTTACTGTTACTTCAGAAGCATCACCAAAAACCTGAGGAGGTTGGTAGGGCTGAAATCATGGCTACGCTGTAACCGTTCACATTTCTACCACATTTTTTTAACCTGGGTTTCAGGATGAATCCTCTGGTATTCTTATGGTCCCGAAAAACCCGCCCATCTATTGGAGCGAAGATATAACGTGCTAGCCGTGCTCGCCTGTTGCAAGAAATTTAATGGGCGGGAACCGGCGCTCACTGCTAACGTCCAGCTGTCCAACAGCTACCAGTTCCATTGTTTATTACTTCACATACCCGAGTAGACCCATCAACATTTAACCATCAACTGCTGTAGAACAACTTGTTCAATGGCACTCAGCCCGGTTGTGCACACATACACGAATCTCTCTGACCCTCTTTTGCCTTGTACTCAAACAATTGAGCTGTACTACGTCCGGGTGGTGTGAGTAACGGGTAACCCGTACTAGTACAGTTGTACGGAACGTATGTAGAAGTTTCCTTCGCAAACTGATGTGATCCCATTCTAACTGATGAATTGTTGACTTAAGGCGGCATTTTCGGGCTTCACTGCGTTAGTAAGGATGACTTGAATGATTATTCAGCGTTGACCTGCATACAGAGCCGTGGCCGGCTCTGGCTTAACCTTTTCCCACCGCCTTTTCCCTTTGGTTTGAGGAAAATCCGGGAAATTATCCCAAAGAATATATGGAACAAGGCGTTTTAACACTTTGTGTGATTTCTCAAGATATCCATAGCTGAAGATACCTCAAATCTGTGTAAATGCCCTCTATTAACCAGTAGTACAGCAATTTTTCTGTGAAAGTGCTAGGAAAAATTCTTCCTTTTCCCAGAACATGCTCATTTCGAACTGTGACAATATCTCTTAATCTCCGTTTACTTTGTTTACTAAATCAGCGTCATTACCTCGTTTCTAATTGATTTATTCATAATTTCACACATGCTATAGCAGGAGAAAGGGACAAAAACCAAACTTTGGGTAGTGTTTTGAATGGTGGTGTAGTCCAAACATTACCCAAGCTCCAGAATTTCCCTTTCAGACCGGCAGGTCCTCCTTTACGGACCATTCGGACAATTGAATGTTCGCATTAAAATTCAGAATTCAAGTTTTTCTCTTCTCATTTTCTTGAGGCTCAGCCTTCGAGCCTTTTTTTAGATTTCGGCTAAATTCCGTGCAAACCTTTCAGGTTTCCGGGAGCTTTCGGAGAAATTTGGCTTAGCTTCCTGCCGCGGCAAGGACCTCCACAATTTAGGAGAGAACCATGTAGACTTGGTCACTTTGGGTCAAATTTTATAGTTTCCTGCTGTAGTTTTCAGAGTTTCCCAGAACTTAAGCGAAAACCACCCATATGGAATCATGAGATTCTTGTTCCATATCTTCTTGCATTCATTCTACAGAAAGGATTACACCCTCGAATTCCTTTTTTGTAGAGATCCTTTTTTCATACAGACCTTACTGTTAATACTATTTCTTTTTTTACAACTTCTAGTTATAACGATTGCAAGTCATACTAACATTTTTTAAATTACTGTTCATTCATAGTTTTGTAATGGGTAACGACGGCCTCGTAACTGCGACTGTATGTACGTAGTACCTTTAATGTGCCGCACTGTTCTTATCAAAAAGCACAGCAGCCTTTTCTTGGATCGTTTGCATTTCAAAGGTAGTGGAATTCAAGACATGGCGCAAGTAGGAAGAGACGGTGCATAATAAACTTCCGCTCTGTTACTGCTTCTTCCCCTACTTCTTAACCCCACAGTTCCATTAGCTCCTCAGCGCCATCCCTCATTTCGAAGGAAACTTAGGAAAAAGCACCTCGGCTTCATTAGCTCTTCGTTCTTTAGCAGAGCGTCTTCCTGTACGGATGAAATGTTGGTTAGGGAACGGGTTGGTAATCTAAATTGTGGTAATCTAATGAAAATCGAGTTGGAGGGTAATTTCTATGAGCCAGTGACGGTCGCAGAAAGTGGTAGGAGGGAGGCGTGGGAAAAAAGAGTTGGGTCTCCGCCGTTTTGGGGACCCAGATGGAGAATAAAATTGATAAAAATATTAATTGCAATAATAAATAATTAGTAAAAGTTATATAAAAAATAAACAAGTAAAAATAAACCAACGCAAGATTTTTGTATGTATTATGAAGTAATTTCAAAAATTTGCCGACCCATTCGCGGAGCCCCCCCCCCTCGGCCCCTGCCCTCTTGCGTCCGCCACTGCTATGAGCATAGCGGTGCTGAGTTTTTCGTGGATACTGAAGGAAGAAAGAGATTAGATATGTCGTCAACCATTTTTCTTGATAGTATTTGGCAAAATTCCTCAGAGAAAATTGGTGAAGGGGACTACAAGGAGAGTCTCATTGGTTAAATGATTTTGGAACTTCAAGGAGAGCTCCTCCAATGTTACCTAGGGTTTTTTTATGAAGGCGATCTATAGCAATTTTTTACAAATATGGGAGAAAAAAGCTCGACCCAACCCGAAAATCGCGTCTGCTCGTCAATAGTTCGCAACTCCACAAAAAGCTACTGAAGAGACCTACCCAAAATGTCGAAGTGGTTTTTGAAAGAGGAGGAAAAGCCCTTTCAGAATGTCACAAAAGTTTATTTGTACATGCTCAAAAACGGCAACTAATTTCGCACCAACCTGATGCAATCGATAAACCTTTCTGCCCCCCCCCCCCCTCCCTATCCTCGCTCCCTCCTCCATTATCCATTCTCGGGTAGGGACTATTCGCTTCCTCTTGTCAGAATTTTTCTTTGTTTCTTTCCCTATTGTTCTGCACGACCACTCTACAGTTGTAAATTATTAGAACTACTATACTACACTACAGGCGTATACTACAGGTGCTTCAAATGGGTTTTTTTTAAATAGTGAACGTTCGAGCGTAGAGAATTGTACAGCTTCGTTGAAACGAGCCTTTCCTTAAAATATGCTGTATGTAGAAATAATTGCCCATAATGACCTTTATTACAAAAATAACACTTCATTGGTGTTTCTAGCAAGTTAACAATGAGTTAATCTTTTTTAAATGTTATGTTTACTCTCGCAACATCCGGGAAAAATAATAGGCATTCCAAGAAATTTTTGAGAAAATCAAAGCTTTCTTTTCGGAGTTGAAGCTTGGTTTTTCCTTACTGCTTCTCTAGCACCTAAAAATTCTGAAGTTACATGTATATGGACCAGTATCCCTGCTCGAGACCTCTACGAAGCTTGCAAGGTCTAAATGCAATCTCTCGCTCTTTGCAAGAGCTTTGGAGCTTGTGTTTTCCTAAAGAGGCGTATTTCAGTCTATGATATCAAGTTTCTCTTTGTTTTCTAGGAAGGAAATTTTCTCCGGAATCCATTTCCATGCCATAGGCAACTTGAGAGCTGACGCTAGGCGCTTTGGCTATGCTTCTTCTGCGATTTAGATACACTCAGATGTTCTTGGATTTTGGTAGATATCTCTCCACTTGGACTTCAACCCTGGTTGTTTCTTGCACTGGGAGGACTTATCCCCTTATAATAAGGCTGGGAGATCTGGAAATCACGTGCAGCAGGAAGAAATGGGCATTTACCCATGTTTTTTTTTACTAATTTTTGCAGGAACATCATTTATGGATTGTCCATGGTAATTTTCATACATGTAGATTTCCTTACTATCCAGGATTTTATTGTGGAAATCCACATATCCCACCAGATTTCCAGTTCCGTCGCAGTTCACTTCTCGACAAACTCCTATGTTTAGATGGCCCGCGTATCTCTGTGAACTTTCACTCGGTCCGCCAATTAGGTAGTTTGACCGACGGGGTGGCCCCATTTGTACTCACATATCCGGGCTGACTGCCACACTATATTGACCGTCCAGCTGTCACAATGAGGAGCGAACCAATTAGACTGTACCGTGAGGGCGGAGGTCGACCGACAACCAACAATCGCGCCCTTCCTTTCACAACAATGGAAACTTCCTTGCACTCATACTCTCACTGTCATCGCTCCCTACCCCTTCATTTCTCTTATTTTCATTATCCTTGCAGAATTTCTTTGGTTCCTGGACAATCGTATATCTCCTCACCCACCTACTCACCTAGGTACTTCAAGAAGTTGAAGAGCGAGTTTTTGCTGAAGATTACCGCTCATCCTGCTTGAACCAGACGTCTTTTACTAGCAACGGTTTGAGTTGGAATGAATTTCGTATACCGAATCGCTGCGATTCCGACTGTCTGCTAAGCGAAAATTGCTCTGACCTCAACAGCCAGCGATTCATTCGTTTTTGTGCTGATGAAACAATTATTCGAATTTATTGGTTGTTCCGACACATTTCTACGTGAAAACGGCGCTAATAATGCCTTTAATGGTTTTGGTGGGATCCATTCCCACTGATTAGAACCGCTTACCTGCACAGAATTTGTCGATGGCTCCAAGCTCTGTGTATTAAGCATCTTTTATTGTTTTCTTACATAATTCGGTTTAAGAAGCTATTGAGAAAATGGCTGCGGAAATGAAATTTCACTTTTCTCATAAAGAGGAAATAATAGGGCAACAGAAAAATGGGTTAGGGAAGTGCATCCTAACTCTCTCGCACACGGGTGAACTCATTCTTCCCCGACTTTCCCTGACTCAAATTTTCCTCTTCCACCCGAAGGTACCAGAAGGTCGGGTGAAGGATTTCGAGGAAACTGGAGGAAACCGGTGTAAATTTCTATACCTTATTAGAGCATTTTCTCTATTTTTCCAAAATTGTATTTATAACTTGTGTTGTGTGGAAGAGGAAACTTTCATTCCAGCACTGCTTCTTCTTCACCCCTGGAATACGATGTCCTATTTGCTAACTAACTTCACTAACTTCTCTTTTCAAGGAAACATAGAAAAAAGCTTCTCCTCCTGTTCCAGCGTTTTTTAGTGTATAGATGAAATTACGGTTAAAAGAGGGGGGGGGGGGTGGGAGGAGGGTGGGACTGGCAAATGTCTAACCAGGGTCCATTTTCTTACTTATAGAATGATGTTCCAATTTTTCAAGGTGGTCAAGTGAGCAAGAGAATAAGACACTAGTGATAATACGCTTGTCGCATGCACTACCAAGTCTGATCGCGTGCTCAACCGGTTGAGCACAAACGCATGTTTAAGCGAATCGACGTTTCCCTTGTCGGACATCAACATCTTAACCAGTTTGAGTGCGCTGAGGCCAATTTTCCACTAGTGGTTTAGTGATGTTGTTTCACAAAATTCTTCAGAGGAAAAATTACTGCAATACAAGCACCATTTATGAATAATATTGCTAGTAAAGTGCAAACCAGTTACCATTTCCTCCTATTTCCCCTCTTTTTTGTCTATAATTTGTAACAATCCTCCATATTGTAATTATAGATCAGTGCATAATGAATAAGGAGCCATCTTTTTGCGTCGAATCTCTATTTGCAGAAGTTTCCTCTTTTTAGCAGCAAATAAATGCAACACTTAATGCCCATCTTAGATATAAGACAAATCTTCGCTGCAACAGTCCTTCGTCGGTTAACTTCACTACGCTTTTTTTCTTGAAATTAAGTGAAATATGCCAGCTACAGCATTTGAAAATTCCCCTCCCCTCCGCTCCTGTAAATAGGCTGAATTAATTTTTGTGGAGGGAACAAGAAAAAAACAGACGCATGTCCGCATATTTCTTAATGACCGCCAAGCAACGCCAGTCAGCTGACTGAATGATAGCTGAACCTTTTTGAAACTTACCGAGCGTCAACATCCTAGATCCAGCTTCTGGACTCGCATTGAAAGCAATTTCGAACTTGGTGAAGGTGCTTCAGGAGATTTTTTCCAAAGATTTCTACTTAGAGACCTGGTGCCACCACTTATGTACATACAAGGAATGAGCGGTTATCAGGATCTGGTTATCCGTTTACCCGTTATCTGTGGGTTTTAGCGTACATCCAGTATTTACACCTTTATCCGGAGCTTCATCGTCGGAAAAGGCAGAAATTGGTTGCTTTCTATTCGCAGTTTTTCTTCTAAAGGCAGCAGTCATTCACAGTAAAACACTTGTGTAACCTATTCTAGCGCTTTTTCAAGTTTCATCAGTAGTTCAGATTTTTTTTGGAGTAAGATAAGGGAAGGTGATCTAGAGTGATTGCTCTTGGCCAGGAAAAAATTATTGTTCAGGTGTTCTGGGTCGTCCTAGTAGGTCCTCACCTTCTGGAATAAGATGAGAGAGAAAGAGAGAGAGAGCACTACTACTCCGAAAGGAAAATAAGAAGAGCTGCATTTTCTTTTTTTTCCGAGTTTCCGATTTTTTTCGGAATCGAGCGTTGAGTTATAAATTATATCAACTAAATTTTCTGACTATATTTGGTCCCAAGAATAATACCGCGCCACCGTGTCAACTTAGGTCATCTACAGCAAAATCATTCACCAAAGCGTAGGAAAAGATGGTTCCCAGTTCTCATGAGATCATGACAAGCCCGTTTGGCCTTGCCATTCCCCCCCCCCCTCAAGAAGGACTCGAAAGGATAACTGGTTCAACGAAATGCCATTGCTCTTATCTATGCCGTTCAGATCGTCTCAGAGTAGTCATCAATCCTTACTTCAGGTTTTTTCGTGGCCGCGTTTTAAGTTTTGGCAGGCACGTTCGCGCGTTCAGTTTTTCTCGTAGTAACTCGAATGTTTCACGCTTTCACGACGACCTTTTCGTTCATTTGATGATTTCATCAAGCTATTATCGAAGCGCACTTCAGCTTCAACGCTGATTGCACTTCGAAGGCAACGCTCTCGAATGAGGAGTCAGGCTCCTTCAGCTCTCTTGACTTTCGATGTTTGACAGCATTTCACTTTCCGCGTGATGTTCGAGCGATTTCCTTTTAAAGCCTGGCAATCTGGCTGGTTTACGCTGCTGAGCGTGTGACATTTCCAGATGTATTCACTGATTGTTTGGGTGATCGCTCTGTTGACCCTGTTCACTGTTCGAGGAGACGAGTTACCGACCCAGCCATCTGGTGAGCAAAACATTTTTTTTCAAAAAATATTCCTTACACGTTTAGGGATACTCCAGCAGAATTAAATTTTCTACGCTAAATTTTACAATAGGTTTGTTAATCCATCCAAGTTCAATGATTGCAAAAATGGTTTAGAGCGACGAAATGAACGAGTGATAGGTTTGGGTGTACTAGTAATCATATCTGCTAATTTAATTAATTGTATTGAAGACAGATTTATTTTTAAGTTTGCAGAGATATTGATCCTAATAATTTTTCCTTCGATTTTCTGAAAATTCTTTCAACTCTCCAAAAAAATGCAAATGAAAATGACGTTTCCAGAAATTAGCGAAGCCTCAGCACAAGCCTCTCGTCCACACCGACTAAAAGTCACGAGCCCACACCCGTTCGTAAGGCAAATCGGCCCTCCTCTACTGGGTGGAAAGCGAGTAATCACGCCTGTGCCGAAAGGTTAGTTCCTCACCTTCTTGCCTCTATGTTTTGAAAAACATCGTCAAGTGATTTGTTTTTAATGTTTTATTTGTTTATGTTATTCCATTTGTATGCATTCAAGATACTTCAGTATCATAATTTCTTATCCGAAAGGGCTTCTGATATAGTTTCTTCGTTTAAATACACAGAAATTGAAAATAGTGAGTAGAAAAGTATCGGGCTACCCACGTGACATCGTCAAAGTCGAGAATAGAATCACGAGATCAAATCAACAGAGTGGAGATAAAATGCACTAATTGAACGTATAAGTAAATTCCCTTAGTCCGTTAATTCGTTAATTCTTTAAAGCGGTGAGGCATATTAAATACATATCCTGAGCTCCATTAAGATTACATGCAGGGCGCAGCACCAGGTGGTCATTGACCACCAGGACTTAGTAGCGTCCTGCAGATTCAGGGGGCTTAGCACCAATGTCCGGGGCGTAGCCAACCGCTAACTGTCTACTGATATTAGAGACAAGCAGATTTCAGAGAAGCACTTCTGGAGGGTCATCAAACTCGTGGCTGAAGACCACCGTTGTTCAACCATTTACTCCATCCCTACCCTGCACTCTGGTGCGCTCCAGTGATAATCAGGTGTTGCTCAACCTGTAGGAGACGTATCATGTTGGAATTTTGACTGTAGATGCGTACTATACCAGCGAGTATCCCCCCAAAGTGGCACCGTTCGTTTTTGAGAAACCGTCTTCGTTTTTGAGAAAAACCGTCATTAATGGTCAAAAAGTGGTTTTTGACCATTAGTGACGGTTTTTTTCAAAAACGAAGACGGTTTCTCAAAAACCAAAGATGCCACTTTGGGGGAGAGTTGGTACCACCTAGGCGCATTTCTTGGAGTTGACAGCGTATCGGAACACTTCCTCAAACGAGAGAAATTTCCTGGGAAAGTTCCGGGTTTGAGAGAAAAAACCACGCTCCAATGACAATTTCTTGTATCTGACAGGTCCTATAACAAGTTTCAACGAGTTCTAGCGAGATCAAACAGTTTCGTACTGAGATCGGTTTTTCGAGGATTTTAGCTTGAATTTGAAACGATTTAGGCTGTCTTCGCTGAATGGTACGCATTTCTTGCTGAAACATCATTCGTCGTCTCACTAACGCTTATCTAAGTCACTTTTTAGTGCCATCTGTTTTTCCTAAAAGAACCCTAGTGTGTAGGTACTTAGTAGCCCATTTCGGAATCCGACTGGACTTAGTACTCCCCAACCGACACTGACCACCTAGTGCTGCGCCCTGATTACATGCTGTCTCACCGGAAGGAATCAGTAAACTAAGTAAAGAGCTTAGGAGGATCAACGCTCCAGCCAAGGGAAAAGAAAGCATTGAAAAACCATGAGCAAGGCATAGGTGCAATGCTCAAGAATCCAATTTGAGGAAGTCTAGATAGGTGAGAACTTTAAAATAAATCATTTCCGGCCGCTGTTCACGAAATTTTATGTCATATTCTCTTTCTAGTTAGCACACAATCAGAGAAGTTCGTCCTGTGGGATGTCTCTATCTCTTCCATAGAGCATCCTAATATATGATAAGAACGGAGTTTTCCATGTTCCTATGAGAAGTGTGCAGAACTTCAATGAGCAATTCCTACTTTTTCGAAGCAGTATTAATTTCAACTTCGTAATGTTTCGTGAACATATCTCAAAAGAAGTATTTTTACAGCCTTTGAGTTTGCATTCACAACAAGGTGAGGATGAAGCTCAGATAACATTAGGGTCCTGTAAGGATCAGTGGGCATATCTTCCATAGAAGGATATGCTCAGCCGTTCCGCCTTCATTCAAGCGAATCTTGACCAATTAGTGACCCTTTAACAAGATGAATTTTGACGTTTTTTTTTCTTTTGGATTTTTCGTTAAATCGTCAGTTCGTCACACTGTTGGAAAAATGGTCGTTAATTGCGTTAAATATGCGTTAAGCGTTAATTCGTCACGTAATAACACACAGTCCTGGTCTGGATGCATCACTAAGATTATGTAAGATAAACGTCTTGACACACATGTTAACGATGGGTGAGCTTGTGTGGAGTTAACACCTCTACCCTGGGTAATCTCAATGCATGCGGCTGCAGAGGTCACAGATAACAAGACTATGGAAGTACTAGGTAACTAAGGTAACAAAAATACATGTGAGGTATTAGATAACTTACGATCTCAGTCGTTCAGATCGACCTAATTTACAAGGGGGTGACTTATCGTACTAATGAGGTTCTCCAAGAACTACAAGACTGTAATTACCTCAATTATAAAGTCCCCAACTTCTACACACGGTTTCTAACCTACTTCATTACATGGTTACATGGTTTATCTGTTCTTCAAACGCTGTGGTAGCCTTGTTGCGAACTGTATTATGTCTTCAAATCGTTTCTGCATTGGGTTCTTGTGGGCTTATACACGGTATCCACAAATAAAGAAAGATTAATCTTTTTTTCTACATTATAATATCTTTTTTCCTTCAAATCTATACTTTGGTAGCCATTCAAAAATCTTTTACATTGCAGGAGCTTTTCATTCATCGTCGTGACGGATAGCCTGTGCATAAACCAATAATTTCTCTTCTCATTGTATTTTACATGCTTGTATTTCATAATTTGCGGGTATTTGTAGAAATAAATGTGAAGTAGTTGTCATTTTGTGCACAAAATTGGATGATAATTCCTGTTTACACTAGAATTCTCCTTGAGACTCTGTGGGAAAGTCAAATATCGCTCAGCAAGTGACCCGTTCTAGTTTTTTTTTTCAAACGAGGAAAATGTGTCGAAAGAGCAATTTTCCAATTTTTCTTCCGTGGTTGCCGACCACATTATGAAGACGGATTACTCAGTTGTCGCACTTCGAAGAAGGTGAGGAATGTTCGCAGAAAAGAAAAAGTGAGAAAAGAAGACATTTTGCCATGACGATCCCGAATTCCAAATTGGAACAAACAACTGCTATCGGTTGCATCAGAGAAGGGCATATATTCATAATTGTTTGGCCTGCATTAAGGTCCGATAGAGTTTTGGTGTTTCAACTTTTTAGATACTACTATGCTAAGTCGTTTATTATTCTACTTGCCTTACAATATTAGTTAAGTGATTTTACTAGACAGGGAAAAGCAAAGAGAGAGTATATAAGAGGAAAGTGTAGTGACTATGAGCTTGGAAAGTGTACCGGAATGTCCTACAAGGAACCTAACCTGTCACTTTTTTATTGGAATGTGATCAGAACCTGTAAGGGAATACTCGTCTAGCTAACTTGTTAGAGGTTTATCCCGAACTGACCATTCTTAACTCGGTCTCCTTTTATCCTCGCTCCATAGCCATAAGGGGCGGAACTAGAGGATCAAGAGTCATCTTTTCAGAAGAACGGAAGTTATGGTATGCGGAGCATGAGGCCATGAATCATTCTCAGTAGCAGAAGTCATGACAATAATATTGGTTAACTTCTCAGTAGGAAGTGAAAAATCACTTTTTGTTTGCAAATTTCCCCAAAACCACATCAGGAACCAGTTCGTCTATCTACGCAACACAATGCTCGAAGAGAATGTTCGAAGTTTAGGGATCCCATAGCTTCCTATAATACCAGGAAGCTGCTCCCTTGGAGTTTCTCTCCTAACGCTTAGAATTTCCTTGATTTACAGTATCGGGAAATTGGAATTTATCCCAGACGACTCAATAACAATGCAGTTAGATGGTGATGGAGGAGCTGAAACTTCCTTCCTTCTTGATCAGCTGACATATTTATGAGATTACTTTCTTGTGATTTCAGGAGAAGGATAAGTGTAGGAACAAGAATAACAATAAAGGGAATAAAAATATAGAAATGCAACAAAAGCAATATATGTACTGTGAGGATAGGATTATCATGAGATAACTTGCAGAGAGAGTGAATCGAGGAAAGAAAAATTACAGTTGTACAGATCTAATTTTCTCAATGAGTGAGGAAGTTTCAAATGGGACAGAAACATAATTTTCCGTCAAGCAAAAGACCTTTGCATCTTTCTAGGCATTGGAAAACAGCGCCAAAGTATTCTAATGCACTAATAATGTCTTAGAACAAAGACTAAGGGAGCAGTACGAGTAGGAAGAAAAAGGAAAGGTGGCGCTTCAGGGTTTGAGAACGTCTCAGTGAGAAGAATCAGGATTGCAGCCAAGCTAATCATCAGCCAAATTTAGCACACAGGAAGGTGCATGCCATTGATGGAACGTATTTCTTGAACAGCAAATGAGATGGAGGAAGAGAAGCAAAAGCGAAAAATTTCAAAATCGCTGCTAACTCGTCCAAAATCTCCTCGATCTCAAGGCGTGTGTGGTGTCGACTGGGAGATCTCGCGACATCTTACACCAACAGAGAAATAAAGGTACATAGGTGTCGGGTAATACGTTTTAAAGGCACAGTCTCATCTCCGTATCGCATCTGAGATTTTCATATGGGAAGAATCTCCAGGAGCTGCTGATCACAATAGTGTACGTGATTCCACTCAAAGCTACCGAAAGAACCGTGCTTGAGCTGCATTTCTTGGGGAGGCTGTGGGCGAAGCCAGGAGGCTGGGCCGGAGGGACTCCTGAATGACCCACTCCAAGGGGTGCACCGTCTGAGGGTATTTGTAACAAAAACATGGCGTCCATTTAGCAATGCAGCTCATTTTCGGAATGTTAGAAACCAGTTTCGCTCCAACATATGTATGCGGTGGTCCATTTTCTGACAAATACTGTATTTATATAGTGTAAATTCACAGAAACGCGTTACGATACTGACAGGAAACCCCACAACTGCGATCAACTTGTCAGGTAACCCTACGTGCAGATCTTGGCTAGATCCTAGAAGAAAAAGCTGTCTGCACTTTTTACAGGACCTCATAGAGGGGCTCCAGAATGTAAAATAGACCTCACATGTGTTATCAGTACAGCAGTAACACCCTTCCGACCACCATATTTCTAGAAACAAGGCACAGCTTAGCGTTGTTCCCACATTTGGTAATTCCAGTTGTCGTTGATAGGCTCTCATCACCTACTATCTACTTTTTTTTCGCTTTTTTGTAAGCTCACCAGACATTCAAGCCGAAAACGACTTCATCTCTGCAAATAGTAGAGAATGAACTGCGAGGACACTCGCCTGTTAGCTCAGCTGGTGATATCACAAAAAGCAAAGTCAGATAACACCAAATTGAAAGAACGTGCAAGACTGACAGTATGGTCGTCATCTCAGGGGTTTGCCATGAGCACAGAGGAAATTTTGGTGCATGAAGGGTTTTCTGAAGTTAGGCAGCAAGTGCAAAACTTTCAGTTTTTAACAAAGTCGGAGTGAAAGAGAACTAAGCTACGTTTTTAGATAACTTCTCTAATTTGTTCTCAACTTAGATGGTGTACACTCCACTACGTCCCCCCCCCCTTCGTCACATCCGCAAAATATTGGGTTACTGCCGAACCAGAGCTTCCACATTTTGCACGTGGCTTTCTTCACGTTATTCTTTTCTTTTTCGAAACTTTCTATGGAACACCTGAGCTCAAGGTCCTTTCGCTGAGACGTCAATCACGTTGCAGCATTAAACCTGAGAAAAATGTTCCAGAAACTGGAGTTTTTTGTCCAAGAATGCAAATGCAAGGTGCTCGGCTACTCAAAGGTTTAACATGGTTTCTTTTTCTTGAGGGAAGGTGAAGACCATGTTGTTGTAATATTCGAGGAAAAATACTAGAGAGAAGCCGCATAACTTGCAAGATTTCACGTCGTTCCTAGTAAAACTGGAGAAGTTTCTTTATTGCTTAGTTTCGAACCCATGAGACTTGGCTTGTTGTCCTTCTTGATCTTCGTCTCTAGAGCGCTTTTCGCTCCCGCTTAGTTCAAGGTGTTCTCCAATGGTTGCGCATTTTTACTTACAGATAGTATTTTTTAATAGAGATGGTTCCAATAATGGGTCGTCGCACATGTTTACATGAATGCTCTATATGTATTCCACGAGACACCATTTCCCCTCCCAGGGTCCCAATCTGCGACCACCACTGATGCTCGGCTTCTGCGCATCACATACGTAGCTGCCACTCACAAGGATTAATCTGTCAATCTTTTGGTTTTTATAGGGAAAACTCATTCAGTCTCGAACATATCTAAAGTTAGTAACAAGATTACCCGAGGCGCTCATGAATCGTCTTTTCTCCGAAGATTCCTTCAAAATCAGTAGCATGTGTACGTAGTTCTTCACAAAATGCGTCTCCACAACATCCTCAGCTACCGAATTTAGAGAAAGTTCGTAAATATTTTAACTTTTATTCTTGTTTCCTTTTGTGAACAAGGCTGAACAAGGCATTAGATGTATGTGAATTTGAATTTCATTTAGAATTAGTGGAAAATTCGTATGCTCGACGAAAAAAAGGCAGGGCTGTCCTGGAGGAAGGGTGAGAGGGACAGCATTGCATCTTTTTATCTCAAAGATTTGAAGTTTTAAAGTCGGTTCCTAAATTTGACATTCGGACTAGAGGGCGTCCCCCCCCCGAGAATGGGTCGGCAAATTTTTGAAATTACTTTACAATGCATATAAAAATCTTACATTAGTTTATATTTACTTCCTTATTTTTAATATTATTTTTAATATTATTTTTATTATTTATTTATTATTATAGTAGACCAAAATTGTTACTTAGAGTTTTAAATGCTCTACGTAATCCTATCCACAAACACTACACAATGCCTGGATTCAAATATGGTCGAAGATGGGATCGGTTCATAAATTATTGATTAAACTAATCGAATTATGCGGTTCTATGTGGTTTTAGGGGTGGTCGCTATTTGCGTAATGAATCTACTTCTCAATTCTTTTTGTTATTAATTTTTTTTCCTGGTGATCCCAAGCAGTAGCAACCCGTCTCATGAGGCACTATTGTAGGCTAGATCTCTTTAATTTTTACTCCATAAAATCCAATGAAGGGCTAGGGAAACCATGTGAGCATTTGTAGCATTTATGCAGCACTGCTCCTATATATAGACAGTCTTTGACGTTTTTTTTAAATTTTATTCTACCTATTATGAACTTCTTATAATCACTTTTGCTAAACCACTAACAATTAAGTATACTACATACTACTGATATTTTTCAACTACTTGCACTACTATTGTTTTACTTCTTTGCCAGTATATTACTATTTACTTTGCTTGATTCTCCTGAACTCTTCTTGGTCAACTTATTCTAGTTGTAAAAGTCTCATCTGATCCCACCAACTAATGGATGTTGACAGCTGCTCGACAGAGTTAAAAAGGACTATTCCCAGTTGAACTTTCCTTTGTTCTTTGTTTTTCCTTTTTCTCTGGAATCAGAGCAACAAGATCGATAGCATAGAATAATTGAAGGTTTCGCTGTAACGTCTCCATGAGCTATTCTCTATGTCAAAAGATTTTAATTCAAAAAAATAAGAAGATGTGTTCTGAAAATCTGAATTGTTGTCTTCACACAACTTGGGAGTCCCTTGTTTGCTGTGCCAACTCAAAGCTGACGTTGTCGAGGCTTAAATGCTCCTGTGGGACTCGTCAACCCCTCCGTTTCACGCCTTTTTTCTTCTACTACGCTTTCATTGCTTCAGAAATATCTACTTGCACATCACCTGCAGCGTTTCTGGGCTATTCCTGCATCTTTCAGGAATCATCTCTGCAGCTCTTGGAAATAAGCCTTTTCGCAGCTGTTTTTTAGCATCCACAGGGCAACACGGGATCGTCCTCATTTTCACTCTCATCCGAGAGCAATGGTATACAGGTTACGAACAATGGGAGCCAGTGGGTGAGTCTATGGGTTAGCGGAAAAGAAGTACGTATTCGCGCCACCATTATCCTGATCCTGTTCCGCTTGGAACGTGCTCTGGGAAGTGTGCGATGCACTCGTTTCAGTTCTTTTTTTCTGCTCTATGGGAGCACTACCTTCCCACACCACACGAGCATGGTTACTGTATTAGCAGACAGTAACATTCAGCTTGTCCCACTCTAATTCTCGTTTAATTGCAGTGAAAAAGAAGCAAAAAAATAATATTTCAAAAGAAAGGACAAATCTAGTGCTGATAGGCAGCATTTTCAAAGTTCGCTTCATTGCTGTCCCTACATATATTACTATCCCAATTTATTTATTTATTTATTGACCAGTTTGTTTGTTTGCTCTTCTAAATTCAATTACCCCTCAAATCATCAAATAACATTCTTTCACGAGATCTGAAAAGTAGAAAACTTCAGGCTGACCAACAACTCAGACAAGATGTCGGAAGGACCGCAGCAGAATAGATTTGTGTGGGGAACGATTCGGAAGGACCGCAGCAGAAAACCGGAAGGATTGCAAGTCACCTGTCGGTTCTTCCGATTTTCTGCTGCGATTCTTCCGAAAAATTGTCTAAGAACAAAAAGTTTTTTATTTGTTCCTTTTTTGTGTTTTCGTGTGAGGAATTTCCGTGCTTTTTTTTACTAAAGAATAAGTAAAAATACTGCTCCGAATAATAGCAGGAAAAAAATAACGAAAACTGAAGGGAAGGTTTCGTTTCGTTTTTTCGAAATTTAATGGCTTCTTTTAGTTTTTTTTTTCCCTATCCTACATATTTGTACGTTTCTTGTGCTCATTTCAAGCGTTCCTGCAATCTGTTTGGACAGCTGATGACCAATTTCAATTTCATTTTATAGCTCCACTCATATTCTGCAAGTGAACATGATGGATTGATTCCCTAATATCCATAGATCTATCTTTTCTTATCATCAGAATCATCTCGTGCATAATAGGTTTTATTTCTTTGAATATTCATATGATTCATCCACGAGAAATTCTAGCACTTGCTACGGCTCCAGAAATCCTGTCTATTAAGTGAGGTTCAAAGGTTTGAAGGTAAGGTTGAGTTGTATCGGTTACTGTAGGTTTGCTTCAAACTCTACTTCGTGAACCCTGCAGCTACGCTATCAGTAACTATTGCTTCCACGCTACACTAATTACATAGATGGAATAATAATGATTTTTCAGTCCAAATATATCTATATTGATTACATAATATGCTTTATTTAATGCTTTACTATATCGCATAATATTTATATCACATGAATATTTACGTATGTATACCGTAAAGTGCAGATTTACGTGATTTTTTGTAGATTTTGCCGTAAATCTTTCAATTCAAATTCAAACAAAAATTCAAATCTTTATGATTTTTACTCTCTTTCTTCCTCTTTCTATTCCTTTCCTGCTCTTTCTTCTCCTTCATCGCTTTGATTTTTCAGACTCATTCGAGTTCCTTCCAGGCTCTTATCATCTCGTCTTTTTTGAGAGCTCCCTTAGCTGCTTGCAGGCAGTTTCCATGCGCAAAACTTGACAGACTGGGTGTTTTTCTTTTCCATACCACATCACGCGATGTGGATGTATTCATGTGACCGTTTTCAAGTTGCTCATACTTCCTTCTTCGTTGGTAGAATTAGCTCTGGAACACCACCAATTTCCACATTTTTCTATCACCGAATCTTCTTCATATAAGGGAATGAAGACGGAATTTTATGTCTGAATTTTCCAGTCAAGCTACACCAATAATTTATTTCGAGTCTCTGTTTACTCAAATACATGCAAATGAATTTGTTTTGCTCACGTTATGTGAGAAGAAGTAAATGTTATCCGCATGGCATGGTACAACACAGCGAATCTTCTCATCTGAGACCTAAGTGGGCACGTATGTATGTCCAAAGTTGGGGTTCGTGAAAAGTTAAGGACGCAAACCAGCGATGGTCAGCGTTATGGCATATCCCACTGATTACGTACACTCAGAATATGTAAGACCTGAAATTTGGTTTGCTAACCCAAGTTCGAGTAGCCATGCGTTCATGAATCCTTGCCCATCTATTAAACAAAGCGCCGTAAGGGGGCTAGAGCGGTTAGAGATACGGGGCGGCACTCATAGACACCGCAATCTTGAGGCGCAGACTGTGGGGCAAAATGGCCGATTTCCATGGACGCAGACACGTTCGTTTCGGGACTCGCAATTACGTCACGGCTGGCTCTCCCGCATGCACGGGATGGTGATTTCATCACCTTCGCTGGCGGTCTCGCCGCATAGGAGTGAGGGAGTGTTTGGGTGAGCTTTCCTGCTGCACAATGTACGCAGCAGGAAAACCACCGTTCCACTGTTGCGACGCTTTGTGCATTAGCAGAAGGAAATGGACCGGTGCTATCGTCTCGGAAGCTTCGGGGAGGCTGGAACTACGCGGTCGCCTCATCTGGTGGATGCCATTGCCGTATCCCCTGTTGAATTCTCGCGCCGATTGTGTAGTCACGACATCCGTTCGTTTCGAGAAAGGGCCCGCCGTGGCCCAGTGCTGTGAGGAACGCCATGACGTGGGTCTAGCTATGGAGAAAAGGCCCGCAAGGGCCCAATGTTGCGGGGGACGCCAGGATACGGGTCCACCGATGGAGAAAGGGCCCGCCTTGGCCCAGTGGTGTGGGGAACGCCATGATGGGTCCAGCGATGAGAAAGGGCCCGCCGTGGCCCATCGGTGCGGCGGACGCCGAGATACGGGTCCACCGATGGAGGAAGGGCCCACCGTGTCCCAGTTGTGTAGAGGACGTCACGATACGGGTCCACCGATGGAGAAAGAGCCCGCCGTATCCCTGTGGTGTGGGAAACTCCATGATTCGGGTCCACCGATGGAGAAAAGGCCCGCCGTGGCCCAGTGCTGTGGGGAACGCCATGACGTGGGTCCAGCGATGAGAAAGGGCCCGCCGTGGCTCATCGGTGCGGCGGACGCCGAGATACGGGTCCACCGATGGAGGAAGGGCCCACCGTGGCCCAGTTGTGTAGAGGACGTCAGGATACGGGTTCACTTTAGTGTTGAGAATGCCAGGATGCGAACCCGCCCCTGGAGAACGGATCCGGCTTGCCCTAACTGTGAGGAAGGCGCCAGAATGCGGGCGCTCTGATGGAGGAAGGGCCCGCCGTGGCCCAGTACTATGGATAACACCAGGATACGGGTCCGCCAATATAAGATTAGTCCGCTGTGACTCAGTAAAGTGGAGAATTCCAGAATACGGCTCAGGCCTAATAGTGAAGATGGCGCCAGAAAATGGGTCCACCGATGGAGGAAAGTCCGCTGCGGCCCAGTAGTGTGGAAAACGCTCGGATACGATTTCGCTTTGTCCAATAGTCCAACGGCAGGATACAGTTCCGCCGATGGAGAACGCGTCTGCGTTGGCCCGATAGTGAGTAATCCGCAGGAATACGCCATACGATGGAGAACGAACTTCTCATCCTCATACTCAACTCATAGGAAGGACTTCATGTTTGGGCCCATTGGAAGATTGGTTCTGCTTCCCTATCAATTTTCTAGAGGTTTGGCAAGTGTGAAGCGTTTGCACATGTCTCAACTGGCTGCCCCACCCCACTTTCTAGCGTCCCGAAGGGGCGCTAGTAATGAATAAATTTGGAGCCCAAGGACTACTCAGACAAAAGCTCATACCAAAACGTCATTCCGACCTTCCGAAAATATCCAAATCAAGCATCATCTCTACCACGTCATTAGTCATAGCTATATTTAGGTAAGCAGTCCACGTCATCCTTATCAAATATATTTCGACTGGACAAATCCGAGGCCAAAAAGTTTGGTCTTCTTAAACATGATGGACCCTAACTCTCCGATGTGATTATCCGTTTCTTTGTGTTGCCAGTGCCACCAATGAGTTTACCCGATTTTTTCTCACTACTCCCTACAAGGGTGTTGTTAGAACTCCTTTCCATAAAAAGGAAGTTAGGCTCATCGATCCGCGACTAATTCCATGATTTCCTGTTTATTACATTTGCCCCTTTTCTTGCTACGTTGTACGTTCCCTTCAGAGTGACATCATCCTTGCCAAACAAACTTGGTTTCTTCTTAAGAGCTGTTACATATTTTCAGTGCAAATCATGTAATGAAGGCTCGTAGTAAGACTTATTACTAGCTGAGCAAGAAAGTAATGGAATGCAGCGGATTCCGTCGAAAAAAAAATCCTTCCAAGGCCAAGCAGCGTGTGGAATATAATGAGAGAATAATGAAAATGAAGGGAAAGATAAGAACTACAAGTTTTCGTCTGCTTCATAACAAGTAGAACTTTAAAGGAATTGCAAACGTATCACACTGAAATTTACTTCGCATGCTGATCGCAGGCATATGCGTGTAGTATCTACTCTAAAGAGTGATGATATTCTGTACGGTCTTGTTAGATATACAGGGAATACATTACTATATGTTAGGTTACGGCAGATGTGCAGCTTTTCCTTTAATTTTGTTGCAAAATCTTTCCGGTTCACCTGGTTCAGCATCCCCAACAACCATCTGGAGAAAACTTCAAAGGAATTCTTCTCAGGGCTTCAGGATGCCTCTAGGGAATAGCGGCCTATTTTTTCTCGCGAATTTCGCCCACTATGGTTAATCAGACAGTAATAACTCGAAATTGGTGGGAATCTTCATGAACTTCACTGTCACTTCCTTTTTCAAGTGAAAAAAAACACTCATGGGACCGTAGGGAGGTTTTTTCTTCGACCTTGCTACCCCTGTGGGCTTTCAAAAGGATCCTCTAGACTGGGGTGGGGGGAGGCGCGGTAGTAGAGACGCGAAAACCAGTTGGAATCATTAAAAACAACAGAATAAACAATCCAGACTTGGAACGAACTTTGAAAAAATTACTAGAATTGAGGTTCGTAGGGTTCAATATCCCTCTCCCTCAACGCTCCACTGCAAAAGCGCGCAATATTTTCCTTGTGACATAAATGTTTGCACTACTATGCCGTCGCAGACCTCTCGTGGTTATGCGAATCCGTCTTTTTTATTCGTAGTATTTTAAGGTGTCTTTTCACCCACTAATTATAAAAAAAACCCTGTCTTTATGAGGCTATGGTTCAGCCGTTCGTAATCTACCTGTTATGCCACAGTTCTCGAAAAAAAAACCTCCAAAAAAGTCAGTATAGTGTCACTTCTCGTAGTTTTCTTACGTACCATCTGGGGTTCGAGTGCCAGTTAACTGGCGGTTTCTCGTGCTCGTAAACTGTCAATTTCGGGTGGATTACTACCCTCACAGATGTTCCAAATGTGATCGCACGGCTCTTGGCTTGCACCGATTCAACAGCCGCCTAGTTGAGTTGCCTTCGACGTCCCGTGACCGTCGATGTTCCTATTCGTTTCGAGTTTTGTTGGCTGGCCGGGGAGGCTAGGCCGGGCCGGGTGTCGGGCCAGAGCGTTCGTCATCAAAAGCCACCCTATCAACTGCTTTTATCAGGCCTGCGCCAGTGTTCCCACGCACATTTCTATGATTTAGTGTGTCTTGTGCTGAAATACCTGCTACATGACACGCCGCCGACCGCGGCACCGACTATCGGATGCTATTGACGACATTCGTTCGTGGGCTTTCTAACATTCTTCTCATTTATTGTTCTTTGAATTCTTTCCAGATAACACAATAGGAACTTATTTTTCGTAAACCCATAGCTTTCCCCTGCTTGGTTAAGGACGTAAGCATCACAGAGTTGATAAATCGAATAACATTCGAAAAAATCGTTGGAATATCCGAATGTATGTTTTAGTCCAGGAGCTGATCCAGGAGCTATACTACAAAGTCTAAAAAATCGGAGGAGAAAAGGGAATCCTTGTAGAAAACTTGGCATTAGTTCCTACAATGTAGGGGGATGGGTCGCCAAACTTCCCAAAGGCACTTTTGAGATGTATTTGTTCTCTGCTATCTCTGCTGTCCTTTATTTTTGTTATTACTTTTCCTATAGTTTTTATTTTCAATGTTTTATATCAAAGTAATTTCAATTTCGCCATTAATTATTAATTTTATCTTCAAAATCCCGGTTTTCGGGTCCCCAAAGTGACGGGTACTTCATATTTTCTGCTTCGCCTGCTGCTGTACACGTGCCCTCGAATACTCGAATGATTATTTGGTCCCTATAAAATTCTAATAATCATGTTTACCCCAATCCAGAATCATAATTTTTGGCTTTTCACCCATCAAAAGTATCACCTATGGTCTCAAAATTTGTTTTCAATCCACAGCTAAGCTTCAGATCCTACCATCGTCCTCCGATTAGCTTCACCGGCTTTCCATTCTTCCCTTCTGATCTTTCCACTAGTATTTAGCCATGCATTCTGCCAGAGAACATAGTTCTCTAGAGATCTCGCGCCCGATCCTTGCTCTCTTTGGTGAATGTCGTTACAAGTATGAGAGGATCTGTCATCCTTGATTATTTGGGTAGACTAGAAATGATGGGGATGAAAGGGTGACTGGCAGTGAATCTCTTGATCTCCTACATGGACTTTTATTTCAGTTTTGTGTGAAAAAAGGGGAAAATCGTGAAATAAATATCACTCGGACCATCGGTTGTTATTTAAAGCAGAATTTTTCTGTACAAATCTTAGGTAACTCCAAGAGTTTCTCTTTCAGGTATTCTTTTTTCGGTGGACATTTGAAAATCAGCAGAGGAAATGCGACCTAATCAGCTGGCATCGGGTTATTCCCTTATCGTGTTACCGTTATCAAGTACTCTTTACGTTGTGGGAGTGCCCTTATCAACTGCTTATGATCTTGAAGCAACCTCTCTCTATTTTCAATTTGAGGATCTAACCATTCATGCACCTTCGACATACAGTTCACGTCATAATAGGCGTCCAAAGATCCACCAGGATTATACCGTTAGAAACGTTAGCCAAAATTGAAAAAAAAATTGCATACTAATAGTAATTACGTAGCTCTACATACATATGTTCTCTGATAGATGGTTGGTATTGATAATTATTAGGATAATTTTCTTATTAGTGGAATGATTGATTAAAATCCGTTGGTAGGAGCGTTGCTGAAATGTCATGCACTTGTTTAAAGCTAATAAATCATAAAGACGAGATCATATCGAATAACCTATTTCTTCCCTGGAATCTAAGTGGGTTAAAATTTGCAAGGTAAGGAAAAAATTTCACTTTTCACCGAGGTTTCCTGCTCAGTGTCAAACTTTTTAAAGAAACTTACATACTCTGTGTTTTATGGTAGAGTTGAGTGAAAAATTTCATAGAAATTTTTTAAAAAAAATTAAAACAGAATCCATCACCATCATCTTTCAAGACGACAGTTTGGCTCTCTATCACAGCGACAATTTCTTCGTGTGGTACTATTTTTTTACTGAGGACCACATATGTATTCCACGCAAACCTTGCCTGGATTTGCAGTATGATTTCCACAGTAAAATTTTCATCCGTCGACTGAAATGGAGGGTTCAATTATGTTGAAAAAAAAAACAGGAATTACGAAATAATTGTAATAATATTTAATAATTTTTATAATTGATTATTTTAATTATTTTATAACTATTTTATGATAACTATTTTTTGTAATACTCTTACTGCAGAGGAGTGTCTCATGTTCTCTTTTGTAAGCTGACATTTGAACTGAACGAATAATTCTTAACGCATGTACAAATACAATAGTTTGGACAATTCCCCATTTCAATATTCGAATTATTCAAGAAAATTTCTTGAACATAAATTTAGTTATACGGATATCCCACGGTCCCGTCGCTGCATGCCTTTGAATTCTGCGAAATAAACGGAATGTCGCATCGAAAGCGCCACCTCGTTCTATCTCTGTTCATCGTAACCTATTCGCAATCAAAATATTATAACATAGACTGAATGAGCGACCCATGATTCATGCGACGCAATATTTTGAAGTCATATATCTTGAAATTTCCATATTTCCACATAGGTCGCAGCAGATGGTTTCAGCTCCAGCGTTGAGTCTCACCTCTTTGTCTCCCCAGGTATCATCGACTACTCTCACTATCGGTTTAGGTAATTCTTTGGAAGAGTTCTGAGTAACTCTCCATGAGGTAAATAATAGCAGAAGCCTTTCGTATAAAATGAAAACAAAGCCTTTAGCCAAAAGTCGAGAAGTAGAGGAAAGAGAGTGCAGAAAGCCAAACTCTGTGAGGATTGTAGGTTAGACCTGTGGAGCTTCAAAGACAAGGTTCGGTCAAAATCTTCCCCACCCGGGTTTTTGGCGCTCTTTAGTCCTGACCATATGTGTATCATGAATTTAAGACCTCGGGATAAGCTCAATCGTTAGATATGGGACAAAACGTCCGAAGATTACGGTAGCCATGGGAAAACGCGCTCTAACCGACAAAAGTTGCGCTCGTGCATTCTGAACAACGATGTACTCTCAGATACATACAGCCTAACGAACACTTCGTGAAACCTTCCCCACCCCATCAAACGAACTTTGAATATGAATTTTTTCCCTACGACGCCACAAAAGACAGCGCATAGGGCGTGCCGTGTAACGTCACTTGAAATCACGGACGCCGCAAACCCGCAAACGCCGTACGGAAATCAGTCGACGGAGAACGTTCGTTGTGGGACCTTTTCAGAGATTTTTCTATGGTTTTCGTTCACGGAGTCGCCGTAGGCTACGAATCCAATAGAAATTCGCGAGATGGAATTCTGCCCGGACCTTGCCTTTAATGTTAAATGACCCCTATTCGTCTAGAGTTTTACAATGGAAATAATGGAGATTTGTTCTAAATCCAAATGGTGGTTTTCCGAGGTCATAAGTTCTCGTCTCAGACGTCCAAAGTTCTTTAAACTTTATCAAATTCTTTGTCTTCCTATGTAGACTACAAGTGTTCGTATGCGTTGCGAAGGCTGGCCAAAGACTTTGTTGTCACCTTATAAGTTCACGCATTTCGTGAGTTTCACGAATTCAAGATTTCACATTTCACAAGATTTCTATTGAAATGTGCCCACATGTACTAGCGAATAATGCTTCTGCAGAATACAGACAGCTTCTACTAGATAACTTTCTACTAGGTTGTTACATAAGTTTCCGCTGTTTTCGCATAGCCATTTTCAAAGGCTCCTAATAAATGGATACTGATTAGATTTAGCGCATATCTATTATAGATACTGATAAAAAACTTGGTATTTTACGAAACATTTTCGTCAAAAATCTCAAAACAGCGGAACCTATGTAACAAACCTATGTAACAACATAGTAGACTTTTCCACACTTTAAGATTTGCACTGTAACCTCCATTTTATGAAATAATCACTGATTGTGTTCTTAATTTAGGAAAAAATTACGGTTTCAGGGACAGTACAACATTCCATGCGGGGGTTTTGGCAGATGCGCAAGTGGTATGCAATTTTACTCATTTGGTGGATAGGTAGGGTGAAAAACAGGGCTTCGAAACTATTTGAGGGTCGGTTCGATTACCCAATGCACATAGCTCGTGCTGCTTGACAACCTGTTGTGCAGGAGTGACCAACAACGTGTTGTCACGTCACGCTGGGGTGCTCGCTGGACAACTCGCCTCAATTAACCACCTGAGTGGGTCAATCGAGTATTTGGTTGGGTGAATACTACTGCTGCTGTGTGTCGACACCAGCGATCGATGACCTCATACGGTTTGGAGGGTTATTGATTGAGTCGAGTCGAGGACTGGACTCGGTCGGTCGCTGTATGGCGGTGTAGCGTACTCGGCACGATAATCCAGATGAATTGGGCGAGCATATGTGCCGTTGTCGTTGTCCTCCGTTACTGTGTGGCAGTGGCAGGTGCACTACCCCCGTTGCTTCCTGATCAATCTTCCATTTGCCGTTGGATCGGAGCCACAGACGCCGATCCTTCCCAAGGATTGATTTCCTGGATTCTTGGATTCCTCCCAGCTGGCTAACCTCATCACTGAACTGGTTTTGCTCCTGAGAATTGCTAGAAGAAAGCTGACTGACCGATCATTATCTATTGCTATCGCTGCATACTTAACATCGTTTCATCCACGACTCCATCGCTACGTATTGCTGCTACTTTTTGCCACCGCTGTCCACCACTCGCGACGCTTTCCAAAAACTCCATCGCAGAACTTCAAAGACGCCGATAATACGCATGAAATCGTCGCCCGCGCTCGGCGTAGTATTCTGCTTTACGAACGTTTCTCTGTCGGAAGTTCACTTCTGACTCAGGATTATAGCCTTCTTCTGGGTCAGCGTATTATGGCTAGTACTTTCACTTCCAACTAAGGAAGTTTGCGAATTTCTTAGCTTCTGGCTCAAAGGAGGCTATAGCTTACTAAACTTCACTGGCATTGGCCGAAAATTTCGATATTTTTTCCTCCTTAGCCGCTTACCATGAGGGATCTGCACGGCGATTCGTGAAAGTTCCCGGAAAAATTAATTTTTTCACGTCTGCTTGACGTGGATGGATTCTCCCTTCCAAGACAAGCAGTTTTTGTGCCGTAGAATGGTATTATAATAATTAATGATGACCACTTGTAGTATTCCATGAAAGCGCTTGTAGAAATACTTGAAAATTAAAAAAATGAAAATTATCCGAAAAAAAAAAACTTCAAATGAGCCGGACGCTTGAGCCTACCTGTTGAACCCACGGATGCAAAACCCTTAGGTAGAAAGCGTGAACAATCTCGGGAATTGTTTTCGGCTCCCTGTTCATCCGGGATGGAAGAGTTCTCCGGATGAATGTCACACATCCACTAGCTATCCTCACCATTTCTTATCATCGCTGGTTGAGGAATGTCGTTCAGACAAGCACACCTATTTTTACCTGAGAAACTCGTCCATTTTCGGAGATGCCAGGTGAAAAAACTGTGGTGGTACTAGCACATTAATTCACCCTCAGAAACTAAATTTACTCGGTATTTTATCGTGACGCTATGTATTTTTCGCTATTTTCGTATTATTTCATTTTTTCTTCGCAATTTCTTCTGAATTTCTTTATCTTTACTTAATACAACACACAGTACAAGAATACGTAGTTTCTGGTGAACAGTATGAAAGTATGCTTAATATTTGGTGGAATATTCGGTTCGTGATCTACTGATCCTGAACTCATCTATAAGGAAAATGTTGCTTGTGAATGAACCTATGACTGAATAATACATAAATTAATCGAAGCCGGATGTTCGTATTCAGAAATAATTCGGAAGTTCGGATCCTTGAAGACGAAGGAGCAATGCAGCCCTGATGGAAAGACACGAAAGGCTGTAGGGCTTTCTTTTTGTTTAGAAAGTTGGAATTTTTTTGAAATAGTTCCTAAAATATGCAGTAGTTAATTCAGCGAAATTATTTGGCATTTATTAGGGCATAAATACAATTGCTAACCAATTTTTAGGCTTTCCTGCGGCTAAATGAGGTCTTTGAAAGAAAAGGGCTAGTGATTTGTTTGTTTAAGTTCTGAAGGTAAATCTTCCTAGACTCTGCTTCATTTTGGATTCCCTGAGAAGGCATTTGTCTGTGACATCTCCACAAAAATCGTCCAGAACTGATCTAATTGTCCTTTTCTAGGGTAAATTCCTCATGTTTCTCACTTCACATCGTATTACCACCATTTATAAGGAAAATTTTAAAACTTAAGAGGTTAATCCCTAATTTTGAATTTGTTGTTGGTAATTTTCTTTGCATTGCTTTTATTATTAATTTTATACTTATTAAAATTTTTTAAGAATTAAAAAAATGATTTACTAAGGGTAAACGCTTTTGACCACCAAATGCCATGAAAACCAGTTAATAGATAAAAAATTCCCTTATTTCCTTATTATTTTTTACTTTTTATTGTCTTTTCCTGCTCATTTCTCTTGCTTACTCTGTCTCTTTCTCGGTCTTGCTGCTTCCCTTGAACATCAGCACAAACTCAACCAGAATCGCTATGTTGCGAATCAGTTTAGTAGCTTCTGCTGGCTATTCTTATCCTACCAATCAGGCAGCATAACATGCCGGAAGAAAAAGAAAGCAGATTTCGCATCGGAACGGCGAATCAGGCACTCGCGCTTCTGGTTCTGCAGCTCGACATGCAAATCTTCACGAAACTTCATCGCTCTACTACTTTACTCTGTAAGGGATACCATTTCTGGAGAGGTGCTCATGGGGTAAAAATAGATCTGGTGCTTCTTTCGAATTAGAATCTTGTCCTGAAAAAAAAAACAGGAATACATGATTCATTACATTTTCGTGGTCATTCTTTTATTTTTTACCTTTTATTCTGATACCTTGGCAATCCGTGGGCACTCATGTATCATTAAGATTACCCAGCGGTCACATCCGTCTTTCCGATTACCTGGGGTAAACGTGTCAACAGATAACATGCTCCTCCTAAGTTCGTTAACATGGGCGTCAGTGCGTAAGATTACCTTGGGTGATCCTAGTGATGATAAATCCAGGCCCAGTGTAAATGTTTTGACGTCCATGTGGACGATAGGTAAATTGAGTGATTAACGCGTTTACCCTGGGTAATCTCAATGGTGCGCCCACCTTCATATTGCTGCTGATCCAATTCATAACACAATCTTTGTCGTACTAACATTTTTTTATTTTTTTTTGCCTATATTTCTCAATTTTTTGAACTAATACTATTGCATTCTTTTTCCACACACTTGTCGTTGTGACGTCATACCCTTCCAATGTCTACAACTAGATAAATAAATGAATAATAAATAAATAATTGAGCAACTAAGTGGATACATTTTTGCTGCGGATCCTCTTCTCTCATTTTTTTTCTCTCCGAGCTGGAGCCGTGTCTAACTGCGAATTATCTAGTTTATGTTTTCAAACCCTACTGTTTTTCTATTCATCCCATCATCCTGCGGGATAAGTCGTTCGTTTTCGTGTTCATTTTCTTCCGGTTTTCGCTCATCCTATCTTGTCATCCATGTCACATAATTTCTGGACATCACTCGGATGTTCCTGTTTTCTCTCCTTGTTCCTCGTCGTCTTCGCTACCCACTTCTTCCTCACATTTACTGCTTTCGCTTCCCGCCTTCTGTTGGCTCTTTTTGTCTCGGTGCCAGTTGTCATAGCTGGTTGTTTGCAGAAGAGACCACCACCGCCAGGTCAACGTGCCCGGTGTTCCTTCCCCCTTTATGGCTGTTCCCCGTCCGCGATATGAGCCCCCTCGACACTTTTTGCCGCCGTCCCCTCTTAAAAGTGACCCGCGTGAATGCGTAATGAGCAAGAACCAGACGGGTCATTTCACCTTTTCTGGATGCTGCCGGCCGCGCGCCGAGTGTTCTTCAGAGGTTCCTGGAGGGAAATTTCTGCAAATCGCCGTGTGTGTGCGTCTATGTAAATCTGTTTTTCTCGGCGACGGCGGCGCAACGATCGGCGAGGTTCGACCGATTGTTGTGTTCGTCCGTTCGTTCGTTCGTTCGTTCGGTTAGTTTTGGCGACAACGACGCGCGAAGAGCGATCATCTCATGCAACCACTCAACGCACTATACGATGCACTCCAACGCCGCCGCCGGACAGGCCCCGGCTGCTGTTCGTCGACGGCTGGACATCCAGCACATCCAGGTCCAGTCCAGGACGACGTGTTGCTCTGATTAACACTTAGTTTCAACGCATGGCACACTGCCACATGGCTTTCGGGTTTTCGTGTTTATTTATTTATTTATTTATTTATTTATTTATTTATTTACGTGCACGTATGTGCGCTATACATTCATGAATTAGAACACAAAAAGGTGGTAGAAGAGCTCTCCAGGTCTATAAATCAAAAACTAACTCAAGATGTGCCTCTGGCGTGGTAGACGTATGTGATTGTTTTTCTCTGAAGTAAACTTTTATTTTTTTTATTTGTTTGTTTTTTAAACTTTTATTTATTTGTTTTTTTTTTCATTTTTTTATTTATTTAATGCACATCAAACTCTGAGAAACCATTCGAAATGGGGGGGCTAGCTAGAAAAGAATGAGCGACTTATGGAGGAATTTCTGGAATTTTTGACGGAAAACCCAGTTTCCTTCCTCTACTGCAAACTAATTGGCCTTTGTATGTATCGGAACCCTTTGGTCCCAATAACACATCGATGGAAGCATTACCCGTGAACTCGTTGCAACGTTAACACAATTCTCATCATTCCTTATTTACTCAACAGTTTAATTATTTATTTAACTTTTTTTTAAGAAGCGTCTATCGAGTAATTGTTGTAACTAGGTGATCAATCCACTCAGAGACGATGTATTAGCTGTGGTATCTACAATCTTACTGAAGTTACCTATAATAGATTATTTATTTATAATTATGAGGTGATCTTGCTGTTTCTGGCTGTTTCTGGATTCGTTCTGGATGAGTGTGCCTTGCTGATTGGAGGAATGGATAATCAAAGTTGTTTATTGTTCAAGGAAAGTTAAATTCTTTCGAATTAGAAGGATCTAGTGGGAAAAGGAGTTGAGGATTCATGAGAATTCATCGTTTTCTTGAATTTATTATTTACTCTCCTTATTTTCCTTATTTCACTTCTCAGTTGATTCTCTCTTTCGTCGTCCGAATGATTTAAGCTTATTTCGCTTCATTTCTTTCCGTTTTTGTTTTTTTTTTCTTTTCTTAAATGGCGCATCTACAGAGCCTTTAAACAGATGAGTAAATATACAACTAAATAAATAATTAAATAAACAAAGTAATTGATCCGTGCTGGCCATCTAAAATCTGTGCCCGCATCCTCCATTTGGGTTTGGTATAGTCCCCTTCGAAATAACGATAGCTGACTATTTGTGCCTTTTCCCTGTACTTCTCGGCTGCCTCTTCAAATGCAGCGCATTTTCTCGCTTTCTCTCTTTCTCTAATGTCTCCCCATCTATATTCATTGGGCCAGGGTGCGTCATTCGGATTACCCTTGATAAACGTGCTAACGTATCCAAATTTGCCCACCTAACGTATCCAAATCCGCACCCATCAACATATTTACCCACATGTGACCATGACTATACCCAGCTGTTGGCCATGGGTGATCCATAGGAATGAGATTACCGTCCTTTCAATGGCGCCTCCAGTCCCTGGTGAGTCCCTGGGTTCTTTTGTTGTTTGTTCTCCCTCCTATTCCCTCAGTTTTTTATTTTTCCATCCATTTTTTATTTCTTTCACATCCTTTCTTTCTCATTACTGATCTCGCTCATTGTCATATATTTCACTTTCTATTGAATCTAGTACAGAATGTGACGTGAGGAAAATGAAAAAAGTCGAAATGAAATGAAGGTTAATTGTAGGCGATATAGCTGTTAAGACCTCTAAGGCGCTTATTTCACGTCACTAGGAGTGATATAGCTTTTTTTGCCTATTTGCAAGAATGTCTACGACACCCCATGAAACACCTTGCTCAACGACTCTTCGCACACTTCCCGAATGTTCCACAAACCGTTCCCGGATCTCGTTCAGTGTCCCGGCGCACATATTGGACGCGGCTCGTCCATCTTGTGTCCGCGGAACTTCTGACTTCTTTTCCGCTTGTGATTCATAATGGGTGCCGTTGATTGAAACGGGAACCAGTTCACAAATTCATCATTCCTTCCGCAATTAGCTCATATATTTCGTCATAACTTTTATTTAGTTCTATGATTTTTTATCTTTGCACACTTAATCCATTAGCTCACAGAGGGCGCCCGATCCGACTTTGTCCGCAACTACGACCTCATCGTTTTTTCGGCTAACTGATCTATTTTTTTGCACTTTTTTGATATGCATATGGTGTGGTTCCTTCCATTCTTATGTTTCCTACTGCCATTTGCTGAAATATCCTTCCAGACGCATTCTGCGGGCAAAGTCGTAATTGCAGACAAGGTCGGATCAGGCGCCTTCTGTGAGCTAATAGACCATATCTCACGTTTTCTACATCTGTCCAGTTCTGTGCCATTCTCTATGAACAAAAATTATCACAGATGACTTTATTCTTATCTGAATTGGCTAGTTTTGATTGGCCCAAGAACTCCGATGACATTAGATTGTCGGGTTCCAGGTGAATTCCCGAAAGTCCCCGTGTGAACCTTGCCTTTCACAAAATTTATCCACTTTCCGAGCAAATTCCTATGGAACTTCGCGCAAATCGTGCCTTCCCAAGGGAAAACAGGGAAGTTATCACAGAAATCCCGGGGAAGCCATAGAAATCATAAAATTCACGGATATCTTGCGTTGTCTATGCCTGGGTTGGGTAGTTCCCGGAAGCTAAGGGTAAGAGAGGGAGGAGTAAAGTTTAGGTACAGGTCTCCCACCAAAGCTTTTTTCTTCGTAGGTATGTCTGTATAAGAATTTTCTCTCGGCATTTCTGTAGGTACGTATGGTCATGGCCTTTGAGTCACTTTATTCCTTTTTTATTCGTTGTGTGCAAATAAATTAAAAAATGTAACGATGCGTATTAGTGTGTTGACCGAATAATGTATTAGATGTATTCGATACTCGAATATTCGATTTCGAATAAGTCAGAAATTGGAATATTGGGAGAAGGGTGAGCTTTGCAGCCTTAGAGGAATGGAAAGAAAGGCTATAGAGCTTTTCTTGGTCATTCAGATTTTTCGGACGCGCTCCAAAATTATTTGATGAGTTAAATAATTTTATTCGAGCTACACTATAATGCGTATATTAAAATTCACTGTCGTGGACCTGAACCGTTTCATTTTTATTTTTTTATGGTCACCGTACCTTCGTAAAGATCAATTGCTATGGTATTTTATTTTAGTTACTTCTTGCTTTAATTAGCTGTAGAAATGAATCCGCTCTTTCAGTGTAATAAATATAAATATTAAAAACAAGCTACTCAACGATTTTGTAGTAAAATTCTAGTGTCTAGTAAAATTCAAAACCTATGGCACGAATTATTCATGTTACGTTCTTTCGCATCTATATGCTCTTATTCTGCACTGTCACAAACCGGCTGTGCCACACCGAATTTTCTTCGGACCTTTTTTCATCGCACAATAACCCTCTCTAGCGTTTTTCCCCGCCGCAAAGCTGTTCGTCTCTCTACAGACCCTCGCTGGCTGTGGTGTTGGCTTTCTGGCTCTTGCCTGCCGCACCTACCCTCCATTTCTTGTTTGAGGTTAAATTTAGAGCAATTGGCAAGAAAAGGCAACTTGACAGATTTTCGGGCAGTTCTGTAGAATTTCCCTGGATTTATCCGTGTTTACCTGCTATTTGGATATGGAGAAGCGTGCGTTTGGCTGTGACCTCACAGAATTTTTTAACCCGTCTTTACTCAGCTGAGGTCTTTGAACATCTAGAACAATAATAATTGAAATCCGGCAGTGCAAAAACCCTGTTTGTTCACTTATGGTCACAAATATTGCGCTTCCTGCTCTAAGTATGAAAGCACTCCCAAAAAATAGCATTTTTTGCTCACTTATCCTGTTCCTGTTTCTAATTTTCGGAAACATCGCGTGCAGCACCCCCTCCCCCCCCCTCCCTGCCAATTTACCCAGCCTTACAACCCAATAAATACTACCCACTACTCGTCGTGCACCACCGCTCTCGAACCACCACCAACCGCTGTGGTCATCATCAGTACCCGTCCGTGCACATGCGCGTCGTGCGCGCACCTAAGCCAGCCTCTCCACACGCTCTCGCTGTTCTCGGCAATAGATTTGTTTGCGTTGCATAACGCTCGCGCGCTCGTCGTTCTCCCCCGTCCGTCCGATCATGTCGCAGGCGCCGTCAGTTTGAACAAATCGTGCTTGTATCGTTAGTTCGTCGTCACCCTGCGGACGGTAACGCTATTCTCAAACAAGGGTGCGATGGTTCGGAGGTGTTTATGGATGTAGCAGGGATGGGAGGCTTGAATGGTTTTTTCCTGGAACTCACACAGTATACACAGTATTAAATTACCAGTAATGAATTTTTTCGTCACGCATTGTTTAGTTACTGTGCTAATTCTTGTTGATTTTCGGGCTTTTTGACGGTGTTTAGGTGGTGCACTGATCAATATTATAGCAAATGAGGCATCGCTGTACTACCTTATTTTGTTTATTTTTCATTTTTTTTATCTATATACTACGAGTAAGATAACCATCAAATGACTGAAGAGTTGTACACCAGGTCATTGTCCGTATTTTCCTATAAATCCCTTGAGTATGGGTCACAATGAGGAAGGGCGGGTCGCCGTTTTGTGATTGGATGATTCACAGGAGAGACCAATCACAGAATCACTGCCCGCACCGTTTTGCCCTATCCTGCCCCATATCCAATTTTTTTAGGTAGCCTTCCTTTTTTTCTTATGATAGAAGTATATCGCATATGGATTCTATTACTTAACTGCATTCAATACTTTACAGTGTTTCCCACTTTATATTTGCCTGGCAGGCAATTTAAATATACGCTCTGACCTTGATGTTCTCTTTCTTTTAGCGAAATAAGAATAAAGGCAAGAGTGCTCAACGAAGTCAACCACTTGCCTTCATTCTGAGGACTAAGCCAAAAAAATCTCAAAAAATCCGACGAATTTTTCAAGTTCAAATATTCTAAAAGACGAACAAACATATGAAAGTATGGTTTCACCAGAATAATTCTTCTTGTTGTATTGCCAAATTTTCTCTACGTTCTATTATAAAGCTGTACTGTATAGGATTTCGCACCGCGCTTTGATTCTTCAACAGCGCCATTATTTGAAAAAGATCATTTTTTACTGGCTTCATACAAACATTTGTCCACATCTGAGCCCAGAATATTGGAAAAGTGTCCCGAAAGGGAGTAATTCGCTGACTCTCTGAAGAAAACCGACTGCTTCCCCGCCATGAATTAGACTATCTACGAAAAAAATCACGGAATTCGGACACGGCAGAGGAACTCTTGAAATTGCCTCTCGTTTTTTTTCTATATTTCTCTTGTCTGTGGCACACGCTTGAGTTTTCATTTTCAAATAAATTAATGGACTACAGTAATTTCTATGAGCGTATAAAATTCTTGGAACAATACTCTGTATATTCAGAGAATTTCAACATTTTTGTCTTCAAAATAATCATCACAGGTGAACGACACTAATTCGCGCTACACTATATCAACCACGCTTTACCGACAAAGATCTCAATTATTCTACGCTTGCTTTATTTCTTAAATAAATAAAGTTTTCCCGGAAAGTTGTTAGCACTTCTCAAAGTTCCCACTTCTGTTCGCGGGGTGGGGAATTGAAAACTAAGGTATGTAGTTGGAATATTTCTGTATCATTAGCCTGAATTTCGCAAGATTACGCAGAGGCGCGCTCAATCACTAGAATCTTGTGGATCTCTAACATAAAAAGTGCTGCGAGTGTTGCACATTTGGATTTCCTCCCAATCATTACGCTGCACTACAGTCGTAACGTAATAATGGCAGCAAAAACCACTGGATACGAGCTGTGCACTCGTAGATATTTGGGATATTTTTGGGGGATAGAGCAACTCGTACCTAACATTCTCGATGTTTGTACGTTCATTGTGGTGCATTAATCATTCAGAAAATTTTCCCAGAGCTTCTTTGACTGCTCATTTTTCCACGGGTGACGCTCAGTTACACAAAATACATTCTCATCGTCTTCACAGCGCTGATGACGAACATTTTCTGCAAAACGGCGGAAAAAAACCGCCACTCGCCAAGTGGTGTGCATATTCTCATTTACCAGTTCTGTGGTTGCGGTCAAACTATACAAAACTGCGACCACTTTGCCAAAAAGCTTGCTCACCCACCTGTGTACCTTTATCAGGCGCATCACTTAACCAATACAAACTGATAAGCAAGGTCGACGCCCGCGTAAGTGTTCATTGCTGTGGTTAGCCATACTCGCGCTTCCAGTACCGCACCAAGGCGATTATCCACGCCTCTGGTTAAAAAAAAACCCGCCAACTGGTCAGCGGTCCCGTCCACAACGGCATTAATCCTCGTTGTTGTCTAGTTTGGCTCAATCCGAGCATATCTGCGCGGGATTCCCTGCTCAGAACCCCTGCTAGAACAATTTACTGACAAGCTTCTGGTGAGTAAATTACTGCTTAGATCTGAAACTCGCTCGCACTGAAACTTGTTGACAACTTGTGCTTGCCCAACCTTGTTCCCAAGTTGTTGGTCCCAATGCTTGCCGACAACTTGCTGTCACTCTTTCTCTCCGAAAGGTTTTCGGTTCCAAAGCTAATTGACAATTTTTTCCGCCTTCTTTTGCTGACAGATTGTCAGCATCACAAAATTGCAGACAATTTTCTCTTCCTTCTTTGCTGGCAACTTGCCCACCATTGAAGCTTGCAGACAACATGCTCCCGCCTTTTCTTGCCACTGGGTCGATAGCAAGTTTTTCCTCAGTTGTGCCACGGTGACTATTGCTTTGATGTCCTCAAAAATTGTATAGCATATTACATTGGTGAGGAAACTAACCTGCAACTTGTTTTGAGTCTCCATTACCGACAAGTTGTTATCCTGAAAGGCTGTCGACAACGTAGCGACAACCTTTGCAAGTGGAAAGCTTGTTGGCAAGTTGTTCTTGTGGGAAAGTATTAGACAACTTGTTTCAGTTCTTCCTTTCCCGCAAGTTGTTATGAGAGGAGGTTGCCTACAACCTGTTTTTGGATGGTATGATGAGGTCAATCTCGTCAACAACGATTTGCCAATCAAAAGGTTGTCTGCAAGTTGTTTTAGGGCAAAGGTGGCCTGACAACTTGTTTTAGGGGTAGTGAGTGTGTGCACGCGCCCTCCCGCAGCCACTCTTCACCCCGCTCTCAATGCTCCGAGAGAGCGAGGAGCTGAGAAATCGCTGCGCGGACCACTTTACGACAGTCATGATGGAGTCAGCATGTTATGTGCTAACAGCACAACGCTGCTTCTGTTCTGGTGTTTACCGTGTGTGTGCGACGGCGCGATGGGAACCTTGTGCTTTTCCAGCTGATTAGACAGCATCCAGACGAGGAACAACCTGCGCGCCGGTTGTACCAGGTGTGGTTGGAGTCGCCCAGAGGCCCGCGGTCATCAGCAAAATATGCTGCTGCACATAGTAATGTGTGGCCGTTTTCATGTCCAGATTCTCCTAGTTCACTTATTTTTTTCATACTGCTATGGACCCATCTGAATCCTACTGTCGTGGTCTCTGATGCTTTAATTTTTTTCTTCGAACTTGTTCGTTATTCTTGATATTATTTTTTTCTGGAGATAAAATAGTTATGCGGTAAGCACAAAAGCAATGAAACTGCCAAGAAATGTTCTTCCCTTCACCTCTAGTCATTTTTACTACCATTCCCTGTAGATAAGATTATTACGCGCAAAAGCACTAAAACTGTCAAGACTTCTTTTTGCTCCAATTTATCTCAAGATTACCCTTTTTCACCGTTAAAGGAAGTTTTTAAGCTCCATATTCCCTAGCGAAATCGATTAAATTTTCTTGACATGAAAAATTATACCAAGAAGTTATGCGGTTACCCTAATTGGTTACCCTGTTGCAGTTGTCAGGTAGAAGTAGTTGAACAGTTTTTAGAGGAACCAGAGGCCGCATGCATCATTGAGATTACCCAGGGTTATCGTGTTAACACATTCTGATTTACATATCGTTGCCAAGGCCATCGAAAAAACTTACCCTGGTTAATCTCCGTGATGCATCCAGGCCCAAAGCAGTAGCTGAGGCGTGTGAATACAAAACGAAATATATGAATTTGAAGTACTTACAGCGGCAATGGTGAGCTTATATACTCCAAGAGACGGGTTTCGAGAACTTTCCAGAGTAGATCATGACGGATCAATAATCGATCAAACATTCTAGATCACCTCAGTACATAACAATCAAGCCTAGGCCTCCCAACACCTCCCCTAATTGTACACCTCGTCATCCATGAAGCATCAAGGATTAGTTATGTAGCTGCTGAATCGCTTCGGCTCTTGAACTAATTGTTATCCAACGTTGACGCCAAGTTGATGGCATATGTGCACTTCCACGGAGATCCATACTTTGGAGCCACAATTAAATGACGGTTTTCGCACGCTTCTCCCGGTTTTTCTACAGCTTCTGATTGACTGGTATTGGTGTGAAACGTGACGCCACGTCCCTTGATAGAAGTTTTCTGATGTGTCCTTTTATGTCTGAATCGAATCCGAAAACGCTATTGCGATTCGACACTGCTGCCCCCCCATCCCCCTTTCTTTCCTAGCAGCTCTCTCTAGTCATGAATTATATCGCTCGAATATACTGATATTTTCAGCGAGTAGTGTGCTTTTTTGTTAAAATTTTCGCACCGCCTACGGAAAAACCCTCTCTAGGACTCTCACAGGCTTTGGCAGCATTGGAAATTTTCCTCCTTGGTGTGGGATTCGTGGACATTTCCAGGAAGGCGCTAATCTACCAGTAGATCCAGACTTAAGAAGTTAATCGGGCAATGACTTTACATTTCATCAGATAACTTCTACCAAACAAGTGATAGAAATGAATATTGAAAGCAGTGAAATCCAGCGATTTCCATCCCGAAAATCCGTCTCTTCTGGATAAACTTGAGGGGAAAATTCTTCTCGGCTACCTTACTGAATCCCTAGAGAACTCTTGCTGCTGGAGAAGGTGTTTTGTCAAAAAATGCTGTAATTTATTTCATCTGGCTCTATATTAATAGAAAATTCATATCTTAGATTAAGGCAGGTTGATGAATTAAATGAATGTAGGCCTAATTTCTAGAACAATATTAATTAGTTAATAGAGTCCCTACAAGTAAAAGAATTCTATTAAATGATTAATTTTGTTGTAGAAAATAGGTAAGCAAAGAATAATAAAAAATAGAAAAAAAGTAAAAAACATTCCTAAACATTTCAGTGTTTGTGGGAAGTGGGAGTGGCACTGGTGGAGGACTTTGTCATCCACCACCCTCCGTCCAAAAAATGGGGGACGATTCCCTTTCTTCCTAAGCTGTCTTGTAAGAAGACAGAAAGTTCTACATTAGATTACTTTCAAGCCCATATTTCAATCATAATTCTCAAAGTCTTTGATTAATTTTTCTTTTCACTAAATCTCTTTTTGCAGCCCCAGTCTTCTGGACCTATTTCTGACAAAATATTTCATTATTTGCCCTCCACTTCCCTGTATAACTGTCCTTGTGAAGTACATATCAATAGCACATATTTGCAAGTCTGAACAGTTTTGTTTGCGATTAATTTGTTCCGTGAATCCAGGCAATTAGTTAGGTCTACCAACATATTTTTGGTACCAGAAACGAATTAATTAGCCAGCATGTTTTCAAAAATACCTAGAACACCTATGGTGTTAAAAATAGCAATTCGAGTTTTAATTCCCAGGTTTCCAGCAACGTTTTTAGTGCGAGTACACATTGATTAAATGCAGATTCGGTTTACATGATGTAGCCCACCTCTTTTTCTAAGGCAAAACTGAGCAATCAATCGAATCCATCATCTCTATAATTTCATTTCACGTGTGACCTGTGCTGAAGTGTGGTTAGCTGTGCTTAGTTCTTGTGACTTTACATCCAATAATTATGCAATGTTTCTCTTTTACCGGTAGATCTTTACCAGTTATCTTTTCCTGATCCCTTGCATGTCTCATCACCTCGATTGCATTGGTGGATTTTCCCAAATCCGGAAAGGAATTTGTGTCAAAAAGTTTTCGTGTAGGTTCTGTTGTGATTTTCTCCAGACGGTGTCCAGTTACCCGGGGCTGTCACTGAGATTACCCATTGTGAACGCATTAACGCACTCATATTTACCCTTTACCTGGGACCATTTACCCATGCGTGACGTTGCCCATGCCCAGCTGTTACCCATGTGTATGAGATTACCCAGGTTTTCTCAAGGATGCATCCAGACTCTGAAAGAAATAATAAGGAATGCCGAAGGAGAATATGAGGAACTGACCGGGACTTTGCTTGAGATTCAGGCGCTGTCTGCTGGGATTTGATAGTACTCGATTTAACCAAATTTCAACTAGAATTTACCTGGACGGAGCTTCTTGAAATATACTTGCTTGCTTCCTAGAATGGTGCAGGAGGCTCTGCTGAATGCTGGAAATTTCTCAGAGGAATATCTTGCCTACGGAGCATGAGCACCTGGTGTCCGCAAAACCTAATTAGTTGACGTCAACTTATTGTTAGATGACTTATGTCGCTCTTCTCAGCGCCACAGCTCTAAGCATAAACGCATTGTTCACTCAATCACACACAGGAAGCGGTCATAAAAGGCTCCATTCTAGAAAAAAACCGCCGCGCACACTATCCCTCAAAGGTAGTGAAATCTGATCGAAAACCCACACAAGTCCCGTATCCTTGAGTTGCTTCCCGAGTAAACACGTCCACAGGTTCCGCCTCCATTGCGGTCAGCGAGGAATGTGCTTTGACGTTTCCTTGAAAGTGGTAGCCTGAGTATTGCGCCGGTGCTGCTGATATATTTAAGTTATTAGGTTGGGCAATGAGTTCGTGTGGTTTTCTACGGGCGCCGAAATCACATAAAAATCATATTTAGGCTGTCTAGGCTATCTGCTACCATCCTTCAGGGGTCTGATGAGGGTCTAGAACCATGACATTGCAGTGACCTTTTTTTATTTTTTATCACTTGAGGCATGAATTATCGAGGAGAACCTAAGTCAATGGTTGTTCATAACATAAAGAGCTAAGAACACTTACAATAACGCTTAAATGAATGAGTAAGTCAACTGCATAAGCTAGCCAGCTTTCATATTCAGGCGCTCGCCTTCACAAGCAATAGTATTAATCGATTTTCAAACATGAAACTACCTAAAGATACCGTCTCACCCCTGAGTGCTTGTTTCTGAGATTTAGATGAGAAAGGAACCTCCAGAAGTCGCTGATCACAAAATTATGGATGATTTCCTTCAAAAATGACGGGAAAGCCGTCTTTCATTTACTTGTTTTGTGGAGAACTTGGGCGGGGCTAAGCTCGAAACGGACCTTCTAAATTGTCGGAGGTCAGGTGATGCTCATAGCAAACTTTGAGGAAAATTCGTATTCGTCGAGGAATTTCCTTAACGCTCTAACCGTAACAAGATAGAAAGTGTAGTAAATGTGTGATCAGTAAGGGAGTGCATTGTGTGGAAACTTCGAATTCCAACCGAGAGATTTCCGAGAGGAAGTGGTTGGAAATGGTTTTTCTGGCATTTTTACACGGAATCATACAGTACGTGAAGAATCAGTGACGGAATCATGTGATCAAAGGCTGCATGCGTCATTGAGTTTACCCATGGTTGACAATCTTACCTACCGTTATCATGGGTGTCAACGCGTCTACCTTGGGTAATCTCAGTAATTCATCCAGGCTCAGCAGCTTATGGAAGTTCTTCTCACTCGAAAATCATAATAGCAATTCCGAGCTGGAATGGTGCCTATAAGTCAAGGTCAGACTGATACTCACGAAGCAGTTGTTTCATTTAGGCCTCAATATGGTATGAGTAAAACTACCTGCAAAACAACTAACTAATCTGTTACTGCTACTACGCGAAAGTATGGGTTATTGTGCCACAGGAGTTCTATACCCTCCTGTGGTGATTTGCCGTTTAACTGTTTATTTTTATCGACTTATGCAGACTATTTATGTTTATTTTTATGTGCATGCTCCCCTAGTAGAAGTCCTATTGCTACCGATTCCTACGACATCTTCCGCTATTCACGTGATTCTTCTGATGCATCCCCACCAGCACTGAGTGTCAGCTCAGCAAATACCATATTGGGCGCGTTCGCGCTGCGCTGCCTAGTGCGCCGAAACGTCAGCTGAGCGTTCCATTTCGTGCTTCGGTTTGATATGTTCTGTCTGCCTGTCCGTATGTATGTGTGTGGTGTGCGTGTGTTGTGTAAGAGCGTGCCGTCACATCTGCCGTTCGATTGTTTAGATTTGTCATTTATAACGTCTCACACCACGAATTTCACGCGACACTGCGGCGGCGGCGGCGCTGTACTAGGGCAGGGAGCAGCGTCTGCCGCCGCCGCCGCTTCACTGCCGACGCCTTCTTTCTTCCACGATTTTATTGTAAACATAATTCCCGACGCCGTTCGCCATCCCGTCGTCTGCTATTGTGACTTTTTCGCACGAGCCCCTCATGGGTGGCGTAAGGCGATGTTGCTGCAGGTTCTGGCCGCTACTAGCCGAGCAGAACCTTTGACAAATGGTGATCCTGTGAAACATGGGTGTCTTTGCACTTTTGAGCCAACGAATGCTCTGTTCATGCCCTTCTGTTTGAGGTTACTCATCATGCAATGCATGTTTTCTATTCTGCCGTGCGCCTGTTCGCCATTTTTGTCCCAACCATCGTTCGATTGTTTTAAGAACTTTAACCCTAGCTACCGTTGTTAACTACCAGTTTTGCAGGAGTACTGCAGCAGAATGTCAGCATCACCGACGACAGAGAACACCTGCAGACCTACTACTGCCCCAATGACCTTGTGCTACGATCGTCGCGCACTGTTTCTCTATAGAAAACTATCTTGCAGCTGTTCATCTACTTCTGGCCAGCTGGCATGAAACAAAACATCCTGCTGCGTTGTTTCTGCACCTTTCTAGTATTCTTATAGCTCTGATTTCTTGAACAAATTATTTAAAAAGTCTGTCAGACGATGGTTGAAGAGAAACTGCAGAAAATTATGCGTTGAAGCTCATGGTAACGAGCGATTTGACTAGGTACAACTGCTGTGCATGCCATTTAGTGCAGAAATTACAAGTTTACACACAGTATTTAACGGTACAGTATTTAAATGTCGCCACTTTTGAGATGAGCTCTATGTACAGTACTACTCCTGGTCTCTGCAGAAAGAATGAGCGCGACGTCCATGACTTCCTTAGAAGTCGAGCTATTCCAGTTACCCTTGAAGGACCAGATTTATACCATGAATCATGTGAATGTATTTATAAATTCTTCAAGAAATACCACTTAAAATGCGGTTTTTCGTTCAACCTGGATTGGTTCAAGCACGTCTGCTGAAACATGTGGTGACGTCTTTGGCCAGTATCGGGCTAAATGTCGGGAAATTTGTTAACTGTTCGATCGTCGTAATAAGAAGATTTGACCTGTTTAGAAGAAAATGACTTTATTTATGGTCTATTAGCTCAGGGAGTGCTAACGTTGGGACTTTGTCTGCAATTACAACCGCGTTGGTATCTGCCGATCAATTGGCTAGTTCGATTGGAGCGCAACGAAAATCAAAGTGGAAGGATTCACTTCACATACATATTGGAACCCGCAGAAGAAGGGGTAAATATAGATCGAACTAGCCGATCGGCGATACCACTGCGGTCGCAATTGCGGACAATGTCCCCACGTAAGCACCCTCTGAACTAACAGACTAGTACAAATATTCTAATTTTTATTTTAATTTACTCATTCCTCAACGTTTACCTTTAAGGAAATTATGATGGGGCAACGCTGTACGAATTCGTGTGGCACGCATGTCTGTTTTTTCTTTCAAAGATTAGGAGCAGTATTGTACCTCTCTCAACTGCTGCCTTTCTGTAAGCCTACATATTCATGTCCATCAGGACATGAAAACTAGGCTTGTCCGAAGAAATGACGGATATGACGGTTGTTTCACCGTAGCTCCTCCAGGGTTCCAGCGTTTTCCGTCGGGTCGACGAGAAATTCCTCAGAAATCTTGGAAAATTGCCCTAATATCTCCCAGGAGCGCAAGGAACACTGATTGAAATCCCTCAGAACACGCCTGCTTGTCTTCTGGACATGAATTGAGATGATGCAGGATGAAAATTGACAACGTTAGGTAACAGCCAGTGGCGGACGCAGGGGGGGGAGTAGAGGGCGCACGCCCCCGAGAATGGGTCGCCAAATTTTTGAAATTACTTTGCAATGCAAATAAAAATCTTGTGTTAGTTCATTCTTGGTTGTTTTTTTCTAATATTATTTTTAACATAATTTTTATTAATTATTTATTCTTATATTTAATATTTTTGTTAATTTTATTCTCCGTCTGGGTCCCCAAAAGGGTGGAGACCCTACTTTTTTCCCATGCCCCTCCCTCCTACCGCCCACTTTCTGCGTCCACCATTGGTAACAGCGGATAAATTTCTATGGTGTCAACACGTTTACCCTGGGTAATCTTAATGATGCATGCGGCTCCTGTTCATCTGTAGCACTTAAACAGTGACTAGGAGTGTTACTAAGCCTCGGGGGGACTAGGCAATGTGATTCGTTCGAGGCGAAACAAATCACATTCAAACTTACTCTTCTTCTTTGTTTTCTATTTCCCTATTTTCCCGCCTTTTCGGTGTTTTATTGGTCCCTATAGCTCCCTTTCGGGGAAGACATCATTCAGTATTTTGTATGCTGCTTACCTCCTCTACTCAACGTTATCCTAGAATTCCTCCTGAACTTCAAACTTGGCACGCTAAAGCAGCTCATCTCTTCTCACTTCAGGGACGCCCAAGGGGCTACGGCGATCCCGTCGCACAGCCGTGGCGATTGATGACCGCTTTGAGCGGTCGCTATGTTGTCACATGCAAATTCGCCTATCTATACGATTATTTCCAGTTTTACGGTGTCGGACAGCTTTCAGGCACAAGCGGCATGTTTTTTGGACTTTTGCATTAATTTTCAAGTCTCACTACACCATTGATGATTGAGGAACTCAGATCAGCGGGCAGATTTACCCTTACCATACTTTGACCTGAAACAAAATCACTGCGCTTGAGTGATAGGGGGAGGATGACCTCTCTCGCTGCCTTTGCCCCCCCCCCCCCTCTGCTTTCTTCATATTTTTTTATGTTTCAAGACTGTGGTCACTGGTTTCCTGAAGGCTTTTCTCCTTTACCCAGCTACCAGCCTAATCCCCCTACTCGCTGCCGCTCCCGAACTATAGGTCTAGTTTTCTTTACCTTTCGCTACCCATTGCAACTGGAGCCGTTGGGAGCGATCCCAGCAATGCCATTTGGCAATCGATGTCTATCTTTTTCACTATTTCTTCCATCACCGACTCATTGTGATTGAATTTGAAGATGCAAAGTTTATGTAGAGATATCTCAACAGGCTCGCCGCCGCTTTTTTGATGGAGAATCCTTCCCTCTTTTCCAGTCTATCTCCTGCTCTCCCTACCTCTTCCGTTCCCCACTCAATCCTGTATATGGAATTTCCTTCCTCTTCACATATATCCTTTTTTCTCCCCCCCCCCCCCAAAGAAAAAACTAAAAATGAATATCGATTGGTTGCCGATTTGTTCCAACCATTGTTCGTTTACCTCCTGGCTTGTTCTGCACAGGCGAATGCTGATTCATTTGCTTAAGAAACATTCCCACTAGAAAATGTCTGAAAAGTTTGGGAAACTTGTCGATCTCCTGGAAGACAAGGAATGCTTTTTTTTTCTTTTTCTTCTCTTGCAACAGCCTATTCTCTGCAATTCAACCAGCATTTATTCACTCTAACAGACCGTGAATTACGAAATTTTGCAGGACAACTGGTACTTTTCCACGGTGTAAAGTAGAAGTCATGTCATATTGATGAATTCACTCGATTAACAAATCAAATGGTTCTCGATCACCCCATATATGTATGTGCTGTGTAGGATGTACTATGCTCAAAATGGCAAGAAAACAAGTGGGGGCGAAGACGAACCGAGTCAACAGCCACTCCCAAATTAGGTGATCGTCCTCTTTGAGATTCAGTTACCAGTTACCAGTCATGCTGTTGTTCATAAACACTTTGATGCTTAGGTAAAACAGCTACTACTCCCTCGTTGTTAAACCCTAACGACCTTAACTGAGAGCAGCTGTCGGGGAAAACAGCCTAAGATCGAAAATCCAATTTTGTGCTTACACACACCCGTCTCGAGTAGAGTCTTTTGTTCTGTTTGAATCCGCGTTTCCTGAATTTTGTATCCATTCAAAGCTAATTTTTGCCTTGCTCTTCTGCGGAAGTTGTCACCGTTATTGAAGGTATGAATCGAGTAGATATAAGCTTGTATTTTTTGTATTTAAATGAACGATGACGCCATTTCCGTTTGTTTTTATTATTACTTAAGTTATTTTTTCGTTTTCCTCGATTTTCGGCCAATCTAAGTCTAATAATGGTACGACTGGTTACCAAAAAATGATTCTTCTACGATTTTTCTAGAACAGTTCAACACGTGATCGTTCTCTATTGAATCATGTGCTGGATTTGCTTGTCTTTGTGACGATAATTCATGGATGAAAATGGCAAAAACCGCTGGCTGATCCAGCTGCACATTCGTCTTCGTCATAGGATTCATTTGTTTGTTTTTTATTGCTATTAATGCATTCTCTATTGGGTTTCTCTATGGTTTTCCTAATGGCTATTACGTAGGCTTCTTGAAATACGAATCCACTTTGCTGGAAGCCACTTCACTGATGTGTAGGGCTTTTCCGCTTGTCCTGGAGTTTACAGTTCAAAAAAAAAGAAAAGCTCCAATCTCGTAACGAATATTTGGTCATCATGTTCTTCTCTTCATATCTTTCTATCTCTAAAGAAATTTTCTGTGCGAAAAAGAAATGCTTTAAAGACTTGTCGTTATAGGTTATAGGACAAATATGTCCTCTCCTTATTTATCACACACTTTGCTTTACTGGCTTCGAATCTGGCCAAAAAACTGTCAACTATGATATCTCTGTCCATCATTGGCTACCCACTGGGAGGAGGAAATCCACATGACCCTTTCTTCCAATATACCTACAAAGCATAGTTGGTGCAGAATAGCATTCGAATTCAAATATCGAATGCGCGATTTCAAATAGGTAGAAATATTCGGATATTCGAGCAAGAGAGCAATAGACAGAGTCAGAATAAAAGACAACTCCTTATCGGATCGGGAAGTACTCTTTATGGGAGTTTCCGCGAAGACATCACTGCGATAAGATGCCCTGTTTTTGTTCTTGGCTAAGTTGATCTACTAGAATTAGACGTAGTTGTGTTTAACACTGTTATTTTCTGAAACCATGAATTCGCCTCCGAATGAATGGAAAGTGGCTCATAATTTGATATTTTACGAACAGGACGTTACTACACATTAACACTTTGGAATGAATTCCTTTCCACCAATTGCCTGTTCATAGAATCCCAAATAGAGGGTCACATAAAGGATTTGTGGAAAATCCTGGTAAGGAAACGTGAAGCTAGTAAAACAGAGCCTGAAAAACGAACGATCTTTAATGCATAAGTAATAGAGTAACTTTTCATAATTCTATGAGCAATGAGGCTCTGAGGAAAAGGCAAAAAAGACTATAGGCATTCCTCCTGGAGCATCCAAATTTTTGGATCGGTTCCTGAAGGAGGAAGGCCTACGGGTTCCTGACGTAGCCATGAATTTAACTGCTCAGATCTTCACTCCTGAATGTCCTGCGAAGGCGATAGAAAGCCAAACTTTAAATTTTTTAAGGGAAATTGATTCCCGATTTTACTTAAACTTGATTTTTTCCTAAGAAAACCACACCGTATTATTCGTATGTATTAGGGTGTAAATCTATGGATGCGCGCTGTTTTCTACCGCCTTAATGGATTCGTCAATGACCACCTATTCTAGAATATCTGGCACATCCTGAAAGAGCAATTCATGGCGCATCTGACCACATGTGAATTGTTGAGTAGATTCCAATTCCCGATTTTAAAGAATTTTAGAAAGCGATCGACCAAAATCGTGGATTTTCCACTTGTGTGTCATACTACTTCAAACAGGGAAAATAGAGGCAGAATCGCGCTCCACTTTATTCTGAACATCCATAGAATTTGCTTTCTACCTAGATCACATTCGTGTAGAAAGCGACTCCTATAAAATACCCCGACATCGGGTAACTGAACCGAAGTCTTGAATGCCGATCGAAATTTCGATAGCCGTCATCTTCTAACCTAGGTTGGGAAGTCCTGCTTATGTTCGCCATGTAGCGTAGACATGGCGCTGTCGGGCTATCACTTGCTTCTATACAAAAAGCTTTTTTTTGGAAGAGAAAAAGCCCAAAAACCGCGCCGAAGTCAGAATTTGGACGAGTAGCCGTTTTGCCTCATGGCGCAGCGACTTCATTGAACGAGGTCCCCGTTCTCTGAGCAGAACATGGCGGAGGATCACCGATACCTTCCATGGATACATCTCGGACCGAGGTGTTGTATCGCCGTTTTCAAAATAATTTTTGTGCGGAACACAAACGCTCATTTATAGTTACACCCTAGTATATCCCGAAAAACATGCCTTTCTTCAGTCTTGGTCCTATTAAGTTTAGGAAGCTGCTGCTTGTTTACTGTTCTTATGTACTTTTACCACAGCATGATGCACTAGAAGGTAAATATGTATGTATTACAGAAACCCTATATTTATTATTTATGAAGTGTATAATTGATTCGAGACCCCTCGAATCGTAAACACGTACAATTCCGACCAACAACAGTGAACGCTCGCTTTCCCCATTTAGTGCACAAAACTAACAACGTTTTGTTGGCTTTGAAAGGTGCCAAGTCAATTACCTTTTCAGCCCAAAAGGCTGGTAGTCTTTTGTCAAAAGTGTCTAGTCTATGCAAGTTTTCCTGCACCGTGCGCCAACCTCCAAATTCTCAGTACATTTCCGCCTAAATTCACTTTAGCAGCATTAAATAGCGTTTGGTGCCCTACAAAGAATCGCCAGCAGTGACCTATGCTCTGGGAAGGGTCCCTGAAATCGTTTTGCCTGCTCTGCTTGTTGCTATTTAGTAATCGATGCGCATCTTTTCCACTATTGCTACGAAAATCGACGACACCAGTGTAAAATTTCTCTCTATCACACGACGAATATTTTGATGACGGTTTCGGGGAATAGTAGCAGAAGGGAATTCTAGCTATTTCACTAGACTTCTATGCCGTTCAGTGAAGCATACACATTCTCCCGTGTGTCACGCTTCGTATCATTTATAATATCGCACTTTTGTAAAAGAGATTTTTCAACCGAAAAGCACTGGCTTCCAGAAATAGCTTTGTGCAGGGAAAAAGTCAAATTAAAAACGGTGAACTTATCTTTTTACCAGTAAAATTGAGTGAGTTAAAAGGGAATGGTTGAATGCTAGGTCCGACTTGAGTCGGCTTTGGCTCGTCATCCTTCTGTGTTCAGGATCTGCAAGGAAATTTCCCAATTTCTATCCAGATCAATTATGGATCGATTCATGGATTTTACCCAGAAGATCTGGCTTCAAGCTCAAATTTTTAAAGTATTTATCTGCCAGTTTCGCAAAAAGTGCCATTACGCATCACGTCCTCTTCTCTACAATTGACCTTGAATAAGTAAAAAATAAATAAACAACTAGGTAAATAATTAAAACAATTGATTCCTGGCCCTGAAACTGATATAACTGTCCTAGTATCCCTAGACCTCGCCCGCAATCGCTATGATCGCTCCGATGTGGACTGATTCAAGCGAATCTAATTTTTATTCTAATTCAAATCTATATTGCATTACATATTATTTATTTTATGTTTTAATTCAAATTAAGTGACTTGGCAATCGATACACATTTTTTCCGCTACCGCCACAATTCCTTGTTCACTTTACTTTATTTTGGATCGGCGAAGCCTAGCGATACCTCAGTAGGATAGATGGTGGTGTTTTGCTTCTATTCAGGTGTTGAGTTAAGAATCCAATGAGTAGAATTTCTAAACTCTATTGCCGCATACCTCGGGGATTACCCATTGGGATTAGCCAGGCCAAACGCGATCACACCACACAAATTTACCCACCTTAGCACGAGCGTCAACACTTTTTTCCATAGGTATCCCAAATGAAGCACTCAAGACCCGGACACTCCTGACCATGTTTGCCCAGTTGTTCTGCACATATTCAGCGTTCAAGATTATCGGGACGACGGAAAGAGTTCGTAGAGTGCGCATAAAAGCATCTGATGGGACACTTCCGATGGAAGTGCTCGGCTCTTATCTGCCGCCATTTGCCCACCCCTACAAGTCGCATCCCTCCCACGCCCGGGGACCAAAGAGGCATTTTTAAAAGGGATATACCACGGGTTATTTGACAGAGCCAAGTTTAACCCCGGGTGTTATTTTGCTTTTTGCAAGAACTAATTTAATCTATCTCCCTAATAAAACTTATCTAACTTTACTAGAAATTGTTTAGATCTACTATGTTGGTTTTGGTTGAGTAAGGGCAAAGTTTACAGAGCTTACGTTGACAAAATAATCCCAGAGGACAAATTTGGCCACGACGGGAAAGAACAGGGCCTAGACCACGCCTCTAGTGTAGGGTGAAAGGAAGATATCGCGGTTGTCGCTTAAAATCGCTTTGGATCAAACTGTTTCGTTTGTTTATTGTTCGTTGTTTACTCATTTTCCGGGCGTTACTTCTCACTTTGGGAAGCTTCTCAGGTTAACCCATTGACCACCGTGCCCTTTTTCGCGCATTTTCATAACTTCTCAAGTTCTTGCTCCTTTTTCTATTCCGAAATTTTTGTAAAAACTCCAACATATATTTTTATTATCATATTGGCATAGGGATACTATCACGTTACCATCTAAGAAAACTGCACAGACCATTAAACCCTGATGATCCTCTGAGCTGAACCATACAGAATAAATGCTCAGAGGTGAGCCAAGCGGTCGTCAATGAGTTAATTTCACTCCATTTCCTCTTAGGATTGCCCTAAGTGCAATAAATAAGTTAGTGCTGTTTTTCCTAACGTTACCCCAGAAAGTACGAAAAGGGCCAGGTTATACTTTGCACATAAGGTGCTGTTATCAGACGACAACGACACCTTTGTTAGCTCATTAACTCTTACAACTCCTGGAGCTCTCTAGGATGGCTGTGAAACACAATCATGTCCTGAATTATCATGAGTGCGCCCTCGTGGTGCATCAAATAAATGAATAAATAAATAAATAAGGATTGTGATTGACCTGAGCTGCGGTCTCGAATCACATCCAGCTGGTCCAGGGTCCATTTAAAGCAATCCATCTCACGGTGGGCGTCTCATGTGGTCTGTTTCCTGTGCATATTGCATTTGTCCTGAAAGCTTTTTTGTGCGGTGCAAATCACCATTAGAAGCGGCTATCCAAATGGATTTATCGATTTTTCCATGCACTCTCTCAGCCAATTTTCCCTGTCGTTTCGTTATCATGTCACCGTTGTGTTTTTCCACCGCAGCTCCGCTCGTGCTGCACCTGATTCTTTTAGCTGGGAATTTTCCTAACGAACATTTCCGCAACTTTTCCATGTTTGTGCTCAGTGCTGTAGCGTTGTTCCTGGATTCTTCCGGGATTCCAAGCGCCGTGTTTTCGCCTAGTGAGATGAATAATTCTACCTACATAAGCATTGCATTGGATTCACGTATCTTTTACGGCCGGCTTATGCCTGACGTGGTGGTGCACTCTGCTGGATTAATCCCCGTTCTTTCCACGATATATGAGGACTTGTGCCCAGGTTTTTTCCCTCTCGCCTCTCGCTCCACTTCGGCTTAAGTGTTCTTCTCGAGAAAAGAACAATGCATTACTTCTAAGACGAGAGCAGCGCGGTTTCTTCCAGAAAATATGTGGAAGACCACTTGCACCAATAAATTCGTCCGGAGAAATTCTGTTTGCGCCACGAACTACTTACTCCGCACTTCAGACGAACTGCACGCCCAGTTTAATTCCCCAGTGAAATATACTGCAATCACCACGAAGCAAATCATCCATGGCGACCAAATTTTACGCGAGCTCTTCTTCTCCATAGTGCAGTGCTGGAATGCCAGCGCCGAAGTCGTCGTTTCACCCTTTTTCCGCTTTTTTCAATGGCCGACATTCGCCTCACGCTGAAAACATCCGGCAGTCAATTGTCAGTCATTTCACACAGCCTGATTTCTGATGAACTTGTCCTCTTGTCCACTTGACGCCACAGCCGTCGGCCAACAAGCGGGCCGTTTTCATCCGGGATTATAGCTGACCAGAGACTAGTTGGCAGCGCTGAGTGATGTGTAGTGATATGATTTCCTGCTGCTGTAGTGGAAACATCACACAACACGTCTGCGCATTAGTGGTTTGGCTCACGTGGCTAGCCATAGACTTCTTCGCCCCCCCATTTTTTCGGGCATCTCTCACATTTAGAGGGCGCAATGGAGGTAGAAGTACAGTTTTACCGCTATTTTTTGGGTACAAAAGTTATTATTGCTCTTTGATGACAAATTTATTTTTTTATTTGCACCAGAAATGCGCTCACAAATAAAACATCCATGTTAAAGTCACTGAAACGTTCAAGGAACTTCCGGCTAAGTTGAGGCTAGCAGAAAAGGATTTATCTAAAGATCGGTGAGATATATGCTATGGTGACCAAATTTTTCCACTTGTCCCACCCAAATTACTTTCTACTGTTTTGGTGTGTCCTAGAATTGCAGCACTTTTAGCACTTGCTTGATTTTTTCCACTTTCTAAACGTTTTTTTTTCTTGAATCTTCGGCTCATCTTTTAGGAGTATAAAGAAATGAATAAATACCTGTTTGAATAAGTAAATAAATAAATTAATGAGGTACAACACAACGATTATTAACTTCTAATAAGCGAGGCTCATCTAATTCCAATTGATCTAAATACTTCATATAAGATACATTTTTAAAAACGTTTAGAATATTATTAGTTGAGAATGTAAGCAAATTTTCTCGTCCTTTGGCGTCAACAGTACGTTTAACTGTAAATATCATGGTAGGAATAATTAAATGAATACAAATCACTGTTTCTTCAAGAACTATACATTATGTATTTTCCTTCCGGTTTTGTTTGACCAATGTAGGCTTGGTCAGTAAATGATCCACAAGATTCCTAATGTCACATTGATCCGGGAGCATTCTCACGTCTAACAGTTTCTGTCGTGCATGATTAAGAAGGCCATATCGATTGAAACGTAGTATCAGGATGGGAATGTAAGAGGGGCTCAGAAAGATGTAAAAAAATCTGATTTCCTGTTCTTGAAGCGATAAGTATTGTGGTGAATATTAGTCAGTGTTGGTCAACAAAAAGATTAATATTAGGTTGGGTACTACATAGCACTAGGGCTGAAAAATTCAATATTAGGTTAGCGGTAATAATTAGGTTAGAAAGCGATAATTATAACATTTATTGAAAAGAAACGGCGCGATTCTGGTTTCTACTCTCTTTTCATTTCTTCCTATCCTGTCTCCTCACTTTGTTTTGTGTTTATTTTCGTTTAGTGAACATATAAACTTGAAAAGACAGGAAATCTGGTAAATTTCGGCCTTCCACGCTTCCCTCACGGCTGTGGAGCGTAGTACCCGGAAGCAGCACTAAGGCCGAGCTCTGCGATTGGCCAATACATCCAGGTGGCCACTCACAGGCTGGGCTGCTCCGCCCATTTTTGATACAATGGTCAACATTTTCTCACATTTATCCAAATTCTAACCGCAATTCTCATGCTGTACATACATATATCACATACATATTTCATTAGCATTTATACTTTCCATTCCTCAGGTATTCCCGCCTCTTTCCTTCCCAAAGGGAGAACGATGAGATAGCTTTGTGTCCATGGTCCGGCTTAATGTGCTCTGGAATTTCGAGCTCGCATGCAGTTTCCTCACACTTCCTCCTTTCTTTCCTCGCAAAATGTTCATTCGGCTGCCAAATCCTCAGATAGATCCTCAGATAGCAGACGGAAAGATAAGGTACTCCCATTAAGGCGCTTTGTAAAGTAATGGCAACGATAGTACACCACATAAAAGCGACCGCCGACTCTGAAACACCCACACTCGATTTGCGAGCGGTCCCTATCGGGTCACAGGGGATGATTTCTTGTGGGTAGCAGTAGATAGTAGTTAGTTCAATCAATTTAAAAGTGATGGGTTCGAGTATTGTTAACAAACTACAATTTTTCTCTCTGTCCTCACCAAATACCACAGTTTCTCGTGTGTACTCTATTCCTCTGAGTTGTATACAGCTGCCAACTCTTTCAAACAGACTGCACACTACATGGATGGTTTCCTGGGATTAACTGTATTTGAGTACCGAAAAAGGAAACTGGTATTGCAACAGCAGGGCGTAATCAAAAATGAAACATCGTTGCAAGGGTTCGCTCGCTTTGAAAATTTGCAACTAACCAGTTAACTTCAGCGAATCTCTGCGATGATATTTTGAAGGATTTCTTCTTTTCCTCTTTTCTGACATTGCCGACATGCAAATTACATTTCAATTTTTCTTTCTTTCAATGTTTCTCACAATTTGCATCGACTTGCAGCCTTATGGACAGCTCTTCGGAACATAAGCCGCGCCTAGATTTTAGAAAATTTTGTTCTGAAGCTGAAAGCATTCATCAAACTGTCTTCTGAGTCTCCATGTTCTCTGAGTCTTATGGCTGCACATTTTCGTTGTAATTCTTCATTTACTTCCGCTTTTCCTAGTCTAAGTAGTGTTGGTATATGGAATATATAAATGCTCCTCAAAAAGCTAAAATTGTCCAGCAAGTCGTCAATGAAGTCCAGAATTTGCTCGCCCATTCTTTATCCTTATTCAGACTTTCTTGCCCGACTGATTAAATGAGCCGTTACCAAATATGCGTTGTAGTGCCGACACCGCGGCTAGCGACTATATCTTTCCAAGTGTTCTACTAACAAATATCAGGTTAGTTGGATGAATTGTATGGATGGGACAGTGGATAAAATGATCAAATCCTGGGTATAAAACCACCAAAATTTCCCCTTTGACATCTTATGCACTGAAAAACGGCTTGGACTGACAGGTAACTACAATATTCACGAGAATTTTCATTAATTTCGCCTCGGGATCTGGATAGCGCCTAACTTCAGCCTGTCCGGACCTGCTTGCACGCTCCGCGTGGCTGCTGTTGACACTCTGATTGTCTGCGCATCTGCACATTGCACTGATATCGCTATTTTAATTCTTGTTAAATCCTTGGCCTGGATGCATCATCAGAAGACATATTCTCATAAAATATACTCATCGACATTAGCTGGGTATAGACAACATCGCTTATGGGTAAACATGGGTGACAAATGAAGGGTAATTTGGGGCAAATTAACACGTTTACCGTTGGTAATGTCAGTTATGCATCCAGGCTCCGGGATATAAAAATCCCAAAATAAATCATTTGGAATTTATAAGAAAATCCCGTAAATCCCGCGAAAATTTTCAGATTCTACGGCGAGGACTGTACGTAGGTAGCATTTGTAAGCTGGCCCGGACCACTATAGGCTCTTATAATCGTCTTCAGGCCTTTACAGGGCATTTAACATCGGGAAACAGCAAAGTTCAGATATTTGTTCCGCATGCGTAACCAAACATTTGATAAATGTTGAGGCTGTTTACTACTATCGATTACCAAAAATCCAGCCTTTTTGCACAAGTATCGCATATTTTTGTTCTGCCCCGAGTTTTGATATTGTGATGCAGTTTAACCTCTAAAGTAAGGAAAATTTCTCGTCTACTGTAATGAAATTATTAATGTAATGTAAAGAATTAATGATAAAAGAGCTATGAAATTCATAAAGGAATTTTCCCTATTTGCCCGTTTCGTTCCCTTACCATATACGGGTGAGTAGGTATAAGAGATAGGTCCTCCCGGGAACTCGTCAGTACGGCGAGGAGGACCTTACCTTGTGTAATGTGAAGTTAAGACCTTATAACCGTTATAATTCGCCTATAATATACATACTATAAGTCACTTTCATATTGGCTGAAAAAAAATCCTCTGCAACGCTTCATTCAAAAACAGAGGTCCTTCTCGACCACCCCCTTCCTACCCAGCTCCTGACGATGTGTACATTGATGATCCAGACTGTAACGGTGCATTTACTGTTAACGATTGTTAAGTCGTAACAGCCTCGTATTTCTTTCCCTACTCAACAACACGGACTGGTTAAGTCGTTTTCTTCGTCACTACTGTGCTGCGCTGAGTAGCGAGAAAAAAAAGCCTCGTACATCGATCGAGTTGCGTCGGAAGAACGGTCGTTTTCGATCGATACAGGTGTCCTTTACAATGAACAACTCAGCTTACGTCTATGACACATTCATGGTCGTCAGTAGCTTCATCCATACTTGCAGAAGTTTTTTGTAAAAATTTGTTTTCCCCTATATTATTGGCGGGTTGATCGAGGTCGCAGTAATCCAGAAAATAAGTGCTATCCATGGACCGATCCCTGTTTTTGAATGGGTAACTGTAACCTTATCCAACCTGCCAACGAAGGCTGGCTTCCAAAGGCTGTAAAAAATAGCCGAGTCGTGTGAGAAATGCCTTTGCACCCGCACTCGTTAACAGATCACCATGCAAGTGGAGGAGTGATGGCGCAACGTGCAAGGTCAGCCGAAGCTCGTACCGGTGAGATAGTCATCAGTAGGAGGTAGAGAAACGATCCGTAGCGTCTTTTTTTACGTTACGCACGGCCTTTTCCTCTCTTTGCAAGGTTTACGCTAAGAAAGCAGTGGTTATTTTTCAGCAATCTTTCAGTTCTACCTAAGTTTACGATCGTTAACGTTGTCTTTGCTATAGTCGCGGTCAATCTTATTGACTTTTGCCTCTTCCAGTGCAACCGCATCGCAGCCGCGACGCGCTTCTCTACACCTTTTGACACGTTCTAACACGTACTTCGTGAGTTTTAACTTGTTGAAACATAGTGAAAGTGTTAGAACAAGTTAGGACTCTAGCGCGTCCTGTTAGGACATGTATGAACCAGAGCGTCAAGGTATGTAAGGAGCAAAACCATCTCACAACGGTCCTGCTGGGCGGCTGCCGCGCATGGCAGTACCAGTGATGTCCTACTCGCAGTGCTGCGGCCATGAGGCTCTACCCCTCCCCATAGTGCTGAGTCCGAGCCACACCCATAGAAATGCAGCAGTACAGTCGGGTAGCCCAAAGAGTGCGTCTGTGACTTTGTCTGCAATTACGGCCACAGCGTGGCGTCGGCCGGCTGATCGGCACTATATTTTGTTCAATCTAATTTTTTTCTTTGTATATGGTGTGACTCCTTTCATTTTGATATTCTCCTACAGTTACTTGGTAATATTTTCTACAAGGCCCATCATACGGCGTCCTCTGGGTGGCGGCCAAGACGTACGCCGCGACGCGGCCGCACCGCACGCGTATGCTTCCCAAGTTCAGGGTGTTTCTTCAAATTCGACCCACTAAATGACATTGCTGGCCGCCTTACAGTTTCTGGGTTCCGATTACGTGCATCTGTCCCACACAAGCTTAAAAAAGTTGTCAATATCCACAGAACTGCTCGTACCCTTGGACGTTGCAGCCGCGACGCGCACATGAATCGACCAATCACAGACCAGCAGCGTACCTCTTGCCACGCAGCCGCGTCCTCTCATGATCATAATTTTTGAAGGCACTATTCCACTTGTTCTGCCCCAAAATCTCAAAATTAAAAATCTCCCTAAAACTTCGTCTAGGGGGGTTATTTGATATGCTAATCACGAATATCACATTGATTTTGCACGGTAACCCCATTTGGGTAGGGTTACGGTAGGGTAAGGGTAAGTATGGTATCTCACAAAAACACCTGAATTTTTGTCCATAGGGGTTTTTTGATATGCTAATCACGAATATCGCATTGATTTTGCACGGTAATCCCATTTGGGTAAGGTTAAGGATACTATATTTACCCTTACCCCACCGTAACCCTATCCAAATAGGGTTGCGGTGCAAAATGAGCATGATATTCGTGCTCAGCATGTCAAAAAACCCCCGTAGACAAAAATTCAGGTGTTTTTGTGAGATACCATACTTACCCTTACCCTGCCCTAACCCTACCCAAACGGAGTTACCGTGCAAAATCAATGTGATATTCGTGATCAGCATGTCAAATAACCCCCCTAGACGAAGTTTTAGGGAGATTTTTGATTTTGAGATTTTGGGGCAGAACAAGTGGAATAGTGCCTTTTTGAAATCGACAACACGCATGTAGGCAATTCACCTTGCCGTGAGCACCGCGTTGCAGGTAATACGCGCGAGCGGATCCAGTCCAACAGTACAAATTCCCGGTTCAAAGGTAAAGGTTACGAGCGAGCGATTTTTAGCACGTAACCTTTGCACTTGGTCGCATTTGCACCAATGCTCGCTCCTTTCCGCATGCTCTGTAGAATACTCTAGTTGTCCGGAAGGTTCGTGCGCGCGACATGGCGCGTTGCATGTGAGCGGGTCCGGATAACTGAAACCACGTGTAGTATCTACATGTAGGGGCACAGTAGTCAAGAAATAGAAGAAAGAAGGCATTGAAGGAAGAAATAATTGCTATAGTAAATTGAACCCTAAAAAAACGAGAAAGATCTGGAAACCAGAAGTTATTTGCACATTTGTTGAGCTGAAAGAAAGCTCAAAATGCCTGGAGATCTTTTTTCGAACCGCACCTGATCCAGTTATTCTCGCTATTTCTCACTGCTCAAGCGATTTGCCGCTTCTTACATAGCTTCCGCTTCGACGTCCGCGTCGTACCCGGAAGTGAATCCGCTTCTGACCTCCAACGGTTCGTCGTCAATTACGAGTTAATATTACGTTACGGTAATAATGTTTGTCTGCGTGCCCTTCATTCAAGGTCACAAAATGGGGCCTTTGCCTGACGAGGATTTTCTTCCAAATTCGCCTCGTCTTTGTCTGTTCGTTTTAAACTGTAACCTTTTGTTAGAATGTCCTGTATTTATACTGGAACCTCTGTAATTCTAAGATTCCTCATCGCTGTAGACTTGCTCTCCGCTTTTTCTAATCTGCAAAGAAGTTTTTTTTTTCTCAAAAATCGATTTTCCGTCCGTGTTTCTCGTTATTGCTCGTATGATTCTTGATGTATTCCAAATTGTTTCCTTTTTTCTAAAGATTATGTATTATTTCCAGTGCCCACAGATATTCTGAGCCTTGCGCTCAGTCTCTAGTCCGGTCTCTTGCTCATTAGCGGACGGAACCACACACGAAATTTGCTCTCCACAGCACTGGTTGGTTATTTACTGTTTATTTGTTCACAGCTGAATGCAGCAAAACTTGTCCTACTTTTATTTTACTGAGTTGCACTTGCAGTCTTCCATTCGGTTTAGCTGTGTTGTAAGGTTTTTTTTATTCGCGCAGTTGTTTGGAAAACTTGTTAGTTGATTTTGCCTGCGTAGGAAGTTATAATTGAGTAAAATGTGCCTTTTCTTTGCATTTATCGTCTAAATCCTTCACTTTTCCTACTTTTCCTCCAGTTTTTCTTTCTTAGCCCAACTTTGTAGATAATTATGTGAGAGAGCTACATATTTGTCTTTCACTACAGCTTTTTGCTTTCTTGCTTTTTCCTTTTATTTTCGATTCTTACACGAGAGCATTTATCTGCTTCAGAAATCAGAATGGCAGCTCTGGCCTCTTTTACTCGTAACAACCGCAGTTACGGTCAGCAGCCGATCGATAGCGTAGTTAACCCTCAAAGGGAGCGCAACGGATTGGATGCAAAGGCTAGCCAGTCAGTTTTTCTATACGTTTCTTTGGTCGTCTGGTTTTCAGACGTCTTATGCTTCCTTTCATTCCACATTAGGTAACACTTTCTTCAAAATTTTCGAATATTGTATGTGTGCGCGCAGCGATTTCGTTTGATGTCATTTTCCACTTTTATTTTATACGTCTTTCAACGAATCTCTGCTTCGCTGCTTTGGTTTTTGCCAAATCCAGTTTTTTCTTCTTCTTTCTGCATTGGCTATTGCCACACAAGGGAATATTGTGGAGCAACTTGTCATTAATGGTGACTAGGTGTCACATGGGGCACCCCGCAATAAGACTGACACACGGAGACACTGGGCGCTTATTGGAGAAGGAGCTACTCGTATTCGTACTGGCGCATTTTTGTTCGTTTTCATAAAACAACAAAGTATTAGCCTGAAGCAACCATTTCAACGTCGATAGTCTGCTTTTTTTCTAGACGAGGAAGATGTTGAGATGTTTTCCACACCGAAGTACTCATTCCTGTTACTTTTATTTCCGTTTCCCACAGTCAGCTAAATTCAAAGTTCATTTCTCATGTGAGTGTGTAGATGAATTTCATGTGATAGAAGTTATTGAAGCAGCTTTTTTAAAGAATAGTTTCTTTCTGATAGGTGTCACATGTCCGCCTTACTCAACTACCTACTGAAAGAAAGCTTAATTCTGCAAAAAAAAAAAATGCTCCGAACTTCATTTTTTTATGGTTTGAATCAGCGCTATTGTTCATTTTCGCGTGCTGTGATTTTATTTTTCAAACTTCCGCTATACCCTGAAGTATAGGACATGTCAACGGCGTCATTTAAACACTGCAGTTTTGATAGATATTGATTGTGGACGTGTTGCTCGCCAAGGCGTCCCTTGCATTCTCGGCATAAATGAATTCTGGGAATTGGTGGATGGTTTTAGCGATAGTGTTAGATAGGAACTGTGTATATCTTTTGGCTAGTTTTGCACGCCAATTGAATCGCTGTTTATCATATTGACCGCTTCGATTTACGAGCATTTTTGGATAGCTTTGTTTGAAAATTAGCAATTAGCACAATTTTTTTCGTGTTTTTTTTTCTTGAGAGTGGGACTTAGATGCAGTTTTTAAACTGCAATATATCGTTTCTGTGATTTCTTAGGTCTTTTCAGGTTTCCATTTATTATTACTTCTACTTTTTTTCATACTGAGGAATAGTTATTAGTGAGAATAGGAATAGTTGAAAAAATGGCGTGTAAAAACATTTCAATCGAACAGCTGGCGTGTAAGGGCGTGCAGTGTGTGACAATTACAATGAAAAATGGCAGTTGAACTCTTAATCTCTACGTTTTACAGGTGTTTCTTTGTGAAATTTCCCGTAGTCTCCTTCCCACCGAACCCGATCTATTCACTTTCCTTGCGGCGAGTCGCCTCCATTAAGATCAATCTGGCACGGGGTTTGTATATGCATAATGTGGTAGTTGACGATAGGCCGGCGGCCGAAACAGGATCCATTTCATTCAGTGGTCGCTCGCGGCCACTCGCCACAGCTTCGGTTGTCATTCAACAGCCACCTGGCTCTACGCTTCATGAATTCATGTGGAAAAGGCAACGTTTCGTAATCGTATAAGCTGTCCCAGTCACATTCGTTTAAAAAGCAGAGTGGAAACGACTAGGGTGGAAGGATTTGTTTCTTGTTATGAACAAGTTTATAGCAGTCAATTGCTTGCAGATGTCTACTCCGTGGTTGTGCCTTTCCTAAGCCTTTGTTGAGTTATATAAACGTAACGTTGTTCTGGACAGCTGTCATAATTAATGGCCTTTTTTTCGCCCGATACAGGAGTGCTCAGTCTATAAGCAAAATGACTTCAAACATACTGAATGGAAAGCACGTATGAAGTTGTATTATAATATGTGCTCCTATTCAGATGAGCACTAACAATAAGATTATGGTCTATCACACCCCGTCGGCTGATAATGAAGGCCTATTTCAATCTGCTTCAAGGGTGCTAAATGCTGCTATTTTGCGCAATCTTTGCAATGCTGCAATTGAAATTCATGAGAAATTTTGATGAGCAGTAGACCTTGCTTTAATTGTGGAGCTATAATAAGACACTTTCCTTCTTGAAATAAGGTTGGTTTTTTTTTTGCATGTCTTCTTCGTGTAAGCATGTTAAAGCAGTCATCTTCAGTATAACACACTTTTGAAAAACCTTTCCCTGAACTAGCATCTATGGGGTTTTGTTTTCTCCTTCACCAGGTAATTATCTCTTATAAATTTACGTCATGATATCAAAATTTGTTGATCCTGTGGAATATCTCAAATCCCTTATTTTAGTGCGACTTGCTTTCGTGGTAAGTTTGATGTCATCTTCAGATCGAAATGTTTCAGGGGTACAATTTTTGCGTGGTCTACACCTGGTTGGGTAGGCATTTTTACCACTTTTAGTCCCAGCTTCATTATATTTTCGCTCCACCATTTTAGAAAAGCTGTGGTAGATGCTTTAACATTTCTCGCACTCTTGGTAATTGCTTGAAGATGTCTGTCGATTGCCACTGGAAAACCTTTCAGGAGTACCTTGACCTCTTATTTGAATTAACCAACTCCTTAGTTTTACCCTGATATTCCCATTTATATCTTTGAATGTCTCATCCGCGAGTGATTGTTGCTCGCCTTTATTTCTTAAAACTCTATCAAAAAGCAGTATCCATGTGTTTTAAGTACTTAAGTTCAGATGTTTTTACAAAACCTCTTCATGGTGTTTTACGATTGCTTATCTGTGTTGACTTCCACTGTAACGTTGGGATAGTGAGGCTGCTGGGTCTCAGGGTCGTTATACATGTGAGAGTGACCGTTCCGATCTGAAAGGGAACATTACGAAAGCCTGCGCCGTCTCGTTCCGACAGCGCCGTCGTTCTGGTGGGAGCTAGTCACACTGTACAGTTTCCACCCATATTACATCGTAAAAACATTGTATTTGCAGGGAAAATCATTGTGACATTCTGATTCATACTGGTCACCCCATCAATAGTAACTATTCACCTGCGCTTCCGTTTTGACTGAATTAGCTGACTCATTGTTAGACCTATCTCTCATGTTGACGATTTCGTTTCTTTTGTGAGTCTCGGGTAGTTCAGAGTTGATTTTTTTTTTCGGATACTAGGTGGTTGGAACTCAATTCCTCACCCGGGTCTTTTCAAGGGATATGATTTATGTTATTTAAGGAAGCGTTTGGTAGACGGTCATTATTTCGAGGAATATTGTAGATTTGCTCTGGATAGCATGCGCATGAGAAGTGGGCCGGCTTTCTGACTCATAGAGTGTGCAAAGAATGAGTCAGTATCTTCTGGATTTCATACCGTTTACATGAGATCGTGTTTCCATTTCTGGTTGGATTCACGATTCTAATGCTGCTGAATCCGTTTCGGAAGAGATTGGCTTAGCACTTTTCCTCCGCTAAAACTGAATTATTTTTCTGCTCGAATATCTTTTGTTTTTTTTCTCAGGTCCGCGACATAGCTTGTGTATGATTGAGCTGAGCTAAAACCTATTTTGACATTCGTGAGAAACCAAGGATCGGCTTTGTATTTATGAACTTGACTTGATTTTAGGCAGAGTTCATGAGAATCTGTCCTCAGCACCTGAATAAGCAGAATTTGGAGCGCGTCCTGGAAATGAATGTATACCTCCGACTCATAACAGGGTTATTTTACTATAGTTCCACTACCCAACCACCCTGAATTCGAAAGGTTGTGTTCCATTTTCTGCGTATAAACTGCAGCCCCGCCATTCTCTCCCTCCTCTCCCTTTCCTAATCAACCCGCCCTCCCCTATGCGATATCCCTTGCTATTCTATTGTCACATGTTCGACTTTTATGTCATTTTGAGTTTGAAGCGTTTCTAGGATGGGAGGTATTGCCTGGCCATTGCGGGTAATATTTACCCTTCTGTCCTGCTGCTGTTCAAAGCAATGTATTGCAAAACTTCGATTTTCTTCTACTGTTAGTAAATGACAATCCATTAGTAGCTAGAGAATAAATATTTTGTAGGTCTTGCGAAAGAGCCTTTCATATTTCTTAAACGCTCTGCAAATACACAACCCGCCAGCTCTGCGATAATAATCCAGTTAGTTGATGTTTTGCGCCATTGTACGCAACGGTTCAGTGGACTTTTCCTTTTTCCCGTTCCCTGTTCGCTGTCGCGGCGTTCGTTGTTTCCTCACTACGACAAAGAGCGAGTCTGCGGTGTGTTGTGTGTGCATAGTAGGTCCTATTTTGACCGGCCGCGCCTGAAGCTGATGCCTATTTTTGGAGAGCAGTGGTCGATGGTTCCCCCTGCTTATTCCCCGGATCGCCCTGTGTGTGTATCGCGCGTAGGCAGCCTTTTCCGAAGGTGCTTCCTTTTCCATTTTCCTGTTATTGGACCAAGTCGGTTCCACCTACGTGGCGTTCAACATTCGATGATCCATATCCGTCGATAAAAACGAGAGGCGTTTGGTGTTGCGAACTGCTGCTGTTTCTTGAACATTGATGTTTTCTTCCTTGTTTTTGTGAGAGTGCCCTAAATTTAGTTCATAAGGCTTGTGTCGCTATCGTTATCATGAGCGGATTAAGTGTATTTCTGAAGCCCTTCCATAGGAATGGCGGTTTGAAGCTCTTTTTTTACCTGGAGAGTGACATTTATAACCTTTACTGATAACCTCGTTTGATTTACTGTGACAGAGTTGTTTTGGTCTCGTAATATATCTTAAGGTTAACATATTTTTCGGCAGTTCCTCTTCAAGTTATTACTCACAGTACATCAACATTTATTGGGAAGGGCAGCTTTTAGTGCTTATTGTTTATGAAGGTTTTCAAGGTCAAAGCTGTGTAAAGTCAGTGCGAAGTTCATTTCTTATCGGAAGTTTTGCTTCCCATCTCGCATGGAAGGTTCAGTTCTAGTTTGGGAACAAAAGCCTCCATACCGTCATTAGTATTTTCTTTTGAATCGAGTTCTGTAACTGCTGCTCGATTCTGACTCGTTTCTAGAAGCTCAAACATCGCACATTCCTGTCATTTATTTAACGGAGATTCTGTACTACAGCTGATATGTTTGCTCGAAATTGTACTTGTCTTTGTCGTCCCGAATCGCTTCCGGTAAACCGATCAGTTACGGGACGTCAGCCGCTGTGCCGTACTGTTTTCATGTACGCTTGCGATCGTTCTTCCGCTATCGCCAGTTATCGCGCGTTTGACCTTTGGTGGTGGTGGTGCAGACGTTTGTATGGGTGAGTGGTACGGCTGCTGCCGGCTGCCAGGTACGCTCATCTTCAGATTCATATCTGCTGGAAGTCTGTCCGCTTTTGTTTTGGCGAGTAAGACGTGTTTGCATGGTTAATGTTGACTCTCTGAGGCCTGTTTTCCGACCCGTGATGTGAGCGTATTACATTTTGGCAATACTTCACACTGTTCTCGTGAAACCCGCACAGACTTCCTCATCAAATGTTTTATTCATTCGTGGTGTAAAACGTGGTTGATGGACGATGCGACTATTGAGTTATGCGTCTCACTCGTCCTCTCGCCATTGTTGAAGGGTTGTGAAGGAGCTATCGGCGAACCCATTCCCACCGCAATGATGTGTGCCGATGTGAGTTTCGTCATTCTCAACCATCTTTAGAGAGAGTTGCTGTTTTATCGCGTTTACGGCCAGTACCTAGAGTACAAGCTGACCATCAATTAGTTTTTTTTTTTGGTTGAGCTAGTTTTCAAATAAATTTTGAACGCTGTTAATCGTGCCAAAGTTGTAGGAGTAATTGCCTTTATTTTTGGGCAAAGCGATGACGTCACTTTTTATAGGATGCTTCTTCAGAGTAGAATAGCTTTTATTGTTTGAAGGATATTATTGTTCCGTGGATTACAATGTTTTTGGGGCAGTGATGATGTTTTGTTTTAACCAGGTGCTGTCAATTCAAGAAATTGTTCTTTTCTTTTTTTTATTGGCTGTTCTAGTAACGCGATCTAGGCCCATTACATTAAACTGAAGCATCTTGAATGCATAAATAAATAAATTATTCTCAAGTTTCATGGATAAGCATACTGTTAAACATAAAGATTCAAAATCTTGCCTGCATCAACCTAAGTATGGCCTTCCCCGTAAATTTTCCTTTTCTTTTGCAGTGTTGGAAAACTTGTGGAGCTCCAAATTTTCAATTTGCTCACCGAAATTCTATTACTTGCTACATAGTTGTAGACTTTCAGAAACTTCAGGGTTTGGATTCTGGTTTCTCTTTTTTGCAGCCTATTCTAGAATCGTAGATTAATTTTGCAATAGAATGTACACACAAACTGAACTAGACGAACAACCTAGCATGAAATTACTTTTTTTTAAAGAAAATTCATTAGGGATCTGGATTACTTACGATGGTTCGAAAAGAAGGTTGGGCAACATCAATAACTAGTGTTATTCTCAAAGGTCAAATTTGCCCCGGATGGAAAAACTGGAATTGAGCCTGAGATATTTTTTGCATCCCTGAGTGATAGGCTTTGTGAGAAACAATATCATGACGTTGCAGATTTCTTTTTATATTCGATAACAAAGCGAAGGACATCTGCACCATTGTTTATGAGATTCATTGTTTCTCGTCATGTGAAACATTTCTATCCATCCTCATTCGTATAATCGTGCCCACGTTGTGAATGCCCCTGCAACAACTCCTGTTCTCATCTTTAACCTCCGCGAGAATTTACTCCAAGTGAATCATTGAAACGCCGGCAACTGTCTCCCTCGGCCGTCGCGCTCTCGACGCTCGTCCAAATGTGCTGTAAATGTAAACTGTGATGGATTGGGGTTAAATTGCAGGCAGTAGTTGTGCCTTCATCCAGTTCCGAGTTAAAAACATGACGTGACCCCATTTACGCGACTCTTTCGTCATGTGAGGAAACGCTAACCTCGTTAATAGTTCGTTTTTGTTGTGAAATCCACTTGACAAAACCGAGGTCGTTGCACGAGTTGTCATCGCTGGGAATCCCTTGAATGTTCGATCCATTATTCATTGTCGAATCGTGACTGAAGTGCGAAAAAGGAGGCGAGCATCAGCAGCCAACAGCAGCAAAAGTGCGGTTTTGTTGTGGGGTTCATGTGCAAATTCCTCGTCAAATATTGGATGTGTGATGGTGGCTGGCTGGCTTGGTTTGTAAATAAACAGTGACGCTCAGTGCTCACATTTCTAGATGAAGTGACGCGCGGTCGTCTCTGAGTGGTGTTTTCGGCGTCGATGCGATTCTTCTTCGTCGTTTTACGAGTCGACGAGCGTTTTAGGAGTTCCTTGTATTGGTCATCAAATTGTTGTTTTGCTAGTTTTTGGTACGCACGACGCTATGTACTAAAATAATTGTGGTGGTTGCCTACTTCGTTTAAAGAACTGGTCTCTCTGGCTTTGGCGGTGATATGTAACCAATTCTCCTTTTAAGACATTTTTTCCTTTAATTATTGCTGGAATTGCGTTGAAAGGTTGGAAAAGCCATACTTTCCCTGATGTTCCATTGCAAAATTACTTTTCATTGGGAAGAGTATTCAGCTGGAATACACGTTTCCTATATTTCCGCTCCGTGAGCAAGTTTTGAGCCATATAGGGCGAAAAAGAATGACGCGGACATAATCCCTCATTGTATTTTCCTCTCTTCTCTTTTCATAAACTAGTTTTAACGTCTGCTTTTGCAAATATGTATGTTCCCATCAACAACTCTAAAACTTTGAAAAAAGCTCTGTAGTCCGAAGAAGAGACTTGATGACGTGTATGAAATATTCATAGGCTTCCGATGTTGCATTATTCATCGAAGAAACATTGGTTGTTTCAGTTCGCATAGAAATCTATTGTTGTGAATTTCAGTCGTTGAAAGCTGCATTCAATTTCACATAGTTCCCATGGGTTTAGTATTGGAGTAATGATGCAGTAATTCTTTGCAAATTGTTCTTTGAGTAGCAGTTTGCAGCGTACGAGCACTTACATTTGACAAGAGCACTCAGTGACAGATTGTCTGTCTTCTGTTAGTTTGCTCAAGTACTTCGTTGTTGCAGTTGCTTAAGCGTTTTGATCTGTGGCTTAGTGTTCTTGAGGTTTGATCCGGGTTCTTTTTGTTCGTCCTGCATTCCATTGCTTCTCGTGGGTCGGAAGGTACTGGAAAGAGAATGGTTCATCTCCTGCTATGATGTGAATGTAATCTTCTTTCGGGCTTTCTTTTAAAACTTTCCGAAATGTGGTTTTTAACCCAGGCGTGGATTGTTTTTCGGATGGATCAGTCGTATGAATTATATCCTGGCGGATTTCCGAACGTCCTAGGTGGTTTAATTGGTGGTGAGTGTGACTGGTTTTTTCAAATTCGATTTGTTCCAAGCTTCATCAGAAATGTTATGCCGGATTGTGACGAAATTTTGGGGTGTTGAGTCATAGTAGCTGTTAGCAACAATAATCCTTGTGAACCGTGGTTGGGCTGTTTTTTTTTGCACATCAAGATTATTTACTGAGTCACTTTTCCGAACATCTTTTGGACTAGGAAATTTCAAACCTCTCTCGTTGCCTATTTCGCTTGATCGAACCCATTTTATCCCCAAAATTCTAATTTTCCAAATTCCAAGTAAGCATCGCAGTTTTTTCTGGATATATCTGATATTATCAATAAGGGTCGCAGAATTTCTAGACTTTTATTCTCAATGAGGGTCGCACAATTTCTAGAAACATAATGTCGTACATTTAAGATAATCTTGATCAGAAATTGTCGTGGTGGCTCATATACTACATCTTTCGCTAGTTTTCGTCGCTTTGTTCTACTTGAGTTCACCCAATATCCTATCTGCTGCTATATCCCCTCCTAGACGTTTCTAGGTCTGTTCTCTTGCAATGAAGTTGATCACGGCGATTAATAACGTCACCATTTGTAAAACCTACCAGAATGGTGCTGTTTTCAGTTTGTTAGTAGATAGTTTATCTAAGAACGGGAGCCGGGGATTGGTGGCAGGGGGGGGGGGGTCAGCGAAGTGACTAGCTCAACCGGTATGACTTGTTGACGTCTCACAGGTACTTCTCAGTGAAGGCGGACCAGTGAGAGATCAACGAGTGCTCAACCCTCACCAATATCAACATGGCGCTGTTTTCTGTTCGTATCTTCGTATCTTCACAACTGGCTCGTCTGTGATCCTCGCGGAGCTCGAGGAAAGAATGTTTTCCAAACGAAAACTGGATCCAATCTAGAAAAACCATGATTCTTCGCGGAAGTTTGGAAGGTTCCACGCTGAAGTTCTTCGGATCGCAATGATCGTATGTAAGGCAGGACGTATTCACTGTTTTCGAAGTAGGTTAAACGTCATATGTAGCTTTTTACGTTGGAGCTATCCGTACTGGAACTGGTGAAGTTTCATGTCCGTGAGATCTCGTCCATAATAGCCATCGGTGCGAGTCCTAGTCTCAGCAATTTGGAATTGGAGCTTTCAGACTCTGTGAATCATGGGTTGCTAATTTCTGCGATCCCATGCTATAACATGGATTTCCATGGATATCGCAATTTTCTACTTGCTTCTACCTGCGTTTCTTTTGTCAGAAACGAGTAAGATCCGTAGTCTTCGCTAACTTCCCGGAAATATGGAGCAGTTTATGCCTTTTGACGAGGTTTAGTGACCTTTACTTACTGTTGACTTGCGCTATAATTTGTTTTGTCGTATGTTTTCGTGCACTTTGAAGAATTCAGTGCGATTTTCCTTTTATTTTATATCAGGAACAAATATTATAGCGGTAGAAGCTGTTCACACATCCCATTTTTGGTACATTTCCTTGTTTTTCCTTTTTTTCCGCTTTTTTTTCACAAATTGGTAGTACATTGACGCACGTGATGTTCGGTGCATAGTCAAGGGTCACGGCTTTTGAAATTCGGACTTTGAATGTCAACGTTTTCCTGATATAGACAACAGCAGACCAATCTTATGATTCCTTTTTGCTGCGGTTTGTACTCTATCGCAATTTGAGAGTGCATCGGTGCACGTGAAATCGTGGATATTGATCATGGGAATGTTGAATTATATGTTTTTCCATGTCAAAAGCTCTCTGAAATAGATTTTAAGCGCCGGCATATCCATGAGAGCAGGCCGAAACGTCCACAAACTCTGACGAATGCTTGATGAATGTTCGACGCGGAGCGTTCAGTCAGAAATAGCCGATCGCATTGTGTGCTCAGGATGTTTCCGAATCCGTGCCTATTTTCGGACAGTACACTGAGTCGTGTGACGCTATTTGTGTTGATCAGAGTGATCCATTGTACATAGTTATCGGCTTTATGGTAGGGGCCGTTCCAGTGTCGTGTCACTGGTTGGAACTTGACAAATAAACGGAATGTCGTTGAGGTGTTTTTACCGTATGTGTGCTTGCTGCTTTTATTACTGCATGTTTGCTATTGTTGTACAAAACAGTCTTATGCACACTTTTTGACGTGAGGCTGCTCTTCGTTTCTTCCCAGTTTAACCATTCCCGCTTCTCCCAATCCTAAACATCCTCTTCCATTTCCTCAATCGCACAACCCCCCCCCCCATCTCTTCCCCTTCGCTCAACCCCTACCATGAAAAGAATAAATGGAGGATTGTAGGAAGTTTCCTTTTATTTTGCAAAAATAAAAATATTCTGCAGTTTCATAATATTCATTTTATCCAAGTAACTGATTTAGGTTGTATGAATTCATCATTTAGAAGGAAATCAGATATACTGTCATTGGCTTGAACCCATGCGCTTACGTTACGGGAAAATGAAAGACACTTCTACGAAGAATAGGTAGCGATTTTACGCTGTGCATTACAGGTGAACTTCTCCTTCTTCAACCTATCTCTTTGTGTTCTTCTGGATGTATTTTTTGTACGTGGTTTCTACTGCATTGTACATGGATTTTTTTATTTACTTCAGTCTAGATAGGAGGAGCAAGGCTAATAGAGGATTGCCTAGAAATCTCACATGGTTTTTTCCCTTAGTTTATCATCTTTGACCGACTAAGCTAGTAATTACTCTTCTGATTTTGCCTATTCAACTGTGTTATGGTGTAAAATATGTTGTTATCTTATTGTTTTGATTTTTTCTTTCGTTTTATCATGGAATTTTGTTAGTGGTAGTTGACGTAGGAGCAGACGTCAAAGTGATATGTACAGCCTTACTATGAGTAGCGCCGAAAGCTTACTGGAATAAACTACTTAAAGAGGAGCTCTCATTAAACGCTGACTAAAGAATCTTTACTATATTCAAATCCTTCTGTACGTTCTTAGCACGTTATTAGATCTCTTTTGTCGGAAACATAGGACTTTATGATTGATTTTTGACAATCGCGTCCACAGCTCAAAGGTTCGCACCCCTTATCCATCTTCCGGCTCCCTCATGATGTCGAGAATAGCGAGCGAGGACGATTTCCTTTCCAAATCTGTCGCGGTTCTTGACCCACACTATCCGGTTTGTCGGGGTGTGTTTTCCTCTGCGACCGCTTTCGTCAGTCGTCCGCCTTTCAGCCCCGGTATTCCGGCTTCGCAAACTCCATCACCCTCTCCGGCGCCTCCTTTTCTTCAATTTTGGTCTGTTTACTCGCGCGGTTTTGCAGACATGGCTAGATTCCCGAGGAGGCTACCACCCCATTCGCAATACCCTGTCCCTGTTCCAGTTGTTTGCGGGACAGCTTTGAGTTTTTCCCTACTCAGCCTGCTCTGCCTCTGTTCTTAATTTTTCTTTGGCCACAGCAATTCCAGCTCCTCCTGTTCCCGTCCCTCATCCTGCCTGGCCATTGTTATCTGCAGCGTTTCTTAGTACGCTTTGATGCTGCCACACACTGCTGCCGTAGTGCAAATGCAGCAATTGTTTTCTGCACTATGTTGCTTGCAAAATGATTGGCTTCTCCCAGAACTTTTCAGCGCTGTTCCAATTTCCGGAGGTTCTTTGAGTTTTTTGCCACCTCAGCGTTAATTGTGTTTCTGCCACGGATGCAGCTTGACATCTACTTTCTTGGAAGCATACGTATTTGTCAGAGAAATAAAGCGAAAAAATTTTTTAGTGAAGGACATGCGATAGTACTAATTCATTACTGAAACAATGCTTACTCTGTAGAGATGCTGATGCTTCTTGTTAATTGGACGTGCCAATGGTTTTTTTTTTTGCAGAATTTACGTCTTATCTCTTGGCAAACTGTCCTACAGTTTATTTCCTGTACTGATTACGTAGTATTTGTCAGTCCCGATCTCGGCGTCTTGCATTTGAGAATTTACATTTGCATTACAGTTTCCTTTACCTGTATGATTTCCGTTGTAATCTTCGGTACATGATAATGGTGATAATATGAATTTATAAGAAAGGTATAAGAAAAATCTGCGACCTAAATTGGCACGTCGCAACATTTTGAGGGGATTTAGATTCAATAGGTTATTTGATTCTGAGAATCTTTGATGTTTGGAACATTTTTCAATCCATGACCTACACCTCCAACAATTTCTTTTTAAGGGAAAACAGTTTCTGCTGATTTGAGCTTTGTTTTTTAAAAAATGTGCTTTAATAACAGCTTATTGCTTAGTTGCCTTAGGTTGCCAGTTCTTGTTCTTTTTCAACCTTCAATTCATTTAGTTGATCGTTCTGTGCGTTTTCGCAGAACGCTTTGGTTGCTGTTTCGTGGTTTTGTGAGTCGGTGAATTTCTTTATGGACCCCAAGTGAGAAGTACATGATGATGGTTTCGTGAATGTGTCAGCAGTTCGGTCCGTTTTTATGTGTTCGACGCCCGTGTGGTCTATTTTGCCATTGTAAACCGCAGGCCTGGGGTCGTTGTCCGGCAGATCCGCTCGTCGGCCTTTCGACCGTGCAACGCGCCTCGACCAAAGATAATGGGCCGCATCGTGCAAATTGTTTAGAGACTGGGATAAATTCAGCTTTCTTCAGGAGCGGGACACGCGGACGTTTAATACTTCTCTATGTTGTTCGTGAATTATGGCTATAGTTCCGTGCTTTCATAGGTTTCACAAAGTTCACATGAATTTCTATCATTGTTCGATGATTCACCTGATCACATGGCATCGTTTTAAGAATGAAGAATCCTGAGAGAACGCGATTTGTTTAAACGTCTTCAAGAAATATTCTTCGAAAGCAGATTCCATTTCTGGTTGTCCACGTTACTTTCAGAGCTCTACGTTGTCGGGTTTAATCCCAGCAATTTGCGCGAGTTTGCATCCAGCTCTGAGACACCCTGTTGCAGCTTTTTAGATAGCGTTGTTGCAAAGGTTCACATGCGCATAAAAATGCGATCTTTTTGATTTATCTGACACAATTTGCATCATAGGGAGTGAATAAAGTGACAAATATATACATTTATGCAGTGCAATCGCGTTGATTTGGAAAACTTGTGAGTAGCTGGACATCCTTGGCTATTTTTAGCTTGTGGGCACACGTTATCATCTCTTCTGCTGCTCTGATTGTAGTAGTATCACGTTCCTGACGTCATGGAACGTATAAAACCTGCTGTTCCTTTTGGGACTCAGCTCAACAACTAATTCATTGCTCTAAGTTTAATCTTGCTCGCATAGCTCATAGCTCATAGCCCACATTTTTAACCCTTATTTACCCATACTTTTCTGCTAAATTTCAAGATTTGCCCGTGGAGAAATAGATATTAGAAGAATGCATTTCTACAATAAGTCCTCCTTCGTTTTGTTAAGCTAAAACTTTTCAAATGCAGCAAAGGAGTCGCTTTAATTTGGCTGTTAAAATTAGCGTAGCAACACGCCTATAATTGTTTTCGTTATGATTAATATATTATTGTTAATTCAATCACTTGAATAATTGAACTACCTATAATTGGTAACGTGGTAGAAGTACTGACGATCCTATACAGTTTACGCAAATCATACTTGATGCAATTGAGTGCATATTTCCCTTTAAAGCGGGTTTACCTAGCAATAAAATTCACTAGTTCTGGATGACCACTCCTGCAATCCATGGATATATTGAACAAATTGTTCTCATTTCCAAACAGTTTCGTTTTTGCAATTGTTCAGCAAGGACGCTCAAACATCATCAGCATTCCCCATTTTGATGTTTACAGTTTCAGCTACGAGCTATATGACTGACTATATTGCTCGCAATAGCTTTCATTCACACAACGTACATGTATTACGCGTACGCACGGCCCATAGTGTCTGATGGTGGTGGTGTAGCGAAGGAACATGTTCTACGTGGGGTGGTGGTATTGAAGGACGCAGTGACGTTGCCGTAAACATTATTATGAGCGCCTATTACGCGTTGATCGACGCCGGTACGTAGGTATTGTGTTGTGTGCGCTGCAGTTGCTGCAGGCCAATACAATGGGTTTTTTGTGAATTTACATTTTGTGGGATTCCTTTATCCGTCACGCCATGATTTTGTGGGGTTTTGTTCCAATGTACGGGCTTCTTTAGGGGCTTGCATGTCTATTGTGGAGCTGTATGCATGGGAGTAAGAACTTCCACTATTTCTGTATTGTTCCTGAAGAATTTCTTGGGGTAGGAGGGGGGGGGGGGAATCCAGAGAAAAAGCTTACCAATTCGATTCGTTCAATTCATTGTATGTATGACTTCTTTTCCCCTAGGTTTCTCTAATTAATACTTGGATTTTGACGGCCATTTCTTTCCTTTTCCTCAGCTATTTTGTCATACAATTTATTACACAAAATAACAGATGTCTAAGGCCATGAATTTCTCATAACGACAAGAACTGAAAAGTTGAAGTACGAAGCGTAAAATGAACTGTTGTGTCTCTAGAACAGTTGCTATTCTGCCTCCACAGTAGCCCTTTTGCCTGCAGAGTAGCAAATATCATTAGCATGCGTCGATTTAGAAGTGTAATTTGGCGTTAATAAAAAGAAAAAGGAACTGCTAGAAGCGAAGCGACTTTGCAAAACCTTGCGAACTTTTCTAAGCTCTATGGCTTTGAAATGTTACCGTTTACAGTGAAAAAAAAATCGAATAAATTTAATGACTCCCATGAAATATTTAGAAGCTGATCCAGAAAATCGAATGCTCTAAAATCATAGACTATACAGCTCTTCTTTCCTTTAACTTCGGGCTGTGATGCTCTTCCTCCGTTGATCATTCTAATTTTCGACTTGTCGAAATTAGTCACATTCGGTCAATACATTAGTCTGCACTTTTAAGGTCCCACATTCCAGCTCATTTTCACACTGTTCCCCTGCACTCCTTCATATTTCAAACACTATGTAGCTATATTTGACGTGAGAGTGTTGTTTAGTTAGCCGAGCCTTATACGCTCTGCTGGCCAATCGACTCTGTGTGGAGGAAATGCGATATGGGGCTAGGAGAGCCTGCTGGCTGATTCGTAGACCTCCACGGCTGCGTTGCTATCACGCTTTGTAAAGCAGCCGTCGGGCAAAGGTTGACATCTCCACTCGCGCTTGCATCTTAATAGTGGAACTTCGCGGCAAACGAACGCCGTTTGCACACAGAGTGCACTCATCGCTATCGCTGTGCAGTTCTGCTGTGTAGAAAAAATATTCCTGCGATTTTTTCTGCGAATTTTCCCCTGTTACACTGTTCTAGGGATTAGATTGGTTGCGCTCTTGACGTTGCCACGTTATCGGTTCATCGACTAGGAAACAGTTTGCTACCGTTAGGTTTTCTTTTGGAAATTTAGTGTGCTGACTGCTGAGCTTGATAATTTACTTGTTAGTGAGCTGACTGTCTTTTCCCCTTGACCGACTTTCCGTTCGTACGGTAGAGCTACCCTATTGAGCTCCAAAAACATAACAAGTATGTTATTACCACGACTTGATTGGCGCTGAACCACTATCGCTAACATAATATTTAATGGAGGGTCATTTTTAATGCGGGGCTTTGCATAGATTTATGGGAAGACCAATCGAGTTAACCCAGTACTTTGCATAGGTTGGATTTTGTGGATGCTATCAGAGGGCCGTTGAGATTGGGCAGTCATCTATAGAAGTTTATGTTTTCATGAAGTCAAAAAGCACTACAGCGCAGAAGTGAAGTAGTTAACTCTTCTTTACTGGCTTATGAAGCCTTTGCACTTGACATATTCATCGCCGCTCAGCCAGGGTCATAGCAGTGTGAATGTTGTCCTTTGTTCCTACGCACTTCATAGTCGATTTAATGCGTTTTTTGCGGCACATCAGACATCTTAACCTCGAACTGGACGATCTCGTTTTACGGCTTCCCCCGACTGCGGAGAGGGCTTCCCCGCTTTTCTATTCTTTAACATTCTCACCACCCTGCGCTGGTTGTAGGCACGTTGTTCCATGTATTCGCGGCTCGCCTTCACTGTTCGGATTATGGGAGCTTTTTGGAAAGGGGGAATATCGATGGTTCGGAGTCTGGTCAAGATGATGTCCTCAAAGATTTCCACAGTTGAAGTGCTTGATCCGGAGTTTGTGGGAATTAATTGCTGATCCATCCCTTGTTTTAATGATAAATTTTCATTTTCTTCACCTATGTAATCATTCCGCGATAGTAGGCGCTATGAGGTTGTTTTTTCTCACTATTGACGTAGTGACTGTGACCTCAAACTGTAAGTTTACTTTTGTCTCTACAGTTCCATTGATGTAATCATTTTTTGGGCAATTAGAGTTTCCTAGAGCAGCCTGATTTCGAGAGAAATCACTCGTGGGGCAGAACATATTTCCTGCCGATTGTACTTACAAAGCTCAGTGTTCACATGACTTTCGAGACTTTTTTGTTCTAGTTTTTAGTTTGCGTTGCGTGAAAAAGTGCATCCATTATCCCTTCTCCCAGAAATTAAACAGAACGAAGTTGACAGGCTTCGGTGAGCGCCGTTTCATTCGTTCTCTTCTGGAAATTTTCAATCTGCTATTTTTGCTAGCTCTGACGTAGTGTCCGCTATAGGTTTTTCTCTGAAGCTACAAATTTGCTTCTATAGTCGTTCTCGAACTGGCTGTAAAAACATGGGGTTTGGCCGTGTTTAGTACGTATTTTTTTCTTTCTGAAGTCGACCACATTTTGAAGATTGTTGAGTAGTTTGAACCATGTGTTACTTCCAGACGTTTGTTTAACATATGCAAGTACGTATGCGTTGAAGTGACAAAACCAAACACAAAGCCATTGCTTGCTTTTCCAGATAGCTATGAACAAGTTTTGCTTGGTTTTACACTCGTTTGACTTTTTCGCTGGCTTACACATCGCCAAGATCAAGCCGTTGTGAGGAGAACGACCGAACTTGCTCTAATTGCTCTCTTTCCCTGGGGGAAATTCTCACACAAATAGTTTAGAGAAGTTCTGTGTCAAGAACAGCAAGAAATTTGTCAAGATGACGAAAGTATGTACTTGGGGCGTGGGAGGCAATTTCTGAGCGCTGAGCATCTACCTGCCTATTTTTGAGTTATAGAACCACTTGCTGCCCAAAACGTTCAGGACTTAGGCAAGCTTTCTCTGGTAGCTACTCTAGCGCTTGGTCCTATCCTTAAGGGATTTTTTTTTGTATTCTGGTAGTAGGGTAGTATTTCCCCTCTATTTTCATTAAACAAATGTTTTTTTTTTCAATCGCATATGAAATGACAGAATTCATGGAATCCTGCAGCGTTGGATTGCTTGCAAAATTGTTCTGCAGTTTTTACTTTGTAATTTGACGCACATTTGTTCGCCGAATTGTTTAGAATGCTGGAAAAAGCGCTGGAATCGATAGATTCAGTACTCTATGAGAAAAAGGAACAGCTAGTCATCGTTTCATCTAATGATAACTCGAACCTGTTCACCGAAACAGGAATGGAATTAGCCGGTGTCTCATCACGGTTTATTGTCAGTCCTCAGCGTCTTACCTAATGTACCTCCCCGTGGATCTCGTTCTCGCAAAGCATTTCGCATCCCATTCAAACCTGCCGTTTACATTTTTTTGACTGCTTGAGAATGACGTGCGCCCGCTGTCAATAGCGTGGAGTACGCTATCCATACATTTGCTACATTTTTGTTCCATGCGTTTAGTTTTCTAAAGGAGAGAACCTGTGCATTACTACCCAGCTACAACTGAGCTCTACCCATCTGTACAGCATCTGAATCCCCCTCCCCCCATTTTCACGAAGAATATTCCCCTAGAAGTAATACAAAAGGATCAGATTTGTTGTCGATTTTGTTGACTAGTAAAATGAAAGGCCTTTTGTCGTAGTACTGTGGTCACACATCCGTGTGTGTTTTGTTTCCAGTGAATTGATTGCGAAATGAAAGCAGGTTTCACTGTACCAATATTGCACTGTAACATAACATGGAAGATGTACGGTTGAGATTTACATTCCTGTGCCCGTTTCCTGAGTCTTTTTTTTCTTTCTCAAACCCCATTCCCTATGGCTGTTCCCTAAGTCTTTTTTCGCCGCTGCCCTTTTATTCTATATCGGTCTTGAAAGTTGGACATTATTCACTTTTCTAGCCATCAGCGGCTCCATTTCATGCGCCAGTGAGTCTCAGCAAAAAATGGAGCTTTTGGGGTACTGCTCAAGTTTCGGTGCAATGCGGGGAATTGAATACGTTGTGGACAATATTTCCCACCGCAATTATGGATATCTGGCGCTCTCCGGATGATAGCTACTACTCAGTTTTTCAATTTTTCGGATGATTTGCATGTAAATGCGAAAGATTCGAGAAAAAGAATATTCCCGAGAAGGTTAACCTAAAATGATAGCTGTTCCGGAGTTAATGTTGATATTTGTTAACTAATAAGTAATATGATAATTCGCTAGTTAATTGTTGTCTTGTAAAATATGAGGATTCGATGTCATCTTGTTTTTTTTTGAGGGCTCATATCCGGACATAATACCTATCACTATTCTTTCAAATATTTTCTTCGCCATATGTAAGCTCGATACCTCCACATTTACTTTTGCATTCACATTTTCATGTTCATATCTGTATCTGTCAGTTGCCGGAATCAGGATGAGGCATTTTCCATATCCCCCAAAAAATTCCAGAATGAAATTGGCTGCAACGCGCTCGATTTTCCACAACAAAAGCCTGCGCGTGAATTTTCGGTGTTTGTCAGGCGCCAACTCTATTCATTTGAGCTTTCCTTGTGTCCACTGCCGACGCATTTTGTTTAACGTATCGCACTTGGAGCATCGCACTGCGCCGCGCCGTTGCTGTCCATGTTTGCCGACTATATTTGTGACCAGTGCGACGGCGTAGAGTGCTTCAGCATTGTGGGAGCACGCTAGTACAGCGAATCGGGTAGTGTGTAAGGCATATCCATCTCTTCGTGTAGTGTTAGAGCATATGTGTTGCTGTGGAAAAGAATCTTTGCGGCACATTTTTGGTGTAAACGATGGAACTGTATGTGCACATCGTTGTTCAACTTTATTGGAAGCATTCTTAGAGAAATTGTAGGTAATTGTTTTCGATTCTTTTTTCTGCGGTTGCGTAGGTAAACTGCCACTTTTCCCAACAGCGCACACTTCCTCGGCAGCGATTGAGTTTCGTTGAGCAGCCCACTTTAACGATAGTTATTTCGTACTGCACTGCCATAAAGAGCGCTGTCTGAAGGTTAACCAATGTTTACGCTCAGCGCTACTTATGGGTTCGTGTACCTCGTCGGCCAGGTTAATTGATTTCGTGCGAGTTTTTCTGGCCCCAAGGTCGAGTGCAAATTATACCCTCAACCGTTTTTCATGCGAGGTCTCGCTATGCTTCAACGAAAGGACGCGTCGTCGAGCCGCTTTTCATTATCACACGCGATCCGCTCGCTACTAACTAATCGGCACTAATGCGTGTTTTGGGCAGGCGCGCAAGCTTACCGTGCCGATGCTGCTTACTGGGTGGCTGCTCTGTGACAGGTTTTGCAGCCGACGCCCTCCGCGCGTTTCACACGCAACCGCAACTGAAGCCAAGTGCCTCGCTTTTGACTCGTCGCGTACCTCACCGAAGTTAAGTGAGAGAGATGTGCTTACCTGGCGTTCTAGGCCTTTCTTTGGGCTTTTTTTAATGAAAGGTTTTTATATCGGTTTCTGGAGATTCTTCTTGCAGTTGTGCTAGCTAAACCAGAGCATCCAACTCCCACTTTTTTGCGACATCATTTAAGGCTTATTCACAGACGAGTTCTTTGAGCTGTGATGTTTTAATACTTGAAAGTGCAAGTGCAACTGCTCTTTCTCTTATAATTATTATCACTACGTTAAATGAGGTGTACTTGTGCACTGTACAATTCGAAATCGACATTCACACATCAACGAGCCGTTGTCTAGACACAGATGAGGGGGTATCAAGCGATTTCCGATTATGGCTTGGGGGATTTTCTGACAAAGAAGACCTGCTTCATTTTCACGTTATTTTTCTCTCGCATGGATTTCGAATCATGGATAATAACGTCCGATTTGGGTTCCACTAGTGGGAAAGGGTTCACCTCTCAGGCTCTCAAAGATAGTCTCTGGTCATTCTTGGTGAAATCCCAAGTTTATGAGTGTCTATGAATGAGGTCTACCTAAGCCTTGTGTGCTTACCACTTTGTAACGGCTCTAAATAAGTATCGGTGGAGGTTTTTAGCATTGTCATTCATCTATTTCCTTCGTGGAAATGAATTCTGTCTTGTTTCTCATTCCGTTATCCCCATAATTTTCCGTTATTAGGCAGTCTTTTCATTACAAGATCTAGCTTATTTTGTTGTCTTTTCCACAATTTTTTGTTTTTTTTTTCTGTTTTACTTTATCGAATGAGCCCTCCCATTTAATGAATCTTGCCCAAGAAATTCCTTCCAATTCCTGCATTCACTGATCTTCCACCATTCAACGCGAGTTTCTGGTTTTGGCATCACTGGTATGATTCCTTCATAAACCTGTATTGACCATGAAATGACATCATCCAAACTCGTTGCGTGCAATTTGCGTTTAAATAACAAAAGTGCGGGAAAGAGATGAGCTTTTGATGCGCTGATCCCCGTAATTGTTTACATTTCAGTGACTCGCCAGCGGCTCCAGGTCTCGTACGCCAGCTAGGCTTGAGTGGTATTGCAAACGGTGCCACTACCACAAGTTTTTGTACGAATACATCTTCAGTTTCCGGTACGATTATTATTGGGACCTGTTTTGTGGCGAGAAGTTCCGCGACATAACTCAGTGCCGAGAGGTTCTTCTTCTTTTGTTCTACAGGTGGAGGCGGTTCTGGCTTGACGGTCGTTCTTCCACCGTCGTCGCGTTTTTCGACGTCGACATTGCTGCATTCGTTACAAAGTCCTGCATCGTCGACATTCACTTCGTCAGGTCAACGACAAACCGCCGCCAACCGATACGCTACCTCGTCACATTTACCACATTTTGATCGACGTAAGTGGATTTTCTTTGGACTTCCATGAACTCGTTTCGTATACTCGCGTGTTTCAAGTCTCCTCTGTTTGTGATGTCGTTGTTTTCGAGTCTGTTCTGCCTTTGAAGACGAGTCACGGTTATACTTTTAGTGCAAACTACAAAAGTGCGAAGTCATGTATTTGAAGAATTGAGGACGTTTAGAAAATCTGAACGTTGTTTAGAGTTATCTCTCGATCTCCCCTTCGAATTGTTTTCGTTCCTCCCTGATTTCGGCAGTCTTCGCATTGGATTAGGATTTTTCAATTTCCTCAATCTCCACATCCATCTCTTTCATTCCACCCACTCCACCGCATCATTCGTTCATTTCCATGAAGCGAAGGGGGCGCAAAGATTTACTGATTAGTCCCTTCTAATAAATATGATGGGATCCTAGAAATGAGCATTCTGGGATAACGGGATAACGTAATTAATGCCCTGGATTAATGAAGAGGAGGCTGTTTTCGTGATGTTCACGGCTCCCAGTACTTTTCATATGGGCATTCTGGGAATCATTTGCTATCCTTTATTTTGAGAAAGTGTCGTGCATTGCCTCAACAGTGCTGATTTCGTATTTGGAGTACATACTTGTGTTATTTTTCGCTGTCTTTCGTGATTTTTCATGCCACCGTGAAAAGGCTATTCAGAAAAGGCATAATCTCTTTCTCAGAGTCTCTTTTTAGGATTTTTTGTGAACATTTGTGTCTATAATGTGAAGTCTCTTTTTAGGATTTTTTGTGAACATTTGTGTCTATAATGTGAAATGTCTATAATTTCATTTCTGTCTAGCTTTCGCGTAAAGCGCACCCCTCGGAGTGCAAAATGAGTAAACAATTCTACGCAGTTCATGGTACCCAAAATGCACTATTTTATTCCATTTTATTTGGCTGCTTCCTCATAGGACTGGTTTCCATTACCAGTTAAGTTCTTAATAATGTTTCTATCCCGCTACCTCATAATCTTTTTTCTCTATTCTTTTCAAGTCTCCTTCTAAATACACCAACAAAAGCACCGCTCTTTTTTTCTAGTAATTACCTTACCTTTAGTAATCCATGGGAGATACAGTGTGTTTAGAAGTTTCTATAAGTCGCAGTGTTGTTTTTTCGCATACGGTTGCCAACGTAACGCTTGAGGGTGGTCGTTATCCGTCCAATCCCGCGCTAGCAGACCAGATTCAGATGAGCCACGGGGCGTGTCGTCGTCACAGTAACGATACAGCCTCGCATCAATTTCTTCCACAGTTTGATTTGTGTGTTTCTGACCTCGTGTCAAGTTCGTTCAAGTCTAAAATGTCATTGTAAATTAAACGATTTTGTCATGAGATACCACTTAACCGGAACCATCGCCTGGCGACGTTTGTGCGCTGCATCAACACTGGACTTTAGTTTATTACTAGACGGCGACTCACCTCATGCTTTCGTTTCATAGCCCATCATCTATGGTTTTTGCAGCGCTCACCCTACGACTGGAAGAGAAACGGTGGTGGGCTGTTTTCCTAGGGAGACTGGAACTCGTCCCATGCTCCATGGCCGGATTTCCTCTTATCCTCCGCTCACTGCGTATCGAATTACGACGCGCGGGTCCATCTCGCTTCCAGCCCACCAGCAGCCTAATTTATCGCCATTTTAGCTGCAGAAGCACCGTAACGGGAGCTACTTCTGAGGTTTTGCTGTTCACTGTGAGGACAGGGGGAGGGGGTTCTTGGTTTAAGTGAGCCCGCGTACATCTACTGTCCAGATGTTGCTCGTTAGCGGATGCTTTGTACACGGAATATGTTGTACGAAACCTATGCTTCGGGCTGCATATGTCCGCATTCCAATTGTCGAACCGAGTTTCTGTGAGAATGAGACTTTTTCTTTCTCTCTCTTTCTCTCTTTTTGTGCTCTCTGCCGTCTGTTCTACTTTCATTCGCTCTTGTGCTATTTCTACATTGTTTTGTTGCTCATGATTTTGGGTCCTTATAAATTCACCCTAGAAGGATCGTGGTGGAGGGAGGTCGGGAAGAAGTGTTCTAGGTTCAAAGTCTATAACTACACTTCTTATGAGCATTGTATTGTATTAACGAATAGCAAAATGCAATAGAATTACACCATTAAATGAGGTAAAATGACCATACGCTAAGTAAATAACGTGGAGTAGTACAAAGTACGTGAGCAAGGTCTTGAACTTTCTTCCGTTTATACTGTATGTGAGCGTTTTCGTTCCTTTTGTCCGGGAGATACCCGAATTAGAAAACTGACGCTCGCGTTTTTCTCCGCATTTCTGCGGATCCCCTTAAAATTTGCATAGGTTGTGTGAAAAATTCCTATGAAGGTCAAGCAAACAACGAAAAAAAAACGTCCTAGAAAGGAGTGAAAGCGCGACTCTGGTCGACAACTGCTTTTGATTGTCCTCAACACAACTGCTGCTTATTTCTTGCTGGTCTCTTTTTATAGAATCCAGGAATGGAAATTGTACTTGAACACGAATTTCATTTCATCTGCAACGGTTGAAATGCATCAATTGAAGTTCATTAGAGTAGGATAATCCCTGTTTGCAGTGGTTTTGTGATTTGTGACGATGCTCTATTGTTCGCGAAAATTCTGTTAGGTGTCTTCTTAAAACGCGTACCTTGTTTGTCACGAAGTTTTTGTCGATTGTCTAGCTTGGAAATTCGTACTTGAAATGACTAGCTAAGCCTCTGTTATGGCAAATGTGCTTCTTTTGCTCCCTTCCCTTTTCAATGTTATGTTTTTGACCTCTGGCAGCTTTGAGTTTAATTAATTTTCGATGAAAGGAGTTCGTAAGTAGAGGGGGAGGGTGGGCAGAGCTAAGCCGCCTGAGAAGGCGGCCCTAGCAACGGCAATCTAAGCTAGTAGCTTCAACTCCTACGCTTGCTGCTTGGAGGAACTGCGTCGTTTCTACTTATTACTATTTGAGTTAAGGCTTAGCTTAAACCTCATGTTATTGTAGTTATCCACTATTTTTGCTTGTTCTAATTGTTGCTATCTATGAAAATTATTGTAATTGTAGTCAAGAAATCTGACTTTTTTTATAACTAGGTGTCGATATGATTGTAGAGGCGTTTTTGGAGAATGGAGTTGATCCGTGAATGCTTATTTTGGTCCTCTCCTCCTCGAAAATGTCTCTTCTTTCGCGCAAGCTGGTAATGACGTGTTGGTTGACCTGGTAAGTATCCATGCCCGATCTTGAACCTTGTAAAGGGCGCTGACAAATGGTGGTTTTTTTTGCGAATGGTTCGACAGTTGTCCTTGCCCCGGACGAATGATATTATTCATAGAAGACGCACAAGAAGCGGTCGGTGGTGCAATACGGTGGGCAGCGCCGGCTGTCTCCTCGTCGCAGCCTCGACTGACCTCCCGACCTGCCATCTGCCCTCTATTTGGACGTTGAGGCTGGAAGTATCGATCCGCGCTAGGGCAAGCATTCCTCTTGTGTGTTGGGTGTGTATGCGAATATGGCAGTGGAGTGTGAAGCTTCGAGTTGTCATTTGCATTGCGTCTGGCCACTAAGTGCTAAGCAGTTTTCAATTTTTTCGTAGCGAATGGGCGTCAGATTCAGGTGTTTTCTAGCTGTCTTTTCCTGAAAATCCCTGGAAATCCATCTTAGGTAGGATCTCTTTTATGTTGTGTCATGTTTCCGGCAAGCAGATTTCTTCCTTGTTTTGATTTGGGTTTCATCCCGTTGATGTGTGTGCGAGTGCAGTTTCCGCCACTTAGCCGAATGTTGTGGCGATGAGCTGCCGTATCTAGGCAATAGAGCCGCGTGTTTTTCACTTCATTCCTTCATTCCCCTGCTTTAGCGTTGAGGAGAAGCCGCATATCTTCAAAATTATCAGGAGAATAGTGTGCTGTGCACAAGATGTACCAAGCCTAGTGTTCTCATGCGCATCTTCATTGTTCACAAAAATCGCGATCCTTTGGTGTTGATGAGTGGCTCGTCGCAATTAGGGGTAGACGAGCGCGCAGGAGGAGAGGTCAGGGCGAACGGGAAAGAATGAGCGAATCGAGCGGCGGTGGACGACGCGCGCACGATGCGCAACTGGCATCTTGCGCCCATGCGCGGCCGACGTTCGATGCATTCATTTGCGTTCATCCAGCGGACGCACGACGCACAATTGGGACGGATGGACGACGATCGATAAGCTGGTCAGTGAATTTACGTCGCCTGGATGAGACTGGATGACGAAGACGCCCTCAATCACTCGGAAAATACGGCGCAGATTTCCTGTGTCTCGTCGGACTGCATTGGGGACACTTTACTTCGTTTCACGAGTACCGAAGTCTGATTGGCCACGCTGTTCAGCTGTAATTTGGTTTTTTAGGGCATCCTGAGTAGTTTTCCATGGTCTTTGAAACCTGAATTCCGGTCTCTATAGTGCACATGTGTTCACGGAGATCCTAACATCTTCGTTTTATGGATAGTGACACATTTTTCGCTACCCTTTTACTCTTATTTTGTTCCATTTCAACTGTTCTCTTCCATTTTGATATTAACTGAATCGTTATTGTAACTATTTCATCCTTTTTTTTGGACTCCACCATTTCTGTATGAGAAGAAGTACATATAGGCATGGGTAGACCTGCCCTGCCTTTTCTTTTCGCTCAGAGCTGCCGCCAGTGAAAAGAGACTCGAGTCTTGCTGTTTTTTCTTCCGCAGTAATTCCTTGCTCGCGCTTCAGCGAGCATAGGATTTCTATTCCACTTCTTCTTCAGTGTCGCTATTTCTCCGCTCTAACGGTTCTCGAGTTTTATTCGCTGTCATTGAGAAAATTCATTTCTTGCGTTACATTAATTGAAACCGTCCTTTTCTAGACCCTGTTCGCCTTTCATCTGCTTCTTTTCGCTCAGCTTTTTCTCCCTTTTGTCCCATCGTCGAATTTGTGCGCTGAACGCGTTCATTCCTTGTCCGGCACCCAGTGAAGCTGTCGCTTCAATCCATGCAGGCGTGGATGCTCTGACGCTTGACGTAATGAACGCTGGGTTGGCTTTTACATGGAAAAGTGCTTTTCATTCCGTTGTTCGGTGCACTTTTTCGGCAGCTCTGAGTTGTTGCCATGTTTCCACGAGCCACCACTATCTTCGAAGCACTTGGATCCTTCGAGAGCTCTTTGTGAAGTATGGCAGCGCATGTTCCGCCGCCCACCCATGGACTGATTCGTTGCCCAGTGGGGAACTCCGTCATCGGACCGCAAATGCGAACGCTCACGTCCGCCTAGTTCTTTACCATCTTAGCTCCAGTCCACTGAGTTATGAATAATTTCCCAAGCATGTGTGCTTAGTTGTCTTGAGTGCACATATGTTTTATAGAACTCATTGTTTGGTTTCTTTGGCGTCTGGAGGTGTGCTAGGTCAACGAGAACACGACCAATTTCCTCCAGGATTGGCTTTGTGCGGATCTTCGTTTTCTGGATGTCCAATGGTCTCTTCGAAAATACGTGGTTTCAGATTTCTATAATCATACTCGTCTTTTTTGTCTTTTTCTCACATCTCTTCTCAGACATGTTATTTCCATTTGTACCTGCACTCCACTGTAACGAAATTACTCTCTCATGCACGCTGAAGAATAGGAAAATGTTTTGATCAAGGTGGTCCTTATTAGGCAAGCTTGTTTTGATGGTTTTTGGCCCACGGTCATATGTAATGGATAGCAAACGTCGAATTAGATGCAGGCAGAGCTATCATCTGATGCTATGCCCAGACGATGAACGATGTCCTTGCTGCATATTCGAACAGTCACACGCTCCATAAATGTCCCCTGGGTGGTGGAATATGCTGGTCCTAGTAGCATTGTAAAGCATATAAAGTTCAGTGTAGGCGTAGAGTTCTTGAGTTCTTCTTTTTATGCACTTCTTCTTTTTGCGTGGGAGCGAATAATATATTTGAGAGGGAATTCGAATAAATATTTGATTCTAAGTAAGTCAAAAATGTGAATATTTGAAGAAGAGAAAGCCATAGAGCCCTGGGGAAAGGATGATAGCTGCAGTCGAGCAGGCTCCCTCGTTTTCAAATATTCGAATTTCTGAAGTTTACTCAAAAGCGAATTTTTTTTCGAATTTCTTCCACAATTAGCAGACAGAATTCGCCGAATTATTTTCTTGCGCTACGTTTCTTTGATTTTATCTCGTGAAAATTAATTCTTTATCCAAACTTCCTTCTCAACACAATTTCTCCTTTTTTGTATTAGTATTTGAAGCTTGTGGCATCTTCCAGAACAGCTGATAAATTCTTTGTGAGTCACTTTTTTTCTGCTAATTTACTTGCTTTTCCTGGTCGAATTGGAAATTTCATTATCCACTCAACTTTAGCAGCATCTATAAGGGACTCTATCAGGTTTTTTGGTTTCCTATTAGCAGTTCCCGTAAAATTTGATTGCCAAATTAATGCTTTCGTGATTTTTAACCCATTGGAGCTATTATTATGTAATCTTCTCGGAAGTTTTTCATTCATTGTTACTAAAATGTAAAAAGTAGGTTTTCTCATTTGACAGTTTCCGTGGTTGCTTAGCAACCGATCTCCTCATGCATATTTAAATTTTACAATTGTTCCACCTTCGATGAACTATTAAGGGAGGCCTTTTAGTTCTAATTGCAACTTGCTATCTAGACTGCTGTTACTCATTTTCTATGAAATTCGTCGTTAGTGATAAATGCGCACTCCTCTACTTGGCATTGATCACTTGCCCTCATAATTTTCTTCGCTTTCGGAGTTTTCCCTGATCAAATCCTTCATCTTTGGGCTTAATAATCTTTTTTTTTGGCATAGTCTCTTCAATTCACAACAGCTGCTTTGTCTTTTTTGAGGCAACTGATTTACTGGAAAGACTTTCCATACTTTTTCTCGAAAAATTAGCTTCATTATTCAATCTGATTGCTTTACAATTTGTTCTGCTGGCCACACTATTCTTTTTTTTTAATTCTGGCCTCCCTAAGAAACTTTTTGCTTGCAGAGATAGGAGTGCTTCTTGCCCGTTTGCATTCCTTTCTTTTTTCCTTGTAGTAAAGCGTTAGCGATGGCTCCTATCGGATCGGCCGCACATGTAATCATGCGCTTTGTAACGGTAAGACGCTAACCTTTTGCTCCGTCTGCCAGCTTCGGCTTGCTCCAAAGCAAAAAAAAAACACTTCCTCTGCGAGCCTCAGTGAAAAGTCGTTTAGCTTGCTTCAACCGCCCAGCACAGCAGCACATTCGTCTTGTTTGTCGTTTTGTTTGCTGCTTTCGTTGACGCTCATTTTTCTTTATCGACAGCACATAATTTTTTGTTTTTGTAAGCCGAACTCCTCACGTGTCTATATCCTTCGTTCACCAGTCAGTTATGCCCATTTCCGGGAATTTTGGTGTCTTACCTGTTAGTGGCTATGCCCGTTAATGGAATCCCTTTAAGGGGTCGGCTCTACTTCGTAGAGTCTTGATAATTCGATTATGTTTTCTTGAAATCCTAATTCCATGTGATTTCAGCCGCGTATTCATACGTCACTCCGCACGGCTCACTCCTTCGTTCATCTAAGACGATGATCGACGTACTGGCCCCTATAAGGCCAAACGCCGCTGATGGTACTGCCGCAAATTTGCCGTCAACAGCCAGCAGTAGTGCAATTGGTGTGTTTTTTTTCTTTTTTCTTACTTATGTTTCTTTGTTACTAAAGTATTAGTTGTGGGGTGAGTTTTACTGACAATGAGGCATCTTTCTTTCTCTTTCTGTCCTGGATCTTTTTCGAGAATCTTCCCATACTCATCGTTGGCGTATTTTTATGACCTGACGTTCCCTTGCAACCTGTCTTTCCTGTCTTTGCCCCATTCTACGCTGTAGCCTTGACGATGCCTATCTGCATATAGATCAAATGCAATTTCTATTTCTTTTTACGTCTTCTTTGATGATGCGACTTTTTCGGAATCTCATTGCAGTTTAATAATGTGAGAGAATTTCTGCTGATGCAAGTGTGTATCACGATTGTGTTGAAGGATCTAGTTCCTTGTGGATAACTCATCTTCTGTAGATGTAGATAAGTGTTTACTTCAGACTTTTGCATATGAGTTCGTTTCGCTCCATTCAAAATTACCATCTCGTTCTGCCACCAGTTTTCAAAAGAAGTTATGACTGCCACGCTTTTGAAAGCGTTGTTATGGGGAGTTCGAACATGCCTTTAGTGTGTTCAGGTCTGTTTTGAATTTTGTCAGCGTGCTTACATTATTTTCAGCTGTAAGCTATGTAACTGAAGGGTCTCGGGAAAAAGTTGAGAGCAAATCTCTGAAATCTGGCTTTCTAGGGGAATAAGAATCTTATTTAAATTGTTTCATGAATTTTGGCAGTATTACAATCATCAGTGCTCTCAAAATTCATCTCAGTTCTCAGTTTCCTTTTTTAAAATTTTTGATATCTTGATTGTAGAATTGAAATTGATTGATTTGAATTGAAAATAATTGAAGAGACTTCATTATGCAACTGAAGAAGACTCAACATTTGAAGCTCAAGGGCAGAGCGACCAGAAATTATTGAAATTTATGTTTGTGTTCATAATTCACTATGGATTTGACGTATGCTGAAATTTGTCAACAAGCTGTCATGGAAACTATCGAAATTTGAATCTTACGACCTCCTAGTTTTGTAATATTCTACCACATATATTTTGGCACTTTTGCAGTTTTTATGTTGGTCATGTCCAAAATCTTTCATTTTACTTTTTTTTTCAAAATTCATGTGCCATGTCACGCATGATACGTGCATTTTCTGGCATGTGCTGAAGAGAAATGCTGTTATTTCGGTTGCTGCTGTTGAAATTGCATCTTACGTAGGTATCTTAAAAACGCTGAATTTCTATTTTTTTTCCCAAAAATTTTGCCATGGGGCTTGAAAGCGAGAATTGACGGGCTAGTTCTATAAGGAAAAGTTGAAGGAGTTGTTGTTTCCTCCGCAGTTTTTAGAAATTAGCTCAATCACGTATGAGGGATTATAAACATCTTCGGTGATGAGCTCTAACTCTAATAGAAATTTCCTTCCAACGATCAGTTTTTCTCGTGCGGCAAATTTATGATTCAGTTCGGAGCAAAACTTATTCCTCACATCTCAATCTTTGATGGAAATTTTCAACCGTTGGTGGGATGACGCTTGGTTCTTGCAACATTTCATGTAATAAATTTCAAGCGAAAATCTGAATGAATGTGTTTGTGAAATTCTATGGAGAAAATTTAAAACTTCGCACTATTTGTCTAAATTTAGCGAATATAAGCCATCAATCACATGCATGACTGGCATAAAAAGAACATGTTTTGAGTTGTGGTCCGCTGGCACGATAAGAATTGCAAATTTATGTCAGTGCACTTCAGTTTCGTAGCAATGGTGGGTGGACAGCTTCACGTTTTGGACTAGTTTTCTGCTCCCAGTAGTTTCTATTCTTTCGTTGTCCGGAATTTTGAGGATTTGTACCAGTCGCTGAGATTCGGTGGTATTCTTCCGATTTTTTTGGGAGGTAGATTTGGAGGTTTTTGGTTAATTTCCTTGGAATGATCCAGAGAAAGTGAAGTTCTAGGATTAGAGGTGATACCTAGGATTTTCATTGAAAAAAATTCACTTCACTTTCTAAAGAAGAAACTGTTCAAAGAGCATTTTTCTTTGAAAGCTGAATGATATACACTATATCTACTTAGTATCGAGTAATACATTTGTTATTTCAATTGGTAATTTGGGGACTGATTTGAACATTCGAATATTCGAATATTCGAGAAAGAGCAAGCCCTGAAGCGCTTTCCTACTTATATGGCTTTATGCCTCTTTCTTCTCCGAGCATGCGAATATTTCTAATGAGTAATTCGGTTCTGATTAATCATGTAATATTTACTTCATAACTTGGAAAAGTAATACTATGTATGTGCGTGATGGTTATGGCTCCACGTCAACAAATCCCCAGAATTATATCCCTAGAATTTCGTAGCAAACGGATGTTGTGTTCTCATTCCCAGCCCCCCACACTCCCCCACCTCGTCCGGCTGCCGACTGAGGCAAGTACTCGTTTCGCAGCGTGTCACAGCGCTCACCATGAATTCCCTTGTTTATTTAAGACAGCTGGAAAACGCTCTTGAGCTGCAGAAGGAATAACCTTGGTCATAACATTTCCCTGAAATTCGATTTAATATAGCTTTTTGTTTGCCTTTTGCGTTCATTTTCTTTTGGGTCGTCTATATGACATGCAAAGGGCGAGACATCAAATTTTCCATGATATACTCCTGGGGTTAGTTTATATGTACATATTGTGCTTGCTTTCATATCTTCCAGTATCTCGCGACAGTTTTCCAGAAATTTTAAGCTTAGCAGTGCTATGTGTCTTGTTGTCCTTAGTTTGAATTCAGACGTATTGTAGTTAGAAGTAACAGAACTAATCAAAATTTTGTCCACGTCTCGTCAGCGACCTTGCGAATGACATGTTTTCATGGAAGCTCCGTACGTTTTTAATCATCTAGTCGTCGCTGTGCGCAGTGTTGTGCCTCTATGCAGGACAGGGGAAATTTAAGGAATGGGAGGAAGTTTATTAGATCCTGCCATGGTGTTGTTTTCCATAGTGCAAGGATGTTTTGCGTCTGTTGGTTAATGGTAGAGTTGTAGCTATTGGTTCAAGTTTCAAAACTCTCCGCTACCCAAGGATTTGTAGTATCTGCGCTTGAGAATCTGCCCTTGAAACGTGCTTGTCCTTGAATTCCAATTAATTATATCGAAGTTTGCCAGGATTTTTGCCTTCCGAGCATTTTTAACCCACTTTGTTCCTGTATTACCTGGATTGGTGATACTGGATTGAGTTAAAAGGTCTCTAAGACTAGGCGGATACAGTTCGAATAGCGCATGCAGAGGCAGACAGCACTTTGCCGTTGTCGTGCTGCTGCTATTCGATTAGCCTTGCTGGGGAGTAGGCGGAGGACCAGTCAGTCAGTCAGTCAGCCCAGCCCAGCCCAGCCTGCCGGCCATTAACCGGCGCCCACCCGCCCTAATTCTACGACTAACACCGGCCGCCGGGCGACACAATCGGCTTCGTCGTTCTGTGTTGGTCATCGCGTCCTGGTCTAGTGAAATTTCTAAATAGTACTACTACTGGTATCGTATAGCTGAGCCAGTGCTCGTGTCGTCCAGCCGCCAGCCGCGATCGCTCACATACTATTCCACACGAGTTGGCCGCGCGATTTTTCTGCCGGCTGCTCGCAGAGCTCACGATGCGACGAAAAGCCAGAAATGTACGCTAGCCTATTTGAATTGAGAGGTGGGTGTTCATCCTGATTGCTTGATTTTCTCTGGATCTACCGTACCCCCAGGCATTGGTCGCCGCACCGATACCGAAGGGGCTTTGGGATCTCGTCCGGCTCCCTTGGTATCCTTGGTATTGTTCGCATCTCGTGAAGAAACGGCATTCTACGTCATGCTGTGCTGCAGCAGTGCAAATTATGAGAATATCAGAGCTGCTGCAGCGAGCGAAATCCCTGAAAAAGGAAATGTACTAAACGGCTTTGCGCTCGGAACTCCGAAAACGGCAAAAACGTCCGTGTCCAAGTCATGGAAACGTGCAAAACACATTGATTCTCATGTGGATGAAGTTTCGCGAAATTTTATTGGGGATGGGTATGAATAGAACCCATTTTTGGTGCGCTATTTTCATTAATGCCTGTGGAACCATCGAACATCGGATGAACATGTTGATGCATGTGCTTAATTGGTGGTCAGCTTTTTTTTTCTGATTCGGAAATTTGTTTAAAGGTAGCTTTGTGGTGTTGAAACTGTGATCCTTGCTACAGCTTTTTCCAGAGGAAATTTAATGGCGAAGTTCTCGACATATGGATCTCTACCCTATTCCTGTCTAAGTGACTGGGCCAGAGATTAAGTATTCGAGAAAAATAGTGGAGACGCTCTAGTAGCGCGGATGTTGATGATTGTTCGTGGAAATATTTCCGGTTACCTGCCTTCCTAGAGTGAATGAGTTTTCTTGACTGAAATGGGCATACCTTGTACAGTTGGCTAGCCTCAAGATGAAGCGGCAAGCTGCAGAAGCAGTGAAATCTGCCCCATTCTGTTCTAGAAACTCGTCCACTCTGTAATACTACTTTGCATGAAAGGGAAGCATCGATGCTGCCTGAGAGAACTCATCGATCCCTGCACAAAAAAATGTACAACATCGTCATTTTATGGTTTTATAGTCCACGAAAACGAAATTGCAGTTGTGTCCATGCCACTGGAACTAATTTATTGCAGAATCAATATAGGACCCCTTAATTAGTTCTAGGAAATTACCAAGAATATGGTAGTAATAACTACAATAGAAAGAACAAGGGGTTATTGTTATCTGGTGTCTATTCTCTGTAGAGGATTATTCTCCAGCTGTTTTGGTTCTTATTTAGTTTTTTTTCCTGCAGATGGGGGCCTCCTTGAACTTCTGGTGAACTGGAATGTTCGAAAGTATCCTATTCTTGGCCGCCAATATCCTAGATGGTTCCCCCAAATTCAATCCCGTTTCTGTTTTTGTTTGAAAGTTTTCCTTTTTAGATTAAAGTCTGAAAAAATTCTGATTACACTGCACTAGGGCATTCTGGATTTACTTTTCTGCAGAAAATCCATCGTCATTTCCTTGGGTTGCCTAGGTTTCACGCATTGGTACTACTGGGGCCGCATGAATCATTGAGATTATCATGGTAAACACGTCAACACCTCACAAATTTACCCATACGAGCTCACCCTAGGTAATTTCAGTGATGTATATGGCCCTCTGAAAGATCTCTGTGGGGACATTTTGCTTTTCAATTAAAATAGTAATCCATTTTCCATCTTTTCCCTCGTTGGATATCATACGGCTTAAAATACCCTTATTTTTTGAAATTTCGGGGAAATTATGCTGTATCCAACAAGCGCGCATTGGTCGGTGTGCCTAATCCGGGGCGCATCGTTATGGATTGCCCCCCACACACACACTCACACACACCCTGCGCCATCCTCTTCTCATTTCGAGCAAGCTCGTGAGACTCCTTGGGACCATCCATTTGGGTGGTTCCAGCGTGTCCCTGTTGTGCACTGGTGTTTGCGTTGGATTCGCGCCCAAACGGGCTATCACGGGTGTTCCTTTGAGTGATTGTTGTGGCAGAGCGAAACTGCATTAAGCAAGGGTAGGACTATGTAGAAAAGAGAAGTGCAGAATGGAGATTCAGTCAGTGTTCAGTGTCAGACTGTACTATTATCTGTAAGGGTCGTAAAAGTAGAAGTAACGATCAGTACACTGGTGTTGTTTGTTGAAAATTTGCTATCCTTATAGAGAAAATTCCAGGCTCGTCAGTGTCCACGTCGTCCGGAGGTGCGGCGTCCATAGGCGCCAAGCACCTGTCCGCCAGCGTCTCCGCACTGAGTACCCTGCCAGATCAACGACATAAAATGACCAAAAGCCCCAGTGATGAATCACTTAGGTAAGCGGCGTGGCGCGACGTGAGCACATTGTTTTCGTTGACCACTTCTTGCTGAGCCAGTCAGTAAATAAGTTTGTATTCCGAACAGCTATGCAGACGGCGCATTAGTGATGCTTTGTTTTCCAAGTCATATGTTTGGCTATCGCTGTTTGGTTTTTAGCTTTGAATAATAAAATCTCGTGTCTAGTGGCGTCTGCGGAAGTTTTCTGGATTTCGAAATTCTTTTTTTCTGGAAGGAATACCATCTTGGTAATATAGCTCTTGTTCAGATCACATACATCATCATCAGGCGGCAGTAATGGTGGTCATAACTCGAATAGTACAGGGAACAATTCTTCCGGAGGCGGAAATAAGGTTTGTTTGTGGATATTATTTCCAGTAATTTTGACCGATTCCTTCCCGTAGGCTTTTTCCATCTGATAAAATCCGCTTTCTTCATGATAAACCGTACGAATGAGGTGGAGAATTTATCCATTAGGCTGTATTTTCTCGTCTAAGCTGTCTAACACGTTGCCGCCAATGCGATTTTCGCCTCTTACCAGATCGTAATGCGATTTCGGGGTTCTGTTAGTGGAAGGGGACGCAAACTGCAATTCGTGTTCTTGTTAGGGGTGTGCCATATTTTCCCTTCTCGTGGCTTATTTTGTGCTAGCTCCTAAAATGAGCGAGTTTTTTTTCCGGATTTTTTTTCTTGGAGTCAAGTAAGCTTAGCTGAGCATAATTTTCAGGGTTTCCGACCAGAGGATGCGATCCAAACGTTCGGAGCGAAATTATTACCGTACGAACAAAGTGAAATATTCAACTATGTTCGCGTTTTCTTTGTTGGATCTCAAGCAAAGAAACGAGGAGGTGTTATTGGTGAGTTTTCTTCCGTATTGTCCTCATATTTCTGTTCCATTCCCATTCATCCAGCCTTTCTCGTTTCTGGTTGCTATAGGGATATGGAAATTGCTCAGCGTTCGTTTCCCACTTTCAATTATCTCCAGCACAATTCAGGAGGTCCGAATAATTGCGGGTATGATGACGAGAATGGCAGCTATCAGCTGGTCGCCCACGATCATATCGCGTATCGATACGAAATCCTCAAGGTCATCGGCAAAGGATCATTTGGCCAGGTTTGTTCGCAACGCCCCAGAGGCGCCCTAATCTCCTCGTTCCGTGTTTTACCAGCGTTCTTGCCGCAGGGCTTTGGCTTCGTTGTTTTCGCGTGCTCGTATGCTGGGTTTCTTTTGAACGGAACGCATGTGCGTCATTCGATTCACGCTTGCCGGCCACGCCACGACGACGGCGCTTTCTCTGTTTTCGTCGCTCCGGCGCCGTTTTCCATTGGCGTGGAAGTGGGCAGCACTGGCTGGCTGCTTGGCTGGGTAGCTGGCTGGCTGGCTGGCTGGCTTGCGTACATGCGACAGCGTTGATTATGTTATTGGTGTGTGACCATGGCGAAGAATCGATCGTGGCGCTGCTTCTATGGGCAGCTAATGTCTCAAATTGACTGGCTCTTGTAGTGGAACGACGAGTGGCGTTCATTTCCATGGATTTTTTCTGAATGGGGCTGTGGAATAGCGTGTATGAGGCGTACATGGAAGTGAAATTGTGTACGGATCGTGATTGTCGGAGTGGTTTATCAATTTTTAATGTCTATCGGTCGGGGCGGCGCGGAGGGGAATTTTGAGGAGGAAAATTGAGTCATAAACATAAAATGGTGGTAAAGGCTTCTGGATGCCGTTACATCGTTGGAAAAATTTTTTGAGTGGTGGTTGTGAAGGGATGTTGCACTTGATTGTTCTACGCGTCCATGTTTTCTACTCTGAGCTAAAGTATCAGAGGTGAAAATACTGGCAGTGTAGACCACAAAAACCCATGATTACCTGAGCAGATACTCCATTCAGGAGTGAGAAACGAGTGGCTTTTTCTGGATTTATACCCTACAATGCGCCAATTGACACAGGCCCGCACGGGCGCGCGGCATGTGACATTCTTCCCCTGCGATGGGACTCAAGGGGAATACTTGCCCAACAATTCAAAATCACGGTGAACACCACTGGATTTTTTGAATTTCTCGCGCATTTTACACAATTTTAGAATAATAATGTGAGCCCTGCATCCACCAAAGCTCCGATATCCGGAAATCCCAGTGCTATCCCCAAGGCGACCACAATTTCGATGATTAGGTGCTTTTTGCAGGGCCGCCGACTGGTACACTAGAATCTGCGCTACTGGTACAGTAGAATCTGCACTATCTCAAAGTCACTCAATCGACAATGCCTTTAAGCTACGTGGAAGCCACATTGTCCAGAGTACACGTGTTCGCTACAATTCGATTTGCATGGAATAATCCGGAGAGAATTGAACTTTTGCCGGGGGAACCAGTCAAAGACTGAGTTTTCCAGTAAGTTCTTGCCGGTTGCCGGAACTTCCTCAATCGCCGAGCGACAAGTGCGTGAAGATGTCTCCATTAGTAGTGCATTTGGCTTGCCCTTACCCAGGGAGCATGACGTGAAAGTACGGTCGCATTTCTGAGCATTCCTCATGTGATCGCCATAGTTACCAGTGCCCCCGCGGTAGCGGCGTTCGCTATGAAAGAGGATTTGCATTCCACGCTACTGAATTTATGATAAACAGCAGATTTAAGGATGAGTGTTGAGGTGTTGTTAGGACTGTCGGATATGGATATCAAGTGATCCATGGTTTTACTGGTTGGATGGCTTTCAGCTTCCTCCTTCCACGGATGCGGCTATCCTGGAAAGACAGGGATCACATTTTGCTTACATTTTGCTTTGTTGATTGAATAAAACTACCGTCGGCAGATGTTTGCGCGGATGCCTCGCGACAACACCGTCACACGACAACGATGCTGTCTGGACAACATAAGTAAACACTCAAAAACGTGCTCCAGCCTAGACCTGGCCGGCCAGCTCCGCCGCCACGCTGTGCGTGCTCAGAATCTCATCCGCCACGAAAAACAGTTTGGCGTTTTCGTGACGAGTGCGCGTTCTAATGACGGGAAAACGCGATCGGCTGGTAGAAGAGTAGAAATATAATAGCTGTGTGGCGAGGGAAAACTAGAGCAGCTTGAGAAATCTAGCTTCGCGGCGGTGAGCAGCTACCGTATATTCTGTTCAGTGTGATAGCTGAAGTGGTAGTTCTTGGACTAATTTTATAGAAGTGAGCTGAGGTTTTTTTACTTACTTGTTTGTACTTAGATTGTTGACCAGTTGTGAAATTCTCTAGCTGTGACGCAGCATTGCTCTCCTTTTTTTCTCAAGACGGACTAGTTCTTTTTTTAAGTTCCAGGACCTTAGCAACCACTCTGGTGTGGCTACAAATAGAGAACAAAGTTGAATATCCACATGGTTTTTACGTCTGTCCTATCATTATGAAGCAAATGGGCATTATTTCTTCACTAGTGAGGGAAGACCTTGATAATTTTTCAAAATGCAACTACTAATGTGACTACCTTGAGCTCTTATTTTGTTGTTTCACTCTGGCGTATTCTTTCGGTGCTAGAAGGGTTCAAATTTGGGTAATGAAACTTTGGAGTCGAGTACGGCAGAGTAGATGCCACAAAAATGTCTTCCAATGGCTGACGAGTTCTTTTCCATTGTACCGTGAATCTGCTTACGATTCGTTCGTTATTTGCATGGCTTATAATGTTGAAATAACATCGAAAACTTAGAGTGAATGTGAAGAGTAGGCATATGGTTCTTTTCTTGGATTCTCGTAACGGATTTTGTTACCCATATATAAGACGTTTTTATGAAATTTGGTTTGCGTGTATAAGAATTGGACAGAAATAGGCCCGCAAACTACGTATATGTCCCTCAAGCCGAGTATTTTTTTTGTGGATGTGATCACTTCAACATGATTACAGCAACAACAGCCACCTGATATTTCGGGTCTCAGAGTATTATATGATTTTTGAAATGTCAGAATTGTTAAATAATCTCGAAATCCAATGGTTCATTTCTCCGAAATGTGATGATTTCGAGTGGCAGTTTAGATTATGAGTACAGGTTCTTTTTATATTGTGCAAATGCATCAGTTACTTAAATTACAAATCCTGCTGGTTTCTAGAAGGAAAGATGAATAGTTTGAATAAAAAGATAATCCCGGAGAGAGAGTGGATGAAAATTAATTTGGTAAATCTTAAATTAGTGTAATTTAATTGCAGCCGCGGGAAAAAAACTCGTTGATCTATCATAATCGGAACCATGATTTGCTTGCATTTTGTATTTGAAGAAATAACTGAATAGATAGAAATTACTGGAAGCCGCCTTGCAACTCGATACACGATGTATTGAGGAGTTTGAAATGTTTCTCATTAGCTGTTTCTGCCCATGAAGCGCATGAAATGGCGAGTTATCTTCGGACAAATGAACCTAATGCATCTGCAGTGATGCGAAGCAACGAATGCCGAAGCACATAGAGCAAGAAGTATTCTTAATAATACTTCAAGGGCTCTTTGAAGTAAAACTCATCCGAGGATCTTCTGATTGCATTGTTTTTCAGGTGATAAAGGCGTATGACCACAAGTATCAGCAGTATGTGGCGTTAAAGTTGGTTCGAAATGAGAAACGTTTCCACCGACAAGCTGATGAAGAGATTAGGATTTTGGTGAGTGCAGGGGGACCTAGTTTCCTTTTTTTCATAATTTTAAATCGTGTTATCGTGAATATTGTGGATTTTAGGATCATTTGCGCCGCCAGGATACCGACGGATCCCACAATATTATCCATATGTTGGATTATTTCAACTTCCGAAATCACAAATGCATCACTTTCGAACTGCTCAACATAAACTTGTATGAACTTATAAAAAAGAACAAGTTCCAAGGATTCAGCTTAATGGTTTGATAATTTTTCTTCTTTGATTCTATGACTGCTTTATTATTTGTCTTATTTTAGTTGGTACGCAAATTTGCGTATTCAATGCTGTTGTGTTTGGATTTGCTGCAACGGAATCGATTGATTCATTGTGATTTGAAACCAGAAAATGTGCTTCTGAAGCAACAAGGACGAAGTGGGATCAAGGTTGGTTATACCTACTATTCGAAAACTTGGAAGTTCCGGGTGTAGGTCGTATGGCGCGATTCTTCGGGTGGCACTAGACACAGGCTGAGTCTGGGGCGCGCTACTACCACCCGATTACAGTCATGCGTCACGGTTTGCATGGATCTGCCTGGCAGAGCAACTCGTCCACCTTTCCTCTACTATCCTACGGTGGAAGAGAGCATACAGAGCCGCAGTTACCTATCTGTAACGAAGCTCCGAAACTAGGTTTCAGTTCTCTATGTGCTGCATTTTAACATAGAACTGATAGAGCTTTGACGAAATTAATCTTTACATAGACTAATTTGACGTCAAGAGTTCAACTTTTTATACGAGTCATCCGTAGCGCCCCTAATCCAAGAACTTCAGGAAGCTACAAGTTCGGGTAATTCAATTATTCGGAAATTTGAAAAGTATACATTTTAGAAGTATTTGTTCGGATATTTCAGGAAGCTTCTTATTGTAACAGAGAATTCGTTGGGCTTCTGTAAAAACTTCTCTGTTTTGACAGTATATCTTCTGGGGTATTCAAATAAGGTTGACGTTCGAAACGTTCGTTCATCCCTACACTCTAAAAATCACAGGTAAAGCTAGTCCAACGTTCTTCTCTACGCTCGGATGATGGTTAGATGGACGAGTTGCTCCCTCAGGCAGATCCAGGCAACCGCGACGCGAGACCGTAATCGGGTGGTAGTAGCGCGCCCCAGATTCGGCCTGTGTCTAGTGCCACCCGAAGAATCGCGCCATACGACCGCCCCCCGGAAGTTCCTAAAGATTCAAAAGTTAAAATCTTAAAATTTCAAAATTCGAAAGCGATCGGAGGTCGTTCAATTTGCGTATTGGGTTGTCTTGTTTGATTTTTTTCGGCGCTAGGATTTCACTAGGATCTTTCTCCATTCCATTGCTTATTAAGTTCGAGATCTTTTCGAAGGTTCCGGGATAGTTTTTCTGAATAATTTCTTCATTTCACACCATTTTCGAAAAATTTACTACCTTTTACTATTTTTAATCTGGTGAAAGCAATCAGATTAGGATTAGAAATATATGGAACTCGTTGGGTGACTCTTTTTCGAGGGATACTTGTTAGTGTTGGAGTATAAAATGTTGATTAGTTATAATTTTATTCTAGTAGTACTGGTAAGGCTGTTTTTGCAGGTAATCGACTTTGGTTCGTCGTGTTTCGATGATCAGCGCATTTATACCTACATCCAGTCGCGGTTTTACAGAGCACCAGAAGGTATATCAAACTTTTTATGGGTTTTTTTTTAATTTAATTTTTCTGCACTTGTTTAATGTTAGAAAATTAAGTCTTTGGTAATTTGCAGTAATCCTTGGCTCAAAATACGGTATGCCGATTGATATGTGGTCTCTCGGCTGTATCCTAGCCGAGCTACTAACTGGGTATCCGCTCCTCCCTGGTGAGGACGAGAATGATCAGGTTGGTTTCTCGTTCTCTTTTTTTTCGGCTGTATATGGCCTTTCTGGTTAATTGACAGCCTATTCAGAGTGGATTGGCATCGAGATGTATTTATCTTTTTTCAGCTTGCCCTAATTATCGAGCTGCTCGGCATGCCACCGAATAAGGTTTTGGAAAATGCCAAACGAGCCCGAACGTTCATATCGTCCAAGGTAATTGACTGCTCTTTTATTGATATGCTTTGAATAGTAATTATGGTCTTTCTGGTCATCCACCGGATCTGGATAAATTCTAATGTCATTTTGTGGCTTCAGGGATATCCGCGTTACTGTACTGCATCTGTCATGCCGGACGGTTCCGTAGTACTAAGCGGAGCTCGCAGCAAACGAGGAAAGATGCGTGGCCCGCCAGGAAGTCGAAGTTGGAACACCGCCCTCAAGAATATGGTATGTTATTTGGAATACTGCTTGCAATCTTCGTCGCTTTTGAATTTTACAAATATTCACGTAAGGCTTCTTCTTTTTATTTTCAAAAATTTAGCGTTTTCCCACCAGTTTTCCTCTTTTCGGCAGTTTTTTTTTCATTTTTTTTTGTTACATTCCCTACGGCCAATCCACTAGAGTCACTTCCATATCCATCTAGTTGATTATAATGTGTTTTGACAATATATTTCCTAGATCTCGTGCTATCCTCCCCAGCAAAATTGTCAGCTGAGCTGCAGATTTTCATCCACCTTAGCTGATTGCGTCTAAAACTGTCTCAGGATCTTTATCCTTGATTGAAATGCTTTGGGAAGGGATATCTGAAGCTTATCCCCTCCCGCTCACAAAGTGCACCACTTTCGTTCACTCGGGAGAATTTTGCAGAAATAATTGTTGCTGGAAAACGTGAGAGCGGGGAAGTTTTTGTATTCCTGCCTCAAGAAGTTTTATTGCTGCGAAATTTCTCGAAGTCTTTGTGCTTGGCCGTACTAGCCTAATTTCGTTGCTTGCCCTTTTCTAATCTGTTCTGGCTTGCAAATGCGGAGCCAGAATTCTTGTTTATCCACCCTGGCTGAATTTTGCCTTGAAGGGTCAGTCTACCAAGAGTTGTTGTGCGGAAATTATCCTCATATCTCGGGATCAGTTTAGATCTAAACAAGTTCAAGTATAGGGCTATTTATACTAGGAGCGCTCGTCCGACGTGCTTGCGTTTATATGATGAAGGATAGTCTGCTCAGGCTAGTCGCATGCCTGACGCAGTTCAGACGCACGCGTCTACGGCCTCACGATGGCCGCGCGTACTTTTCATTGAGGATATGCATACCGCGTTGATCGCTCTTCATGGAAAATCCTGCGCAAGTGGATGCTTGCGTCTGACACACGTACCCTAGAAGAAATTGCCTCTATCAACACCTGAATTTAGTTGGACAGCTAACTTAGTTTTATTCATCACTGTTCTATTTTAATATTTTCCGAGCGGAATAAATCACATAGGACGATTTTTACTAGGTGCTTGCGTTTGACGCGCTTGCGTTTGCGAGTTTTTGGTGAGGTATAGGCTCAGTCGCAGGGCTTCTGTGCCGTTGCGGCTATTTTTTGCGGCCGCGCGGTATTTTCGTTCAAGATGTACGTGCCCCGTCGACTGATCTCCATGGAAAATTCCAGGCGAATGGATGCGTACGTCTGACGCGCGACTGACGCACGCATCTGGTGTATGAATTGCCCTGTAGGTCAGCCGACCTCGGTTCTGCATAGTTTCTTAATCATTCAAAGGACTGAAGTAATGCAGCAAATGCTTAAATTTTCACTGAAAATAGATTTTTTGAGCTCCTTATTCCTGACATTCACATCCTGAAGTTGTATTATTTTCAGGGCGATGAGCTGTTTATCGACTTCATGAAACGATGCCTTGACTGGGATCCGGAGACCCGAATGACTCCGGCTCAGGCGTTGAAGCATCAATGGCTGCGTCGACGTTTGCCATGCCCTCCACGTCGTGACGACGCCTCCGCCGACGCAGAAGGCGTGTAATAATTTCTGCTTGGTTGTATGTGTTTTGGTGCTCCAAAACTCGTTGACAATGCCCGTTTTAGGCATAACTCCATCCTTGATGACGGGTTCAACTAGTGCTCTACGCGCTGTTAGTTCTACCAATACTTCATCATTTACACCTCAAAAGTTGGCGCATATTCTGACGTAAACGAACGTCTGTCTGTGTGTGCGTGTTTGTGTGTATTCTGGGTCTCAACCACCAAAGATATTAAAGCCCTATTGTAGGGCCGTTGGTTATTTGAAAATCAGGTCGTCGACTTGTACCCCCCTTCCTTAGAGGGCAGAGGGAACGGTCCTCTATTAAATAGGGTGTTCCGTTCTCATCGCCGCTTTCCATATGAACAGGTTTAATATGCTATTTATGCTTGCGCATGGAGCATAATGTCGCGTTTTTACTTCTCCATTTTGTTTTTTGCTTTCGGGCCCCTCCTATTTATTATTTTGCACCCCCATACCACTGATTCTCGACACTCGTGCTTTCTTTTCTTTTAGTCTTCAATTATGAATGAGGGTCGAATAGAACGGCTCTGCATGTAAATAAACTGTGTTATAATCCTATCGTCGTCGTCGTCCTCGTTCTCTGGTCGTCCCTATCTCAGTTGTGGGTTGTGTGTGTGTGGCACGTTTGGCTACTTAGTGCAGGGCTAGCAGGGTCCCTCCCCATTCCCCCCAGACGCCCCCCACCTCCCCCCGCCCGTGTGATTGTCGTGCTAGTTCAGTCCTCGCTGGCGAGAACAGACGCCAGTCACCGCCGCGCCATTGCGAATTTGCAATAACAGTGACGATCCTCTCCGCGAAATTCTCTGTAGGTCATGTTTTTGTCAATCGAGCACATCAATGTTTATCTCAGAACAACACTGCGCAAATTTCTTCGAATTGTGATTTTAATTGTGTGCTGCGTCGTAGCGTGTTAGTAGCCTCACATTAGGGTAGGCTAGGCACCGTTTCTATCCAGGTAGGAGGGTCTCGACATACGAATGTGCTCTCTAAACATTTTCCTCCTTTTCACATCACACATTCTAGATCAAAGGAACTCTCTGTCTCAGTGTTTCTAGTTCACTGTTTCTCTCGATTGTGCGTTTTGTTGTTGAGGTCGCCCTCGTACATTCATCCATTCATTCATGACACCCCCTGTTTTTGTATAGAGAATTTGTTTTTTTTTTGTCTCATTTTTATTCTGTTTTTTCCGTCCATCATTCATTTGCGCGCGACTTCACTACAGTACGGTATTTATTTTGTTTATTTTGTATTGTGATTTTGTATTAAGTTGAGGTGACGCTCTCAAAGATGTGTGAACATTTTATGTCAATTAAATTTCAAATCTCAACGAGTTCCGTATCACAGTGCAAGGATTTTAATCCCGGAAAGGATCACAACGTAGCTGAATATAGACAATCTGTTCATTTGAAAGGCACTTGGACATGTTATAAGCATGAGATTAGTTAATATGAGATCTGTGATGTACTGGTCTAAGTACCAGTGATATTTCTGGACCAACATGTGCCCCAAAGGTATTACTAGGCCTGATTGACAGCCTGTTGAAGACGGCTCAGTGTCGCTCGTCGTTTCTGTAGCCGCATCATCTCCACGCCCAGCTCGGTCTCCGTCGGCTGCATGTCGGCGATCCGACGTCTTCGCAGCGCTCCCAGTTTTGCCTTAGCACGCCATCGAACGATCACCATCAGGACGGCGCTTAGGTTTCTGTAAGCACGTATTCTTCAATTTAAATCTGGCCATAAGCCTTCATGGATACATGGAAAGGAAAAATTTCCCTGGAGAAAGGTTGACATGCTAGGAAAATGTTGAACAAGTGGGATTTTGAGCATTAAATACGGCTTCAAAACAATTCTAGGGATGTGATGTCCCTGAATATCAATCCAGTAATGCTTGAATTCCAAAAGATTTGCTGTAAGCCCAGGTCTCTTAGGTTTCTCTTTGCATTTTATTGTTCTTCAGCTGATTTGTACACCTGTCTACTAACATATGGTTCAGTATTGGTACGTTCCTCGGACTTCCGATACCTCCTTTTCTTTGCTTTTTACCATTTATTTCTGGACAAATTCTTTTCGATCCAAAATGAGCGGATTTTTCCAGTACATGTCACTTGATCCACTAAAATCTAAGGGATCCTTATGGTAATAAACGTGTCTCTGATCGTAATGCCATCCTTTTACCAGATTTGAAAGAAAAATCTATGGAAAGCCATAGCTGGGAAAATAAGTGGCGTGAGAATAGCGCCGGATGCGCAATTGAAGTTACCTAGAGCAAATGTGTGGGTTACCCATGGTGGCAATGGGTAAATTTGCAGGGAGATAACATTTCTATTCTTAATAATAAGAAAAAAACCAATATCAAAATACCTATTAATGGTAGGAGAAAACCAATATCAAAATACCTAATAAATCAATAATTAATTTTAATTAGTATGCATGCGATCCCACGTCATGAAGAGAGAGCTTAGATGCGTGATTAGAAGGATGAATAATCTCACAGTCATGGATAGATTATTATCCCTGGGTAACAGATGGGTATAGAGAACCTCAAGCATGTGTAAACATGTTGATGAATACCAGGTGAAGGGTATATTTGGTTACGTCAACACGTTTACCATGGATAATCTCAGTGATGCGTGCAGGATCAGGCTAACAAAACAATTTATCATCCAGTGTCTTCTAATCAGGGAAGGATACTAGGGGGGTCCGACACCTCGTAATGAAATGTATACTGTCGAATTGAGTTCTCGATGCTGATCTCAAATCCGTTTTCTTTATCTGCTGCGGAGTTCACTGTGAAGAGTTACGTGGCATGACTTCAGCTTGTCTGGACCGGCCAAATCTGACTTTCGAGTTATATTCTGCTATAAATATGCGCGAAAAGTATTCCAGACATGTCAACAAATTAAAGTTAATTCATGCTTATGAAATTCTACCAGATCCAGATAAGTTCCCGCGATCTCTTGGCAAAATACATCCAAGAAGTCAAATTTTGGCTACCTTGAGCAAACCTAAATCACGCCACGTAACTCTTCAGAGAGAACACCGCAGCAGATAAGGAAGACGGATTTGAGATCAGCATTGAGAACTGAATTCGACAATATACATCTCATTACGAGTTGTCGGACCCGCCCAGTATCCTTCCCTAAGTTACGTGGTCTATACGATGACCAATCGCACGCAAATATCGCTAAATATCCTTGGCTACGAATATGAATACCAGTTCAGACGAAGAATGAATGATTTCACCCTGAGATCAGTGAGAAACCATGGAAACCAGAAATCTGTGTCAAACAAGCATTATTACTGTTTTGGCATCCTTCGTTCCAAAACGAAAAGTTCAGCAGAAACGCGATTTTCGTTCGTAATAGATGGATGTTTCAAAGAGCATCAAATTTGATACAAAATGGTGCACAAATTCTGATATCGCTCAAGAGGAAAACCGGGAATTTTCTGTACCAAAAACGAAGAATGCGCTTTATATTTGCTTTCCCTTGGTACTGTTTTCTGGAAAACATTGAGAATGATATAATTGCTACCACAACTCGAACCTAGTGTCATGATGTGCAAATGCTAGAGTGGACATGAATTTTAGGAGAGATTCCTAGTTAGGGATTCAGGATAGTACTAATACATAGGGCATAATGTTCTCTTTGCGAAGCACAAGAAAGAAGCAGCATTGGGAAGGGCTCTCCATGGCAAAACCTATAGCTGTGGTTATCCAGTGCAGAAAGGACACTTTTTACCTGGAAAGAAGGTTGCGCTTTCTGGTTTGTAGCTGTGAGTAATTCTCGTGACAAAACCTTCAGCGGGATTCATGAATCATGTTCCCGTAGAGGTTTTTGCACTTGAAGTGGATGAGGATTCTAGTCAGGTGTACATAAATGCGACTACGAGTACGACTGAAAGGCAGTTCATACTAGCTACTGCATTCACGGCGCTTGTGAAAATATGATGAGGGATGAGCCCAGACGCACCTCTGACGCAGTCAGGACGCAGATGAGACGCACGCCTCGGCGGCTTTGGCGGCTGCTCAACGGTATCCTCACTCGTGTTGTTTGACCGATTGCGATTTTTATGGAAAATCACCAGCAAGATGCAAATCGGTTCTGAATGCGTGCGTCTGACGCGCGACTGACGCACTCATCTAGCATGATTTATTCTCGATTTGCCTCAACCAACAGCAGTATCGCTTTTACAACCCAGTAAAATCCGCCTTACTTGATTAGTTCAATTATGAAGTCAGGAGCCACCTAGAGTGCTCGAATATTCGGAGAGGAAGACTTTTCACCCTTTTACCTCCTTTTTAAGATGGGGCTACCTTTATTTCTTCTCTTTTTCAAGCACCCAAATTTTCAAATTGATTGACACCGAATACTTGATTTGTAGTTCACCTACTAATAGGCTAGTAAGATTATGAATGTAAAATCCTCCATATCTCGTACGATACCTCGAAACTCGTCCAGGGGAGCGGGAAGAATAGGACATTCCTAGCAGCGTTTGTGGATCTTGGCAATGCAATTCATCCCGAAACAGAAGAAAAAACTGTAGGCGGGGGAGGGGAGCACCAAAGCAATCTTTCATTGTGCACAATTAAGCAGTGCTTTAGATGCTTTCGTTGAACAATGTTTGCTTCAATTTTAATTTTTAACACCTCATAGCCCAGCCCCCTCCGCGAAATATGGTCGCCGAATTTTTCAAAAATACCTTAGAGGGTGATTGAAAACTTTGCATTAGATTACTCCTAATGTTTATTTTTATTATTTTTTTGAACACCTGCTATTAATTATTTGATATCAAAATTGATATTTTAAGCGTTGTCATTAAACCTTCTGGGTCCCCAAAGAATCGGAGGTGCCACTATTTCCCTCGAAACCCTCGCTTTCTCCCCTTCTTTAGCAGTTAGATGGAGATTCCCTGGGAGAAGTTCCTTGTTCAGCACTGGTAAATGGAGTTTTTTTTTTTTGAATTTGCAGGTGCTACTTTGATTGTGTGGTTGAATGGACTGGGTTTGGACCAAGACCCGAGGGAAGATTGGGTGTAAAAATTGAAACAGAAAAAGGAAGATTAAAAAGGGTTGTAAATGAAAAATTGTAGACGAAAAACTTAGCGCATCGCTGATGTTAGAGCTCTTAAAGGTAGGAAGGGATTCCCCTTCTCCCCCCACCCCAGCTATTCTACACTTTATTCTAAAGCTCCTGTGGCAGTAGGCTCAGATGCAACTTCCGCTGCAGCGAACTTCCGTAGCAGATATCTCTCTACTCCCACACGGCTTGCTGTCTAATCCGCTAGAGGGCCGTCTGAGCAGTGGGGGTGCTGAGCGCCGGTGATTTTCGATGCTCGAGACTTCAAATAACGCTCATCACATGTTTGACTAGCAATGATGTGCGGTCTTCGTGTGCTCGAAACATCTGAGGCTGAGCACAGATTGAAAAGTAGTCATAACAAGGAATGTTTGGGCGCTTAGAGGCGGCCGGCGCTAAGCAGTTCGAGGAGCTCTCAAAGGCTCAAGGGTAAAAAAGTATTAAGTCCAAGGGAATTTTCAATTACTGTGCAGGAAAACGAACTCACTCTGCTGTGAGTTTCTTTTCGATGGTGTATGTCATGACGTTCACACCAGCCAGGCCATGCTCTCTGAGATCAGCACCGAGCTCCTCATCCAGACGAGAAAGGCGCAGCCCTATTGGAGAATGTTGTAGGATCTGAAATAATGATTCTAGATAAATGTAGTGATTTTCAGAAAATCTATTTCAGAAGAAGGTGGCCTGAAATTTTTTAAGGGAAGAGTTGGAAGATGTATGAGTTACCTAAACGGATTTATTATAGAAGACAAAGAATAGAGGGGACTACATTGTTTTATTTAGTGACCCTTTCCAGGAAGAAGTTTATTTTTAAGGAGCAGAACTTTCTATACAATCCTACGAACTTTCCCTAGCATTACAACACTCCTTATTTTTGTAGCAATTGTTGCTTTAAAGTTGTATTTTGTTGTTTTCTGTTCTATGCCTGTAATGATGTTTTTCTTTTTGATGATGATTTTCTTGGGAAGCATAATTTTTATCTTATGTAAAGAACTAAATTAAAAATTAAATATTTATGTGATCATAACCCAATAAAGCTGTAAACTGTGTAAAATGTGTAAAATTTGCAGATTCAGCAGCTTGTCTTGGTGCTAACAAAATAACTATTTCAGGGAGTTTTTCCAACTTTCGAAGCGTCATGTTTCTGGGTTTACAGCTCTCCTTGCCCTTCGTTTGAGAATGGGTGGCAAAAATCGCCTAGAAAATGATTGCATGTGCAGTATCCTCATTTTACGATGGCGTTTTCTCAGCCAGTGATATCCAGATAAATCTGGATTATGGGATTCACACGAGACAGCCGCTATATCAGTTCCAATTATCCAGATTCACATGTCCTTCTCTTAGCGACAGCTGCAAGGACCCCTTAGAATAGACAATCCGATTATGTAAGTGTGCCAGCATTGACGACTAATGTGCGTCTCTGTCACCTGTAACCGTTAGTCTTTCGTGGAAAACGCTTGAACCTTCATAAAGGTTGCAAGTTTACAACGAATTTTCACTGAAGGTGTAATTATGACAGTTATGGGAATTCGAAAGGATATGATTTCTGAGTAAACAAGCAAAAGCTGTTATGGATCGTCGTATGTATTTTTTTTTGTACTTGTTTGTCTAGGACTGATGCACCGCTCCATTCAATTGTTTCTTGTAATGGCCTACAATATGATGCAGGCTTTTTTTCGATGGACTAATTAGATTTTAACTAGTAGATTTTTTTAACTAATATATTTTTCTGGGACTAAAGGAGTGAAAAAAGAAAGATAAGAAAAAAGAAAAGATAATAAATATGAATTGTGGATAGATATTGCTTATTATTTCTTTCAATTAACGTTGCTGTCGTCACGCATTGACTCTTGGCTTGGCCACTAAGAAGTACTTTGATGCAGGATAAATGTGCATCTATCTCCCAACTCCTCCCTTCATCCCTTTTCCACGAAGCACCCCTGAGTTTTAGATGGCTAACATTTCACAAATTGATTCTGAGATTCCTGAGAAGTGTTATATATGTACCACTGCATCTTGGTTTGTGAATCCTAAGCAGGCCCGGCTGTGATAATCGGCCCAAGGCAGGTAATGGATGTTTTTGATGACTGGCAGCAGCTGCATGCTCATAATATTTTCCTACCTATTATGTTTTAAATACACGTCATTAATGGAAATTATATGAACTAGGATAATCGCTCTGTGGAAAAAAGACGGGGAAAAAGAACTAGACATCGAAAATGAAGTAGTCGGGGTGGTCGGAGCCCTAAAAATACGTTTTTGATCAGAATCCTTTAGTGGCAATCCGTGGAGTGACGACCTTCTGGAATTATTCTATGGCCCGAGTGGGAATTATGCAATGGCGTGTTTTTGGGCATTTGTTTTTATCAACATTTTTTGATATACGTTTTTATTTGAATTATTCAAATATTTAATTAATTCCAGTATGGTTTTATCTGCTGCCGTTCCATAGAACATGTAAATTCCAGGACAGCCATCTGCACCTCCCCCCCCCCACGCTTTCTCGCCTTTTTGGTGAAGGAAACTTTTGCAGTTATTTGGCCAAGATCTATTATGATCTGGATGTTTTCGAAACTCCACTTAGTCACAAACTTCTTTTCGATTTGGTTCGAAAATGTAAGTGAAAGATGATAATACTACGGTACCCTCACAAAGATAGTAGCCCTTAAGTACACTCAGATCAAGCCTTTGGAGCGAAAGGTAATGAATTATAGATGAATCAGACCTCGGGTCCCCTTACAGGAAGACTGACAAAGGTTTTCTATGCAGGCCAATGAGCGCATTCACTTTTTCCTGGGAAAACTCCTGGTGGAGGCACTTTCAGGATTCCCCGCGAATTTCCTGCACCAGTTTTCGTATCCGTGAAGTTCTTGAATTCTGGGCCAGCTGCCAATAAATTTCCGGTAATGTCCACTACACAACTCATTAAGTATGCGCAAGAAATAATATTTGTCTGAACCAACGTCGCTTCCGTGTTGGAATGCGCACGTAAATACTCAATCGGCTTTGTTGTGGAGCAGTCTGTGTCTCGTGCGGGGACCAGGCAGAGGGGAATGCTTTCATTGGGATTCTGAACAGCGCGTAGCATCGGCGAGACGCCGGACTCTTATCCGAAGAAATATTGCCCTTCAAGGAATAATAAAATTCCGGAATCGAATTGGGTATCCAGCATTTATGGGTGGATGAAACTGTTGGATAGCTCTGCAATTGTTGGTTAATGTTGATATTTGAATAGAAATTCTTAAATTCTTAAATGAACGAGGTGACACGCGAAATTCATAGAAATCATACAAAGATGTGTAAGGAATCGCAGTGAAAATATGAGTGTAATCACAGCAAAAACTGTTTGCTTTTGCTTGCTCTTCTGTTACAACACGTCTCCTACCGTCCTAAATTATGAAATTTACAATAAATGGCGTGGTGACCTTCCACCCTCCAACAAAACTAAAAACGCTGTTGATTTTCAGAGCCCAAAGAATACTGCTTCTCAATTCAGATGACCTTATAGCCAGTTCAGAAGCTTCTGCACAGGATGCTAACGCTTCAGAAGATCTAATAAACGAAAACTCGGGATTACTTCGTTGTGATTATAATCGATAAAAATAAAAATAAAAGCCAATTAAAGATTGAAAACAGGAGTACACAATATCAACGACATGAAGAATCTTATACTAAATGAGGCTCCGGGATAGCACCATCTTACCATATCCGAAAAATAAAAATGATAAATTGAAATAAGAGGAATTTACAGTGCCGGTTAATCAGTCTTGCATCATAGAATACCACCCGTCTGATCTGCCGCGCTGCGCAACCAACGAGATGCGGCAGAGCGGAAGGATGTTCTGGTCGTTGGACGTTACAGTCATTGTTGTTTTGCTTATGTTTTTGCCCAAGCACTCCGGTGTGAGGAAAAAGACCCAAAGAAAACGTTGAAAAGTCCACATGACAACAACGGCGCCCAGCTGAACCGCGTCGCGTAGGTGGTGCGGAGCGGTAGACAAAAGGGGCAGTATCCTATGATGCAATAGTGGTTGATCAGCTCTGTATCGTACATATTTATGGGAGGAGTGTTTTTGGATTAATATATTAGGAAATTATTTTGAAAACAATAAATAACGAAGAATGAAAGTGAATGTAGAAAATTTATGTTGAACCCAGTACGTTGTAAAAATTATGTATCAGGGAATGATCCAAGAATCAACGGATACAAGTTGTAACCTAAGGGGACGATCATCCTTATTTGCAGCAAGACTCCATGAAAACTTCATGAAGTGAAGTTTATTTGAGAATAGAGCGAGTGCAGGTCTCGATTTGGGTTAAAAAAGTTTTCGTGAGATTAGGCGCCGCAGCCGTAGGCGAATTCTCCAAAATTATGGACCTTATTTGTTAGAAAACTTGTGCTATCTACTATATCCAGAAGTGCCAATACTTGTGACCAGGGTGAGCGGTACTGCATGAGACCGGAAGTCGGAAGTGGGGGGAATTTCGAAATCTGGCGAAATTTGGGGCGATGAATACAACATGTCTGAGTTGGCTTGATTATTAATACAAAATAATAAATAAAAATGAACAAAACATTTAAAAAAGACATTAAAAGATCCAAAGTAATTCAATTAAAAGATTCTGCAGAAGATAAAATTACCAACGACTGCCAATCGTCCAGAAATCTAGAAGTCAGAAACTCTCATGAGACGAGAATTCAGGAACTTCCGACTTCCGGAAACCGGAATTCCGCTCATCCCTGCCTGTGACATATTATGCTTTACTATTCCAGTCATCAATAATAATGACTCTGATGAATATCTGCAGCAGTACATCTACATATGTGTCCTGATTTTAAGTTGTCTTCTCGAAGCGGTCGGCCGCTTCACAAAGAAGGCAGCAGAACTCCCATAAATACGTCGCAGTTCTCCAGAAATGCAGCTAACTGGCGCCGCGCGCACGGGCGATTTTGTCGAGGAAATCGCGCGCGCGTGTGCGAATCTGGACGGATGTGGAAAAAACGCGCAAAAGAATGGAACGACTGCGCGAGGCGCCTCAGCGAGCGCGCGCGCAGCGGCGGAAAAACGACGTTTCTGCACCGTCGTCGTCAAGGATGCCGTAACGCCGGCAATGATCGGTAGCTGAATCGTTTCGAAACAGACGACGGGGGACGTCCAAGGGATTCTGGAGGAGATAATTTGTACAAAATTGGGGTGCTTTTCACTGGGTAAGGATTCCAGGAGTAATTAAAGGCTAGCAGAGCACAGGCGTCTAGCCAACGCTTCATAACGAAATTTAAGTTAGAAATCCCTTAAACTCAATGAAAACTGGTACTAGTAACGTTGAGGCACTCACTAGCATAAGATATCAGTCATTTTTAGCCAATGTATCTGTGCACTAGGATCGGTGTGAGGGGCAGAATCGGAAATAACTTCTGGTGCATACCCTTAACTATTATAATAAAAAATCGCAAATTTTGATTATTTCAATTTCAAAATTATTAATCATACTAGAATTTTTATGAGCTTGCTTTTAATAACCTATCTTCGTGACTACGTTACTTAAAATTCTTGGCTGACCACGCTCGCGCTTGACTAAAAAATTACTTTTGGAGAAAAATTTTAGCTAATGCAACTGACATAAATCAGTGTCGATCGCAGCCAGGGGGGAGGGGGAGGGAGGAGCGAAATTTTCCGAAATCGCTTTTTAGAATACATGCATGAGAATTCTATACTGGTTTGTTTACCTTGTTGATTGCTTTTGCCCTTACTTTTGAGATATTTACACCTGAAAATGAATGAATATTCACGAACAATTCCCATCTGTAAAAATAATAAGTTGAGAAGAGAGGGGGAGAAAGTTTAGCCAGTTTAGTCAGTTTCAGCCTTATTATTGTACTCTTAAACTCTGGAAGCCGAACTTAACCCGTTTTTGTTTCGTCAGACAACCATACGTGATAATGTATGCTTACTTAATAGGGATTCCATTTTGGAAAAATGATGGCATCGAAATTATCAAACCAGAGACTCAGTTTCAGAACAATTTTTGGTAGTGCCACCCGGAAAATTGAGCTCTTCAATGATAGAGCAGCTGAAATATCATTCTATTTACTAATCAAGCCAAGAAATTTGATAATCTCAGTTTGTTGAGGAAAAACTCATTAAATTTTGGTTAAGCCTGATGGACAGAGGCCAATGTTCGCGCAACAATAGGAGTGAGATTGGTCGCGCCTAAATATTATGTGTAAATAAATATTATTATGTTAAGAACGCGTAAGGAACCGCAGAGTCTTCCCTTCACTTCCAAGAACTCATATCCACGTATAGAGTGTTTGGTGTTCCCTAAGTGCGATAATAGGGAACACCCCCCCCCCCAGCCAAATTTCCTGTCGGCATCCGATCTCCCACTAATTAGGGCAAAAATAAATGGATCCATCCACGAATGCTGAACGACCTACGGTGAACTTTGATGGCGCGATACTTATCTTGTACGTTTTTCCCCACGACGATGTTGCAGTTTGACAACTGCTTCAGAAAATAAAAAGAACTTCAAAATTAACTAAGTTATACTGTACAAGGAAGAACTTACTCTAGGTTTGGAGAACCAGGCCAGAAGATGTAAAGAGATCAACAAAGAGCTAAAAACTCACAAATAAGATAACGAAGGCGCAAGTTCCACTGAAAAACGCGATCGCTCCAAGAGCAGCGAGCTGATAGAGGAGCAATGTCACTCCGCCCCCGTAGAGCACACCAGAGAGGTCGTTCTCGTTGGTGACCTGCAGCGGAGCTACTCACTTCACGGAATAGTTGTTCACGCTAAATGAACTCACCTGATGACCCTCTAGACCGAAATCTCTGCATACAAAGATGGCTGGACTGATCATACCCCAGATCGAGCCGACTACGTGAACAGGTACAACTCCCACTGGGTCATCTACCTGCAAAGGATGACAGCTGCTTATCGGTGACTAGCTAGTTCCCAGCTCGTTTGTTTCCTTCTATAGGCCCACCTGTGCCTTCTCCAGCAACGGATAGATCAACAACGCCATTGCAGACCCAATCGCACCAACCACTGTCGCCTGCCAAGGGGTGTAGAACAGGCAACCAGCTGTAAATATGTACAATAAAGAGTACATTAACTGGTAACTGACTAATAGACAGCTAAACGCTAAAACCAAAAAAAAGTACAGATTTATCAAATATTCCTTTAAAAAACCAGCATTCTCAAGCCTTCACTATGTTTACCCTCATTGCTTGCATTCTCTTGATAAAAAAGAAAAAGAATATTGACTAGCAATGTGCAAGGATGGGGTGAATGAAAAGAAGGGCAGCCAAGTTTTTTGTTCCTCGAAAATTCAATTTTTCAAAAGCGGTTCTGAATTATTCATTGAATCAATTGAATTTATTCAGTTCTTATCTGCCCGAAACCACATTGATCATGTATGTGAGCAAAGGAAAGTGAACATGAGGGAAAATATCGTTCCCCTGGATTCCGATCACTCCACCCACATAGGAAGAAACGGACCTGTACTGGACACTAGTGAAGCTAGCATTCCGTCAATAAGCATGTCCACCTGGATCTTCTTTGTTGTCCAACGAGAGATCAGCACCGTCACCGTACCTCCGCCGGCAGAAGCCATGATTGTACCGACTGCTGATCTGAATCAATCGTTAAAATGCAGCTCAACGAACCTACACCGGCTAAAGAGTCATTTGGATAATAATTTTTCGGAGGGTGCTGGTCATATTTAGACTTAGCGTGTTCTGGAAGTCCAGTAAGCGCCCTGTGTCGCGGACGGCGAAGCCTACCGCTCCTCAGCAGTAATGCTTCGCGCCAATAATGCGCTCCAATGCAACGGCAGTCATGCGCCGCGACACTGGCGCGCCCATCGCAGCATCGATCACGCGCCCACAAGCTCCGCCCCCTTCGCCAAATTCTATATAAGGGCGCGCCCATGCTCGCTTTGGTTATCGAGAGTTCACGGAGTTGACTGTCGCCACAAAGCGCAGGTGCTCGTAATAGGGCTTTAGTGTGTTGCTGTATATATTACTGTCGTTTGCTTTCTTCTTCGTTCCGTCGTCGCGCGCTGTAAGGGAGCTGGACGCTTGGCGTCCTTGCCGGGGGACCCGGGATAGGGATGACGAAGAGGGAGAGCCACGGTTTAAGCCTAAAATCTTAAAGTGTTCAAATCGAGGGTTTCCAATGCATTAGTAAAGGAGTAATGTCCAATAAACCTTGAAGTTATTAGTGTATTACACCAGGGACTTCGTGATACGCCATGTTACATACATGGTGTACAGCAACCACTGAACCGCACATGCAACACCCTGTGCAAACCGAAAGTGAGTCGAAAAAATCAGACAATTTTTCCTATAAAGCACCAGAAGATATGTAAGCAACCATACTTCTAATCTTGGAATTTAGCAACAGATATATACCACATCCCAGACAAACTTTCGGAACTTCCGCGGAGCCTGATTTACTACTAGAGCTCGATTTTCGGAACCTCCGCGGAAATATGACGTCACTCGTCGATTTTTTCGGAAGTTCCGCGCAGGTTCCGCGCAGGTTCCGAATGGAGACGCAGAGAAGAAAGTAGCTTCGGAACTTCCGCGGAGCTTGACACTTTCGGAACTTCCGCGGAGTTTCGAGAGAGATGGAATGATCCAAGAAACTAACAGATCAAATGACATGTTCTTGTCCAATTTTTATATTGATATGTTCTTGATTAACTTCGGCTAACCAAATAAGAAGATGTGTAGAATACAAAAATTTTTACGCTATTTTTTCCTCGAAATTCACTTCGGGATGCCCCAATAATGACATCTTTAGTGTCGAATTTCGGGTAAAACTCGTGTCAGATAAATGTACGCCTGTGATTATTCCCATAAATACGAAAATTTGACAGATTTTTACCAAAGAGGATTTTTTCCATGTTATCATTGATTTTGAAACCTGACGCGGATACGTAGCACAGTCAGAGGGCAGACCTGCTTGAAGCTCATCTTCAGAAAACATAGTTACTACATGCGCAATTAGTGCTACGTGGTGGAACGATCTGTGGTGGGATTCATGATCCCATGATTTTTGGCATCGGGACGCCTGGAGGTGTTCATCACTCCATGTTGGCCCATTTTACCTTATTACTCGAATTATGATTCACTCTATAATGCACGAATTACGTCACTCCTGTTCGATTTCGGAACTTCCGCGGAGCTTGTTCGGAACTTCCGCGGAGCCAGTTCGGAACTTCCGCGGAGCTTATTCGGAACTTCCGTCGGGTCACCCGCGCAAGTTCCGAACAAGCTCCGCGGAAGTTCCGAAAGCTTGTCTGGGATACTACGAAGGAGATGCACACAACATTTCATGACATGGCTCATGTTCTTTGATCTGCAGTTCATAAATAAATTGAATTTGTTCTTGGACCGCGGAGGGATCTTCGCAGGTTCGGCGATCTGACTATCTTACCCGTTTCCTATACGGCAGAAAGTGAGACCTGAAGGCGATTGAGCTGTGAGGAACGAACAGATGCGGTGCTTACGATCGTGTCTCACTTACCCATTCTCTCGTAGTATTCAGGTTTAAGAGACAATCCAGGCACAGCAACAACCGCTCTGTTTGTGGGAGCAGCTGTGGTTTGATGAGCGTAATTGGCTCACGGTTTCTGCTATTCTGACCTAGTGTCTTTTTACCTATTCGAGACTGGCAAAATTCCTCTGGGGTTCTTTTCTGTCTTTACCTTCTGCATGTAGGGTCACACTGTGAATTACCACGTTCTGTGAATAAATAAATAAATAAATAAATAAACATGGACTGCAGCTGATTTGAAAGGGGGTGAAAATTTTAGATCTATAAGGAAACCTGTGAGCAAGTTACAATATTCACAAGAAAACGCTGGTGGCTACTAGCTCTCTCTGAAGAATGACGCTTGCTTCAAATCAAAGATTAGAGCCAACTCCACGGAACAGAACATTTCTGAACTTGAGCAGAAATCTGCTTGCAAATCAATGAAGTGAGGTGGTGTAGCCAGCAAATCCGCCATGGTTAAACCCTTCGCCCTTCCGAAAAACGAGAAACATTTCCTGCGAGGGACAATTCTACAACTATGCTATAGAGGGATGTCGCTTAAGATGATCCAGCGCACTATCCATGATTCAGCTGTTCAGTCGAGGGGAGTGATCTCCTTCACGTACGGTTTTGCTACTTGTTGTCTAAGCTGACGGGTCAGCACAACACGCGAAAAGCGCGCATCAAGCAGAGCACATATGAATATTTATGTCAACTCGCACATTGCTGAACTAGTTTTCATAACTTCGTAAAGGTTCAAGCATCTCTGTGCTTTGGACTAGGGAACGCTCTGTCCTCACGCATAGGGAAACCTGCTTCGGAGCGCTGGAAGTCCAAAGTTTGGTGGGGGAGGGCACTATACTTACGTACGAATGTCTGTAGTCGAATGACAATTTGCTCTCCTTATTTGAGAATAGCTGTCAGTTTCAGTACACATTATTGATAGGGCTTCGTATGTAGCAATAAAATCTGTTAGTGGTTCCTGCAGCAAAGAATCTTAAAACATTTCAATTTCAAGTGAAGTTGCAGCAGTAGTGGTGAAACAGTAGCAGCATTGGTGAAACTTAGTCTTTGGAGTTACATTTTTTATCAGAAAATTCGCTCCCCCCTCACGGATATATGAGCGCACCCGTTTCCTATTCAGTCGGTCTGCAAGTCAAATCTCAATAGAGATTCCACGAATATAAACCAAGTTCATAGACACATTCTTCCCTCAGTTCCTGTAAAAGAATCAACGAACTAACCGGGTTCCCTCTGTCCACTGATATTGAGATACTGAATAGTTCGATGCAGTGTTGAAAGCAAGCCATCCCCACCAGATCATGAGGAATCCTTGAAACAAGTTTATTTATTTATTTATTTATTTATTTATTTATTTATTTATTTATTTTATTTATTTATTCATTACATGGGGAGACCATGTGGGCAGAAAAAATGTAGTTAATGTATATTACATATCATATATGCAACTATAGTACATGAACGAAGCGGTGTATTCTATCGGAAAGTATCGGAAACATTTGATGACCTGATAAATCGTTTTGCTAATTTTCTGAATTGTTTCACTTTAATAGGGATGCGATGATTTTTGCTGAGATTCAAATACTACGTTCCTGCACGATTAACAAAAAAGTGTTGCCTTGTGGATGTAACTGCTTTATGAAAGAAATTTTATTCAAATCACCCCTAGTAGTGGAAGTGATGAATTAAAAAAACTCGTGATGTTGACATTGGTGATGCCAGTTAGTATTTTGTGAATCATGACCAGATCATTGACTTTTCTCCGTTCCAGAAAGTGAGCTAATTGTAAGATTTAAATGTTACCAGCCTGATCGTCCGGCTAACGCCGGACTCTCAGGCTTCTTTTCGTGCTCGCTTCGCTCGCATATTTTCATTGTCCTCAGATAAGATTAGTGCAGGTGGATGAACAGACACTTTCCAGAGAGAAGCATTCTTAACCGCGGTTCATGGAACCATTGACCCACTATGGACAGCTCCTTTCCAACAATTTGTGGTGCCGCATTTCGGTGGAAGTAAATAGTGAAAATTAACCGAGTAAGTGCAAACTGGGACCATTGCACCCTTATCTCACCGTTGGAACCTGCCTCCAAAGGTTCCTGTCGTTTTAGACGCCGGCGCATCATTATCACACCGTTGGACCCGACTCCCCGCGTTTCCCCACTTTTGGACGCCGGCGCGCCCTTATCACGCCTTTGGATCCGTCTCCAGGCGTTCCCCCTAATTTGGACGCCGATCAAACCGCTAGCCCACCTCTAACATTCTCTGCATGCTGCAATCCCCATCCTTGTCCCTCCTCACCCGTCTGGTTCATCGTCCTCATTATAAAGGCACCAGTCTGGCCGTCCGGCTAACGCCGGACTTCCAGACTTCTACTGATGCTCGCTTCGCTCGCATACTCCGCATACGATGCAGAAAAAAAGGTGGACAGATTTAGTACATCCTGTATCTCGCCGAGTAAGTCCATCGACTTTTGGAAAGCTCTCAATCGCGTGAGCGGTAGCCCTCCTCCACGTGGGAGAAGTAATTTCTGTTGATTGGCCCTAGTGGCCGTTGTTAATTGGACGTAGCCGATTCAGTGAAAACGCTCTTTTGAAATAATCTATCTTTAGCAGGTTGTTGTGGTAACTCAAGTGATAAGGGTCTCCCATGTATAAAAACAGAGTGAAGGGTGTGGTCGATTCAGATGCAAATGGACTGGAATGAAGAGGGGAATACGGATTAGAATAACGTGCATCTAGGTCACATAGGTAGAAGGAATAGCCGGAACGGGTGCCAGGGCACCATTCATGAAGAAATTTACCTAGGCCGTGACGAACTTCCTTTTCTGGACGCGGGCGCCCTTATCACAACGCTGGACCGTCATGCGTTTCCCCACCTTTGGGCGCCGGCGTACCCTTATCATAGTGGTGAACCCATCTCCTCCACTTTTGAACGCCGGCGCACCCTTATCAGAGCTGTCGACCCGTCTCCCCCACTTCTGGGCGCCGACGCGCCCTTATCAGAGTGGTGGACCCATCTCCCCCACTTTTGGACGCCGGCGGACCCTTATCACAGTGGTGGATCCGTCTCCCCCACTTCTGGGCGCCGGCGCACCCTTATCACAGTGGTGGACCCGTCTGCCCCACTTCTGGGCGCCGGCGGGGGCGTTGGACCCGTCCCCCCACCAGCGCACCCTTATCACAACGTTGGACCCGTCTCCCCCACATTTGAGTGCCAGCGCACCCTTATCACAGGTGGACCCGTCCCCCCGCCCACTTTTCCGCCGGCGCAGCCCTTCTGTATTGACTCCATTGACGGACCCGTTGCACATTGTCCAACCTTCTCCTCGATCTCATCCCTACCCCCCTTAACCATACCACACCCATTCCTAGGCTTTTATATGATCTCACAATCACGATCACTGACCAATTGTAGAATTTCGTAACGGTCTGACACACATACATACAGACAGACATGAAAACAGATTAAGCCCGTTATTATAAGTCATGATACTACCGGTCTCCTTCCTTTTATACGGTCCTGTGATCATAAACTTATCTCATTCATTCCGACCGTGGTGAAAACAACTGCAGGCCATTAACATGTCTGAACATGACAAAAGTGGCCCGAAACACCCTTAACTCAAGGTAAAAATCAAAATTTACCACGTTTTCGTACATAACTCGATGCGCTGAACACAATGGTGTAGGTATTTTCCGTTTTCGATGGCTGGTTCTCGTGCACACACACACACACACATGAACTGCCAATTAAGAAGAAGTATGATTACGAGCAGAACTACTGGGAATGTCTTCATTATCATTATTATCACTATCATTATTTTCGTATTTGAATGCATTCGTTCTTAGATATGGCCTTCTAGTGAAGTTGTTTTGCACATTTTCTATCCTTTTAATATTCGATTTTTTGAAGCAGATCAAGACACTCGTACCACATATTGTAGAGTAGGCCTTACATACGACTTGTGTGCTGCAATTAATATTTTACTATTCTTTGTAGGCAACGACTTGAAAAGATTATACAATCTTTTGTTAGCTTTGTTCACAATTGTTCTGCAGTGGTTATCAATACTGGGTTTTTCGTCTATTTGAAAACGAAGATCTCGTATCTCAGTAACGGAATGGAGTGCAATGTTACTGCAATGTTATCAATGCTATTATGAGCTAGTTGCATAAGTTGCACATAATGCAGGGGTAAATAAAGTTTTCACAAGTTTCCTGGCCGTCAGATAAACAGGAATGGCAGCAATTTGTGCAAGATACAGAGTGGCAATCCTGCCAGTCGAGCCCGTGTTGTTACTGACAACAATAATTTTATTCTTACCTAAAATAGCCTTTGTAGGATCGCTGATCTGTCTAGCTCGTTTATCCTTGAAACGGTGCTGTCGCGGTTTCAAGTAAAGAGTTGCCACCAGACCCGACATACCCCCGACGAGATGTACCTGAATCAGGCTTCATTTGAGCTGTGCCGGGATGAGAGCATTGAGATTACCAAGGGTAAACGTGTTGACGCCCGTGTTAGCGATGGGTAAATTCGCGGGCTGTTAACACTTTTACCCTGAACAATCTCAGTGATGAGTACAGGCTCAGAATTTTCGTGAACTCACCGCGCTACAGCCTGCCGAGTCGATGACACCCATGGTCCGGAACACGCCAGTGCGGTGCCAGACCCAGTGTCCGGCCACTGAGTGCACTAGAGTGATGAAGAAGGAGACGAAGCAGTGCGATTGTAGATGGATCCGCTCTGCCATGCCCGCTGGAAATTGAGAGGATTATCAACATAATCGACAGCCTATTGTACCCGTAAATTTTCCATTGGCCACACTCTTTTTTCGGTCACAAATTAAGTTTGAAAACCCAACCGTATCCTTGGTATCCTTACCCTCGCAGCCCGGGGCTGGGACCTATGTAACGTTACCCACGCATTCATCGATGTCTAGTGTGACTGGTTAGCCTTTAAAGTAGGTAATCTTAGGACATGCAGCTGGGAAGATTGGTCAGCTAACGGGGTTTTGCTTGGTTATTCGTTCATGGATTCCAAATCCTGATCAAAGCTAAATTCTAAAGTTACATTGAAATTTTGTGGTCCGTTCAGTTTTCGCCTCGTGCATGAACCTTATACGAAAACTAAACATAGAAGTAGGTTTCCTCCTGCGCTAAACCCTGCTCAGGATCTTCTAGGTTAGAGCATACCTAGGCTGTTATTATGCTGTTATTATACAGCGAGAACTTCCACATGACCTAATAATAGTGTAATAAAAAACAAAATGCGCCTTGATAACAAGGAAGGCTGACAAGAACCTATGGAAAGGTAAAACATGTTCTCTTCACTCTCAACTTCACAGTCACGTTACTATTTGTCTCTTTTTTTCATTTGTTACTCGAGGGAATTCCCTTATTTTTTACAGATATTTGTTTTTTTTTATTTGAATTGTTTTTGTTTCTATCCAATTTCTTGCTTTTGCTTGAGTCCACAATAAAGGTGTGGTATTAATTACGGAGCTCATTATTTTACCTTAGCTGTCAGATAATTTAATGTCCCGCTTATGCAGGCCCTCAGTCCCTCCTACCCAGCTCCGAGTGAAACTGGGCTACCCCTCAGAGGAAAAGGGGATAAAATTTTCCATAAAAAGGGAATTGGAGCACCAAGAGCAATTGCAGCCACCTGAAACGATGGTCGATGTTGTGGTAGCGAAGCTCATCTGGAACAGAAACAATGCATATGAAGTTCCAGCCTGAAAGTGAAAATTCTCGAGAACAGCCTTTGGCGCTTAGGTCCAGAGTTCTTGCTAGAATAACTGAAACGGAACCTTGTCTGGAGTCGATCCGTCTTCTCGTTCAGGATCAAAAAAATAGTCGCCTATCCCAATAAATGGATTAATAAACTTCTCGCCGAATGTGAATCCATACCCGAACATCCAGTAAGCGAGACCTGAATCCACCTCTTAAAGAAAATGAAGGTGGATAATCAAATAATAAATCAAATAAATCAAATAAGTTGAGTGGCAATCAAATAAACAAGTAGTACTACTTTAGTGGATTGAGTGCTGTAGGTGAAACTAATTTGCGTAATTTATTCGTAATAAATCAGGTGATTAAATTATGGTCGTTTATTTCCCATTAACATTTATTCTATTTATTATTTTTTTGTTTTACGGGCAACTTTCAGAGGGAAGTCAGCACGGCTGTGATGCTAATATGCTCACAATTAAGATTTCGTGCTAACTCGTTCAGCAGGGGGTAACTCAATCATGGAAACACCAATGTGTTATGCATCATTTCTAACCTATGGATCAGTTTTAACTTTAGGATCCAAGATCACTCGAAAATCTTTGAAATCTCAGGGAAATCACTTTTGAAACTACATACTGGGGCTGTGTGAGCATCATGTTTTCTAGTAGGAGCACTGGTTTCTGCCTACATTTGTTTTTGGGAAAGTGGCTCCCTTCTCAGGGAGCATGAGCAGATTGAGATTCAACGGCTTAGTGAGTCGGGTTACACGTTGAAGCCTTCCAATTCGAATAATTGCCAATGATGAGCTTCTTATCCACTTTGGCTGCGGATTATTGTTTGGCTTCGTTCTCCATAAATGCTGGATAGCGCTACGATTTTCCGTTTTAAAGAGCGAAGTGTACACAAAAATACGTTTATAGTAAAGGCTCATGCATATGCGCTATTTGATGAGTAGAACACAAACCAAAACAACCAAAAATATTCAGTGAGATAGGTAAAACGAAACGAAACCAAAGGAATGTGATAGTAAAGCTGTTTGTTTTGTCAAGAATAAACGCACTAGCTTCATTGAGCTTATCCATAGGATCACATTTGTCAAAGTGTATCCATAGAAAGGTGACATAAAGGTCCACATTAGATGACCAGATCTCCGATGCATTGGAATTATGGGTAACCTTCCTTCATCCCTGGGTAGCAGCTTGGCACAGACAACATCACCTATGGGTGAACATGTTCGAGGAAGCCGACGTCGTGATGCATCATGCATAGGGACTACCCATGGTAGAACTGCTCCACATTTCCCCTTTACTTGACACCCATCAACTTGTTTACCCATGCGTGACCATGTCTATACCCAGCTGCCATCCGTGGGTAATCATACCCATAGACGTGAGATTTCTCATATTTCCAATGGTGCATCCGGGCTCAGGTAAAGGGTCAATCTAATTGTATCTTAATACGTTTGCCGTAAATTATTTCAGTAATGCATCCGAGCCATGAGTGTCCTCTGAACGACTGGTAACATCGTGCACTCCTCGTAAGTCCTTGGTTGACAAGTTATCGTTAGTTGGCATAATTATCCTACATGCCTTATAGATAAACAGTTCAGATGGAGCGGTCTTTCTTGATGACAAGAAGTGATAAGAAATAGGAAAATGTTGTGAATCGGAGGAATTGGATGTACTCTCTCATCATACGTAGTTCAACATACATACCAGTGAGCAGGAACTATTTTAGGTTTCAATTTCCAAATCAATTACTAAAAACCTTATGTATTAGGAGCAAGAGCTTGCGAAATATTTTACATCGTTGTTAGCAGGGTCAGGAAACTGATTAAAGATCAAAACCGAAAAAAAAAACTTCAAAATGAAGTGGATTCCATGAAGGATTCTAATTTTGACTCAGTATCCTGCCCATGTTACCTTAATTCAAAGAGATTTTCAAGATTTCTCGTAAAGGTTTTCAATTCCTCCACTTTTGTCTTTCAATAAGTCCGAAACTGCTGAAATGCTAGCCATGTACAACTCAAAATTCTTTCTAACATAATTGCAGAAAATAATGCCTATGAAAGCCGTACGAATGCGGAAAACGCAAATTACAGTGCTCGGCGCCATGCATTTTTCTGGAAAAAACGACACTCAAGCGAAGCGATGAAAAGCACCTGCCTCCGAATATGACGTCGACGACGTTCTTCACCATCACATTTACCTCATCCTTTGATGAGACCCGTCCTGATTCGAGCAATCCGAAACCTAAAGGAGTCTCCTGAACAGAGTTTAATTGTCAGGACAGCTGGATAATACCTGCAGTCATAGTGAAGATAGTGAAGCTCGACGCAGTCATCCAAACCCCGTCATCTTGAATTTCTGGATTGTGCAGCTTCGTTGTCATAATGAATGTACCCGTAGAATATGTGAAGTATTAGTGCTCTGCAACACATTTTTTAATGATAAGGTGTAATGGACTGTTAAGTTGTGCGAGGATGTAACATTTGCGACAACAGGAACTACGCTAAGAAAACGCGAAGGAATTATTCGAATGGAGTCTTCTGTGTGAAGCAAGTGTTAACCTTCCCTTTCATGAAAATGAGAACTGTGTGGGAGCTTAGGTGAAGTAACACCTACTTCTAAGCATGGTAAGGGAACGAAACGGGCAAATATGTAGGCAACACTTCCATTTGAATTTTACTTCTTTTCTTTATCATGAACCTTTCTATAACATTAATAATTTTATTAATGGAGGCGGCTTTGCTCTGCAACCTCTCTACTTCTCCACTCTCAGCCACCAATATTTTAAATGTTTTCATGCCTTGAAATGGCGTTTTGGCCGAAGTTGAAATAAGAGCCCTAGGGCTCCAAATAGTAAGAAAATCTAAAATGTTGAAGTTGACTTTGTTAAAATCTCATCGTTTACTGGAGTTTGGAACTTTTATCCAAATTTTTAGGATGACAAGTCAACGAAAATACAGAGTCCCTAAGATCGACCGTCTGATGGCTAATGGCTAGCGACGAGAATGTGTCGTAACCATCAACGCCAACCGACGTCGATGCTTCTGGAAAATTCAGCAAATGGTTTCCACCTTTCAAGCACCAATTATGCCGATTGAAAGCACTATGGCGCGATAAATTCCAGAAATTGCTCGGAGTATGCAATTGTCGACTCTCTGGGAGAGTGAGGGCCTAAAATCTCTATTGATGGACAGTACTTACAAGATTAAATATTGATTGGCAAGCGAAAGCGAATATAAATAGAGCCTCTATTTCTGCTGCTATGGCTGCAATAGAAGAGGAACATGATCATGAAAGTAATAAGTTCTTTGTCCTCTTTTTTCACAGCTTAGGACTCCCCCTTTCCCTATGTACTGGCAAATACTGCGGAAATGCTATGTTTCTAGTCCAGCTTCCGTATGAGGAAGCAGAGAACAACGGAGCTTAGACCAACATGATCATGTTTTTCAATCGAAGAATAATTTACGATTTATTTGCAAATAAGACATAAATAAATGGATAATGACGGTGATGATTAATGGATTTCCGGAGAATCGAAGAGAATCGAGGAATTTCAGAGAAAATGCAATTTCTGTGGGGATGTAGGTGATCGCAGAAACGTTCTTTATGTCTGAAAAACTCTTGTATGGAAGCAAAAAAGAGAAAAGAAGTAAAGTAAGGGAAAAACAAAGAAAAAACAAAAAAACAAACAAGAAAAACAGAAAAAAAAAACGCAGCGCTCTGAAAGAGAGAGTAGCACGAAGACTGGACATCTATGGTCGCCTAGGCCAAATGGGATAGAATTCTGGATTGAAGTAGAATTTCGAGTCATTTGATACATCTTCTACGCAAAAACACAAAAATTGAGCCGTTCAAAACGCCGATTTTTCGAAAACGGTTGAAAATTGGCTTAGCCGGAATGTCGACCAGTCAGAACCTCATGACTGGTGAGTCCAATGCTTACGGTACATGGTAATGAATGGCGTTTCAACTGAAGTTATCCATGGAAATGGTTATCTAACCAGGTAATCGTCAGGTTAGCTTCCTTCATCCAGACCAATCAGAATAGTGACAAAGCCAGACGCAGTAACCGCTTTCATTGAACAATGTTTTTCATTACTGGTGTGTGCTACCTCATTCTTAGTAGTTACAAAATTCATAACATCACTGAATTTTAATACAAAACCCTAATGACTACTATTTGATAGGATCACATCCGTGTATGTGCATTTTTTTATGGGTGTACGTACTTACGTATTATGTAACATAGTTCAAAGGCTAAGAGACTCTGATGACTTTCATTTACGATCTCTTCACTGAAAAGGTCATTCCTTCTAAGGGAGGTATAACATACGTAGGATTTCATCTACTGTAGTTATTGATACTACCGTAGTCATAAATTTAGATAGCCGGTCGTCAGTCGTTACTCCAATTAGGGGAGAGAGAAAATGAATAGAAGAAATAATAAATGAATAAAAAATAAAAACAGAAACTAGGAAAAAGATACTCGATCGTTCCTCAAGATAACTAGTTGTGAAGATCAAAAATCACATAATTGTAAAGGGCAATTTATACTGGATGAGTGCGACTAACGCGCGTGCGTCTACAGTGCGTTTCATAAGTATAGACGCACCCCAGAAAACACAGGTACACAGTTCCACGTAACTTTTTGGAGAAAACCGCGAGTGCCAATCGAATGAGCGTGCCCAAAAACCCTTGTTTCCGCCGTTTCACCCGAAGTTATGGAAAAAATAGGTAGATCCAGCACTTCCCCCTTATAGGGACCGTTTCATAAGTATAGACGCACTTTCAGAAACCGATGATTTCACAGAGGGAACTTCCTTGCAACAGCAGATTTGTGGCTGATAGGTCTTCGCAATTCCCAAGCAACTCAGCGAACATGGGTTGGCATAGATTTACCCATCCCTTCCAGCAAATGGCAATCAAAACGGCTCTTAGTACAGGCAATAGCATTTTTCGGGTTTGTTGTGCCAGAAGATGTTCGGTTCCGGCCATGAATGTCATCTGGTAGGATGCTTCACGGATGTCCGATGCTGCTAGTACTAAAAGGCAGATAGTTCTGCCAGTAAGGGTTTCTCAAAATGCTTGTGATTTAGGAATTCGATTATGTAGAAATGGAAATAATACCTAGGATGTCGTTTTGGGAGGAAACATCTCAAACTTTGGCAGCGCCTACTTTCAAAGATGCTCGTTTTGAGAGAGTCTGGCTCTCCTTGTATGTCATCCCAGCGGCGTGCATTCATTATAATACAGTCCAAATAAAGCTTTTCTTGTCCTGTAAAATCATTTAAACATAGCACAGGCTTTCAAAAGATCGAAAACAACCAACTCGTTTTTTCAACATACCGATCACCACGTTCCTTCCAGGAAAACAAAGCTGTGAAGCTTTTGGGAACGAGGTAATCCCAGGTATGAGATGAAGTCAACAATGTGCAATGGTGATGCAGCGGTTGAATGCCTTTTTAACCCCTGCACGGCATGACGGAGCCGATGCAACGGCTCAGACACCATTAATGCACATCGTGTGCTTCGAGTTCGGGCAGGGTATGCGACGCCGTCTTTGATGAGATGTCTTCTTTTGCATATCAAAATTCTTCCTTCGATCGTAGGGCTCTATATCTTATGAATATTCGCAGGTGGACCCCGAAGAAGCTCTCCTCTACCCGGAGATCCTGCGACTTCACCAGCCTACAGCATGTGAATAATTTAGCTGCCCCAGCCTCGCTCCAAAACGTTGTGATCCAAGTTAAAATGCAGATTTACGTTGTAGACGCTTATTAGTTCTCATCAAAATACTGAGCCCACTTTTTCCTCTGAAGATAAGATTTATTTGTGTTTAGGTATAGACTGCGTCTATACTTATGAAACGGCACATTTAATGGTGATGTGCCAAGTCTATCCCTCATTTTCCATAATCACCAGTGAAACAACGCAATCTTAGGTTTTCTGGCATGCCGAATCGATTGAGTTTGTAACTTTTCTCATGAACCTGTGATGAACTGGGTACCGGCATTTATTAGGGTGCGTCTATACTTATGAAACGCACTGTATATGATGAAGAATAGGGCACACTCGTATTACAGTCGCATCGCAGTCGCAGCTCAGACGCACGCGTTTACGGCCGCGCGGCAGCCGCGCGTTTTTCTCACTGAGGATGTACATGCCATGTTGACTGGTCTTCATGGAAAATCCCTCTCAAATGGATACGTGCGAGTGATGCACGACTGACGCACGCAGCTACTATAAATTGCCCTTAAGCCGCGATATCTGAGTAGCCCAATATCGTAAGCATTAATCTGTCTAGCGTTGCTTGTAGCTTCGATTCCACCCGACCAAATAACAGATTACTGCGAAAATTTGTAGCTTCGCCTACACAATACGAGCTGCAAATTGACCATTCTTGAATTCTCTAGGGGAAAACACCGGAATTAGGCGCCATTCGTGACAACTCCAGGAAAAACGGTTCCCAGATTTTGATAGGGAATTACTGAGAAAATTCATTGTTTATTTATTCGCTGCATTTTTTAGGTGCACCAACTAAGTACCATATAGTAGACCTGTGAAACGAATAGTAGAAAATTATCAAAACAAAAAAGGAATCTGAAATGCAGCATTGGATTTCTCAGACGGAATCATAGAGATCTCACTGTCAGGAAAAGCGGGGTTGCGGCACATCTGATATCCAATTCGTTGGGGGCGTGGCAGGCCAGATTCAAACAGCAGACAGTACGTATAAGAAGGCATCTCAAAACATTTGCCCACATAATTCTATTCAACGAGCTTGAAGCTCTTTGCATGACGGCCCAGGGTCGATCGAACCGGAAGATGTGCAGTAGAAGAAGTTCTGGTTGAGGCTATCTGTGGACTCCCTACGAAGTACTTCTGCATTGATAAGTCCTAGCTGTTCTTCAGCAAATTGGTTTGAATGGGATAAAGGTCCCATACTGTTTTGGGATATCCATGAAACTTTTCTGAGGCTCTTCAAAAACCTGATACCCTTTGACTGAACAACTATGTAGATTTCTTTCAACGTCAATTCATGCAAGAAATGCCAAGAAGGACCATCCCATGCGCCCGCCGCGATTGGTCAGAAATGAGGCTCGGTATTAGGTGTCCGTAAACGATCAATCCACATTAGGGAACCCAACATCAACATTTGGAGATCAAAAATTGAGTTGTGTCAATCAAAATTGTGATAAGACGAGTTTTCAGGGTACAAATGAGTATGATCTGTTCGAGAGATCAGTCTCAGACGACCAAAGTTATGCGATGGAAAACGAGTCATATCCGTTTTTAGCCGAAGAACTAGCTCGTTCCGGATGAGCGGCTAGCTGAGGATCTTCCCGGAATCGTTCACTAAAAATAACAAGCTTTCGGCTGCGGTTGTACTCCCCGAGGAGTATAGCACCTAGCATCGCCGTCGCCGTGGCGACTTCATTTTTAGTACATATCGATTGAGGGCGGTCCGAAGTTAGCGACTGACCAGTGTGACTCGCCCACGATCAATACGTATCAAAAATGAAGTCGCCAATCATTGGCGATGCTAGGTGCTATACTCCTCGAGGAGTATAACCGCAGCCTTCCAGCAAATTGAGGTGGCAACAGATGTTTAGGAGAAGGAGTAGAGACTTTGATGCAGAAGTACATATGTACAGATTCGTTGGCATCCACAATTCAACTACATAGAAAAGATTATTAGCTGAAATCAGGGGACACGCTATCGACATCGGAACGAAAGAAGGAATACACTATACTGACAGGTGCTGTCATTATAGGTATAATGTGCATGTCCCCTTTATAATTGCTAGAACAAAAAACAATCACCTTCCAAGGAAAGCAGACTAGTCCTTGACAAGCAAAAGCAGGAAGGGAGATAAAACACATCCTTGACTTCGTCGATTCCCGGGAGGGAAGAAGCAATAACTTTCTGGGTTCTGTAGTTGAAAATGGGCTTGCGTTGTGGAATGAACAAGAGTTTTTCCATTCCCTAGAGATGGGAAAATTGGTGCCAAATTCATAGGAAAGGATGGACGAGTGACTTGAAAAGAATGAAGGATCAGCATGTTTTTCTACCGCGCTAGGAGCACACTATGAAAAGTATCAAAAGAGCGAGGGAAAAAAGAAATCTGAGACCAAAAATAGCTGGTCGCACTAGTTTTCTCACACTTTCCTCAGAACTCAAACTCTCAGAGCGGTGGGATCCGTAGAGAAGAAGGGGAGAAAAAAGCGGGGTCATTGCAAGAAATGGGACCCTGGGCCGCATGCATATGCATAGTAGGGATTAGCCAGTGTAAATGTGTTAGCATCCTACAAGTTTACCGATAGTTAAAATGGACGACAACGCGTTTACCCTAGGTAATATCGATGGTGCACACATGTCCGGGCTGAGATTCGTGGAGCGTTAGCCACGCAAACCTAAGACGCTTAAAACGATTGGTTACCTTATGGTTACCCTATGGACCACATACTGTCAAGAGACGCAGGACATAATAGTCTGTAGTTAACCGCAACGATTGGTTTTGCTTGGACATGCGTTTATGAATCCGAGCCCTGGACGACCGAAATTTGGAAAGCAAAGTTATTCCCCCACGGCCCTCACACAGGTATACCAACTCGCACCGATCAAAACATGGGTCCGGGGCCTGGATGCATCACTGCGATTACCAAGGGTAAAAGTGTTGACCCCGTGTTAACAAGGGGTAAATTTGTTTGTGACGAGTTTAATCTTGGTAATCTCAATGATGCATGCTGCCAAATTAGCCAAACATCGCGAAAATTCAGGACAGGTTTCGAAGTGGATAAAAAAGCGTACCATAGTGGCGAATAATTAACAATCATGTTATAAAATTGAAGTCTTATGGAAGTCGCTTGGGGGAAACCACAGTTTTTTTTTTCGACGAAAGAAAATGTGAACAGCACGAATATAAAGGAGCATGAGAGGATGTAGAAGGATGCGGAAAAGGCGGAGGAGAATGGAAGTGAAACGCAAAATTTTGAAAAATGGAAAACGCGCATACAACGTATTGAATGGAACGAAAAGCGGGGCCCTATGATACAGTGCATTTCATAAATATGTAGGTACCCCAAAATTCACAAGTTCCGCTATATTGCGCTGAATTTTGGCACCCATCGCCATGCCTAGTGGAATTAACGAACCAAAAAACAGATGTCCGACAAACCAATTCAAATATGTAGGCAGTGAAAAGAAAAACAAAAGTTCTTCTGGAATAATTGTATTCCAATAGTTTTTAGGAGCTTCTACTTAACTTCAATGAAGAACTATGCCATTGTCTGGAAGGCACATGTCATAAAAAAAACAAGAAAATACGTAGCTTCAAGCACATTCTCGCACAAACAACAATGTGAAGGTCTGCTCTGCACAGCTTAGCGAAATCCCGAGAGGAAAGGACTGCATCCAGCCAGTCGCTATCACTAATGAGGAACCATGCATGGCTAGAGGAGAAGCGGCACAGCCCCGTATGCATGGAAACACCGAGATTAACGGCTCACAGTCGCACTGATAAACATTGAAGCTGCGTTTGCAGAATTATCAAGCTCTGACGTACAGCGGACGTCAATGGCGTTGGCCCATCTCGAGAAGGACGTCGTGCAACCGCGCCGGGCGCGCCGTAACCTCTGTATTCTGCTGCTTTTATACAATTTCTAGTAATTTTTCTACCCGATTCTAAGGATTTTCGAGCAAACCGGGAAGAAAAGACCCTAGAAACAGCATTACGGCGGCAACGACACCGATCCCGGCGCGCGCTGCGCGGTCGCGCTGCGTCCATCTCGAGGCCGCGAGTGGGCTACCACCATTGCTGTTCGCTATACGTTACAGATGACGCAGTAGCGAGCAGGCACCGTAGCTGATTTTTCAAAAAGCGCATTGCTACGTTTAGAAAATGCTCTGGTGCTAATGACCATGAACAGTGACGCTGGATGTTATGAGAAGTATGGTGTCCGTAGCGAAAGGTGCACTATTACATCAGCCATATTGAAATGCTGTGATTTCCGCGAAAAAAAAATGCTGTGAAGTACAGTTATTAGAACATAGATTGTCAGCCACAGGAGACCAAACCATCATGGACAAATAGAAACGATAAAACAAGAGATAAAACGATAAAGTATGCCTTTTTTGACTCTACAAAAGAAGAAGTTTTGAGTGTCTTGTACGCAGCATACGTACGATACCGTTGCTAAATTCTTTAAAAAATTACACTAGGCGCGCGAAGTTGCGTTCTTTTCGTTCCTCCTCCGTAAATTTGTTGAGGCGCAAAGTAATGCAAAATAAAACCGATGAAAAAAGCGTAGTCGACTCAACTTCGGCGTCATATTAGGTTGGCTAACAGGTTTTAGCTTCAGCATGAAATTTTAGGTGTTCTCGCTTTGCCTGCAGCTTTGTCGCGCATCGCTTCGCTCGTCGCAAGCGGCGTCGCGTGCCGTTCGCGACGAAATCCCTCGAAAAAGAAACGCTCCAATTTCACAATCGAACGTAAAATTTGTAGCAAATTCCATATAAGTAGGTCGAACAGACATGTGTGGTTTCCGTGATCTACTCGGACTTTCGGTAGACTGCATTTTATCAAACTTGTAGGAAATGGAACGAAAAGAACGCAACTTAACGGGCCGCATGTACTTTTTCAAAGAATTTAGCGAGGGTATTGTACCTTCACACTGCAATGGATATTTGGTATCGAATCACTTGTAAATTCTCCTTACATTAATGACAACAGAGAAATGGGTGTACTTTCTTCCCGCTAATGGGATTACAGGACTACAACCATTTGATCAGATAAAGAAGAAATGAAGACCACTACAGTTTTTGAGGATAGAAAAGAATGGACACAGAGTTTTTGTTTTTGGGATATTCTATTTTTTGACGCTTCGTGCTCCGGATTCAATGAGTTGAGTAAAAGTGGAAAAAGTCGAAAAAGTATTGGGATTACTACAGTGTTTTCAGAACTATAAAGTTTTTCATTTCACTATACATTTTCGAATCCGTTTCGTGCACTACCCTTACACGGATACTGAAATTTGGAATATGCCGTTTCTGCACTCATCAGTGAGGGGAAAAAGGCATAGGAACGTCTATCAGCTCACTTTTAACTTTCTACTTTTATTCTTATTTTTATTTCATTTTATTTATTTTTTATTTAAGTTTATTCGATTCTTACTTGAGCAATACTTAATCGTGTTGGCGACCACAAATCTAGTTGACTACTCCTTTGCATTTATATGTGCTCTCAATGTGTTATGCTACAAATCGAATGCTGATATTCTAGCCCTAAACTGCAATAAATGATGGCAGAGAACAATAAAGTTTAGAAGGATCTTCATCCGAGGCTCAAATTAAAAAGAAGCAATAGATTGCAACGTCTTAGCTAATAATGGAAATCCCTCCAGAGAAAAGTTTTGAATTTTAGGAGAGATGAGAGCCCTGAGTATTCCCAGAACATGCTTTCATTGGCACCCATGGTCTCAAGTCTCAACTACGTATGTACAATTCCCCCAACAATAATACAAAACCCATTAACTTGTACAGATTGCTTATGCGTGACGAAGTGCTGGAATTAATCGTTCGTGATAGATGTTATAGATATTGCTACTCGAAGTGTACGGATTACGTAGCTATCAAGAAGCAAACACGAACTAATTACATTGACTCCTTGGATGGGAATTTTATACCTGTGTACTCGTAAGGGCAACTAACGTATATACATTTTTTATTCGCTGAAACCTGAGTTATCTTTATATACAAAAAAGATGGGAGGTTTTGGCAGAATAGATAGTAAATTTTCATCTCTGTTACTCATACAATTTACGGCATAAAAGGAAGTAATCATAAAGCACCGAGGTATTTAGAACAACGTAGCGGAGACTGGACACATGGGTGTTACAGGCAGTGAGAAACGTATTTCTAAATCTAACGGAAAATCCGGAGAAATTGAGTATCAGGAGAGGAGACCCTTACATTTCAGTAGTAGATTGAGTTGCAACTGCAGGGGGTCACGAAGAAGAAGGTGGGGATGAACAAGAGGGGAGCAAATGAACGTGAAACGAGATTCAACTGCTTGAGAGCTTGATGGCGGGTTTTAAGACAATTATTTCTGTAAATTTAGTTCACTCGATATTAGCAATGAAATCAGTGCGATTTCAGCAAATTTTTCCAGCACAGGCGTTGCCTTCAAACAGTCACGTGAGGAAAACACAAAATTTTCATCCAGAAAGTGCACTTTCACTAACAACGCCTCTAACACCTTCCTTCGTAGCCGCGAGCAGCGTTACCATAGCCTGTACTTAGAGTTGAGATGCACTACACCTTGTAAGCAAAGAAATTATGGACTTAACCACAAAAACAGGATAACTCTTTAAGCGAAATTGGATTTGCTAGGATTGGTTTGAAGAACTATTAACCTAATAAAATCTGATTATAACCTTCTATCCAATAAATATCAATTAATTTTATCGCCTAAACCCCTGTAGTGCTACCATGGGAAGCTGAGGAGAATGGAACATCAGTGAGTGTATGTATATTTTTTGTGCATTTAAAAAACTGTACTACATAGTATCTCTCTAGACTCAGTGTAGCTACAAAATAAGTATTCTATTTTAGTGAATGCTAACGTTCATAGCTGTTCACTACATGAGGCAAAACCATGACGAAGTGACCGGAAATTAGTCTGGCTATGGTCCCGACGGTACGGCTAACTCGAGGAAATTTTTGATATTTGATGTCTACCCATGCGTAGTAGCTGGCCATGTTAGTGAGGTCTTGTGTAAAATTATGAAAACATCTGGCTCAGAAAACAATAAGGGCTAATGAACCTTATCTACACAACCAAACAGAAACCTGAATAACGTTAGTGATACAAGTAGCGGAAAGACATTAGCTGATAGGGAGGAGGGGGATCGCCAAGAAATGGCCGCCGAATTTTTCAAAATTAATCTATTAAGTGGGTGAAGCTTTCGTATTAACTTATTTCCATTTATTTCTGATTCTAATTACTTATTTACCTGTATTTTTGTAAAATTTGTTTATATATTTTTTATATTAGGTTATTCTTCTTCAAATATTTGATCTTGATCACTTGTTACAGAAATATCCCTTTTTTCTGTATTCGTAATTGAGGTCCCAATCGGCTGGGTTCTTGAAATTGAGGTGATCGCTGTGTTTTCCCACCCCCTCCCCTCAATCCTTCGTTGCCACTTCCCTCTAGGAAAAGGAATACTAGCATTTGTATCCTGGAAACGTCAAAGAAAATCGTTCCAACTTAAAGTTAAATAATCCCCGTGACAGTGAAAAAAACTACAACAATTACAATCAAATGCAAAAAAAGTAGAGCAAACACACGGAAAATTGTGGTTTATGTTAAAGAAGGACGCAAATGTTGCAATTTTTTTCTGAACTTCTATGTTTTTTTTTCCAATCTGGGTTCGCATTAAGGAATGTAAGGCAGCAACTGGAACAGTAAAAGGACGAGATCACAGTGGACCATGAAACAGTCAAAATGATCCAAAGATCCCTAATCTAGGTTCTTTTCACAGAATGCAAACGTTTAAACAAAAAAAAAACAAAATTGTGGACAGTGCAACTCCCCTCCCCAATGGTGTGTTTTTTTTTCACCCAGCAAAAATAATTCTGGAAGAATCAATGGATTACCATATGTAATCCAGGCGGCTTAGACAGAACAACAGTTTTTGAGCGAGAAAAAAATGATCAGGGCATGCTGACTTGCACCTGAGTCATGAGCTTGATGTGATTTCGGCTTGTAACTCCGCCCAGAGGCTGTCTCACATATTGAAAAAATGACTACTACAGCGGCTGATTTCTACATACTCTCATTTAAAAAAAATCCTCAACAGCGTGGAAAATATGAATTTAATTGCATTCATTCGCGGACGGCCCGTTGTCGCCCTTCGTTGCCGTGGTGACGCCCGGATTCAGTGTGGCTCATAATAGCGGCGGGATTTGACAGAATGACTGACACCAGTGTGAAGCCGGAAATGCCCTTATGGAGTGGGGAACACACTCGATAAAAACACTGCTTTTAAGTGGTTGGTCGATAGATCCGTTCCGTGAGGGAGAGGAGATGTTCGAGGTTTTTATTAGGAAAGAAATGGGGTGAAAAAATCACTCGAAAAGGATAACTGCGGTACGTAGAGCGAAGTGATAGTGGACATTTATGGGAACAGTGTGGAAAGGGTAACTAAAAGTAACATTACATTACTAAACATTATACTATTGGGTGAAGCAAGCCCATGAAACAGTAGCTCTGGAAAGCTCACCCACTCCAAAAGGGTAGGTAAGCCGGAATCGTTCCGTGATTGTTCATGAACCCTGTACGAACGCCAATCCACGACTTGTCACGAACCAACACTTTTAACTGCACGTTTACACTTGCTATTCACATGAAACCCAGGTTGACCAACATGGACAGGTAATTGGACTACGTAGGGCAATCTACATGGTTAAGTTATAGAACTAAAGTCCAGTAAACTGGTAAGTAAAAATGGAAATAATATAATAGCAGAATGTGGGTGATAGGTTACCATAGCCTTCAATCAATTTTGCGGAGAAAACCCTCGCATTCCATTGTCTTTACTAGGCAGGGGATATCTATTACATCATTATACATCAATTGAAAACGCAACTAAAAAAATCTGAATATTTAATGAGAGAAAGCCTCAGGTCCATCCTTTCCATTCCCACAGATTTGTACTGCTTTTTCTCATTCGTAAATCTTAAATTTTATCTTGTTAGAAATCGAATTCTCGTGCAATTAATGCATTTCTTCGGTCCGAGGTCTAATGTCTGAGATCTCCACATTGTTTTTGGCAAAAAAAAACAGCAAAAGGTGATTAGGAATAACCGGGTAGAAATTCTTTTGTCTCATAGAACAATACTTTTATAGTGCTGCACCTGCGCTCGATTCAAACATACAGAAAAAAATAAGCGATGATGACTGGTCTTACATACTTTATTTTGTGATCTCGGCAAATTTTTTGAGCCGGTACTTGGTATTTCGGTGTTTTGTGGGGAAAATCTACGCTAACTATTTCTACTAGGCTCGAAATATTTTACGAAAAAGGCCACTATTACGATGTTTTTTATGTGCCCTCCCAAGAAAGAAAGTAGTGTATTTGCTAGGATCCAAACATCAGCCTGACATGCTACCAAATAATGAGAACTTCATCTCCCAGCAACCTGAGCATGCTCTTTTGAGTAAAATATATCTCAACGCTTGAACGCACTGCCCGTGATAATTTGAGGAAACGAGCAATCAAAGAGCTCTCGTGAATCTGGTCTGTGCCAGGATCTCATTGGCACCTAGGCTTTCATTTCAAAAAATCACATATAGAATGGGAGAAATAGAAGGTCATGCTGACCACATTTAGAACTTTATGGGGGGGGGGGGGGAGCTGAGAGTTCATACCTGGAAGTGGAAAGACATGAGTCTCAGGGAAATTACTGGCGACAAAGTGCAATTATCATGTGATTATTAATCAGTTCACAATGTACTTTTCCCAAAAAAAAGAGCTTTATACTGCTATGGTGGAGTCTCAGGAGCTCAACAATCACATCCTAACGATTTCAGCGAAATTCTGGGAAATTATATGCATGTGAGAACACCTGAGTGTGAGAATTTATGCGTGATGAAGGGAAAGTGCAACATTATGCTCGAATTCTGAGCAGCCTAGCAAGGTAATGTTATGTCGAATTGATCCTGGTTGCTAGCCCTGAAAAACAGGAAATAGTTTGCCAGAAATTCCCTTTGTGGTTCCTTTGCAATGACATGCACCACAGTTGAGTAATGGTTCCTAAGAGGACAAACATCAATGTCGCTGGTGAGAGGAAAGCCCCTGCATAAAAAACTTCGATTAGAATGTTCTCGACCCTTTTCTTTTTTAAACATCTATTATTTAAAGTATCAATTTGAAATTGGTCCTCCAATGGCTTTAAACTTGAAGTTGCTGCCACGATACACCTCGTTCTGGGAGGAACTCCACTGTTTTCTCAGGACTGCTCGCACAACTCCCCTATTTACATCCGCTTCCACCACTGATGAACAAGTGGAATCATTTTCCACGTCTTCGAGTAGGAAATAATCCCGAAATTTGTTACCATGGTTACCCTAACCATTTTTCCTCTTCGTGCTATTCACAAATATGTGTACAAGTCTAGATGTTCATAAATTTTATTTCTTCAATCTCTTGAACTCCATAAAAATCATTACGGGGCAATCACTACCTTCACACTTCACCTGAACCACGCATTCATTTCTATTTGTCTTTTATTATTGTTTTACTTTCATTCACTCCTGGAAATACGTACGAACTAATCGGGCAGTTTTGCTACTCAGCGAAAGTGCGACGAATACGGGATTCACGATAGTGGAAAATATTTGTTCTGTTCGTAAAAGCATAGTTTAGTTATGAAAGGCTCATGGTGAGCCACTGAACAAATAGTGAAGGAAAATTTACGCAAATGTGAATCGACTCTTTGGCATACGTAGCCTTAGCTTTACAGAAATATGTAGATGATGTCATCTATGTTGTTTTATCTGGATTTTCCTCCTTCAATGCTGACCGTACTATTTGTTGAACCATTCATACTACATATAGATGTTCAAGTCGACTTGGTGAAGACAGGGAACTCTGCAAGCCATCACTCCACTTCATTGGATTTCCTCATGTCATTGAGTTTTCTGTCTTCCGAAGATGTGCTTCAGAGATGGACTACCGTGAATTTAGACTTCTTCCAGAGCTAGCACTGAAATGCTGGTTTTTCGACGACATCTCTCACTGAGTAATCTCAGGCAATGTTTTGACACCTTGAGAGTGCATAGTGATAAGTATTAGGAAAATAGTAGAGAAAAATTAGGAGAAGCAGGTTCCACTTGTGGTTTTTCCAAATTGTCTTTGTTCACGCTCCTCTCCTCCTGCTTCTTCCCTTGACAAAGCACATAACAATCAAAATGGTTGTGTGCTTAAGCTGAGAACTTTCCCGGACTAATGCTTGGAAACTGGGTGGGTCACCTTTCGAGTAATATTTCAATAAAATTAAATTTTCCTCAAGTTTAGGTTAAAGATGGAATCTGGAATATGATCTAAGGCTCCTGGTGCGACGCAGGGTGCTACAGTCCTCAAGGACTATAGCGGCAGTGTTATTAAACAGAGTGGCCAAAGAGCATGGGAGCAGGCGCTTTTTGTTCGTAAGAGTTATCACATTTTCATTTCATACATGGTTGATACTTCATCGAATGTGCTTTCTTTTAAGTTAATTTTATTTAGTTTCCTGAAGCGATGTGAGCGTTTTCAAGTCTTTCTTCACAATTTATTGTTACCAAAGACTCTGGAGGGTCCAACACAGCAATAAAAGAAGTTCATTCAAAAATTCGACTACGAACACTCGAGAAGGTCATCAGGGCCCATAGTAATGTACTCCGCAAGTTGGCGTCAAAGTTGTCACCATGAAGGCAGCTCTGTCTGCAAGGTGGCAACTCTAGGTGCCAACTAGGCGTGAGGAACAATGCTCGGATGTGTTTGCAAAACTCTCTCCACCGATGGAGATCGAACCCTGCTCCATCTTGAGTGCGATAAATCTACACCACTAGCCCATGGTAATACATTGGAAGGGCGGAGTAACTATCACAGCAATGTCAACGAGAGAAACTGAGCGTTGGCAGCCTCGTTGAGCAACAGCTTAAGCTGTAAGGGCTGAACAGGTGAAACTAAGTTGATATTTGTAGCTAAGAATATTCAGGTGTGAGCAGCATTCCGCTTCTAATTCTTCACCTCGCTCTTTCTGCTTGATATTTTTGCTGTTTTGTTTTCCTCGCGCTCGCCTGCTGCCACCCATGTTGCCACCTTGAGGTGGCAACTTAGGTGGCGCCCAAAGCAATCGCGACCTCGTAGGCAGCTCGGGGTCGCTGCTATTTTTGCGCAACACTTTGCAACTAGGAGATCTAGCTATTGCGTATGGGGCTGAAGTTATTTGCAAGGATGGTACTATGGCTAAAAAAGACTTGTGAAAATCGGTCGTTCCCATTGATTGAGATGCCTCCACACCGTTCTGGCTGCCAATGATGTCGCACCCAAGTACCACCGCGAGTTGGCAACCTGCGGGGGGACTACCGGCCCAAGCGACGAAGCGTCAAAAAAATGCGAACGCTAATACAAAGATTGAGCCGGACTCGGTGAAATGACCTGAGGAGGAGGACTGCCTACGGGGCTCAGCAGTTTCTGCAGTGTCAATGTTGAGGGCCTACATCAGGGCCAAATACGGCAAACTTGGAAGTTTTCCGTAAAAGAGAAGTTTCATATAGTATTACACCCGTAGCAATGAAAAACACAAAACTGTTGTAGCTAGCGAAGGAGAAATACTGTTCCTCGTAACGCCCATATACTCCGGCCATCCTGTAGAGAAGCATAGATATAGGATGTGTGCAAGGAGACTCAGTGGAAGACTCCGGAGACTGATCAGCAGATCCGTCCGCATATATATTCGTTTTGCAGTAACATATTTTCCTCCTTCCTTGCTCTTTTTACCATGTTCAAATTGTTTTACCATGCAATAAGTATTAAAATAAGTAGACAAGTGCAAAAATAAATTACTGGGCCGTCAAAACAAAGACAGTCTTCGAAAATGCCTTTGCTCCAGGATGATTCCTTGCCTGAGAGCATTCACTTTATGCCCATTCATCATTGTCATTCTCATGTTGGATGTGTCTGCAGCAAAAATAACTTGAATAAGATGAATGTGCGGTGTGCGTGGGATATTTTCAGCATCTATGGACGACTTGCTCAGATGTTTGCTGCTTCGATCGATCGTCTTCCACTCGATTTTCACAATGTGACCGCCTTTCTCTCTGCGCTGCCTTGTACAGTTTACAAATTACTACGGAATCAATTCTTAATTTGAATGCAGTCAAATGACCTTGTCAAACTCATTACCTGCTATAAACGGCTCTATAACGTTGTTTTATGTTAATAGTGTTCGAAATAGTCTATCTTAATCTTGTTCTCTAATTGGAACTGCCTTAAACACAACTTTATCAGGTTAATTTTCAATGTCTCATATCATCGAGGCGATATTTCGATCATTAACAGCCATGTCACTGCTTCATGTACTTTTTTGAATGAAGGATATTTCAAATAACTCGTTCTTCCGGATTCTTCAGATTTTCTGCTTCTTGCACATCTTAAACTTGAAATTCGTTTCCTCCAGAACTCTACTCAGCCTAGACCACGGATGAGCGGAATTCCGGTTTCCGAAACCGGAAGTTCCTGAATTCTTGCCTCATGCGAGCTCCTGATTTCTAGATTTCTGGACGATTGGAAGTCGTTGTGTCACGCCAACTCAGCCGCTTGCTGCATTCATCCCTCCAAATTTCGCCAGATTTCGAACCTCCGCCAACTCCCGCCTTCCGACTTCCGGTGTCATGCAGTACTTCCGCTCATCCCTGGTCTAGACTTTGTGACTGCAGGATCGCTGCAGGACTTGAACGATGGACGCGTACGAAGCATGCTTCAGGTGAGAGCGACGAGAAGGTCCCGCAGCGATTCTGCGGCCTAGACGCTATGAAACCACACATCCATCCTTCTTTTCGCAATTTTTCTGTATTATTAATTCTACAGTGACTGCGCGGTGTAGCTGACTTTCGTGAAGCGGAGGGGCTAAATCCGTGGATGTGCGACTTCAATAGTCCCCAGGCGTTCCCTGATTTCTTGAAAAGATCTGGACAAATTCTTATTTTGTCTGTTCTTGTCTGCATTCCGCTGTTTCATCGCTCATTGCTTCACATTTTATTATACGTATCTATTCTCTGCTTCTTTTGTTCTTATCTTTACTTATTCAGTCATCTGGCTGCCGCGCAACCTTCAGTGGACTACAGGACAGAAGAATATACTGGTTGAAGTCAGTTTCCCTATCACTTTTTGTTGCTTTTTGACTTTCCCAAACTTCTGATGATGCCCAGGAAAGACCATATTCTTTGTCTTATTTCCATATAATGGTAAAAACGAAACGGAATTTAGACAACATGTATTTTTTTCGTTGTGAAACGGTTAAAAAATATTCGCAAAACAGAAAGGGCTAGAAGTACGAAAACGAATAGCTTTTTGAGGCAAACAATCTACCAGTTAGTACAGCGAAACATATGAAAGGTGCTATTCTCAAGAACTCGGAATTTTGATGTGGTCTCATAATTACAAAATACACTGTATATTAAATTTTGTCGAATGTTCAGCTATAATGTCCAAACTTTCCATATACATGACTTTTACATTTGCATGTCTCACTCCCAATCGTCCTTGATATTCGTTTTTAAACGGATGTTCACTCTGGATGAAAAAAGGTATGAAGTAGTCGCAATCGCAGAACTGGTGTGGAACCTTTTTAATGGGGTCAATAAATTATGGGTGCAGTTTGAAAGTTTTCTGAAATGACTACCAAAGTGTTGCTGGTTTTCCAGAAAAAATTTCATGCCTTTATTTTGGCGAGTCATCCATATGAACTGAGTGTAAATCAATCTCACAAGGACTCAACTTCTAACAGCAGTCACAGAGAGATGCGAAATTTAGGCAATCATATTTTTTTTGTCTGAGTCATCTGTAATATCCCCTATTTTCTACACAATATAGCCTAACTTGCTGTTTATTTTTCTATCGAAGATCATACCGAGCAATATTCTTTCCAGAATGAGCCTCGCCTTTTACCTCTTCTTCTTCTTGATACCTCTCGGTTAGTGCAGTTTTATTTGAGCCTACAAGATTCCCATGACGTAACTCTTCTGCAGTGACCGCCAAACCAGAGAAGAGATGTTTTACAAAGATTGACAATCACTGCCTAGTTCTCTACCAACACGATGTCAAAATTGGGTTAGTGCCTTTGTTCCTTTTCAATGTACAAGCTATATCCCACTGAAAAAGTCAGCCAACTCGGTTCCACAGATACTTTTCTGACGCAGTACTTGATTTGCTCGTTTCAGCTATTATTACGATGTGAAGCTCGGCAAGTGCATGTCCGTGATGGTAGCTGAATGTAAGGGCAACGATGGCAAATTCAACACACTTGAGGAGTGTCAAAAAGCTTGTGAGAAGTAAAAAAAAGAATGCTGCAATGGCATTTTAATGGTTTTTCACATCGCATGTACAAATATAGAGAATTATTGTGAAGAAATGGCAAATAATTGCTCCATCAATCGGGTGGCGATATTCTATGTACATATTGTCCCCTAACTAATAAAGGTTTACTAAAGATTGCAATACCAAAAGTGTTTAGAAACGCATGATTTGTTGCCTTTCAAAAATGTGGAAGATGCATAAGAGCCCTGGTAAAAAAAGGCATTGTCTCATCGGCGGAAGGTACAGTTCCTCAAAAATTCCGGCCAAAGTTGAGAAGACAGTCGGTGTGGTCGACGTATGCTGATGATCCTTCTCCGTCAAATCTTGCGTAAAACGATCATTATGGAGCCGTTATTGAGAATGATTGTGAGGGAACAATCTACCAAGTGTCATCCAGTCATGGGGACTGCAGGAAGGCCCGAGAATGGTGCTACCGAAGCTGTTCCAAATCGTCAATTTCAGTCGATTGCCTACCTCCGACCTCTGCTCACCCGATCACTATCCTGGATGATTCCTAGATTAAATGGATGTTGGGAACCACACATTAGCCTTGGTGACCACAAGGGAGGTTTTCATAAAAGTTCAAGAATGATAGTGACAGCCACTTGCTTGCCTTAGACAACACCTTCTCGGTATTTCCCAAGCATCTACATCGACACTGACACAGTAACACTCGAAATCGAGAGAACATAGATTATTGTTGTTGTTATATTAACTGACATTCCTTCACTTAGATCTACCCAGAATCGTTCCCTCTCTTAGGACGTTAAATTTATCTAGGACACTTTGGTGAGCCGTGTACAACATACGTACATAATGCAACCCATTACTGCAGAGTTATAGAAGGTGCACGATAATTCTTATCTCTTGCAATTTTGAGTGCCATTTAGGGATGGTTATGCGGATTCATGAGCCATAGCTGGCATGCGTTTGTATGAACAACTTATAGCTTTAGCAACGGTAGGCTTTTCCAAATGACCACCTTTCGCTCGCTTGCATTTCATTTTAAAAAGGGACCTTCTCAGATCACTACAACACGCAACACCTGTGGTGGGTACATGTTTAGTCATTCATTTATCTACAGGGAGCTCCAAATGTCCGCAGTCAAGAGGGCGTGGCCACGGCGCGGCTCCTTGATCAGACACACGCGCTCTCTATGCTGCCTCTGGCTTCTCTGACTCTGCAGCCAACCAGTGACAGCATGCCGAGCGCCTGTGTCTCTGCCTAAAGCTGCGTCGTGGCCACGTCCCTCTTGACTGCGGACATTTGGAGCTTCCTGTATGTATGCATGTATTTATTTGTTTGTTTATTTATTTGTTCGATACAGGCAAGGTGCGCACATGTTAAGAGCGTATAAAAGTTGGAGACTGAAAAATTGCAGAATTATCCGGACCAAGAACAAAACAGATTCTTAGGAACAAAAAGAAGCTCATGCATTGTTTAGAAAAAACTTAAAAATTTATCCATTATGCTTCTGAAACTGAAATTCAAGACGAATCTTGAGTTGACAAGAGCCGTTCGGTCACCTAGCACCATATATTTCTCGGATAGCATGTCTCTTAAAGGACAGAAAACAAAGTTGCAGACATGTAATTTTCCAGCTTATAAGCAATGCTCTGAAAAGTTGGGGAAAGCGATACCCCAGCAAAAACAAGGCAGCGCCTCGAAACAGGACCAATGAGGAGCTTCCAAGCGTAACGAATATATTGCGACGCTTGGTAATTTTGTTGGCAGCAACGAGAAAACAGTGTCACTCCGAAGCTTGAGGTCTAGAGGAACAAAAACGTTCAAAGAAAAGAATCCATTGAACTGAGTCCCAAAAACTTCAGAAATCTTCATCACTCCTGCAAACCGTGTCGAACTTTCCACTCTCCCTTCCATTGATACATGTTTCTAAGTATTTTTGTCCTCCAGTAGCTGTGCAAACCAATTTCTGGAACACTGGCACCCGTGTAGAAGAAGTTCTGTGACGAAGTAGCAATATGTCAAAAATGGTGATGTGCAGTGTTGCGATCGAGGAGTACACAAGTCAGAAAATTTTCAATTTGGTGAGTACATATTAAAAACTGGGCCAGATATACAGAATAGAGCAAAAATGCATATATAAATGGCCTTGATAGAGTACATATTTCATAGGTATGTCCATCCACAAAGGCTTTGCGAAACCGGTACTGCAACACCGTTTCTAATTTGTTTTCAGTATCTAGATGAGTCTAACATCAATTTATCTTTTCTCAACTGACTTTGGGCGTGCCAGTTCCAATACTGTGAGACTTTGTCGTACATATATTTAAGTTTTCAGCTCTGGTCACATCGCTTACCAATACTTCCAGGGTCTCAAACCCAAGTAGACAACGGCATGTCACTCCTAAGGCCATCCAAAATATGAGACTTCGTTACTTTCGAAATTTCCCATAAGTCATCCGACAATTATAATGATTCGGCAGAAGCTCAAAGCACAGTTGAGGTCATCTGTAGCATCGTGAAATCATTCCAAACTTTCTTTTCCCCTCTATTCCCTCAATGGTTCTTCTCAATGTTCTGTCTATTATTTCTGCGTAAATACAGTAGCGCGCCAAAACAATGCAACCGTCACACTGCTGCCTATAACTTCTATAATTGAACTATAATCCTCTTATTCCATTGGCTAATCTTTGCTAGAAGGATTTTTTCACAAAGGTCAAAATATGTAACTGGGTAGACTGGGTAGTATCCGATATGCCGCAGCAAATGAGGTCTATCGGTACGATCTTACTAAATGATTTTTTTCCAAAGGATTCAGTGCATATATAAACAGACTCTTGATTTATTTGAGCATTATTTTCAAAACAAAGGACTGTTGGTGATGCGTGATATCTGATGTGTGGAGCAAGGGGATGTGCGCACTTGTGCTGGTGACTAGTACATACCTCTCACTTCGAGTCGCCTGGTTTCGTTAAATTCATGGTAGCACGAATCTTCACGTACATTTAGATAATCTAGGGATCCTGAATCATTTCTAATAAACATGAGCTTGCTGAGGTATCTCCTTCCTCCAGCCAGAGGAAATTCCAAACCTCGTTCCTTGTGATGTGCACTATCGGCTGCACTGCGAATACTAGAAGGGATATTTGCAGTTTTCGAGGGAACAATGAATTGCATTGAAACCGAACAGTTTCAGACGAAATCATAGAACTGCCAGCAATGCCTTCTATTAGCGATGCCCGTTGAACAGTGCTGGCAGGGGGAACTAGAGTGGATGAAGCATACATAAGAGGTTTTCTAGCATATGTGGGATGATTCTGCTGCAAGAAATCCTGCTCGCGCTGCATGCTCCAGTCATTTTCCTCTCAGTTCTATGTATTCACAGTGCGGAAGTCATGGCTGCCCCAATATTTTATTATGTTCCATCACAGTCTCAGGGTATTCTTCCCCTTGTGGCCGAGCGCAGCTTGTGAGACCATGTCAGAAGACGAATCTACTTATGAAGATGAGCAGGAAGAGTACGAAGAAGATGAAGGTAGGTCCAAGTCAACCTTAAGCTATCAGTTCAACAGCAATTGTCACTATCAGAATATGAGAATAAGCGGGCTGAGGATAATCACTTAGAGAAGCACGAAGAGGTCGAATCGGATAAAGATACAGATGACGATGATGAAGCAGTTGTAGTAAGTCGGCTTTGAAGAATTTCTAACAGCACTTCTGCTTTATTGATGTGCAGCTGTCATGTTATGCCTATATTTGATCACTTTTTAATGTAAAACTTAACCTCATACTATCTCCAGGAAAAACGCAACATTCTTCCCTCAACACAAGCTGCAAGGCCGAAATCAGAAAAAGAGTGTGGAGGAACAGGTTGCTTTGTAGAAGGTAGGGTTGACTACAGCAATACAACTGCAAGATTCTGCTCAATTTAGGAGCTAACAAATTAAATATTAGGTCGTCAAGCATGAAATAATGGTCAAGCATGCGATTTTAAATGAAAAGATTTTGAGTTCTGTTTCTAAAGTAAGATGCGGTACAATATTTGTATCCAAATGTGCTCCTGTACTATCGACACAGCCTTGCCACTTTAGCGGTGGTGCGCCAACAGCTTAGAAGCGTGAAAAGCTAGTGGCAATCAAGTGGCGAAGAGCATTTCCAACATCGTGTTGGAAATTAAACGTTTTTTCAGTACAGTGAGTGGCAGGTGGCTTCCCGCCCCTGCTCTTCCGGCTGAAGCAACGTGGAGTTGTGAAAAATAGTGAAAAATTGCGCCCATTTTTGAGAGTCAAAGTGTGGGGAATTTGTTTACCAAATTGCTTTTAATAGTCGTATTCCTTTCAATAATTGAATTATGAAGGTCACACCTTGCTGCTTACACAGGCCTAACTTGACTCCTATCCGCTACCGCTACAGCATCCAGCTCATCGATATCCAGGTTCATCATGAGGCTCACTTTGCAGCTTCATGTCACATGAGCGGAACTTCCCAAACAAATGTTGTTTAAAACATTCACTAGGCACATGTTCTCTAAACAGTTTGCTGGTGTTTCCAGCTTCATCTCCCCTGATGGCTCGGAGATGGAAGCCATATTCCAGGATGATATGATTTTTGGTTTTTGAGCAGTTTCGCAAAGAAATACTTCGAAAAAAAATTGAACGCTGGTCAAAAACGAAGACGATGGTTTCGAAAGAGGGAGAATGAACCTTCGAAATAAAAAGAGAAATGAAGAGTGATCTAATGAAGCTTCGAAGATGGTGATTGTCAAGCTGGCCGCTCATAATCAAGCATTTCATACTCTACGACCTAATATTTTATTGTCGTAAGAAGCAAAATAAAAAGAGGGAAAAGAAAACAGGAACAAATTTATGCCTTGGATGATGAGCATTTGCACAGGCTCAAAAAAGACTCAGGGTTACATGTTTTTTTCCTGAAAAATGCCATTTCAGAGTAACCAGGAGACTACAATTTATGCGCTGAAAATCAAACTCCAGAGCACGAGTTCTACCATAAAGTCTTCCTTTTCTGAACTACACCTGTTTCTCAAACCCTAGCCATTTTGACGTTAAAAAACTGTGATTACTCCCGCCATAACTCTTCCGGGGCAACATATTACACATACATTACAGGTGCACTGGACGGTTTTGAAGACTCCAGCTACGACAAAATTGTAGAATATTTAAGTAAAATAGTTGATGACCAAGGAGGTGGGTTTTTTGTTTCTGGAAGAATATTATTGTTGGTTTCCGTCGTATCGATGATTCCGTCCTCAATTTGCTTGCCTTTTTTTGTTTATCATAGTCATCATGCTATACAATAACAGACTTAGCAAGTTTCCATGTGCCTGCAAGTTGTGTGTCAGACCGTCATAAAATTATATGAATGGTCAGTGATCGTGATTTTGACATCATATAAAAGGCTAGGAGCAGGTGTGGTGTGGTGACGTGGATTAGGAATGAGATTGAGCAGAGGGTGTGGTGTGCAGTAGGTCCACTGAGAAAAGGTGTGCGCCTCCGCTCAAAAGTGAGGAAGTGAGAGGAGACGGATACAATGCTGTGATAAGGGTGAGTTGGCGTCTGAATGTAGGAAAGCAGCAAGAAACGAGACCGCTGTGAAAGAGGAGTGTGAGTTGGCGCCCAAAATGGGGGAGACGGGTCCAGTGCTGTGATAAGGGGGCGCTGGCGGTTAGATGTGAGAGAACACTATAAGGCGGGTCCGTGGTAATGTAATGGTAATGATGAGTCGAGGTTTAGAAGTGGAAGAACGTTGTGACACGGGTCCGTTTCTGGATAAGGGATGTGCCGATATGCGCTTCACCCTGCCTCCCTACATATTCCTTTCACGACCTAGTTGTAAATTATTTTCTTCCACTTTTCTTTCAATTATTTTCTTCTCCTCCATCCTATTCCAATCTTACTTCTTCTTAATTGGCAGTTCATGTGTGTTTGCGTGTGTGCACGAGAACCAGCCACCAAAAACGGAAAATACCAACACCATTTTGTCCAGCGCGTTGAGCTATGTACGAAAATGTGGTAAATTTTTATTTTTACCTTGTTTATGACCACTTCAGTCATGCTAAGACATGTTGATGGTCGACAGTTGTTTTCACCACAGTTCGAATGTGTGAGATAGACCTGTGATTACAGAACCGTATAAAAGAAATGAGACGGATAGGGTGCCTTTATAACGAAGAGGGGTAACCAGACAGGCGAGTGATGACACAGATGAGGGTTACGCCTTAGTGTAGTGTTAGAGCTGGGCTGGCGGTGTGATAAGGATGCGCCGGCGTCCATGAATGGGGAAATATCTGAAGTTGGGTCCAAAGGCGTGATAAGGGTGCGCCGGTGTCCAAAAACGGGGAAACACCTGGAGTCAAGTCCAACGGCGTGACATGGGTGCGCCGGCGTCCAAAAACGGGGAAACGCCTTGAGTCGAGTCCAACGGGTGATATGGGTGCGCCGGCGTCCAAAAGCGGTAAAACGCCTTGAGTCGAGTCCAACGGCGTGATATGGGTGCGCCGGCGTCCAAAAGCGGGAAAACGCCTGGAGCCGGGTCCAGCGGCGTGGTAAGGGTGTACAAACGTTCAAAAATGGAGGGACCTCTGGAGATAGGTCCCAACGGTGAGATAAGGGTGCACAGGTGTTCAGGTCCAATCTCTGTTTGCACTTACTCGGTTAATTTTTACTATTTCACAGCGAAACGAAATGCGTTACCACAAATTGTTGGAAAGGAGTTGTCCATAGTGGGTCAATGGTTTCATGAACCGCGGTGAAGAATACTTCTCTGTGGATAGTGTCTTTTCATCCACCTGCACAAATCTTATCTGAGGACAATGAAAATATGCTAGCGAAGCGAGCATGAAAAGAAGCTTGAGAGTCCGGCGTTAGCCGGACGATTCTGAATTTTCTGAATCGACATTCCACTTCATTCTGTTTAAATACACCGGTAGTTCACCAACAATTAAATTACCACAACTGCGAGCTAACAATTAAACTAATAATTCATAATATTAAATCACTGCAAGAGATCATCCCCACTGAATCGGTCACATCCAATTATTTGTAGCCCTTAGAGCTGTGAGGAATGCGAGTGACGCGAACATCAGTAGAAGTTTAGAAGTCCGGCATAAGCCGGACGACCAGAATGGTGTCTTTATAACCAATGGCTTTCAACATAAGGTCTATGGCATACAGTCCCGTCGGAGGCGCCTTTAAAATCTGCGAAATAAACGCAATGTCGCGTTGGAAGCGCCGGCTTTCCATAACTATCTTCATTGTGATCCATTCGAGACGAAGATCACATATTCAAAATCAGCGCTCCTAGATCTATTGAATGCGCTGCTTAAAAACTGAAAATCTCAAAATTTTTGCGACTTTGGTGACGTCACATCAGGCCGGCATTAGTGACAACCCATTAGTGACAATACACACGTTCTCTAGATGAATCTAAGAGATTATTCTCATTAAAAATCAATATTTATACAATTTGCTGAATTTCATCTGGAATCACAGATAATCGAAATCTGAAAATGAAACTTTTATAAATTGTCAAACCATGCTTTTTTAGTTTAAATTTTAAAATACGAAAATTTCGTAAAAATGAGTTTTACGGTAGAGACTACTCTACAACTCCAGAAATTTAGTTGTGGAAACGCCTGTCTCTAATCCTATACTGAAAAGCTCAAAATTTCAAATTTAAAAATTTCAGAATTGAAGTTTGTGGAATGTAGATCTGAAGAAAAATTCCTCTGAATTCTAAATTTTCACTGTGATTGGAAGGTTTTCCAATTCTCAAACCTCCGGCTTTCACTAATGCCGGCCTGATGTGACGTCGCCAAAGTCGCAAAAATTTTGAGATTTTTAATTTTTAAACAGAGCATTCAATAGATCTAGGAGGCTGATTTTGAATATGTGATCTTCGTCTCGAATAGATCACAATGAAGATAGTTATGGGAGGCCGGCGCTTCCGACGCGACATTGCGTTTATTTCGCAGATTCTAAAGGCGGCACCGACGGGACTGTACTTCACGGCGACGCTGTCGCCGCGACCGTTCACCACTCATAAATTTCTCCCAGCTACCCTTATGCCAGCACCGTATTTGTTTTCATCATTTTAACTCATTTTCATGCTGTCGTGGTCTGACGGATATCACATCCTGCCCTTTGGTCCAAAGACGAAGAATTGCGAGTTGTGGACTTCTCAATCCGTGAGAGTCTACCAGGTGTTGCACTGTAGAGTTGGTGAGGAATCCGACACCGCCAATGTTCTGTTCTCCACTTTAGTCCCAATGACGAGCAGCTCGTTGTGATCGGTCTTCTTAGTGGTTTCCCTTTCTGCCTTTCGTCTCTAGTAAAGCCATAGCGTCGTATTTGATCAGCCGCCTTTTCAAGAAATGTGAGCGGGAAGAAATTGCCAACTACAGGCCAATCAGTCTGTTCTCGGTTGTACACAAGACGTTCACCAAAATACTGCTTAACCAAATGGAAGGAATCTTGGACGATTTTCGACCAATGGAGCAAAGCGGTTTATGCAAAAACGTCTCCTACCTCATCGACGGAAAAAAATCAGTAAACTCCGCTTCGCAGACGATATATATCGTATTAGTAGCTAACAATACTGCCGAAATGGAAACGATGATCAACGAACTCAATGTGGCTGGTCTGAAGATAGGCTTGGAGATGAACATGTCCAAAACGCAAGTAATGGTGAACCAGTGGTGTGATGAGGGAGGAGTGAATTTGGCAGGAAGCATTCTTCAACGAGTGGATTCATACGTCTATCTGGAACGAGAGCTGAGCATGATGAGCCACATCGCTCCTGAAATATCTCGCATGAGACGCGCAGCCCGCGCAGTAGCAGTCCAATTAAAGATTCCGATCTCAGAGCCTCTATATTCAACGCCCATGTGCTGCCAGCAATGTGCTACGCGACCGAAACTTGACCTAATAACGAGAAAATCGCCAGGTCTATGCGAACAATGCAGCGAGCACTAAAGAGATGTCAGGCAAAATGGAGTTGGGGGGGACACTTGGTATAAGTCGATAATATGACCTGTCCTGCACGTTCAGACTTGATAGCTGACACGTTCAGAACGCTCTGACTTGTTAGCTCTCTTAATGTGCAGTAGTTACCTGAAATGCAAACAAGTCAGAACGTGCAGGACAGGTCATATTATCAACTTACACCAAGTGCCCCCCAACCCCATTTTACCCGAGATGTCTTCTGAAGACGAATCGGTACCAACAATGGCATCAACGCCTCCGAAGTTCCGATTCACGATTGAAATCGCGATAAAAGAGTATATGTACAGTACATGGAGCATTTGAAGCATCGCTGGGCCACTTACTCCGACGTAATGATGACATATGGAGTCTTCGCGTCACCGAATGGCTCCCAAGAAACAAGACGAGACCATTGGGACGACCACCGACATGATGGGCCGACTCGTTTACAAAGTTTTTTTAAACGAGATCTACCACTATGGAGGTAGGTCGCCAGATATCGTACCATGTGGAAAAGTTATGGTCCCCGCTGAGAAGATCGCCAACTGGAAAGGACCATCAAACTATCAAAGTATGGTCTGACGGCTATTGCCTAAATGCCGATAGCTGGCTGGTCCGGGTATATCTGATGTTCTAAAGTAATTCTGTCTGAGCTGAGGTGTGCATCGCAGGCTAGATCATCTTGCCATCAAATTTTGAATAAACAGATGCATTCCAAACCAAGCGCTCAAGAAATAGATGCAACGATAATCATTCCTTATTAGATTTCGTATTGACCAGTTCTTGTAATGTCAATCACTTGTCTTGTAATCATTCATGACAGTTGATCACCCATGATGATCATGTAAATAAATACCTAGATAAATAAAAGAAATCTTTTTCACGACTTCGATGTTGCTGCAAAGTATACCATGGGCCTAAGTAATCTTATTCATTCTATTGCAAGCTTAGTTTCGTTTATTCTACTGCAAGTTCAAGTCCAAACTGCATCCATGAGAGCGAGAAAACTACAAAAAGTTGTTTTTGATAAGAACCTGGCTGGTTTCCGCATGTCTGTAAATGAATTCAACTTCTCGTCCTCAGCTTCGCCTGAATTTTTTCCAATTCCAGGAGAAATTGTGGTCAGAGTTCATGCGAAAGCCATCGAATTTGCCTGCAACTCTCACAAAAGTTAAGCAAATAACTAGTGCTGCAAAGCTTTGCTATAATTTACTCAGGAGCTGGTATTTGAGAGGAGCGAGAAACTGCGTTTGGATCATATTAATTCATACCAACATTTTAATGACCATTTGTTTGTTTGACATTGAATTTATGAATAATTTTATAGCTTTGGACACTTTCAGCGCTTTAAACGTGAAGTAATGTAAAGTTCTTAGGCCTAAGCAATTCTCTATCATCTGGTGAAATGGAATCAACAGCCGAGAAGATGCTTGATGAAGCACCTCTCAATTTCATCGGGTTGGACCTGGTCAGCCTCTCTGCAGTGATAAAGCGTGAGGGGTCGTCAAGATTTCCTCTTCCAGGAAACTGGAGCTATTCTTAGCGCCATCGCCGGTAACACCATTTTCAACGTTGGAGGTCGTGATAACTCTTTGTCAAGTATTGGAAAAATTATCCTGGACAATATTATCAGTGGAAAATTCAAGAAAGATGTGAGCAATAGGATTTTGCTTTTTCATAGGTAGAAACTTCATTTGTGCTTTCCAGGTTCATCCTTTCCTCCCTCTAGCGCTAACACCCGGTGCTAGCAAAGTTAGCTTGAACTTCCACGATGAAAGGAAAAAATGTCTTGCTAAAGGGGTCCTCTTTGAGGATCCTCAATTTCCGGCCACAGACCGCAGCATCTACAACAAGAAGAAACCTGTTGAAGGCAATATCGAATGGAAGAGGCCATCGGTGGGAAAACTCAACTAATGGCTAAACAAAAGCAAAATTCTTCATTTAACGTTGTTTTCTCTCTAAATAAGCAAAACTACTTCATTGTTAAAGTGCTATTTCCGACTAATTCTTATCTTCATAATAGAAAACACAAGGGAGCTGTCCGTTCTATTTGTCACATACTTGGACACGCTGCAAAATATGTATTTGTTTAGAGTTCCTTTTCTAGGATATCGTCGGAGAGCCACAACTCATAGTAGGTGATAAGTCCAGATTCGATGTTGTGCAAGTAAGTTCAGTTCCACTTCCTGTTGTGAATTTTTCTGAAATCGGAAATCAAGAGCTTGTCTCAAAACTTTAGCTAATTTTACTATTTTCCCGTAGGGTAATTTGGGGAACTGCTGGCTTTTGGCTGCGACAGCAAATCTCACTCTAAGGGACGAGTTATTCTATCGAGTAGTGCCGCCTGATCAGAGTTTCACGGAGAACTATGCAGGTATGGTCTGTTAGCTCAGAGAGGACCGGTGAAGCGACTTTGTCTGCATTTACGATGTCACTGGTTGTTTCGATTGGCGGATGGGTTGCTTCAACAGCTGCAGGATGCATCTAGAAGGAGATTTTACGAAATGACGGCAAGGAAACATCGAAATGGGAGTAACCACACCACATACATATCAAAAAAACAGGTGCAAAAATCAGATCAGTCAGTCAACTCCGCAATGAGGTCGTAATTGCTGCCAAACCCTTCCTGGCGGCCTCTCTAAGCTAGGAGAGTGTGTAATGAGGAATTATGCTAGTAATTAGGATTTATGCTATAGAAAAGATCCTCTTAAGTAATATGAGGGATTTATTCCTCCAATGAATGCTATATCATTACGCATTGTCCCCTAAACTTCTATAGGAATCTTCCATTTTCAATTCTGGCAATATGGCAAGTGGATCGACGTGGTGGTTGACGATCGTTTGCCCACTGTGAATGATGAGCTCCTCTTCATGCGGTCGCGTGAAAACAACGAATTCTGGAGTGCACTCCTAGAGAAGGCCTATGCGAAGTGAGCCCTATCTCATACGTTTTGCAGATTAGAATAAGGAAACCTTCAAGTTTCAAGAAACAAACAAAAAGGAAAAGAAAGATGCTCCCGTTGTTTTCATGATCATAGATAATCATGAAGGATACGATCTTCAACGGTGAGAATTGTTCAGTTTTTCAATCCTGGGGTGCTAAATGTATTCGGTAGTGCCTACCAAAGCACTGTTCACAACAAATATGTAACGGCAATCCTCAAATAAGAACCGCGACGTTACTCTCAATAAGGGAGCAAGTGGAACACTGCTAATCCGGCCAATCTTCTGGAAATAATTTTCATCAATGCCTTCAGAACACCATCTTCTAAATACATCAGTCAATGACGTACTTAGTGTGTCACCTCGTTTCGTGGGTTGTTAATATCAACAGATTCTAGATCTCCTCGTCGCGTTGATTCCAATGATGTGCGTCAACATGTATGAAGAGCTTCGTAACATTTTATCCATCCTGCTGGATTCAACTCATCGAGGAGATTCAGAATTCGCTAAAACCTTAAACACTTAATAGATTCGATACACAGCCTTTGACTCTGTCATATATTGAGTTTCATGCCTCCAGAACCGGATATCTTGAAAAACACGAAGCTTGCGTTCGCTAAAGACTCCTCACATGAATTGGGGTTATAGCCTTTTCTCGGAGCTACATGAGTACCACGTTTGTGTTCATTATATGGGTTAAGGCGGGTTTTCGCATTCAGCTGCACTTCTTACCATACATGAAGTCGCCCCGAAAAATTATGATGTGGGGTTCAGTTAAAATATCTAATATGTGCCACCTCGTCTATGTCCGCCTTTCTTCTCGATACAGTGCCCTACATATAACCACTCGCCTTGCTTCGCGTGCTTAACCAATATGTAATTCTGTTCTTATTGCTGCTAATATTTTGAATGATTTAGGCTTTACGGATCCTACGAAAATCTCGATGGAGGCTCTACGGCTGAAGCTCTTGAGGACTTTACCGGAGGTCTCACGGAGACATACGATCTCCGAGAAGAAGACAAGTCAACCATCCTTGCAATGTTGATAAGGGGATTCCAAATGGGATCTCTCTTCGGATGCTCTATTAATGTGAGTGCCATTATTTACCTGAATTTATCGTGTAGCTTTGTAATATTCTCTTTAACAGAACACATATAACTTATCCGTTGTCTCAGAGAGTCCGGGAACGCAAAAAAAACGAATGCAGGCCGAACACGTTTCAACAGCAGTTACACCGCGAGGTGAAAGCTTATTTTGTCGCCCCACGAGCTGCGTTCGCGCCTAGAATGCTGTGTTTCGGGGGCGATGAACTGGTTTTTGCATGTCTCAAACCTAGGATCGCAGCTCAATCTGGGCACAGGGCTGTGTTCGTAGTGCAGACTTGGGTAAGTGGATGCTTACCCAAGCTCATCCAAAAATAATAATTATTGCACAGGATCACGGTTTTACCCGGGCCTCGGCCAGCCTGACGAGTCTCGCTGGGCTCCCTTCGTCTCCACCGGAGCGGAGACACGACTAAACTTTGATGCTCAACCAGCGGCTTATATACACCTCCCAGGGGCGTGTCGCCTCGTAGCAAGGAACAGGCAGAACGCAGGTTGAACTGCACCACAGTTCATTGTGCAAAAAAGCAGGCGAAACACGGGGTTTGCTCCTCTTAGCAGACAGAATGCAGCAGTCCTTCCTCTTGCAGCAATGTCTTGGGGATGTGGCTTGCCAGGTTGTGCTGCGTTTGCCATATGCAGTTATCTGAGGTAGTAATACTTAATTGTCACTATCATTTATTATCTATAATTATTTACTTGTCTTTTTATTACTGTTACTAAGGGAAGCCACATGAGGTTGGGACAAGAAAATCACATCTCCGGAATCCTCTGTGAAATTTGTGAAGAAACAAAAAGGATCCTCATCTGAAAGCCTTTAGCCTAGGTATGCTATACCAGTGTGGTTTATGAAATCGAACAGGATCGTAGAACAAACACCAAAGAGCATGAAATGCCAACTCTACGCACCAACCCACTTCCGATTGCTTTTTACAACTCCTGACTGTGTAACTTTGATGCACGACTGCATGAAATCATGCGTCATCTAAAGTGGGAGGCAAAATTATATATGCTTTCCAACTTTCCTTAATAACTTCCGCTAACCTTAAAGGCAGTGTGTCACCTCGTTTCCGTGCCTGAGGTTTCACCAGATTCTGAATCTCCTCGACACGCTGAATCCAAACGTATACCTAAAATATTACAAAAAGTTCTTCAAACCCTGCTTTTGAACGTTTTTCGGGTCGGGATTTGTAACAGTTTGTCGAGCTGAGTGGACGCGTGGAGTCGTTGATCTCATCGATCGGACATGTCTAGACGTGTTGGCCAACACTGCAGACGTGGCGGGCAGCCAGCACATGCACGGACCGCTCCGCCCAGGTGGTCCGTGAACTGCACTTTGGGACCCTCCGAAAACGGGGTTTTCGCCATTTTTATGAGCTTTGTCGTACATCTTCGTACATCTTTCGAATTAGCGTGACAAGGAGGTTTAGAATCCATTGATATCTACAACTCACGAAACGAGCTGACATACTGCCTTTAAGCCTTAGAAGTACTTGGTGTTAACATAAGTCCTAGCGCTTTTTTCAGTTACGTTTTTTCCACCTCTCTGCCACTTTTTCTTAACATGCTGTATACATCCTGATAGCGCTTTTCTTTCTCTACAATCCTGTCTTCATCTGATTTCCCAGAACTCTTGAATTCTCTAATTTTTAGGCTTAAGAAGAAACACGTCAAACCGAGTAGGAACACCATTTCTTTTTTGTGTTCAATAGGGATCCCGATCACCCGATACTGTTCGAATGTGTAAGCCCCGTAGTATATGAACGCGGAATAACATCATGAATGGAACGGCTGGGCGACAAGTCTGGCAATGCTAGCAAGGATGGGGCCCGACCTTAAGAGGGATACGATGACTTTATTCTTTTAACAGAGTGACTTTATTTATTCCGTAAGTTTCAGAGATGTAATGTCTATCTAGACCTTACGATTCCTCTGAAGCAATTCTCAGCTCTTCGTGAAAAAACTCTGTTCGGTCGAAGTGGTCGGTATCATTGAGACCATATATGTCTTCTTTGAACTTAGTATATCACTGATAACAGGTCATTTTGAGTAGAACATCTCTTTCCTACTTAGCACAGGTAGCATGGCTAGTTTTGATGGTTTTTCGAGCTTCAACTGAATGCCAAGATAGGCAGCTGTCGTTTGCGCCAAAAAAAGCGTAACGACTTAGTCAACAGTCTAGTACGATTTGCATACGGGAGCTATAGAGCTGAAGAGCAATGGAAAATGTTGAAAATCGGCCAGTACGCGGGTAAGTCTTCTTATGAAAAAATGATTTTCAATGATGGTCGAAATCTGCGGTTCGGTGATATCCATAAGCGGCCACAGAATGGCTCTAATGGATGAAATCTGGCCATAGATCAATGTTTCGGAGTAGAATAGACTCACATCTATTATAGTAAAATGTGTATGTTCACGGATGAACGACTGTGATATACCATGCATACTTAGAGTCAATTCGACAGTAACCTTCCATAAGGATTTACCGGCTCAGTTAATCTTTTCTTCCCCATTCCGGAGTCAATGCTGGCTCTTGTGACTCTTGTATTAGCTAAACATGTCCGGCCGTACTGCAATGCGGGACTCTTCCGAACTTTCCAAAAATTGCAGATGTTCGCGCTGCACCCGAGATTGCACTCCACAGTAAAAGGATCTTGGTTTTTTTCTTGCTTGAGCTGGAAGATTCTCCCAAAATTTTGTGAAAAAAAATGTGCTAGGAATTTCGAATATTGGTATGTACACGTCGCCTCATGTCGCATCACTTTATATAGATGTTGTTGGCGATCTGGAATGAGCGGTACCACCTACTGCCATGAGGACATGTGTTTCGTTGGTCCACACATGAGATCTTACAGTTCTTCTCAGGGTTTTTGTTGTTCATACGTCTCGCTCAGACTATCTCATCAGATTTAAACAACCATTTTAGCTTTTTTTACACAAGTACGGTAAGAAGTTTCGGTACAATGTTGTGTCGTGAACTTTCCCGATCTTCAGGAGATCCTATCCAGTTAAATGCGTAGAGACCTGAATTCCGCTGCCTGTTCTGATATTGTGAGAATCCTGAAGGAACCCTTTCGGACAAACCGAAAAAATCCATAATTCTTTTCGCGTGGTATGCGTTACCGGATGCACCGCGAACATGTGTACTATTTGGAGAACTCGTAAGAGCTCCAGGTCTCAGTACTGGCGACTGTGATTAATTTGATCCGAGGAGTCACAGGTGTTAACACTGACCTCAAATTAGAGAAGGAAGAATTAGCTCGGCTGGCGAGAACACTTACGAAGGGTTAGTGTTAAACTGACATGCTTCCAGGGATAGGTCAGCTTCTCATCCCCATGCCTGCGAAAAATTGCGTTGTTTGAGACTACTCATTTTTGAGCCCGCAGCGCAACTCTTCAATGAAACTCCATGGCATGCATAAAGAACGAAAGAAAACGGGTGGTATATGCCTACATCAGACCTGTCGAGTCCGCATTGGTGGAAATCCCCCACATTTGAGTATCTCACTTGTCGTTTTGGTAAAATTTGCGCAGAGAAATCACTCATACCCAATGTGGACGGCCACACCATGTCAAGCATTTTAGGGCTTTGCAGGGGATACATTAGCTAAACTTACATATTGTAAAAGTTAGCAGAAGTGATGACTTTTTCTAACATTCATACCTTAGCGTGTAAATCGCCCCTATGTCCCACAGACTGGGCGTCCAAACCGAGAAGCAACTTCGAAGCCAAAATTGCCCTATCTAGGGCGGACATACCACTTCTGTGCTGTCATTTCAGTAACAGAGATTCCTTTATAGTGTGATAATGTGGCCCAAAAGTTCGCACGAGATCGAAGTAGAGCACTCGATACGCGAGTAGAAAATCAATCACCACACAAAGGAATCAAGACAATTTGTTAAACGCAAATCTTACAAAGGAAAATGCGAGTGAAATCAATTACGTTTGAACGAACACAGTCAAAAACGGTTGAAGCGGTGTCGCGGGGCGATGTCGTCGGGCGAGTCGAGTGCAGCACGAATAGGAGGGCAAGAATCCTTAATGGGAAATCGAGCCTGGACTCCCCCTGCCAGGCAATCGTCAAATAGTCAGGATTTCCCGCGCGTCATTACAGTGCGCTCCGTTCGGCGGGAAGGCCCATTTGACCTCCCCTTCCCAACAATAGACATTAGTGATATCTCAAGCCGCCTGAGCCACATCTGATCCACAATAGAGGTCGAACGGTGGTCGATTGCATGGAGGTTCAATTTTGTCGACTTGCATGGTCACGTTCCATTTTAGAAAAAAAACAAGGTGAAGTGAGATTTGAGAAACGCAGTTGCGTCGCCGGTAACGAGCATATCATGAGCTACAAAAAGGGGCCATGAGGGCCAGGACTGCAAATCAAGCGACTTTCAAACCACTGTGAAAACAGAAGTTTAAAAAACCGCACGAACTTATTCCCCAATCCAATTTATGTTGTGCAACACCTGTTGGCCAGAGAAGGAGTGGAGGAGTGAGGATGACACTGGACTATCACGCATAGGATGGAGGGTTTGGATTCCACCGTAGTTATCCTTCTTGCACTTTTGTTTTTTTAGTTTTTCTCTATGCAAAGATGTTTATAATTTAAGAACACATTACCTTTTGTGGTAATGAAAAAAATTTGGAATAACTGCACTATATCGAATACAGATGGTGGCGCGTAATTATTCCTTACAATTCAAGATCTTGAATGGTGTTGAAAGCCAATACTTTATCTGAACATCCCAAGCTTCTTCAGATTTGGTAAAAGGCCCAAAACACCAAAATGTAAGATGTGCGTTAGCGAAGAGATCCAAACGCGCCCAACAGTCAAGTCACTAACTCACCCGGCCGCTGGCCAACATGCCAGGGCGCAACTCTAAATCGATTCCGGAAACTGCTAATTTCTGATAGCTCTTGAAAGTGTGTAGTTTATGAGGAGGAGAATTTTTTTCTCCCGAGGGGCTTTGCAGGATTTCGGTCGCTTCCTCATGTTGGCTAGCCCACAGACGACCGCGCGCATTTTTGCGTGTTTGGCGCGTGGGGCCAACGCCCCTTTCGAGAGTGCGGCGCCCGCCGAGTTCCACACTGTTACGATAGGATAAATGGCAATGGAACAGATCTTTTTGCAAAAATAACTCGAAATCAAGTTCTAAGCGATTTTTGTACAATCGGACCAGAAAAGGAGAGGATCTGAGCCGTTCTTGATTTCATTGAGGACGAAAGAAGTTTGTAAAGGGTGTTTTGAGTGATATAACAGAGTGTTCAGAGAGTATACATGTTCGTGTGGCTCTAGCCTGGCGAAGAAGGAGGTGCAGGATGTAAGGAACGTGTTTCTATGTAGGAAACATGACTTTTGTCCAGATTATTTCCATCCACTACACGAGAAATGAAAAGCAATCTTTTTTGATTTCAAAATCCCATCCTTTTCATGATATTTATCGCAATAAAGGAGAACTCTTTCTTGAACCACAGTCGTTTTAGACTTTCTTGAGAAGAATCGTACCCATTCCGTATGGAAATACTGCGAAATTGTTCGAAAATAAGGTCCAGTACCTAATAAGAAGAGCGCGGCTCACCGGTGAGTCGTCAATGGGCTAGAGAACAAGTCAGGGTCCATCATAAAGTCACTGGCGACCAGCTTCCAGGGAGCCCGACCACTAATGTCCTACCAAAGAAAACAGCTCCTTTTCTTCATGATCTCCGCGCTTCGGCTATAGTTTTGGTAGGTCCTCGAAATCGACCGATTGTTTGCGGCGTATAGTATTGGCGTAGATGCAGTACTTCTCATCGATCAGTGACTAATGAATGGGTCCATCCAAATGTACGACGGAATGGCTAAGCAGAGAAGTAAACACATCAACTCGCTTGTTCTATGTGCTCAGAACATGGAGGAGAACACGATACAGCTCTATAACCTTGCCAAAAGTCCTAAGAATTTCCTGTGCTAAGGACTTTTGAGTTTGTGTAAAGCCATCTATGTCACAAACTGAAAGATCCGACAGATCGGACTCCACAGGTGCGACTACTACGTTCCCTTTCTGCGCGAGTGGTTTTCCCAAACTAGACGCTTCGTCGAGTGATTCGCTTCCACTGTTGATTTGCGGTACCAGGTAAAGCAGGTCGCTTGGGAGAAGGCTTGTTCGCTCATAAAGTAGAACAGGAAACGGTAAGATTTGTCTACTGTACGGCCGCTACGGTAATAGGTTCGGTCCGTAGACCTAATTATTCTCTATACTCATTGTTGGTAAGTTTTGCCTTTTTTCCGTATAGCTTCTTTTTTAATAAATGAACTATGGTACCCTCTACCACGTAGCATACTAGCGTGTGAATTCACCTTGATCGATCTTTGCAAGTACCCGAGATATGACATTCAAAACTTACCATACCAATTTGCCTAATTTTTCGGACAACCTGATATTTCATGTGGCCGAACGCCTCATACTACTGATAAGTCGAACACGTTCGGCCAACGACACGTGAAGGCGGACCCTCTGATTACAAATGTACCCCTCGCATCACAGAATCGCATGAGAACTTGCAGTGCAGATTGTGTTGGGAGGAGGACCTCTTGCTTTGAAAAATACCTATACTATCTCATTTCAGCCAGAAATCAAAGGACTGAAAAATGGCTTAGCAACTCAGCATTCATACAGCATTACCGCTCTTAACATTGCCAATGGTCCAGGTGGAAAAACTCCACTCGTCAGGATTAGAAATCCATGGGGGGAAACAGAGGTCCATGCTTGTGTTAGAGTATTTTTCGTCTGTAGGCATCAAGAGCTAAAATTTCCTTATTTAAGTGGAAAGGCGCGTGGAGCGACAAATCGTCGGAATGGGAGTATGTGGACAGTACTAAACGAGCGACAATGAACGTGAACTTTGATTGTGACGGAGAATTTTGGTGGGTTGCCCTCGAAAATCAAGAACATCGAATGCAGACATATTCTGCAAAAATGTATACGGTAGGACCTAAGATCTACAAAATTGTTTATGGTAGAACATAATAACATGTTCTCAGATTATTATATGATTTCGCTTTTCTTGAAATTTTCCTTCTCCTCATTTGCTCAAGAGTCCTGAGATAAGACCTTTTTGACAGGTGAGATTTGAAGTATATCGAACTCGTTCGTGATAAAATAGATAAAATTTCATCAGGAATCGGAAGGATGATCAGTAAGCGATTCCAGGATGTCCTTCGATGATTTCTATGAGAACTTCACAGAATTGGATATCTGTAACTTATCCGCAGATGTGATGAATGAGATCTCTGGAATGTCTAGCGTAAGTCATACTATCGTTTTCTCTTTCAAAGCGAATACAGATACGAAATCATCAGAAAAGTTTTGCTTTTTAGAACTCACCTGTTTGAGTGTTATTATGGTTTTTTTTTCTGTATTGGTTGGTGAAATGGTTCCGCAACACTCATAACAAATTGTGTTTACGAAAGAATTTCTCTATAAAAACAAAATCACAACATCTTTTGGGCAGCTTCTCTATCCCTTTCCGCTAAAACTCTGGAGATTGTGGATTAAAAAGTTTTGGGACCTCATTTTTGAGTCCCCGTTGGTTGTTAAGCCCCATTTTCCACAAGTGGTCGTTGATGACCAGGGAAAGGTGACAAGCCGACAAGACCAGATCTGGCTCATGCTCACTCTGGGTTATGGTTGGGAATTTCTATCACCATGGAGTGATAGGAATTCCCAACCATAACCCAGAATTTTCTCACGACTTGCGTCCGCAATGTGAGTATGAGGTTTACTTTGCAGAGGATGAACGATGAACGTTTTCTCACTCTGGGCGTTTTTACGAATGTCGCATGCAAAGTTCTGGAGCTGAGTAGCGCTGAGATCGCTCATCACTGCGATGCTACTACTTGGGAATTAGTGGCAAACCATTCCTCGTGGCCCACCAACTGCACAGAAAAACCTTTTCGCACAAGTCCCATTTTGACTGTTTTGGTAGTGTTTCGGACAAGGAATCTATTCGCGCACAGGACCAAGCTACAGTCCAGGCACCAGCACGGCTTGTCGGTGGGCAAGCTGGATTTGAAAGGGTCAAAAAGCAAAAAAGGCTTCGTATGGGGTCCGGAAAAATTTTTGGGATTTTCGTTGGTCCGAAGAAACGAATACGTTGATAAGGGCGATGAAGGACCAAAAAAGGCTTGCAAAAGAGCTTGAGCGGCGATCCAGGTTGAAAAGTTCGATTGGAGGGCGGAGATTATGTACAGGTTCCCATAATCCGGAAGACTCGACTCCTGCGCTGCGGAATCTGCACGGATTGAGTTGAAATCTTTTGGAGATAAGAACTAAGGAAACACTAGAAGTTTCTGGAAAAGACAATCCAAGCTTAGGTAAACCAAAAAAAGTGTATGCTCACTTTCTTAGTGTGAGTGGGTGAACACTGTAGCGCTGGAGATGCAGCGCTCTCCCGTTAATTCGAGACCTAACCAATTGACACCAGATTTGGCGAAAAGAATCTACGTCATGGTTCGCACAATAAATGTATGATGTCAGATCAGAAAACTTATGTGAATCAAGAAATCGTGTGCTCGTAAAGGGGCCAGCTTATTCTAGACAGGCTGGCATACAAGCTGAGCCTGTCCGGAGCATAATTTTCCCATTGCAACACATAAGTTTCCAACCTCCTACCATAAACCTATACTAGTAGGTGTGTACTATCATACGCCCCACATCTTATCACTTATCACCTCCCATCTTCTCAGTATTTCTCCTTTTCCGCTCGTCCAATGTACTATCGCAAGCCGTATAGTGGAGCCCTTCCGCGCTCCAATGCCAACAACAATCGATTGGTTCCGCGCTTTTCGCAAGAGAGAATTTCGTTTGTAAATCCATTGAGTTTTCTTGTTTTTGCTTTGTTGTGCTTTTTTTCTTCATGTAAACATCCGTAATTGCAGGGAAGTGGCGCTAAATCCATGAGATGGGTAATGTTTCGACTGTTTCTGTGATTAACATCCAGAATTTGTTGGGTTTTGTGCTTGCCAGTACTCTCTGTCGGGCTTGTTCATTTAAGAGTTGTATATAGTTTCCGTATCTTCTAATATTGACAGAAAGGTCTGCAGTCTTCGAGGATTGCTCCTTAATTAGCCCTTTAGCCTCTGTGTTGTTACCAATGAAGTTTTTTTGTTTTATTTCTCTTCGCGTTATCCAAACAGTGTTCTTTCTTTTTTCGCGAGAATATGAATCGCTTCCACTTGCAGCTAGCGATAACCTCATTGTTTTTTAGGTGTTGTCTTCTCGGAGTAGTGCTTCGAAGAGAGAAGTTCCTTCGCGCAACGAGATTTTTTAGTTTTTCAATGGTATTCCCAAGCAGTAGGTAACCTACCCCTGCAACTTGCTTTGAAAATCACTCTTGTAGATTTTTTTCCTTCCACGGAATCCTCTCAAATTTTGCATAGAGGAATAGGTTCACTCGCTCACGATTCTCAACAATTTTGTTTTCTTCGCACTTTCGTTTTCTTCCCGGAATCCAAGAACACTATTTTCAAAGGGGGCTTCGTAAAATCTGCGTTTTTCAAAGGGGCTTCGTTTCAGTTATGACTCTATAACAGGCTCGTGCTGGGGCCTGCTACAGTCTACTAGCTCACAGAGGGTGGGGGGCAGATCCGACTTTGGCGACAATTACGACCTCATCGCTGTGATGGCCAATTGATCGAGTTTTTATAATTTTTATGATTTTGGTGTGATTCCTACCATTTTGATGATTGATGTTTGCCTGCTGCCGTTTGCAAAGATATCCTTCCACACGCATCCTGCGGCGTCCTCCCATCGATGGAACAAATGCGGTCGTAATTGCAGACAAAGTTGGATCGGGCGCCCTCTGTGAGCTGACAGACCATACCTCTCTCACTTGAAATTTCTTCTATAAAGTCCTTCCCCTGTAGACGAAAAAACGGAGACTTCTCCATGCTAACTTGACACATCAGATTCGTACTACCCGTACTACCCTCGGGGCATTCTTTTCCACACAACCATACAACTTTGCTATAGCCAAAGCCGTGCTTGATGACGGATGCGTAGTCGCACTGCATTGTCTTCACCAACTGTCGGCAGGTGTCGGCATCCGGTCTGGCCTTTAGGGAGTCTTGGATATTTTGTTATTTCTTATACTCAGACAAAGATGTCAGGACATGCGGAGGACGATGGCCCTCATTTCTTAAGGAAGTCCATTGGTCATGCAGTGACCGCCTGCTTCGGGATATGCGGAGGAGGTAGTCGAGGGGTGCGATCTAAGCCCGAAAAACCACCGGGACTTGCGGAGGATGTATTCGGGAAGTGCGACATACCCCGAACTTTGATAAAAGTCTCGGATGGGTGCGGAGGAACATGGCAGGTAATCCGAGAACCCCCCGAGGTCAGTCACAGAGCTGTGAGTTCTGCCTATTTTCCCACTATTTGTTGCCCTGCACTCCATCCTTCTCCTATAATAACGTATAATACGCTTTTTATAGTCATAATTACTCTGGAATTCTCTCTTATGGTAATGTTTGTTGAGTTTCTTATTGATTGTCATATTCACTGCAAAAACGGCATTCATTGTTTAGTTCTCTAAAGTGTCTCTTTTACAATTCGAGCGGACTTCCTACTCAAAAAAGCATCTATTTTGGTTCCTGCCACAGAATATAGCGCTTTTAACTCTGTGTGTCCTAACAGCAACAAAGTCTTACCCCAGAAATCGTTTTTGAGATTTTTATGGTGAGAAAGACAGTGTGAGCTGGCGTGAACGATGGTATACATAACAGACCTCAAAAAGGGTGACCCTGTTCTCAACGGTCTACTGCTGAATCACTATGTTGCTTGGAGAAATGAAGGGTCAACACCAGAACTGACTCAAACCTCAGTTGAGTTGAGTCCACTGTTGCCTATACGGACTCCAGGCCTCGCTGTTTCCGGACCAGGCTATGGGTTACGCCTGATCAGATTACAGATGTGAACTATAGCCTGACCAGGAAGCCAGTGTTGCTTGAGGAAATCGAGAGCTGAAGCTTTCTAATACTTTTCTATAACGTCGAAAATTGTGCACTTTTGCAATCAGAAAGATTTTCTCTATATTAACGTACAAATCGAAACCTGCCGCAATTATGCACCACTGGGGGAATACCCTTAGTGATACTGTTGTTTAGTCTACAAGGCCATAGATATGCCATAAGGTGGCTAAGCCCACGAAACCAGCGTGGAGTTGCTCGTCAGTGCGATTTTTCAAGGTAGATTTCCATGGGTTTCATGAGACATTACATCGTATGGGATCATACTATTTGAAATTCGGTGGACGTTTCATGCATATAATGCACATTTTCTCACTGACCCACCCTTCAATGAGAGTTAAAAATTAGTTTGAATAAAAAAAATAGTAGACGGTCAATGAGCCGATATTTTGCCGCAAAATTTTCGTCATGTTCGTGATCAGAAAACCTCAGTGGGCACGGACTCACGTACTCACCCCGATCAGAAACGTAAAACAATGAACGTAAAACAAACAACGTAAAATGAATGGTTTAACCTATAATTTTATACGAAACTGTAGATATATTTGTGTTTACCGTATCAAACAAAATAAACATGCCGTATCGAACAACAATAGACATGCCATCATCAATTTCAGGACAAAATTAAGCAAAAATCAACGAAATCGGTGTGAAGGGTAAAGCAGTCCACAGTTCTTGGCGGAAAGGGTGCCAAAATCTCCACAGGCTCTTGGGAGTTATGTATTCAACGTTTGGTAGTGATTGGGTAGATAGAGATCTGTAACATTCCCTTCTCTTGGCAATGCAGTGTGATAAAAACATTAGTGGGTGCCTCGAGTAGTCCCTCGGCTGTGGGCACGGATAGAGCAGAGGTAAAGCGGCGGACTGTGAAGCAATCGAAGAGCAATGGTAAATGATCGGTAGGTCAGTTCGGAATCCTCGCTCGGTAGTGGGGGGTGATAAGTTTTGTTCAAAAACCCCCATTCGGGACATGCGGAGGAGGGAATCGGGACTTGCGGAGGACTGTATCGGGACTTGCGGTCTGTAACAGACCGGGTCTCCTGACCAAGTCCTCCGGGTGTCCTGCAGTAGTCCTACGCATGTGTGCGATACTTTGTCTGAGTACATATTATATAGGAGGATAATAACGTCCCTTCGGAACGGTAGAAAGTGGGGTGGGGCAGCCACTTGCGACATGTGCAAAATCTTCGCACTTGCCAAATCGCTAGAATATCGATAAAGAAGCAGAGCCAATCTTTAAATGGGCTCAAACATGAAGTCCTTCTTATGAGTTGAGTATGAGTATGAGAAGTCCGTTCTCCAGCGTATAGCGTATTCGTGCGTATTCCTCACTACCGGGCCAACGCACACGCGTTCTCACTCGGCGGAGCTGTATCCTGCCCTTCCCCACACTACTGGACCAAGACGAAATCGTATCCGAGTGTTTTCCACAGCAGTGGGCCGCAGCGGGCTTTCTTCTAAGGGTGGACTCGTATTCTGGCGTCATCATCACTATTAGTCCGCAGTGAACTCGTTCACCATCGGCTTAACCGTATCCTGGTATTCTCCACTTTACTGAGTCACAGCGGACCAATCCTATATTGGCGGAACCGTATCCTGGTGTTATCCACACAACTGGGCCACGGCAGGCCCTTCCTCCATCTGAGCGCCCGCATTCTAGGGCCTTCCTCGTAGTTAGGGCAAGCCGAATCCGTTTTCCAGCGGCGCGCTCGCATCCCGGCATTCTCAACACTATCGGACCAAAGTGAACCCGTATCCTGACTTTCTCCACACCACTGGGCTACGACGTGTCCTTCCTCCATCGGTGGGCCAGCGTTCTTGCGATTTTCTCATTGTAGGGCCGTAGCGGACCCTTTCTCCATCTGCGGAGCCGTATCCTGGCGTTCATCACACCACTGGACCACGGCGGACCCTTTCTCCATCGGTGGGCCCGTATCCTGGCGTTCCCCACACCACTGGGCCACGGCGAGCCCTTCCTCCAACGTTGGACCCGTATCCTGGCGTTCTCCACACCACTGGGCCACTGCGGGCCCCTTCTCCATTGGTTTGGTGGGACCACTGGATTTGTATAGAGTAGACTGTTAAATAACTTATTATTATTTGCACACAGTTAAATCCGCCTCAGTTCACGCCACGAAGGGTTCCCTGATTTGGATACAGTCCAGAATATGGTAGATGCCGGTTTATGTCCTTGGCAGTTCACGCCTCGAAGGGTTCCCTGACTCAAACCACGGCAATTGGCGACGTGGACGATAGTGACGACAAGTCGAATGTAGATCTGAGCATCCAGGGCCCTTTATGCGAGAGGTGTGGGCGTGGTTGCCCTAGATGCTCATATCTTTACAACAGATACCTACTTCGAAGTAATAATCGCCAGGGGTATCTGTACAAGTGTTCTCTTAAGTATGATCTGGCGGTTTACAAGTACCTATCTTAAACAACAGTATCTATCCATGAAAGAATGATATATTAGGTCGTCAAGTTTGAAATGTCCGATTTTATGAGCGGTCAGTTTGACAGTCTCCATCTTCGAACATTTACTAGATCTTTTCTCATCTTTATTTTCATTATGAAGGTACGCCTTCCTCCTTTCAAAACCTCTACCTGGGTTTTTGATCACTTTTCGAATTTTTGTTCGGAAGCCTTTTTTTTTGTAGAACTACTCAAAGACGGAAAATCGTGTCGTATTCGAACATAGGTTCCACTTTCCAGCCATTAGAGATGCGAAGGCTGGGAACATCAGTGTAGTGTTGAGGGACATTTGGCTAATAAATGCACTGGACAGCGCTTGCTTGGGAAGTTCCGCTCAGGTGACATGAAGCTCCAAAGTGAGCCTTATGAAGAACTTGGATATCGATGAGGTGGAAGCGGTAGTCGAAGCGGATAGGAGTCAAACTGCGTCAGCGTAGGCAGCAACGTGTGAACTTTATAATCCAATAATATTTAGGTACTCAAGACAATATGACCATTGAAAGTGGTTCGGTAAACGAATTTTTCCCATTTTGATCTCCAAAAATGGATGCCAAATTTTGACCATTTTTCGTAAATCCACGCTGCTTAAACCAGAGTAGCAGGGGTGACGACCCACCTGCCACTCACCGTACTGGGCAAACCTTGCTCTATTTCACCACAACTCCTTCCAGGGATTAGCTCACTCCTTGCTGGAGAAAATGTTCATTTTTCAACATGAGGTTGGGAACGCTCTTCGCCACTTGATTGCTACAAGCTTTCCAAGTTTCCAAGCTCTTGGCGCAATCAAACTGCAGTTAGGATAGCAAGGCTGTGGGGATAGTATAGGAGCTTATTCGGATATCTTATACAGCATCTTGCTTTAGAAACAAAACTCGAAATTTTCTCATCCAAAATCGGATATTTCATACTTGACGACCTAATATTTCCAGGACAGAATAGAAACAAATGAAAAAGGTTGATATTATTAGAATTAATAATTATCGATAATCGGTGGGCCCGTATCCTGGCGTTTTCCACACCATTGGGCCACGGCGGATCCTTTCTCCATCGGTGGACCCGTATCCGTGAATTGTTGATTGGTTACACAATGTCATGCCTTGATATGTTGAGGCTTCTACTCTGTGTTAGTGCAGAAGCTTTCTCAAAACGAACGGGTGGCGTGACTACACAAACGAGACAACACAAAATAAGCATGGGATGCAGCAATAGCATCCACCAGATGAGGCGACCGCGTAAGTCCAGCCTCCCTTACGCTTCCGAGACGCCGCAGCTCTCGTAAAACCCGTCCATTTCTTTTCTGGAAGAAATGGCCTGCAGCGTCGCAACAGTGGAAGGGTGGTTTTCCTGCTGCGTACATTGTGCAGCCTGAGAGCTTGTAAACACTCCATCACCCCTATGCTGCGAGACCGCCAGCGAAGGTGATGAAATCACTACCTCGTGCATGCGGGAGAGCCAGCAGTGACGTAATTGCAAGTCCCGAAACGAACGTGCCTGAGTCCCTGAAAATCGGCCTTTTCGCTCCACCGTCTGCGCCTCAAGATTGTGGTGTCTATGAGTGCCGCCGCGTATCTCTAGCCGCTCTACCCCCTTACGGCGCTTTATTTAATAGATAGATTTGCATCGGGATGCAAATCTATCTATTGCATGCTGGATTGCAGGATGTCCTTGCACGAAATCATTATAGGCAAAGGAGCGAACTATAACTCGACAGATTGAAGCGTTCTTACTGAAATACAATACTAATGGAGCTTCCCTCATATGCCCTTCACGCGAAAGCTCCGATACTATACTACCCTATACCGACGCAAGATCCCACCTGTCAAGCTGCTTTTGTGTTTTAAAACTGAAAATAAAAAGCGTTGCAGAACCATTCTACCAACCCACTATTGCGGACATATTGGTTCTGTTTAGATGCCACTATCCGAGCACCAAAAACATCAGTGGGAAGAACAGGCTCAAAACGGTGAATGGAGCACGGAAAAAGGGACGGCTGGCGGTTGTAAGAACTATCCTGGTTTGTTTTCCTCTTCACGTTCCTTAGCATTCCTTCAAAATTCATCCTGGTACAGATACCTTCCCTCAAAATCCCCAATTTGCTGCACACTTCATCGTGACCGAAGACTCTGTCGAACAGGACGGCAAATGCACTGTCATTGTTGCTCTGCTTCAGAAATATCGCAGAGAAATGAGAACTATTGGAGAAGAGGGGCTGTGGATCGGCTTCTTTCTCTACCAGGTAAATGCATTTTTGAATGTAATTGTTTATTTTACCAACCGATTGTCGCAGGTACAATGCAACATCCGGCCGACCTGCAGAGACGAAAAATCTATTGGAATGACTCAGTAGCTTGACAATCTACTAGGCAAAGGGTCGTAAGGGGGTAGAGCGCCAGACACTGAGCGAAAGACCTCGGACTCGTGCGCCACGTTAATTTGAGCCATCTGAACGTGAACGCAAGAAAATCATTGTCACTCACACAAAACGCAGCTTCGCCGCGCTTCACGCGGATGACAATGATTTTCTGCGAAACTGTGCGACTCTTTTTCTGTAAGGACAACTGTGGCTTCAGGTAAGGTTTTCAATGAATGTTACATGGGAATAAATGCAGTGGCAGTGGCAAACATGACCGAAGTGGCCCGAAACACCTGTACTTCAAGGTAAAAATTAAAATTTACCATATTTTCGTACATAACTCAACGCGCTGAACACAATGGTGCAGGTATTTTCCGCGTTTTTGGTAACTGGTTCTCGTGCACAGCCAATTAAGAAGGAGTAAGAGTTCTGTGTTTTGGATTAATTAGTGCTAATAATGAGATTCTGCATAGTGAAAGAAACATGAGCGTTTCCTAGTCTATTCGAAACGATATATATATATACCAGTCTGGCCGTCCGGCTGACGCCGGACTTCCAGACTTTTCCTAATGCTCGCTTCGCTCGCATGGCTTCATCCCTTCTTCATTCAAATAAAGTCACAGCTATTCCATACTTTTGTTATAACGTGTCCCGCACCCTTTCCATTGCTTTTTCTCATGTAAAAATGACCTTATCAAAGAGGTTTAACCTTATCGAAGCAATTTTATCATTTGCAGCTTTTTTTAAACTATATATAACCGGTTCAACCTGGATTGACCGCAGAAAATGGTCTATCATTCTTGGTTTGTTATAACTGGTCAAGTGATAAGAGTCAGTTAGAACATATAAAAGTGGAGGGCGCGGTGTGTTCATAAACAAATGAGAAGAGAAGAACGCGGGGGAGGACGTAAGGAGGAAGGATTCACACGGATTGCATACTAATCTGCACAGTGGTCTGACATCTAGTTTTTTTTTTACGATTGATGTTAGACGCCATCGAATAGATTCAACAAATATGGACCTAACTCATGACATTTTCCTGAGTAGTGGACACCGGCGCACCCCTCCTGCATCGGTAGCTATATTTTCAGGCGCTCCTCCACTTTTGAGGCGCACCCTTATCACAGCCGTGGACCCGTCTACCCCACTTTGGGCGCCGGCGCACCCTTATCACAGCCGTGAACCCGTCTCCCCCCACTTTGGGCGCCGGCGCACCCTTATCACAGCAGTGGACCCGTCTCCCCCCACTTTGGGCGCCGACGCACCCTTATCACAGCCGTGGACCCGTCTCCCCCCACTTTGGGCGCCGGCGCACCCTTATCACAGCCGTGGACCCGTCCCCCCACTTTGGGCGCCGGCGCACCCTTATCACAGCCGTGGACCCGTCTCCCCCACTTTGGGCGCGGCGCACCCTTATCACAGCAGTGGACCCGTCTCCCCCCACTTTGGGCGCCGGCGCACCCTTATCACAGCCGTGGACCCGTCTCCCCCCACTTTGGGCGCCGGTGCACCCTTATCACAGCAGTGGACCCGTCTCCCCCCACTTTGGGCGCCGGTGCACCCTTATCACACCCGTCTCCCCCACTTTGGGCGCCGGCGCACCTTATCAGAGTGGACCCGTCTCCCCCCACTTTGGGCGCCGACGCACCCTTATCACAGTGTGGACCGTCTCCCCCCACATTGGGCGCCGGCGCACCCTTATCACAGCCGTGGACCCGTCTCCTCCACTTTGGGCGCCGGCGCACCTTATCAGAGTGTGGACCCGTCCCCCCCACATTGGGCGCCGGCGCACCCTTATCACAGCGTGGACCCGTCTCCCCCCACTTTGGGCGCCGCGCACCCTTATCACAGCCGTGGACCCGTCTCCCCCCACTTTGGGCGCCGCGCACCCTTATCACAGCCGTGGACCCGTCTCCCCCCACTTTGGGCGCCGACGCACCCTTATCACAGCCGTGGACCCGTCTCCCCCCACTTTGGGCGCCGGCGCACCCTTATCACAGCAGTGGACCCGTCTCCCCCCACTTTGGGCGCCGACGCACCCTTATCACAGCAGTGGACCCGTCTCCCCCCACTTTGGGCGCCGACGCACCCTTATCACAGCCGTGGACCCATCTCCCCCCACTTTGGGCGCCGGCGTCCCCCCACTTTGGGCGCCGGCGCACCCTTATCACAGCCGTGGACCCGTCGCCCCCCACTTTGGGCGCCGGCGCACCCTTATCATAGCAGTGGACCCGTCTCCCCCCACTTTGGGCGCCGACGCACCCTTATCACAGCCGTGGACCCGTCTCCCCCCACTTTGGGCGCCGGCGCACCCTTATCACAGCCGTGGACCCGTCTCCCCCCACTTTGGGCGCCGGCGCACCCTTATCACAGCCGTGGACCCGTCTCCCCCACTTTGGGCGCCGGCGCACCCTTATCACAGCAGTGGACCCGTCTCCCCCCACTTTGGGCGCCGGCGCACCCTTATCACAGACCCGCGCCCCGGCGCACCCTTATCACAGCAGTGGACCCGTCTCCCCCCACTTTGGGCGCCGACGCACCCTTATTATCACAGCCGTGGACCCGTCTCCCCCCACTTTGGGCGCCGGCGCACCCTTATCACAGCAGTGGACCCGTCTCCCCCCACTTTTGGGCGCCGCGCACCCTTATCACAGCAGTGGACCCGTCTCCCCCCACTTTGGGCGCCGGCGCACCCTTATCACAGCCGTGGACCCGTCTCCCCCCACTTTGGGCGCCGACGCACCCTTATCACAGCAGTGGACCCGTCTCCCCCCACTTTGGGCGCCGGCGCACCCTTATCACAGCCGTGGACCCGTCTCCCCCCACTTTGGGCGCCGGCGCGCCCTTATCACAGCAGTGGACCCGTCTCCCCCCACTTTGGGCGCCGACGCACCCTTATCACAGCAGTGGACCCGTCTTCCCCACTTTGGGCGCCGGCGCACCCTTCATGTAACGGTGGAGTGGTCGGCATCACTCTAAGCCACGCCCTCGAATTTCGTTCTACACACACACACACACGTGACACACAAAGTAAGCCCGTTATTATAAGTCATGATATATATATATCCTCTTATATAAATCATGGTAGTGCAACAAAATTTTCTAGAGCGCAGACGTAGGGGGACAGCACGTGATCGCATGCGCTCGCCGTGAGACTCAGTTATAGACTGTGGCTCGCGAGGATGCGCAGCTGATGGGACATTCGGCCGATGTTTCCTCATAGGTGCATAGACGTAGTGGAAGTCGGGGGCATTCGGGATTTCGCGGCGGGACCAGCGGCTAACGGTCTCGAGCCCTCCGGGCGAGACAATGTTTGCAACGATTTGACGAGGCGTAGCAGCAATGTACGGAGCAGAGTCGACCCTCTGCTGGAGCTTTGTTGTTGGCTTCACTCAACTTTGGAACAGTGGAGGATAGCCATGTCGAAAAGAAGTGTGCATACCGTGGAGGATGTATCGAAGGATTCACTCGGTGTCCTCACTTGGGATATGTTTCTTTTCTTACGCACCTTTCTTTGAGGTGCCTTGGAGATTATGCAGCTTGAGGATCCGTCCGTTTTTAAGAAGTACAATCAAACACACGGGATGAAGAACGCATCATCATAAGCTGTTGTGACACTTTCTGAAACCAGTTGTGCAACTTGTGCAGTTGATCAAACTTCCAAAATATTTCCTAACTTTGTTCCATCACTTTCGAGATTTGCAAAGAGTGCGGCTGCAGTGATGATGGACAGATGAGCCGGGGCCCCGTAGTCCAGATAAACATCATGATAGGTGTCCACCGATCGAGAAAGAGTCCGCAGTGGCCCAATAGTGGAAAAACGGAAGGATGCGGGTCCGTCGATGGAGAAAGGGCTCGCCGTGGCCCAACACTGGGAAAACGGCAGGGTAGGGGTCCGCAGATGGACATTGGGTCTGTAGCGGCTCATTAACGGGGAAATGCCAGGCAACGAGTCCACGGATGGGGATTGGGTCTGCTATGGCCCAATACTGGAGAAAGCGCCAGGATACGGGTCCATGGACGGGGACTGGGTCCGCAAGGAGCCGATTAGTGGGAAAAGCGCCGGAATACGAGTCACGATGGATCGGGTCTGTGCTGACCCAGTAGTGGGAAGAACGCCAGGATACAGATCCACAAATGGAGGATGCATCTGCCCTGACCCAACAGCGGGATAAGCACCAGGATACGGGTGCACTGATGGAGAATGGCCCAATAGTGGGGAAAACGCCAAGATGCACGTCTGCCGGTGGAGTAGGGGCACGCTACGCGCTCATTCTCGTCTTAGTCGACCATCTCTTCTTCCTCTCTGTAGGCTGTTCATAACAGGTCCATAGGCATGTAAGAAATGTGACAAAAAAGAGTAGGTATTATCACTGCATCGGAAATGAGCTTCATATGTAGGTGCGGGATTAAGAATTTGCAAGCAGGGCTAGGATGGCGAGAAGACTCGAAGGCCGATGTTGGCGGCCAGACCCGTAGAGTATACGCAAAACATAAGGAGAATTTCGTATTTGAACTCAGCTAATGATTAGTTTTGCTTTTTTGCTGATTTTTTAAGCATTCCACACGTGTGAAGCTTTTGCACATACCTCAAGTGGCTGCCCCATCCCACTTTCTAGCGTCCCGAAGGGGCGCTAGTTGTATATATATCATATATATATATATATATCATATATATATATATATGGCGGACCCGTTCTCCATCGATGGACCCATATCCTGCCGTTTCCCCACTAATGGGCCATGGCGAACCCCTTCTCCATCGACGAACCCGTATCCTGCCATTTTTCCATTTTTGGGCTTTTGTGGACTCCTTCTCGATCGATGGACACCTATCATGATGTTTTTCTGGACCACGGGGCCCCGGCTCATCTGTCCGTCATCACTGCAGCCGCACTCTTTGCAGATCTCGAAAGTGATGGAACAAAGTTAGGAAATATTTGGAAAGTTTGATGAGCTGCTTAAGTTGCACAACTGGTTTCAGAAGGTGTGACAACAGCTTATGATGACGCGTTCTTCATCCCGCGTATTTGATTGTACTTCTTAAAAACAGACGGATCCCCAAGCTGCATAATCCTCAAGGGACCTCAAAGAGAGGTAAGTAAGGAACATATCCCAAGTGAGGACACCGAGTGAATCCTTCGATACATCCTCCACGGTATGCATACTTCTTTTCGAAGTGGTTATCCTCCACTGTTTCAAAGTTGAATGAAATCAACAACAAAGCTCCAGCAGAGGGCCGACTCTGCTCCGTACATTGCTGCTACGCATCGACAAATCGTTGTAGACACTGTCTCGCCTGGAGGGCTCGAGACTGCTAGCTGGTGGTCCCGCCGCGAAATCCCAAATGCAGCCGACTTCCACTTCGTCTATGCACCTATGACGAAACATCGGCCGAATATCCCGTCAGCTTCGCATCCTCGCGAGGCACAGTCTATAACTGAGTCTCACGGCGAGCGCATGCGATCACGTGCTAGTCCCTTTACGTCTGCGCTCTAGGAAATTTTGTTGCACTACCATGATTTATATAAGAGGATATACCAGTCTGGCTGTCCGGCTAACGCCGGACTTCCAGACTTCTACTGATGCTCGCTTCGCTCGCATACTCCGCATGCGATGCAGAAAAAAAGGTGGACAGATTTAGTAGATCCTGTATCCTCCCGAGTAAGTCCATCGACTCTTGGAAAGCTCTCGATCGCGTGAGCGGTAGCCTTCCTCCACGTGGGAGAAGTAATTGCTTTTGATTGGCCCTAATGGCTGGACGTAGCCGATTCAGTGGAAATGCTTTCTTGAAATAATCTATCTTTAGCAGGTTGTTGTGGTAACTCAAGTGATAAGGGTCTGCCCATGAATAAAAACAGAGTGAAGGGTGGGGTCGATTCAGATGCAAATGGACTTGAATGAGGAGGAGAATACGGATTGGAATAACGCGCACCTAGGTCACATAGGTAGAAGGAATAGCCAGAACGGGTGCCAGGGCACAAATTATGAAGAAATTTACCTAGGTCGTGACGAAATTCCTTTTCTGGACCCGGGCGCTCTTATCACAACGCTGGACCGTCATGCGTTTCCCCACCTTTGGGCGGCAGCGCACCCTTATCACAGTGGTGGCCTCATCTCCCCCACTTCTGGGCGTCGGCGCACCCTTATCACAGTGGTGGCCTCATCTCCCCACTTCTGGGCGCCGGCGCACCCTTATCACAGTGGTGGCCTCATCTCCCCACTTCTGGGCGCCGGCGCACCCTTATCACAGTGGTGGACCCGTCCCCCCACGCACACCCTTATCACACCATTGGACCCGTCTCCCCCACTTTTGAGTGCCGGCGGGGCCTACTCACAGCGTTGGACCCGTCCCCCTCACTTCTGAGCGCAGTCCTTCTGCATTGACTCCATTGACGGACCCAACCGTCTCCTCGATCTCATCCCTACCCCACTCAACCATACCACACCCATTCCTAGGCTTTTATATGATCTCACAATCACGATCACTGACCAACTGTAGAATTTCGTAACGGTCTGACACACATACATACAGACAGACATCAAAACAGACTAAGCCCGTTATTATAGGTCATGATATCATGACTTATAATAACGGGCTTACTTTGTGTGTCACGTGTGTGTGTGTGTGTGTGTGTGTGTGTGTGTGTGTGTGTGTGTGTGTGTGTGTGTGTGTGTGTGTGTGTGTGTGTGTGTGTGTGTATAGAACGAAATTCGAGGGCGTGGCTTAGAGTGATGCCGACCACTCCACCGTTGCATGAAGGGTGCGCCGGCGCCCAAAGTGGGGGGAGACGGGTCCACTGCTGTGATAAGGGTGCGCCGGCGCCCAAAGTGGTGGGAGACGGGTCCACTGCTGTGATAAGGGTACGCCGGCACCCAAAGTGGTGGGAGACGGGTCCACTGCTGTGATAAGGGTACGCCGGCGCCCAAAGTGGTGGGAGACGGGTCCACTGCTGTGATAAGGGTGCGCCGGCGCCCAAAGTGGTGGGAGACGGTCCACTGCTGTGATAAGGGTGCGCCGGCGCCCAAAGTGGTGGGAGACGGGTCCACTGCTGTGATAAGGGTGCGCCGGCGCCCAAAGTGGGGGGAGACGGGTCCACTGCTGTGATAAGGGTGCGCCGGCGCCCAAAGTGTGGGAGACGGGTCAACTGCTGTGGTAAAAGTGCGCCGGCGCCGAAAGTGGGGGGGAGATGGGTCCACTGCTGTGATAAGGGTGCGCCGGCGCCCAAAGTGGGCGGAGACGGGTCCACTGCTGTGATAAGGGTGCACCGGCGCCCCAAGTGGGGGGAGACGGGTCCACTGCTGTGATAAGGGTGCGCCGGCGCCCAAAGTGGGGGGGGAGGCGGGTCTACGGCTGTGCTAAGGGTGCGTCGGCGCCCAAAGTGGGCGGAGACGGGTCCACTGCTGTGATAAGGGTGCACCGGCGCCCCAAGTGGGGGGAGACGGGTCCACTGCTGTGATAAGGGTGCGCTGCGCTCAAAAGTGGAGGAGCGGCTGAAAATATGGCTACCGATACAGGAGGGGTGCGCCGCTGTCCACTACTCAGGGAAATGTCATGAGTTAGGTCCATATTTGTTAAATCGATTCGATGGCGTCTAACATCAATCGTGAAAAAACTAGATGTCAGACCACTGCGCGGATTAGTATGCAATCCATGTGAATTCTTCCTCCTTACGTCCTCCCCCGCGTTCTTCTCTTCTCATTTGTTTATGAACACACCGCACCCTCCAATTTTATATGTTCTAACTGACTCTTATCACTTGACCAGTTATAACAAACAAAGAATGATAGACCATTTTCTGCGGTCAATCCAGGTTGAACCTTTTATATATAGTTACAAGAAGCTATTTCAGTTGAGCAAATGATAAAATTGCTTCGAGAAGGTTAATCCTCTTTAATGAGTGCATTTGTACATGAGAAAAAGCAATGCAAAGGGTGTGGGACACATTACAGCAAAAATGTGGAATAGCTGTGACTATATTTGAATGAAGAAGGGATGAAGCCATGCGAGCGAAGCGAGCATTAGGAAAAGTCTGGAAGTCCGGCGTCAGCCGGACGGCCAGACTGGTATATATCATACTCTATATATATTTCAGAGTTTATGTGACTTTGTGCGTGCGTGTGCACACGGGCTACCATTGGTGGTGATTGTGAGATCCTATAAAAGGCTAATAACGGGTGCGGTGTGATGGAGTAGGGTAGAGAGTTGGGTGAGCAGAAGGACTCGCGATGTGCAACAGATCCGTCGCTGAAGAAGAGGTGCGCCGGCGTCCAAAGGTGGGGAAACGCCTGGAGTCGGGTCCAACGGTGTGATAAGGGTGCGCCGGCGTCCAAAAGTGGAGAGACGCCTGGAGTCGGGTCCAACGGTGTGATAAGGGTGCGCCGGCGTCCAAAAGTGGAGAGACGCCTGGAGTCGGGTCCAACGGTGTGATAAGGGTGCGCCGGCATCCAAAAGTGGGGAAACGCCTGGAGTCGGGTCCAACGGTGTGATAAGGGTGCGCCGGCGTCCAAAAGTGGGGAAACGCCTGGAGTCGGGAGAAGTAATTTCTTTTGATTGCCCCTAGTGGCCGTTGTCAATTGGAAGTAGCCGATTCAGTGGAAATGCTCTCTTGAAATAATCTGTCTTTAGCAGGTTGTTGTGGTAACTCAAGTGATAACGGTTTGCCCATGAATAAAAAGAGAGTGAAGGGTGTGGTCGATTCAGATACAAATGGACTGGAATGAGGAGGGGAATACGGATTGGAATAACGTGCACCTAGGTCACATAGGTAGAAGGAATAGCCGGAAAGGGTGCCAGGGCACCATTCATGAAGAAATTTACCTAGGCCGTGACGAACTTCCTTCTCTGGAAGCGGGCGCCCTTATCACAACGCTGGATCGTCGTGCGTTTCCCCATCTTTGGGCGCCGGCGCACCCTTATCATAGTGGTGGACCCGTCTCCCCCCCACTTTGGGCGCCGGCGCACCCTTATCACAGTGGTGGACCCGTCTCCTCCCACTTTGGGCGCCGGCGCACCCTTGTCACAGTGGTGGACCCGTTTCCCCCCACTTTGGGCACCGGCGCACCTTTATCACAGTGGTGGACCCGTCTCCCCCCCCCCACTTTGGGCGCCGGCGCAGCCCTTCTCCATGGACTCCATTGACGGACCCAGTTTCGGCGGACCCTCCTATCTATATCATCTAGCTGTACATTGTTTCCTTTCGTATCCGTGTTCTCTTCCCATTCCGATGGTGTCTGAATGAACCACTCCTTCCTTTCCGTTTATATACACGGGTGGACCCCTACCACTCGAATTATCACAACAACCAGTTGAGCCTAAATCATTTCAAGATAACATTTGTACTAAATTGGTTACACTCAGTTCTTCACGGCCACTGTCTTCGCTCATATGGAAGAGCATATCTTCGTTCATATGGGGAAAGGCACCACCTTCGGGATCAAGGGTTTCTCAGGAGAGCGCTAGAACAGATTTTATCAATCCTTTTACACTTTTGTGTTTGCTTTCAACGTGCAGTATATGGGCGAAGCGAGCACCAATAGAAGTCTGGATGTCTGGCGTCAGCCGGTCGGCCAAACTGGTATTCAGAATAAGCCCGTTGTAATGATAGTACACAGAGAGAATAGGGACGCTTTTATTGCTGCGAACAACCACTCACCGTGGGTGCTAAGTAGACGATTGAGGAGCCAAGGTAATTATGCACTGACCACGCCCTTGCGATCATCGAGATTCGATGATAGAGGGGATGAATGAGTACGAGCGCAAGTTATTCTTTATCTTTTGCTCAAGCTCAGGAGAAGAAGATGCTCCATGATATTAGGAGGATACTTGAGGAGGTGATCCACGGTTTTGACGAGATACATGGGTGGGTGCGCAAGTTATGTTTAGGCTTTTGCCTGAGCCTCTGGAAAGGGAGGTAATCCACGGGGCTGGCTGGTCCACAGGGTTGGCGAGATACATGGGCTGGTTGCGCAAGTTATTGTCTAGGCCTTTGCATGAGATTCTGAGAAGGGAGGTAGTCCACGGGATTGGCGAGATACATGGGTGGGTGTAGAATGGGTCGCCAAATTGTTGAAGTTATTTTTCACTACAAATCTTGTTATGATTTTTCAATTGTTTAGTTTCATTATTACTTTTGAAATTTTTATTAATCGTCTATTATTATAATTAATATTTTTTACTAATATTATTTTCTATCTCAGTTCCCAAGGCAGCGGAGACCCATTTCTTTCCCACGCTCCTCCTACTGCCCATTTTCTACTTTCGCCACTGGTGAATAGAGCAGGCGGAGAGAACTGGTTGACCAGGGGAAGGAAAGCGGAATACTTTGCTACTTCCTTCAACCTCGTTGTGATTTCCCTCTTCAACCCCTTTATCGCTTCATGTCGTTCCGTTCAGCAATTACACTGCCGCTATAGTCCTCGAGAACTGTAGCACCATGTGTTGCTATAGCTGGCGACTATGAGGCAGGTGCGTATCAATTGGTCGCCAGCATTGGTGATCGGCGGCCGCCGCACTCGCCGGCGACGGCGACGCAGGTTGCTATACTCCTCGAGGAGTATGTATAGCGGTTACCTTACTAGAAATTCGTTTCGCTGAAAATGTCAAAAACGATTCTGAGGTCAAGTAGTGTTTCACCCTTATTCTTCTTCTTATTTTCAACCTGTCATAATTTATGTAAGAGTTTTATCTAAGCCAGGACAATAGCGTCTATTTAAAAAAATCGGAGCATACTAATAAATGTAGAAACGCAGCCCGAACAGAGTAATGAGTCGAGTAAAAACTCTGGCGGCACCTCCTTTCAGTTTGTTGTGATCCTGCCCTCAATCGCTGCCATCATTCGGGAATTGCTGCTAAAAGGACAAAACCTTGAGCAGCATTTGAAGGGACGATGGCAGCAACTGGTAGGGGATGCTGCTGAGGTTTCTACTCGACGTGTTACGCCGTTGTGCTGTTTTGCTAGAGCACATTTGTCAGGGCATGCCCCACACGTCGTGCGCGAATAATGTCACTTTTGAATCAACGTATGAGTTTTGGCATTTGGTCTGAATCAAGAGAAGTTCTTTCTTCTCGTTTTATTGTCATTTATTCGTATCGGCAGCAGATCACCTATATGGTCCCAATAGAATTCGCAAGGAGGATGTGCCCACATAATGCTACGTTCTTACCTGTGCTTACAATCTGTTTCTTTTTTTTCTCAGACGTACTAATTTTCCAGCACAGGATTTTTCCTCTCCCAGTTGGAATTTTTCTCTTCAAATTTTCACAGAATTGTTTGCTTCAGGCTGATCCACATGCGAATGGTGCCGCTACTGCTGATTACCTCCTTGCTCAAGAAGCGAAAGTTCAGACACAACACTTTTCTCCTAGCAGAGAGGTACATGCACAGAAGTGTTCTCGAACTATAGGATGTATGATGAGAAACATGCCTATATATGTAATTGCCTTAAAATTGGTTGGGTATATCATGGCAAGATTTTGGGTTGGGGAATAAGTTTGTGCGGTTTTTTTCCTCAATTTGATTTTTCACGGTGATTTGAACATCGCTTCATTTGTCGGTATGGCTCGTTTTATCGCTAGCTCTTGATGTGCACTTTAACAACTGCATTCCTCAACTCTCGCTTCAGCTTGTTTTATACCCCCCAAGTCGACAAAATTGAATCCCTCCGCAATTGACTACCCTTCGGTTTCAATCTTATGTTATTCAAGTGGCTAGGGATATCAGTGACGTCTTTGGAGGAACCTTTTCTGTTGGAAGGACAGCACAGAAATGGTATACCCGCTATAGACTGTGCAAGTTAGGCTATGAAGTTGCTTCTCGTCCTGGACGCCCAGGTTGCGAGACATAGAGGCGATTGTCCGCTGAGGTTGCTTCAAATGTAAGAACAAGTCACTACTTATGTTGACTCTTAATTATATGTGAGTCTAGCTAAAACATTCCGTGCAAAACCCAAAAATGCTCGATATGAGATGGTCGTGCACATTGGGTGTGCTCGATTTCCTTGCGCAAGTTTCACTAAAACGGTAAGCAAAATATTCGAATGTGGGCGATTTCCATCATCGCCGATTCTACATGTTTGTCGCAGTCATACACCACCTATTTTGTAAAGTTCCGCATTCATTTCATAAACTGTGATTCAAGAGTGCGGTTGTGGGCTAGAAATTGAGTCTACTCAAACAGACTTTTCGTAGACATTGAGCTGAGGAGCTCCCTGTCCCTGGAAGCATTATTAGAAGAGGGAAAGAGCTTTGCAACTCATTCTGTGTGATTTATGTACATTGTTCATGGAAAATAGTGGTTTCTATGCCGATGAAAAACCGCACGAACTTATTTCCCAACCCAACATTTATGATGATGCTACGATGGGGTAGCTTGCCCAGTGCTAATTGCCTCACGCTGCCTCTCTTGACGGTCCCCTAGGTAAAATCGATGATATTTGAATAGAAGTAAATCGCCGAAATATTTGTTGGTTGTGACAATGTCGGTAGACCTATCGAAACTTCATACATTTTTAAATTAAAGTACCCCACCTACCAACCAGGTAGGCTCAGAAGAATATACAAGTACAATACATCAAGTCCTCTAATATTAAAAGAGCAGAGAACATGAAGATTATAGCGAGAGTTTAGCGCACACTTGAGAGAGTCGCAGGTTGGAGGTATAGGTGACAGAACGACATCTTGAAAAGTGTTTGATGCCGAAGACTGCGGACTTCTCCGTCTTCCGCTGAGAGCATTTTGACATACGGCATTTTTTCTTGCACTGGCTATCCTCGCCATGCAAAATCATATCTATTCAAAAATTAGCCTAAAGTTATCCAAAGATTCACGACTTTTTCTTCAGGTGACCTATCGTTTCCGTGTGCCACCAGGGAAGTACATAATCTTGCCTTGCACCTTCGAACCCGACTGCGATGGAGAATTTCTGCTACGGATCCTTGTGAATGGGAAATTAAAAACAAGGTTCTTCCAATCTTCTCTGCCCCTTATACGTCCTCCAAACAAAAACACACAAATTTTCAGCCGCCTTCGATGACGTGCGGGCTCTGGACTATAACGTCCTGGAAGATTTTCTCAATTTATTTAATGTAGCATAATAAAAAGTATGAGTGTATTTTGATTGCTTCACTTGCAGCTACTGTTCAAAAAAGAAACGGAAATGACTTGAAGTGACTTATATTCTTATTGCTAACCATGAGAACTTCAACTATCCCATCCCATACCCTCTCAGACACTGGGTACTGGGTCCGCCAGGATAGAGTAGCCAGTATGGTCATAAATGAATTTCCCTATTTCACCTGCTCGATTTGGGAATTTTTCCTCACACAAGGTTCTACGTCAAATCAATGCATTGTTTACGGTGTTTCAATGCAAATGGAATTCCACTCCATACGAGTGAGAGCTGAGGAGTACAATGCCGGCTGGACGAGGTGTTCGCATCCATGACTGGCTGACCTGTTTAGGTGGTCGGCGCATCGATCGACGACCAACCGCGGCTCCCACACACAGTGCAACAGCAATGGTTTCCGAGAAACTGCTTCAAAATCGTTCCAGCTGTGTTTTTCCATGGAAACTCTAACGCTCAGAAATTAGAATGCTGGGATTTGCTGGGATTTCTATGCATTTCTCTTGCAATTTTTTTCTCTAGTTTTTTATTTACCACATGTCAGCTTAACTGTTCATCATTATTCTACTGCTAACGCCAATATTAGCTACGTTTACAGCACTTTTTTCTAAATCAGAAAAATTTCAAAGGAAAATTCAACCTTTCAGCAGTGTTCACGCCCTGAAGTGTATCAGTAGCTCACAAGTTATTGAAGTGTCGTGAAAGTATGTGACATCAAGTGTTTATGCCGCAATTGCACCACTATTTCTTTTGCATTATAAACCGTATATCTGTTCGCTCAGAGATGGCACCAGGTTAGACTTTGGCCGCAATTACAACCTCATCCCGAAATCGGCCTAATATTCCAATTTTGACAGTCTTTTGATATGTATGTGGTGTGATTCCTTCCATTCTGATGTTTCCCTACTGTCATTCGATAAAATATCCTCCTAGACGCATTCTGCGGGCAAACTCGTAATTGCAGACAAAGTCGGATCAGGCGCCCTCTGTGAGCTAACACACCATACTAACCGTACTCCGGCGAAATAGCGAAATTCTCCATGTTAGGTATAGCAGTAACTTCTAACAGGATGATATTTGCTTGGCAAAGGCTGTGATGAAAAACTAAAATTAATTCAGCAGATTGAATCAATGGGCTCAGACCTGGGATCAAACCATTTTCTGTTTTTTTTTCTCTGGATACTCTGGAGTTTTTATGTCATGATCGAACTTTTTGCAAGTCCGGCACAGCAACGCTATTTTTAAATAGTTTTCGACTTTTGTTGGCGGTGACTTTCATAGCATCGATTTTTCGAACCAATTTTGGTCGTGCCACTTGCAATTTTGTGAAACTTCGTCAAACATGTGTTGATTTTTTCAGCAGTCATCATTCTGCTCATCATTGTTCTCAAAACCCGCAGGTTTCATAGAAATGTGAATATCAATAGCAATCGCATGCTTCCTTTCATAGCATGAGGCTCTTCATGTGCCATATCCTGAACTCTCCGTGCATCTTCCAGAACACGTCTTCCAAAGAAACTATGTCAATAAACAAGACAGTACTGTAATTTTATGGCGTCACACAATGCTTGCTCTGGTACGAACCTCTCAAAATCCGGTAGAGATATCATCTCACTGCCTTGCTTAGATCTTGCTTACATTTTGAGCACTATTTTACTGTCTCTTTTTTACCAGTACATTTCAGTCAGGTCAGTCAGGTGGTATTCAAAAAAAAAAAAGCTGAGGGTAAAGACTAAAATCTATTGTAGGCCCGGATGCATCAGTGCAAGGATAGGTAATCTCACACCCATGAGTATTATTATCCATGGGTAGCAGCTTGCAGTGACGGATGCAGGGGGTGGGCGGAGCGACGTCTATTTTTGAAATTACTTTACATGTAATTTCATGCAAACAAAAATCTTGTATTAGTTTGCTTTCAATTGTTTATTTTTACTGATATTTTTAAAATGAGTTTTATCAATTCTTTATCATTATAAGAATGTTTTCATTAGTTTTATTTTCCATCTGGGTCCCCAAAGGGAAACCCCACTTTTTCCCACGCCCCCCCCCCCCTGCCGCCCACTTTCTGCGTCGAACTGGCAGCTTGGTATAAGCATTGTCACGTCGCATGTCGCAACATAAAGCGTAGATTTGGGTTCGGTAACACGTTTACCAAGGGTAATCTCACTCATGCGTCCAGTCCCTGGTCAACCATGCTTGGGTTAGTTATCTTCAGCATCTTCCCTCATTAGAATCTCGAAACGCGCAGATAATTTGTTTCCGTATTCTCTAAATACGTATAACACCTCCTTTTTCTCGAAATTCAAAATTTAAAAGAAAAGAAACTTCCTGAAAAAGGGAGTGGCGACAGGAAGTTGTTTTATTTATGTCGTGGATTTCCATCACGGTTTCAGCAGTAGTAGCTTACGTACTTAAAGCTAATATGTATATGATATTGTGATTTACGCTCTTTTAACCCTAATGTTGTTCAGATGTATTGTTGCTGAAAAACATAGCTTTTGTGACGATACAAAATTGGCAGAAAAGAGAATGCCCTTTGAGCTCTATTCAGCATAGCTTTCTGACCAAAGCTTTTTGGTTCCAATGTCGGCAATTACGTACATATTTGTACTTCAACTGTATTTCTTTGTCGTTGTTCCAGTGTCCACACATTTTCTTTAACACATAACGGACAATACGACCCACCGGTGGGTCGTACGGGAAGTTACGTAGAGGACAATACGACCCACCGGTGGGGCGTATCCGTTTTATCCCTCTTTCTTAGGTGGAGCTCCCCCAAATTCTGCTCCTAGGGGTTATTCTACCCGCTGAACACGGAAATGGCATCCATTTTGTACCGCAACTGCGGTACTGTAGGATTACTGCAGTCATACTGTAGATGCTGTTGATGTATTTTCTCACAGCATCTACAGCAAATTCGAACTTTGGGGTTCTTTGCAACAAACCTGTGAAATATGGCCAGCGAGCCCGCGGGCAAAGGATTGCTGGTGTCACCCCAGAAATACGTTGGTTAGCCTTTCAAAAAAGGGGACAACCGGGAAAATGAATGACACATTCTGGGCAGGACCTTATGGGCAGGTGTGTATCTTGCAGAGAGGAACTAAGGAAAATTACAAGAACTATAACGAAAAACGAAGAACTGGAACTGATATTGGCAACAACACAGCGATAGCATGATCATTTGCGAGTGCGTAAGCTCTCGTTGTTTCAAAATGTGCTGGAAGAAGAAGAATTACCAAAGAAATTGCGAGGAATTGCTAATAAAATCCCCTCGATCTGAGGAATGCTTCAAGTCTTGAAGAGAACGATGTTGCCGTTGTAGAAAGAACAATGTCTTCAGGAAGGCCATTCAAAGTCCTCACTGTTCTCACCAAAAATGATTCTCTGAACTGTTGGGACTGTGGTCGTTTCATGAGGAATTTGAGGAAGTGCCCCCTGGTTCGCCCATTATAACTGGACAAAGTGAATAGGCTTTCAACATCTATCTCAGCAACACCTGTAACTATCTTACAGATTAGATTTTGATCAAATAGGACTTTATCAAGTTAGCCACTCCATCATGTACTTTTTTTTGAATGAAGATATTTCGAATAACTCGTTCTTCCGGATTATTCAAATTTTGTGCTTCTTGCACATCTTCAACTCAAAATTCGTTTCCCCCAGAACTCTACTCGGTCTAGTGACTGCAGGATCGCTGTAGGACTTGAACGATGGATGCTTAGGAAGCATGTTTCAAGTGAGAGCGACGAGTAGGTTCCACAGCGATTCTGCGACCGGGGCGCTATGAAACCACACATCCGCTGTTCTTTTCGTAATTTTTCTGTATTATTCATTCTACAGTGGCTGCGCAGTCTAGCTGACTTTTGTGAAGCGGAGGTGCTAACATCCATGAATGTGCGACTTTAATAGTCCCTAGGCATTCCCTGATTTCTTCAAAAGATCTGGTCAAATTCTTATTTTGCCTATTCTGGTCTGCATTCCACTGCTTCATCGCTTCATATTTTATTATGCGTATCTATTCGCTGCTTGTTTTGTTCTTATCTTTACTTATTCAGTCATTTGACTGCCGCACAACATACAGCGGACTACAGGACAGAAGAATATACTGGATGAAGTCAGTTTCTTTGTCACTTCTTTGTTGTTCCTTCTGGCTTTCCCACATTTCTGATGAGTTCCAGGAAAGACCATATTCTTTGTCTTGTTTCCATATAATGATAAAAATGAAGCGAAAATAGACAACATGTGTTTTTTTTCTTTGTGAAACCGTGGGAAAATATTCGCAAAAGTGATAGGGTTAAATGTACGACTTTGCTTATAGCTTCTTGAGGCAAACAATCTACCAGTTAGTATAGCGAAACCACGTGAGAGGTGCTATTCTCAGAAACTCAGAGCTTCAGAGTGGTCTCATGATTAAAAATACACTGTATATTGAATTTTGTCGAGTGTTCAGTTATAATGTGATGAAGTGTAGCCATTTGCCACTTTCCCTTCCAAACTTTCCATATTCATGACTTTTACATTTGCTGTGTATCACTCCCAATCGCCCTTGATATTGTTTTTTAAACGGATGTTCACTCTGGATAAAAAAAAGGGTACTATTGTACTTGAGCGGCCCCACTATCGAGCCCAAACTCAAAGCCATGGATTCCTCTGAAAACTTGCATACAGGGGTAATTGGATGTGCTGATCACGAATATCATTTTCATTTCGCATGACGGTATCGATTTTATTGATTTTATCAATTTTTTCCAAGTTCGACTCCTATCTCAAATCTCTCTGAAAAAGTGCATTTAGAGGTTTTTGAAGTTGCTGATCACGAATATAATAACCGTTTTGCATCATAATCTCGATTTCGTTGGTTTTCTCCAGATTTTTATCTGTAGGGCGATGTAATCGCCGACTTTACTAGAGTTTTCCTCATCAAGTCGACCTTTTCTTGCGAAATCTTCATCATATTTGTAACCAGCACCTTCAGAAACCCCAGCGGGCAAGTTTTCAGAGAGATCCGGGAGGAGGTCTATACTTGGGAAAACATCGATAAAATCAATAAAATCGATACTATCATGCGAAATGAACATGATATTCGTGATCAGCACATCGGATTACTCCCGTATGCAAGTTTTCAGAGGAATCCATGGTTTTGAGTTTGGGTTCGATAGTGGGGCCGCTGAAGTACAATAGTACCAAAAAAAGTATGAAATAGTCACAATCGCAGAACTGGTGTGGGACCTTCTTAATGTGGTCAACAAATTACGGGAGCAGTTTGAAAGTTTTCTGAAACGACTACCAAAGTGTTGCTGTTTTTCCAAAAAAAAAATTCATGCTTCTATGTTGGCGAGTCATCCATATGAACTGACTGTAAATCGATCTCACAAAGGCTCAACTTCTAATAGCAGTCACAGTAGGATGCAAAAGGCAATCTTATTTTTTTGTCTCAGTCATCTTTAATATCCCCTATTTTCTGCACAATATAGCCTAACTAGCTGTTTATATCTCTATCGAAGATCATACCGAGCAATGTTCTCTCCAGAATGAGCCTCGCATTTTACCTCCTCTTCTTCTTGATACCTCTCGGTTAGTGCAGTTTTATTCGAGCCTACAAGATTCCCACGACGTAACTCTTCTGCAGTAGCCGCCAAACCAGAAAAAAAAGATGTTTTACGAAGATTGACGATCACTGCCTAGTTCTCTACCAACACAATGTCAAAATAGGGTTAGTGCCTTTGTTGCTCTCAATGTACAAGCTATATACCACAGAAAAAGTCAGCCAATCCGGCTCCACCAGATATTTTTCCAACGCTGTATTTGATTTGCTCGTTTCAGCTATTATTACGATGTGAAGCTCGGCAAGTGCATGACCGTGATGGTAGCTGAATGAAAGGGCAACGAAGGCAAATTCAACTCACTCGAGGAGTGTCAAAAAGCTTGTGAGATCTAAAAAAGAATACTGAAATGCATTTCAATGGTTTTTCACATCGCATGTACAAATATAGAGAATTATTGTGAAGATATGGCAAATAATTGCTCCAGCAATCGGGTGGCGATGTTCTACATATTGTGCCCAAACTAATAAAGGTTTACTAAAGATTGCAGTGTCAAAAATGTTTAGACACGCATGATTTGTTGCCCTTCGAAAATGTGCAAGATGTTTAAGAGCCCTGATAAAAAAGGCATTAGTCTCATCGACGGAAGGTACAGTTTCTTAAAAATTTCGGCCGAAGTTGAGAAGATGTGGTTGACGTATGCTGATGATCCGTTCCCCTCAAATATAGCGTGAAATGATCATTATGGAGCCGTCATTAAGAATGATTGTGAGGGAACAATCGGAGAGGAGCTTCTAACAAATGTGATCCAGTCATAGAGCCTGAAGGTCCGAGATGGTGCTACCGAAGCTTTTCCAAGTCGTCATTTTCAATCGGTGGTCTACCATCTACTCCGGCCTCTGCTCATCCGACCACTATCTGGATGATTCCTTGATCAAATGTACGCTGGTAACCACATACTCAGACAAAGTATCGCACACATGCGTAGGACTACTGCAGGGCACCCGGAGGGCTTGGTCAGGAGACTCGGTTTGTTACAGACCGCAAGTGCCGATTTAGTCCTGCGCATGTTCCGAAATGGGGTTTTTTGAACAAAACTTATCACCTCCACTACCGCTCGAGGATTTCGAATTGACCTACCGATCACTTACCATTGCTCTTCGATTGCATCACAGTCCGCTGCTTTACCTCTGTTCCATCCGTGCCCATAGCCGATGGACTACTCGAGGCATCCGCTAATGTTTTTATCATAGTGCATTCCCAAGAGAAGGGAATATTACAGAGCTCTATCTACACCATCACTACCAGCCATTGAATACATAACTCCTAAGCGCCTGTGGACCCCTTTCCGCCAAGAACTATGGACTGCTTTACCCTTGACACCGATTTCATTGATTTTTGCTTTATCTTCGTCCTGAAATCGCTGATGACATGTCTATTGTTGTTTGATACGACATGTTCATTTTGTTTGATACGCTGAACACAAATATGTCTACAGTTTTGTATAAAATTATAGGTTAAACCATTCATTCTACGTTGTTTGCTTTACATTGTTTTAGGTTTTTGATCGGGGGATAGTGAGTACATGCCCACTGAGGCTTTCTAATGCGCTGATCACAAGTATGACGAAAATTTTGCTGCAAAATATCTGCTCAATGACTGTTTGTTAATTTTTTATTCAAACTAATTTTCAACTCTCATTCAGGGGTGGGTCAGTGAGGAAATGTGCATTATGTGCATGAAACGTCCACCCAATTTCAAATAATATGATCCCATACGATGTAATTTCTCATGAAACCCATGGAAATCTACCTTGGAAAATCCCAGAGACGAGCAACTCCTGCAACTCGTGGGTTTAGCCACCCTTTGTAGCTCTGGTCTTGAAGACTAAACAACAGTATCACTACGGGTATTCCCTCCGTGGTGCGTACTTGCGGCAGGTTTCGACTTGTACGTTAATATAGAGAAAATCTTGCTGACGGCAAAAGTGCGCAATTTTCGACGTTCTGGAAAAGTATTAGAAAGCTTCAGCTCTCGATTTCCTCGAGCAACACTCGTTTTTTGGTTTTCTTGGTCAGGCCACAGTTCACATCCGTAATCTGATCAGGCATAACCCGTAGCCTGGTCTGGAGACTGCGATTTATCCAGTACAGATAATTTTGGTGCACCCCGTAGATGCGTACATAATGCAGTTCATTACTCCAGAGTTATATGGGTTGCGCAAAAATTCTTATTGCCTCCATTTTTGCGCCCCAATTAGTTATGGTTATGCAAATTCATGAGTCATAGCTGGCATGTGTTCGTATGAGCAACTTCTAAATACCTGTAACAACGACTTTTTTCCAAAAACCACATCATTTCAACACTTGCGGTGTGTCCTTATTTATTTATTTATTATTTATTTATTCAACACCCTCAAGGTGCGCACATATTAAGAGCAAATAAAAATTGGAAAATGAACAATTGCAGAATTATCTAGACCAACAGCAAAAAGATTGTTATTAGGTCGTCAAGTATGAAACGTCTGTTTTTGAGTGACGAGGATTTGAGTTTCGTTTCTCAAGCAAGATGCAGTACAAGATATCCAAATATGCTCCTGTACTATCGCTACGGCATTGTCATCATAACAGTAGCTTGGCTGCGCCAACAGGTCAGAAGCAGCGTGGATTTGTGAAAAATGGCCAAAAATTGGCACCCATTTTTGAGGGTCAAACTGGAGAAAATTTGTTTACCGAACCACTTTTCATCGTCGTATTGCCCTGAACACCTAAATATTATTGGATTATGAAGGTCTAACCTTGGCGCTCACGCAGGCGTAGTTTGACTCCCATCCTCTTCCTCTACACTTTCCACCTCATCGTTATCCAGGTTCATCACAAGGCTCACATCGCAGCTCCATGTCACCTGATTTTATCCACACACGCAAACGCTGTTCATTGCATTTAGTAGCCAAGTGTCCCCTAACATTTCACTCGTGGCCCCAGCCTTCTCTGCTCTAATGGCTCGAATATGGAACCCATATTCCAAAATGACACGATTTTCGGTTTTCGAGTAGCTTCACAAAATATGCTTTCAAACCAAAATTTAGATGCTGCTCAAGAATAAAGGAGGTGATTTCAGAAGAGCCAGGATGTGTCTTGATAATGAAAAGAAAGGTGAGATGCTATCTAGTAAAGCCTCGAAGATAGCGACTGTCAAACTGACCGCTTATAAAATCCGCCATTTCATACTTGACGACATAATAGAAACAAAGAGAAGCTCATGCATTGTAAAAAAGAAAATTTAAAAATTTATCCATTATACTTGTGAAACTGAAACTCAAGACGAACCTTGAGTTGGCAAGCGTGCCCTTCATTCACCTAGCACGATTTTTTTATATTTCTCGGATAGTATGACTCTTAAAGGACAGAAAAATAAGTTGCAGACACGTAATTCTCCAGCTTATGTGTAATGCTCTAAAAAGTTGGGGAAAGAAAAAGAGTAAGAGTGTTTCCAGTATCCCAAATTTCCTAGACCAGCCAACCCTACTCCAGAAGTTTCTGGCGATACACCAGCAGAAAAAGGCAGCGCTTCTAAACATAATCAACAGAGAGCTTCCAAGCAAAACGAATGTGAGTAATTTGTCAACACATTCGAATCAAAATATTTGAAAAACAGCAATTCCTGATTGGTTGTTCCGTAAACTTCTCAACCCTCCCTTGTACAGGCACTTCAGCGCGATCTGAAACATCAGCTTGGTTTATAATGTGTTTGCTGATGAACACCACACTTGAGGCACCGCTGCCAAATTATCCTCCAACAATTCCGACGTTTGGTATGTTCATTACAGTGCCACTCCAAAGGTTCAGGTGCAGAGGAAAAAAAAACGTTCGAACAAAGGAATCCACCGAACTGAGTTCCAAAATATCACTTCGAACATTCCACTCTCCCTTCCATTGATGCATGATTCTAACTGTTCTTGTCCTCCAGTAGCTGTGCAAACCAATTTCTGGAACACCGGCACCCGTGTAGAAGAAGTTCTGTGACGAAGTAGCAATATGTCAGAAATAGTGATGTGCAGTGTTGCGATCGAGGAGCGCACAAGTCGGAAAATTTTCAATTTGGTGAGTACATATTAAAAACTGGGCTAGATATATAGGATAGAGCAAAAATACATACATAAATGGCCTTGATAGAGTACATATTTCATAGGTATGTCCATCCACAGAGGCTTTGCGAAACCGGTACTGCAACATCGTTTTTAATTCGTTTTCAGCATCTAGATGAGTCCAACATCAATTTATCTTTTCTCAACTGACTTTGGGCGTGCCAGTTTCAATACTGTGAGACTTTGTCGTACATATATTTAAGTTTTCAGCTCTGGTCACATCGCTCACCAATACCTCCAGGGTCTCAAACCCGAGTAGACAACATGTCACTCCTAAGTGCATCCAAAATATGAGACTTCGTTACCTCAGAGATTTCCCATAAGCCATCAGGCAATTAATTAGACTGAAACTTAACATACATTTGGTGTCATCTGTGTTATTGTAAGGTCATTCTAAACTTCCTTTCCCTTCCCTCCCTAAATGGTTTTTCTCATTGTTCTGTCTATTATTTCTACGTAAATACAAAAAGATTGCAACCTTTGCATTTTTGTCCATAACTTCTTTCAAGGTAGAAAATGCAGCCTCAAATTTTTAGAGGAGTTGTCGATGCTCATGGCAACCAGAGATAAGCTAGGATATCCTTACTTAATCTGCTCCTTCCTCTAAAAAGATAATTTTTCACAGAGGCCGATATGTAACTTGATGGTATCCGCTATGCCGCACAAGATGAGGTCTGTCGGTGTGATCTCACCACGGATTGGATTTCTTCCAGCAAATTCAGCCACATCGGAAGTGAAGTGTGATATCTGATGTGTGAAGCAATGAGACGCGCACTACTGTTCAAATGACTAGCACCCCTCACTTTGAGTCGCCTTGTTTTGTTAAATTTATAGTAGCATGAACTTCCACGCATATGCAAATATTTTAGGGATCCTGAAGATCTCTTTATCTAAGCGCATCTACTGAGGTATTTCCTTCGTCCAAACCTTTTCCTGCAAATATCCCGGATGCAAGCAGCGCACTATTGGCTGCACTGCAAGCAGAAGGGATATTTGCAGTTTCGAAGGAGCAGTGGATTGTATCAGAACGGAACACTTTTATATGAAGTCACAGGACCATCAGCAACGCCCTCTAGTAGCAGAGCCCTCTAAACAGAGTTGGCAGAAGGAAATAGACTGACAGGAACATAGGAGATTTTCTAGCACATGTGGGTTGGACTTGCTGCAAGGAATCCAGCTCGCATTGTCATGCTCCAATCGCTATTCTTCTCAGTTCTACCATCAGCTGACAAACCATGCACCCACTTCAACATTTTATTGCGTTCCCATCGCAGTTTCAGGGCATTCTTCCTCAGATCGTTGTCTTGTAGCTAAGGATAGATTGTGAGACCATGTCTACTTATGAAGATGAGGAAGAAGAGTACGAAGAAGATGAAGGTAGGTCGAAGTCAACCTTAAGCTATCAGTTCAACGACAATTACAACGGTCAGAATATGAGAATAAGCGTGCTGAGGATAATGACGTAGAGAAGCACGAAGAGGTCGAATCGGATAAAGATACAGATGACGATGATGAACCAGTTGTAGTAAGTCGGCTTTGAAGAACTTCTAACAGCACTTCTGCTTCATTGATGTGCAGCTGTCATGTTATGCCGATATTTCATCACTTTTTAATGTAAAATTTTACCTCAAACTATCTCCAGGAAAAACGCAAAATTTTTTCCTCAACAAATGCTGAAAAACCAAACTCAGGAAATGGATGTGAGGGAATCGATTGCCTTATACAAGGTAATGTTAACTACAATAAATCAACTCCAAGACTGAGTTCAACTCAGGAGCTGGAAAATCAAATACGGCATTGTCGTAGGAAGCAAAACGAAAAGCGTGGAAAGGAAAATATAATACAAACACATTTGTGCCGTGGATGTTAGGATGCAAGGCATTTGCGCAGGCCCAAATATGGCTTAAAGGCACAGTGCCATCTCAGAATCGTTCTTGAGATTTTCACATGAGAAGAAACTGCAGTGGTATATGTGATTCCGTGAAGGAAAGCCGAAAAAATCCATGTTCAAATCCTGTTATTTCGTAGCCTGTGGGTGGAGCCAACGCGAAATTACAGGATTCCACCTCATGCATCCCTTTGCTCGTCACTCATGAAGCGCATTCTCTATTCTGATACCGAGTGGATGAGGACCTCTCACGAGAATTACGAATTTCCCCAAAAAGTGAGCTCCCGGGAGTGAATTATTCAGAAAGAGGCTTCGTCCCGCTTCTTGGCTCTGCTCACAAGCTCCTCAGGAGTCGGGGCACGAAAACAAGTTTTTTTCTGTAGCTTCGCATGGAGTCACATATAATATTGTCAGCAGCTTCTGAAGATTCCTTTGACGCTCGAATCTCAAACGATTTTGTGGTGGGATGGCGCCTTAAGGCTCTAGAAAATACATGTTTCTCTAGAAAAATGCCATCAAAGAGTATCCTCGAGACTAAGATCAAATTCCAGGGCACAAGTTTACTATCATAAAGTGTTCATTTTCTGAACTACACTTGTTTCCCTAACCCTAGCCATTTTACGTCAAAACCATGCAGTTCGTCTAGCTCTAACTCTTCCCTCAGCAACATTCGTTAATTACAGAGGCCCAGGACATCTTTGAAGGTTCCAGCTACGACGAAATTGTCAAATATTTAAGTCAGATAGTTGACGAGCAAGGAGGTAAGATTTTCTTTGCATCTGAAAAAAACATCATCATTAGTTTTCCGCCAAATCTATGATTCCATTGTTCATTTGTTTACCTTTTCCTTTTCTTTTTTTTTGTTTATCATGGTGCTATACAAATAACCACTGATTTTGAGCTAAAGGCCCGTGGCAAATCTCACAGCGACAGTGTCGCCGCGAAGGTTTGCCTACAATAGATTTCACGAAACTACCCCTACGCCAGCACTATTCCAAGCAACTTGTGTGTTAAGATATGAGAGCTTGTAAAATTTTGTTCTCATCATTTTTGTTCATTTTCTTCACAGCATAGGTGTCGTTGTAAAGTATGCATTGGGCTGGTTTAGGGAATCCTATTTATTCTATTGCAAATTGAACTCCAAACTCCTCCCTTGAGAGCGAGAAAACTACGAAAAGCTGTCTTTGCCAAGAACTGGCAGGTTTCTGTGGATCTGTAATTGGATTTCAAGTCTCGTCTACGGTTTCGCCTAAATCTATTCTGATTCCGGAAGGTGTGAGAGACGCATCTGAATAGGCAGTTCAGAATGCTTAAATTGCGCTCGGAGTTCATGTGAAAGACATCGAATTTGCATGGAATTTGCGCAAAAGTTTAGCGAAGAACGCTGCGCTCTAGATAATTTGTGCAAAGCTTGTCCATAATCTACTCAGGATCCCGAGAGTCGCCATAACCTAAGTTTGAATTCAATCAATTTATCTCAGCATTTCTGATGGCCTTTTGTTTGTTTCATACTGCATCACTACATGAGAAAACTCATCTGCTTGTGTGTTTGCCTGTAGTCGAACACATCTCAAGATCCAACGGTCAAACAGACGTGAAACCTATACCGTTCGACTCAGGATTGTGTCCTCCTGTGCAAAGTCAGGGTCTTCTGCCGTTTTTCCAGAAATCGATTTTATCGATTTTTGGCTCCTATCCTAGTCGCTTATATCTCACGATCCAAAGGACAAACACACCTGTAACGATTACGTGACGTTCGTCACCCGTCCTTTCGCGAACGCGGCGAAGAGGGCGGAGTGCGCGACGAAACCCCTCGGCATCTGCGCCAGGGAAAAGAAAGGCAGTGCCGAGCGCGAATTCGTGCGCGGCGGCGCGGCGGGTGACGAACGTCCGTAGACGCTACATTTCTTGGTTCAACCTCTCCTTTTCCATCAAGAAAAAAAAAGCTAAATTTGTGTTAGATATCCGGATCAGGCATGTGTGGGGGTAAAATTTAAAATCCCGTAAAACGTAAAACGGAAGGCGGGAAACGGGAAGCGGAAAACGGAAAACGGAAAAGTTTGCCCAGGCATAGGTTTGTGAACAAAAGACTTCCTCAACATAGGATTCTCTTGGTATCTTCTTCATGAGCATGAGTGGTGACCCTTTCAAGTTATTAAGTAATTTCAAGCCTACTGATGGTGCTTACTTCAAACGCCTAGAATATAGATAGATCGAGGAGTATTTATCCTTCATCGAGTTACAAGAGATTACCAGAGTTACATAATCAATGAGTAGCTCCCCTCACTGAATGTTTGAGTTGACGAGAAGGTGTAAACTGTGAAAAGTGCTACTCCTTTCCTTTATTTTGGAGCAGATCTATTCTGCAAAAATTCAGACAGGAAGGCAACTAATAGCTATACTAATAATAACTATAACAATAATAATAATAAATACTAATAATAGAAGGCAACTAATGGGAAGGTAGCTAATGGGTTTGGAATCTGAGGAAGATCAGGTTATTGGGTGGCGGTCAAGACGTACGCCGCGACGCGACCGCGCCGCGCTCGTATGCTTCTCAAGTTCAGCCTGACCACTCAAATTCGACGTATTGAATGACATCGGTGGCCACCTCCTCAGAGTCTGTTGGCTGCGGTAGCATTTATCTGTCCTACTCAATCTTAGGAAACTTGTTCATTTCCCCGAAGAACCTCTCGATTCTTGTATGGATGCAGCCGCGGCGCGTGCATGAGTCGACCAATCACAGCTCAGCAGCGTACCTCTTGTCACGCAGCCCAGGTTATTCACAAAGGATCCCGTTAGAGCCAGTTAGCGATGGAGGAAGGAGGAGGAGAACAGTATGTGGGGAACGTGAAAAACAAGCAGGCCAGACATTATAGAAAAAGGCGTCAGCGGCGCCAGCGTGGAGCGGAGGATCATCGTTTGATTGAAACAGTGACAATTAGGAAGTAGCCTTATGCTTTAGTCGGGTTGAAACAAAGCCTACAACATGTGTTGCTTCGCAAGAATGTTTGATGCTCCTACCACGACACCTCACAGTCTCATGGAAATTTTATATCAGTTCACCCCACATTTCTGTGGAACTTTTTTCTTGGAAATTTCAAGGAGAACAGGGCACTTTCATGGCGTATTTGAAGCAATGATGAAGGCCAAAAAAGTCACACAAAATAGTTCGAATTTCATAAATGGCTTTTGGAAGTCAATTTTGGGGCCAATGTTGTGAACTCATGTTCGTAGCGCATCGAAACACGTGAATCCTTTTCAGGATAGGCTTAAACAACGATCCCTCTTCTTCCATAATTTCCAGGGATTTTCCGTTTTCTGGGCCAAAAACTCGTGAAACGTAAAACGGAGGGTCAAAAATGGGCGGAAAACGGAAAATTCCGCACACCCCTGATCCGGATCCCATTCATTTCTAAATGGTCAACTTGGTGTTTTGGAACGAACAAGGTGTGGAATGTGTACAAGGAGTCCCAGATGTCGAGGTTTGCACCACGCAGTACACTGTGCTATTGCACGGCTAAATGGACGAGAAATATATGTTATTATACTAATATGCAGGTGCGCGTGTACTGCGGATTAGAGTTTTACATTCGAAAATATTTCTCGAATATTCGAATATTCGAATTTTCGAACTTTTGGGAACCCCCGAATTTTCGAATATTCGAATTTCCGAATTTTTGCGAACCATCGAATTTTCGAATATTCGAATTTTCGAATAAACCCGGACCCTCGAATTTTCGAATATTCGAACTTTCGAATTTCTAGGGATCTCCGAATTTTCGAATGTTCGAATTTTCGAATTTTTGCGAACCACCGAATTTTCGAATATTCGAACTTTCGAATATTCGAATGTTCGAATATTTATTCGAATAACATTCCATTTGGTAAAAACATTTTGTACTCATGCATGTAGGCGAACAAGGCGATATGTTTGCCAATCACAACGGGCATGAAACTTTTCGGGTAGTAAGTTTCATCTGCCGTTTTGGAATTTCTCACAACCTTCTCATGAGTGGAAGCTTGTGCTGCTGTGGAGTTGGTCCCTCATCCGTTTTAGAATTGCAACTGGTTGAAATTCCTAAGCTTAAGAACGCTTATCTCACTTGAGGTCTGTAACCATCATTAAAGGATCGTAAAGTGGATGAAACCCTTCGAACGTGAGAAGGCTTTCGCTTTAATATCTCTGTGTTGTAGTTTAACAAAACGAGCCATGGTAGTGAATGTAGAGGTAGAGGTTTTGACGCGGAAAAATAATGTTGGGTACAGTGGTTCAGTTACCTTGCTCATGAATGAGTTTCCAGCTATCAACAAAAAAGCGTCAGCGACATAAAAAAACACTGCGTGTTATCCCGTTCCTCATTATTACTTCTGTTTATCGGGTCCAATTGCATTCTTGTACGTTGAATGTCAAAACCAACAGAACTTCTATAACAAGAAGTCGGAGTATGTTTGGGCAGAAAGGTTAATAAGAGGATCTCAAGATTTTGTGTGAGCTTCGAATTCCATTACTGACGGTTATGCACTTAGAAAGAGTTTCAACGAAGCAGTAGTCGGGAATCAGCTAAATATAAGGAGGAATGCTGTGTAAAAGTTATTATTGTTGTTTGCAGTTCACTTACATAGTTCTGGAGGAAAGGCTTGAATAATTGGAAGTTTAGTTGAAACTGCTGGTTTCTCAAGTGTCTAGAAAAGTACATACGTAGGTTTTACCGGAGAGATCATCGTCGCCAATGTCGTATACCTCGTAGGATTGCAGTTTCAAAGCTTTCAAATGCAGTTGGTGACTTTCGAATGCGTGCAAAGATATGAGCAGGTTTTTGGGAAAATTGAGATTGAAATGAGAAATTGGACTGGAGTTTCAATGGGAATGGTTCTTCATCGAGAAAATGGAACTGAAATAACAGTTGCGAAGCAAAACAATTGCAAATATTCGAATTTTCGGCCTAAAATTTTCGAATATTCGAATTTTCGAATAATCCCGGACCCTCGAATTTTCGAATATTCGAACTTTCGAATATTGCAGGGCCATCGAATTTTCGAATATTCGAATTTTCGAATTTTTTGGGGCCACCGAATTTTCGAATATTCGAACTTTCGAATTTTTCGGAACCTCCGAATTTTCGAATATTCGAATTTTCGAATATTCGAACATTCGAATAAATATTCGAATTTTATTCGATTCGGTCAAAACTCTACTGCGGATGTGTACTTATCCAGGTTCCCTGCATTTCTGAGGGAAAAACAACGAATTACCAAGATGTGCACCCAATATGATATCACTATGATTGCATCAAGGGCGTGGCACTAGCTTATGTATAATTTTATAGCTTCGGAGGATTTCGTCGGTTTGAACGTGAAGTAATTTGAAGTACTTAGGGATAAGCAACTTTATGACATCTGGAGAAATGGAATCAACAGCCGAGAAGATGCTCGAGGATGCAGCTCTCAATTTCATTGGGCTAGACCTGGTTAGCCTTTCTGCAACGATAAAGTATGTATGAAAGGTCGCCAATATTTCTTCTTCTAGGAAACCGGAGCTATTCTTAGTGCCTTTGCCGGTAACACCATTTTCAACGTTGGAGGTCGTGATAACTCTCTGTCAATCATTGGAAAAATTATCCTAGACAATATTGTCAGCGGGAAATTCAAAAAAGATGTGGGGTGTGAAATCCTCACTCTTCGCTTCCAAAAACTTTAAATCTTCATCAATCAACTTTCAGGTGGATCCTTTCGTCCCTCCAGTGCCAACACCCGGTGTCACCAAATCAAGCTTGAACTTCTACGAGGAAAGAGACAAATGTAAAGCTAAAGGGGTTCTCTTCGAGGATCCTGAATTTCCGGCCACGGACAGAAGCCTCTACTATGAAGAACGTCCTCAGGGCAAAATTGAATGGAAGAGGCCATCGGTGAGAAACTTCATCAAATGACGGTGAAAAATACAGAATTCTCCGCTCAACGATGCTTTTTTTTGTCCAAATGTGTTTATGCGAGATGTTTCACTGTTCAAATTTTTCCTTAAAAAAACTTTTCGATTCCAGCAAAGAAAATGTAGATGAGGTCCTGTGCTTCATGCGTTTGACATCTACCCGCATGAATACTCACAGCAAAAGTTATGTGGATTTCCTTTTTAGGATATCGTCGAGAACCCACAGTTTATCGTTGGTGGAACGTCCACATTTGATGTGGAGCAAGTAAGTTAAGCTCTCCTTCTAGTTCTAAAAATTTTTAGTATGAGAATCAAAAGCTAGTTTCAAAATATAAGTTAATTTTAATATTTTCCACCTAGGGTGGCTTAGGCAACTGCTGGTTTATGGCAGCAGTAGCAACTCTTACTCTTGTTGAGGAATTATTCTACCGAGTTGTGCTACCTGATCAGAGTTTCACGGAAAACTATGCAGGTATTTGTTTGGGCTTCTCGTTGTCAAAATAATAGTATCCATTTCTAATGCTGTGTTTTTCGTACCACAAATTGTTTCCTGAACTACTTTGTTGTAGGCATCTTTCATTTCCAATTCTGGCGATATGGTAAGTGGGTCGAGGTGGTGATTGACGATCGCTTGCCCATGGTGAATGGCAAGATGTACTCCATGCACTCTCACGAAAAGAACGAATTCTGGAGTGCACTCTTGGAAAAGGCTTATGCCAAGTAAGCGCCACCAAATGCACCTAGCACCGTGGACAAAAAATCGAAGGAAAATACAAGAAGAGGGACGGATGGGCACGTTGTTTTCGAAACTATAGCGCATCCCACCTGAGTTACGATTTTCAACTATGCAACTGAGCATGTTTCTTGATGTTTCAGATCTGAGGTGTAAAATGTATTTGGCAGTGGCGGACGCAGAAAGTGAGCGGGAAGGGGGCGTGGGAAAAAAGTGGGGTCTCCGCCGCTTTGGGGACCCAGGTGGAAAATAAAATCAATAAAAAATATTAACCTATTAAACAAAGCGCCGTAAGGGGGCTAGAGCGGCTAGAAATACGCGGAAATACGCGGCGGCACTCATAGACACCGCAATCTTGAGGCACAGACTGTAGGGCGAATGGCCGATTTTTAGGGACTCAGGCACGTTCGCCTCCCACATGCACGAGGTAGTGATTTCATCACCTCCGCTGGTCTCACAGCATAGGGGTGAGGGGATGTTCACAAGCTTTCAGGCTGCACAATGTACGCAGCAGGCAAACCACCCTTCCACTGTAGGCACTTGCAGAGAAGAAATGGACGGGTGTTATGAGAGCTGCAGCGCATGGGAAGCTAAGGGGGGAGGGCTACGAGGTCGCCTCAACTGATAGATGCCGCATCCCGTGCTGAATTCTCGCAGCGATTGTGTAGTCAAATTTATCAAGGCATTACATGGTGTATCCAATCAACTACAGTAGCGAGCAAAAAGATTGCAACTTTTGGCTTTCGGCCTATAACTTCTTCCAAAGCAAAGCGTAGGAGTTCAAATTTTTAAGGGAGTTGCACATACTCATGGGAGATAGAAACAAGGAACAATCCCTTCACTCCGTTGATTTCACGTTTTTCAAGAAAATTTTTCTCACAGAGGGTTTAATCTGTAATTTGGCACCATCCACAATGTCTCATAAAGTGAATTCTATCGTTAGGATCTGACCACGAATTGGTTCCTTGCAGCAGAATCAACCCTTATGTGCTTGAAAATGTGCATGCGCTGACCAATAGTCGACACTACAAAGACTACGTGGGATTAGTTCAGCAGTGATCCTCTATGGGTGTTTCTGTCACCTTGGCTCCACCTATCGGCTCTATTTAGAAAGAAGGGATGCTCCTGATGGTTCTGTAAGTCTGGCTACAAGTGTTTGGTTTCAACGCAGCTTATTGCTCCCCCGCGGAGGGGGGTAAAGAGGCTCCCAAGGCTTGCTGACAGTCATAGCCTGTCTTGGAGCCTGTACCCTGCGGAGATTTTGCGTGTTTGCTGCAGCGGATGGCGGCCACGCCCATTGCCCCGCCCACATACCGAGCCCATATACAGAGTTCGAGGGGGAAGCGGAAGTCGAGAAATTGAGGAGTGATTTCCAAGAAAGTTTAAATAAAGCCACAATTCAAACTTTAAAAAAGATCGGCCGTTTTAAGAAATTAAACATCGAGCCAGGTCTTATTTAACATGCTAATCATGGATTTTATATCAATTTTGAATCAAAGTGCCATTTCGAAGTATTTCAAGCGTTTACAGTACATATCACATTTTCAGAATCTGCTGAATCTTTGTAAACTGGGGCATTCGACGTTCTTATCTCCAATTCGGTGCCTATTTTGTATCGTGATGTCCTTTTTTAACAATTAATGTACGGATTGCATAGCTTGGATAAATGGAAAACTTCAAAAGCTCATCACTACATTGGATGCTTTGTAGGATTTTTCTAGAATTTCCTGTTCTCCATTTATATTTGCATTTTCTCCAACGCAATCGATCATGAATCCATCGCCAGATGAGGTGTAAGAAAGGCCCCGCAGGTACGTGCTGTCCCTGCAGGCGTACCTCAAGGATACAATGCCGTCAGATCGCCACTCTTTTCCTGTTTTGTTAGCATTGATTTTCTGAAACTAAGAATGCAACAGTGAAATAGACTCTGTGCAAAAAATGTGAAATGAACTGGTATTTTGTAATATTCATTAAAAATCTCAATCACTACATAAAATTGTTGCCCCAGAAAACTTTTTATTTTTCTTGTGACGAGATAGGGAGCGGAGAATCGTTAAAAAATGTCTTTGTGTGCGTCGGGATCTTTTTGAAAAGGTCTTTGCACACGAAGAAAGAGCTCAACACTTTTTTATAAGCAAACTTTTTCATTCAGACGATTCGTTTTTAGTTTCGAAATTTCAACTTTGACTTATGAATATAAATCAAGTGGTTTCAGAAAAGAAATTACACCCATCCTGCTTCTCAATTGTTGGAAAAGATCATCACGATACAAAACGTATTCGAGATAAAAACGTCGAATAACCTTAGTTTACAATGTTTCAGAAGATTCTCTTAAAAAACTTATACGCTTGGAACACTCCAAAAATGGCATTTTGATAGAGAATAGGTGTCAGATCCTTAATCAGCATGTCAAATAACCCCTAGGTGAAGGTTATACTTCCTGAAATCTGCGGTTTTTCTCAAATTTAAATCACAATTCTATTGAAAACTCCCAATCAATTTTGTGTAGTTTATATGCCTATTTATGTAGTTTGCGCATACTATAGTTTTATCATCTTATTGTACTATCTTTTTATCACTTAAATATCATTTAATTTCGCTAGCACCATTCACTCCAATGATTCCCTCTTCCCAAATTTTTATCTCAATCACTGCTATAGTTTCATGCCGAAGAGAGCACAAACAGTAGCAGGGTGGTGAGAGAGAAGAGAGGGTAGGACGAGAGAGCTGTGGGCGTGGCCGTTGGCGGCAAAGGAGCGTATCCCTCCAGGATATATATCCCCAAGGCACGGGAGCCTCTTTATCCTCCGCCCTCCCCCGCAGCTCCGAAATATTCGGGCTTGTCGCCGTGCAGCCAATCGTGCACATCACGGAAAATAAGTTTTGGAATTTTTTTTCTGTCTCGAGGAGGAAGATACCTTAAGGATACGATAAATGGTAAAGATTCTCCAGGGTCTCCAAAATATTGCCGAGTGCGTGACGATTCATGCTGCCTTAGATTCATCGAAACAGGACTACTCGAAGTGAAGAGTGCTAGTCACTAGCAGGAGCATGTGTGACCCCTTGGCCCACCTACGAGTTTTTCCACTTCGCCTAGAGCCTTTTGGTTTAAAAATGTCTCGTTTAGTTTGTTTCATCCAAGTCAAACTGAATTAGCCAGTTTTTATAGTGCCAGGTCACAGTATTCCGCTTTGGTGATGTTTCGTAGAGTTCATTGCATTTTAGCAAGATCTACCTCATCAAATTCAAACCGGCATGAGTCGCCACGCACACTGCAATATTCTAGGGACCCTGGAAAATCTTCACCATTTATGGGATACTTAAGGTATCTTCCTTCTTAAGGCCTTAAAAATTCCAAAGCTTATTTTCAGTGATGTGCACGGTTAGCTGCACGGCAACAAGCCCGAATATTTCGGAACTACGAGGGAGCAATAAGCTGCGTTGAAACCGAACACTTGTAACCAGACTTACATAACCATCAGGGGCATACCTCCCTTTAAATAGAGCCGATAAGTGGAGCCAGGGTGACAGAAACACCTATCGAGGATAACTGCTGAACTAATCCCACGTAGTCTTTGTAGTGTCGACTAGTGGTCAGCGCATGCACATTTTCAAGCACATAAGGGTTGACTCTGGTGCAAGGAACCAATTCGTGGTCAGATCCTAGCGATAAAATTCACTTTCTGAGACATTGTGGATGGAATTACAGACTAAGGCCTTAGTGAGAAAAGTTTCTCTTAAAAAACGTGAAGTCAATGGAGTAAAGGTGTTATTCGTTATTTCTGTCTCCCATGAATATATACACCTCCCATAAAAATTTGAACTCCCACTCTCTGCTTTGGAAGAAGTTATAGACGAAAAACCAAAAGTTGCAATCTTTTTGCTCGCTACTGTATATACGGATGCGGGTCCACCGATGGAGAAAGGACCCGCTGTGGCCCATTGGTGTGGGGAACGCCAGGATGCGGTTCCACCGATGGAGAAAGGGCCCGCCGTAGCCAAGAACCGTTGCGCCGTAGCCAAGCGGTCTGATGAACGCCAGGATACGGGTCAGTCGAGAGAGAACGGGTCCGCCTGGCCCACTGGTGTGGGGGACGTCAGGATACGGGTCCACGAGGAAGGATCCGTCGTTTCTCAATAGTGGGGAGAACACCAGGATACGGCTCCGCAGATGGAGAAAGGATCCGCCACGGCCCTACAGTGAGAAAATCGTGAGAATGCTGGTCCACCGATGGAGGAAGGACCCGTCGTAGCATAATGGTGTGGCGAACGTCAGGATACTGGTTCACTTTTGTCCGATAGTGTTGAGAATGCCAGGATGCGAACCCGCCCCTGGAGAACGGATCTGGCTTGCCCTAACTGTGAGAAAAGCGCCAGAATGCTGCGCTCAGATGAAGGAAGGGCCCGCTTTGGTCCAGTAGTGTGGATAACACCAGGATACGTGTCCCTCAATATAAGATTGGTCCGCTGTGACTCAGTAAAGTGGGGAATACCAGAAGCCGACGGTGAACGGGTTCATTGTGGCGTAACAGTGAAGATGATGCCAGAATACGGGTCCATCGATGGAAGAAAGCCCGCTGCGGCCCAGTAGTGTGGAAAACATTCGGATACGGTTTCGCTTTGGTCCAATAGTGTGATGAACGGCAGGATAGAGTTCCTTCGATAGAGAACGCGTCTGCGTTCACCCGGTAGTGAGGAATACGCACGAACACGGCATACCATGGAGAACGGACTTCTCATACTCAAACTCAACTCATAAGAAGGACTTCATGTTTGGGCCCATTTGAAGATTGGTTCTGCTTGTTTATCAATTTTCTAGAGAATTGGCAAGTGCGAAGCGTTTGCACATGTCCCAAGTGGCTGCCCCATCCACCTTTCTAGCGTCCCTAAGGGGCGCTAGTTATAATAATAAATAATGAATAAAAAATATATTGAAAATAATAATAAGAATAAACTATTAAAAATAAACTAATACAAGATTTTTATTTGTATTGTAAAGTAATTTCGAAAATTTGGCGACCCATTCTCGGGGTTGGGCGCCCCCCCCCCTGCCCCCCTCCCCTCTGGGTTCGCCACTGGTATTTGGTATCCTCAAGTGAAGCACAGATTATTTTCAGCTTGTCACTTGGAAAAAATTATTTGTTTAGTTTTTTTCCGAGTTTCTTATTTAGTCCATCTGGAAAAACTCTATGTGTATGTATGTGTGTGTATGTGTGTGTTTGTTCAGAACTTACTCGTCAACATCAAACTTGCATGCTTAACTCTGTCGAATATTTTGCCTCTGTTCTTGCTCTATTTTGGATTGATTTAGGCTCTACGGATCTTACGAAAATCTTAGAGGAGGCTACACTGCTGAGGCTCTTGAGGACTTTACTGGAGGTCTCACAGAGTCATATGATCTTAGAAAAGTAGAAAAGACGACTATCCTAGCAAGGATAATGAGAGCATTCCAGATGACATCTCTCTGCGGATGTTTTACTCAAGTGAGTTCCAGTGTTCACCTGGATTTGTTTTATTGTGTGGCGTTGAAATAATCTCTTTTGTACGTGAGACATATGTATATCACAATTCTCATCATGTGTGTCACTTACTTGTCGGTCTGGCTGACGCCACACTTCAATAATTTTGATAACGCATACATCGCTTGCGTTGATTTGTCTCGTATCTCGGCTAAATGTTTCAATACTATGCTCAACTTTCCCAGTGGATCACGGGGTTGATTTTCATGTTGTCTAGCACGTTCTTTTCTTTACTTTCTCTCATACATCACTAGGCTAATCACAGAGAATTAGATTGATCTCGCAATTCAATCCAACTGATACTCTCAGCTATTTCAATCGGGCGGAATTTACGAGACATGGTTTTAATGAAGAGCCACACTTCGGTTGGTCTCCCGTCACACCTCGAAGTGATTGCTGTGATTCGTGTTTTTCCCACAAGGCAATACTTGCACGACCACAACATGGGCAGGCCAGATCTGAAAACGGCAAAAATAAAAAATCCATATCACTCATTTTGCATGCCAATTTTCCCACTCTTTTCTGTCTCAAACTAGCGGACACTTCCCTTCACTCTGGTAACCCACGATTCCTATTCTCTTGGCTTGTCACTCTCTGATCTTCTGGAAATATCATCGACTGCTGACAGAAAGTAACAAGGTATATTCTGGAATCTTGTTATCAGCCATAGTACCTCTCGCAGTGGGATAGTTACCACAGGAAACTACTCATGGCAGCTGTTAAGCATGTTTTGCTCGATTTACCAACCTCCTGCTCTAAAAACCCAAAATGAGAACGTCGTATTTACTAGCTCCTTCATCCAAACATCAATCATCATCACATATGGTGGTCCTCAAAGTTGTCTTCTTTGCCTCTGATGCAACTGATTAAATTGATATGAAATTGATGTCTCTAGCAAGTATTTCAACACATACTTGCAACAGATAAAATCAGAAAGAGTGGCAGTTATAAGAATATAGCATATCCGAATAGGAGAATGTATCTGGTACAAGCCCACAGTCGCTTCCCAAGTGGTACTCAATTGGGCCGTTATAAGTGTTCGTCGTTCTTGCTCTTCTGTCTTGAGAGAGTCCAAACTTTTGTGACTCTAACAGAAAGTATGGTCTCTAAACACATCCCGTCAAAGTGGATCAGCTGGAAGCGATGAAGGGATGAAGAGACATATACGATCACTATCTAGGGAAGTCATGGTCACAAAAGGTCATCGTGGATTTTGTGGCACTGTCAGGGTTTCAAGTTTGTTAAGGGGTGAATAGTCATGCTCAGCTGTGCCTCCTGATTTGCGAACTGAGAAAGCAGCTACAATATTGGGTTGATGAAAAAGTTCAGCAACACTTTTTATATTGGGATCTTGTATCGGAATAAGGCCTCGCTGAACGCTCTAGGGGTCTCGGAAGAATACGTAAGAATGGACTCGGCTTCTTTACGAGAATGCCACGAGCTCAGCCACATGTGCTGCGGGAACATCACCGCCGTTTGAAGTTGGTATGGGAATTCATCAAGGCTCTGCACTCTCTCCCTGCTTTTTATGCTTTGCGTCTACACGATATCGAGCGTCCTCCAATCAATGGCACCATGGACACTCCATGACGATGCAGACGATGTGATGATTGCCGCGAGTACTCGAGAGGAACTTCAGCAAAAAGTGTAAGATTGGAAGGATCGGCTGCAGCAGTACGGGATGAAGCTAAACATCAAGATGACGAAGTACGTCGATTGTGGAGAGCAAACCCTTAGTACAATCCTGGTCGATGATACCGGACTTCTGAATGTCTCGACTTTTGAGTGGCTTGGATCACAACTGATGGTAGCATTGTAGTTGAAGCTGAGTATCGAGCAAACGCTGCATGGATTAAGAGGAGGCAGCTAACAGGAATGATGTGCGACAGGAAGATTCCACTGAAATCGATGTCAAAGATACATCGCACAGTGGTACTACCTGTGGCATTGTATGGGACGGAATGTTGGCCGACCACCTTAAAGCACGAGCAGACCCTCCATGCAATGGAAATACCAATGCTTCGTTGGACCCTTTGGCTCAGGTACAACGACAGAATCCGAATTGATGATCTGCGCGCGATGTTCGGTGTAGCACCAATCGTGGCGAAGATGCGCAAGGCTCGGTTACGTTGGTACGGTCACGTGCTGAGAAGTGCCAACAATTTTGTCGCCAAATCAGCTATGAATATCACCGCGGATGGATGTAGACTAAGATTCAGACCGACCGAAAACTCGATGGCTAGATAGGATAGAGGAAGTCACGCGGATCCTGAAGCTCACGAATGGAGACGCTCTTGATATAAGAAAATGGTGCATTCACACTAGAAACACCGACCCCTGCTCTTGGGAGCATGCTAGGAACAAGAAGAAGTATCGGAATAAGGTAGTGTGCTCTTAAAGCTTACACATGAAGAGCATACGAGGGAAGCTCTTTTGTTATGTGCCTTCGGCCGGTCGAGTCTCAGTTCGCTTTTTTGTCTTTTATAGCTTCCTGCAAGGAAATGCTGTAAGAAGGGCCGATGCCAATATAAGTGCTGCGTTTGAAAGAGAGAGTTATTCACCATTTGAGGGTCCGTCAACGGTATCAGGGCCTCGAGTCCGGCGAAATAGCGCTTGAAAATCACCCAAGCTCATACGCGCATCGACTGTTAACAACGATGATTAGCCAGACATCCGCGAGGCCGGATGACGGCACCTGCAAATTGACAAAGACGCTCTATCGCGACTATGCGACCGTCATCACGTTTCCTCACTCTCTTGGTTATAGCAAAGCTGTATGGACATGAGTACCCCACGGGTCTGACATCTGGCAACTGACGTGCGAATCTGACAACTCATGTCGGGTGAGCACCGAGAAGTCGTTGCTTGTTCGTCCAAATGGGAAAGACTTTCTAAAGGATATTCCAAGTGGGGAGGGAGAAGATTGGTCCAGTACGTGAACAATGTACAGCAGCGTCAGTGAGTTCCGTGTTCAGAATCACTTCTAAAAAGCCAAAGCAACTCCACCCGAGAACAAGGTTTTCTATGCTGTTGGTGCAGCCACGAGGAATGCTTTACCACGAGTTCCTATGTAGTGGCATTACAGTGATGAGCGATGTCTGCGGTACCCAACTCCAGAAGATGACTGGCGCCATCCTCAAAACGAGCACATGTTTATCTTCTGTAGGATGATGCTCACGCGCGCATTGCAAATGTGGGTCGTCAGAAGATTTAGGATTTCGGTTGGGAATTTCTGTCAAACCTTACATATTCGCCAGATCTATTCCCGTTGGAATGTCACGTATTCCTGGCCAACAACAGCCATTTACGGAAAATAAAGCCCAGCATTAAAGAGCGACTCGAAAGTGAGGTGTCAGAATTTTCCGATCCACAACCACCACAATTCTGGCAGAAAGGGAAAGAGAAGCTACCCAAAAGATGGGTGAAGGTACTATACAATAGCTATAAATATATCATCTATTGAGATTTAGCTTTAATGAAGAAATCAATTTAATTGTGAGTGTTGCAGATTTTTTTCACCAACCTAGTATTTCCCTAAAACTTTTTTTGCTCTGTCGAAACCTTCACTCCCAACAGTGTGCGCCCAAAGTCTCTGCACAAGCGCAATTCACGTTTCTTGATCTTCTGGACAGTGCGTGTGAAGATATTCATATTGGAAGATATGAGATTGCAATTAATCGAATTGTTCCAGGTTATACTCTTCTTGATGAACGTGAGATGCTAAAGCACCAAGAATATTGTATCAGAGAGGATGGTGTAGTGTGCATAGCACAAATGAACTAGGCACAACACCCATTGGGCATAATATAGATAGAGTCAAACGAATGTTATACTACTCACTAATACACGCTGACATTTGGCGTTTTTCCACTGCTTTTCCACGGTTACTTGTGAGCCGTCACACGTTTGTCATCCTCAGAACCGCGCGCCCATGGGAAGATTAAAGTTGGAGGCTACTCGATTGAAGCTGAACAAAAAAATCACTTTCTCTTGTGCTTCCCCATCACCGCTGGCTTCGTACTGCTGCCGGATCTGCTCTTAGTAACACTCGCCGAACTGCTTCGGTCGTATCTTCACCAAGGTGTAGATTGGCGACTCACAAGTCGTTGTGCACTGTTTGCCCAGTGCTACCTCGCTCTTTATGTAGGCCTCTTTCCGGGACCCTCGAACTTGTTAGAGATGAAGCGCCTAATTTTATCTAGCCGGCATTTATTCGCTCATTTGGCTAACAAGGGAAGGATACTTGGATAATGTGGTCATTCATAGCAAGGTGTGCATTGCCTTATGCGATTTTGAATCAGTTTTCAAGATCGACCAAACTGCTCTTTCTCGCTTTGAAGAGTTATGCCCATTTTCAGTGTTCATGAGGAAGCGCTGAGATTAGTTTCTAATTTTCTAATGAGGGCTCGTAGCGCAACGGTAAGTCTCTCATTCTCAAGACAGGCAATAACAACCTCAATTTCTGCTGAAGAAGGATACAGAGTGGTGAGAGCGTCAGAGTTTGTTACAATAAAAAAATGGAAGGAAATCTCTTCACAACCACCATGTTGACTAGTCAAGTCTACAGCGAAGAAAAACATGACTCCAATTACTGATTTACTCAACTACAACTTGAAAATACGGAGAACGTCGATACGAGGGTCTGATTAGAAATTTCAGAACTCTTTCATTCGGGTGAGTTTTTAATTCCAGCCAAGTATTGGTCCTCTCCAGATTTCGTTCGATGTTAAGGAAACAACTGTTGTGACTAAAACTTCTTCGTTCGCTACTCTGTTCATCAGGAACTCTTAGAGGCAGTGTGTCATTTCGTTTTCGTGTCTGAGCTTTTAGCAGATTCTGAATCTCCTCGATACGCTGCATTCAGCGGCATACATAAAATGTTACAAAACAGTCTTGAAATCCGTTTTTAAACGTTTTTTTGGAGGGGGATTTGGAACAGTTGGTCTAGACGAGTGGACGACTGAAGCCGTTGATCTTGCTGATCAGACACGTCAAGACGTTTTGCCAACGCTACAGCCATGGCGGGCAGCCAGCACAGTCACGGACCGCTCCGCCCAAGTGGTCCGTCAACTGCACTTTCGGACCTTCCGAAAGCGGAGTTATCGTCAATTTTATGCCTTTTGACGTGCATCATTGAAATCAGCGTGACGAGGAGGTCTAGAGTCTGTTGATATCTACAACCCAAGAAACGAGATGACACCTTGCCTTTACGTTCTAACTAATTTGGAGCTTTTCATCATCATTCTATGCGTACAAATTATTGAAATTTAATCTTTGTACACATAGCCACACCAATACAAGCAACAATTTAAGCGCTCTCAAAAATCGATTTAGTGCGAATTTTTCCAAATGCTCCCAAAACCTTCATGTCATCTAATTTTGAGCCGAAAACATGATAGAACAACCTAGAAACGGTTTCTTAAGAGGAAACAAGCAATGAATAAAAAAAATGCAAAACAACGATTATAGCAGGATTCGAACTTCTGACACTTTGCGTGGAAATCCAGCAACTTACCTCTGCACCGCGGACTGACCGGTTTGTATGCATTGAACGTTCGAGATGATGCACCCAGCGAGAAACTCCCATGTTTCTGTTATTTTTTTTAATTTTTCGAAAAGACACGAGTCAATAGTACTTGTGTAAAGAAGGAGAGACTTACTTTTGCCTTACGTACCCATTCACGTTCACACAGCTTAGAATTCCTACATGAATACCAAAAATGGGCATAACTTCATAGCAGAGAGGAGTTTGGTCAATTTTGAAAATGGATCTGAAATCAGCGTCGCAAACTGCATAAGACCATATGCAAGTTGTCAAGAATGGCCACACTAATGGAGAATCCTTCCCTTGTAAGTCGATAAGCGTCTCTGATGAAGCTGCCAAGATACTTGGAAGTATTTGTTCTTGGTAATCCTTCCCCACTTCAAGCGTACCGTGCTCCAGCCGCTCTTGTGCGTAGTCAAGCTTCCTCGTTTTGATACTGACCCTTAGACCAAGGATCGCCAAACGATCGTGCCATGTTTGTACTGGCTTTTTTGTCCAGCCTTTATTTTCACAGTCAACATGACGTCATTGTCACACGAATGTGTTCATGGTACAGGCTTTTGAGCGTCTTTCGTAAGAGCATGCTTGACTGTTGTGACTAGGAGTGCTGATATGTACTGCTGAGCCATGGTGCACCCCAGGTATTATGCGGAAGTTTTTCAAAGCTCCATTTGGCGTCCGTACTTGACTATTCAAAAAGAGTTGAATGTATGTAAAAACTACCACTAAAAAACGCTTGTACCACCTAATTTCAGCTAGTTGAAAATGAAGATGAACAAGAAATTGTATTGGAGAATGGTCTAGTGCAAGGGCATGCATACAGCATTACTGATCTACTCATTATCGAGGATCCAGATCCAAGCACACTACTTGTTAGGGTTAGAAACCCCTGGAGATGGGGAGGCGATAAGGTTCGTTCCTGTTTTGAAGTATTTTTTGTCCATTAATATCAAGAGCAAAAGTTCCCTTTTCATTCACACGAATGGAACGGTGCATGGAGCGACAACTCGCCGGAATGGGATGGCGTGGACAGTAAGAAACGTGCCGAACTTGTGAAACTTGCGAATGATGGAGAATTTTGGTTTGCTACTCTGCAAAATTAAGAGTGCAAGAAGTCATGATTTCCAAAATTATATAACGAATTTCTCAGGCCATAAGAACATGGTGCAAGGTTACTTTGTAATTTTGAGCAGTTGCTCTTCTTTCACGTTTCACTACTTTTCTCTTCTAGAAAGGGGTCCAGACAAAAACTTTTTCTTCTAGAATTTGAAGAATTTTGAAGGCATTTACCCTGAAGTGAAAACGTGACGGGGATGATCAGTAAGCGATTTCAGGATGTCTTTCGTTGATTTCTGTGAGAACTTCCAGGAATTGGAACTCTGCCACTTATCCGCAGATGTAATGAATGAAATCTCTGAAATGACTGGCGTTAGTAGTTTTTTTCTGTTTTATCACCTCAAGCATGCATGTTATGAAAACACTAGAGCATTTTTTCTACCTAGAAGTGCCAGTGTAGCACTTTTTTTCTCATCGTTGTATTTACTACGGTCATCTTGGTCTCATTTAGCTGGAAGTAACCAAGCTCCCAAAACATCAGTGGGAAGAACAAGCTCACCATGGTGAATGGAGCACGGAAAAGGGAACCGCTGGTGGTAGTCGCCAATATCCTGGTATCTTTTTTGCTTTGAATCTCTCAGCGGCCCCACAAATCCTATGCAATTGTAGATTCCTACGCTCAGAATCCTCAGTTTGAAGCTAACTTCATAGTAACGGAGGATTCTGTTGGGCAGGACGGGAAATGCACAGTGATTGTCGCAGTGCTCCAGAAACATCGCAGGGAAATGCTGACCATTGGTGAAGGCAGTTTGTCAATCGGCTTTTCAGTTTATGAGGTAAATGCGTGCCTAAATGTGTATCTTATTGTGATTGAGTTTCAAGACTGTAAGCAGAATATTGAATCTAATTTCGAGCTATATCAATACAGTAGCGAGCAAAAAGATGGCACAAAGGAACATCTGCAACCAAACTTATAAGCTTGAAAAAGCAACCATATACACAGAAGTGTTGAGAACTGCTCGTACTTGTTCTCATAAGAATGACTTCGTAAATTGACTACAACAAACGAAAAATGTGTTATCTACACTGGGTTATGACCAACATTTAATAAAAAATTCTTTCATCAAATGCATATATAAGGACAAATCCACAATGCTAAGGACAAATCCATAATTGCATAAGTTTGAAATCGATGACTTTAAAATTAAAAGATTTGTAAAGGAAACATATATATATATCTTCTTAACAAAGCACCGTAAGGGAAAAGGTGACCGAAAAAGTGGATACAGTCTCCACTGATGAAAGCGAGAGGTTTAGACAGTGTTTTCAGGGTTTCGCGGCGGGACCCTACTCTAGCGGTCTCGAGCCCTCCGGGCGAGAGAGTTCACATCCAATTGACCAAACTCTGAATATTTCCAAACTTTCTTCAATTATTCTCGAAATTTACAAGGAGTGCGGGTGCACTTATGACGGACAAATGTGCCGGGGCTCCATAGTTCAGAAAAAACACCAGAACACCAGGATAGGAATCCACCGATCGAGAAGAAGATCCGCCGTGCCCCATCAATGGGGGGAACGCCAAAATACGGGTCAACGATAAAGAATGGGTCTGCCGTGGCCCAGCAGTGGGGAAACGCCAGTATAGGGTCCACGATGAAAAATGAACCCGTCGTGGCCAATAGTAGGGAAAATGGGGAAAACAGCAGAATAAGGGTCCACAGATGGAGAATGGGTCTGCTGTCGCCAAAAAGTGGGAAAAACTTCAGAATATGGGTGCACGGATGAAGAAAGGATCTCTCGTGGCCAATATTAGGGAAAACACCAGGATAAGGGTCTACGGATGAAAAATGGGTCTGCCGTGGCCAGTAGCCGAGAAAACGCCAGGATATGGGTGCACGGATGAAGAGAGACCCCGTCGTTACCAATAGTAAGGAAAACGCCGGGATAAGGGCGTACGGATGGAGGGTGGGTCTGTCGTGGCCAAGCAGTGGGGAAAATGCCAGTATACGGTGAATAATGGGACTGCCGTGGCCAATTGAAGGGAGAACACCAGGATAAGGGCCCGCGGATTGAGAATGGGTCTGTCTTGGCCCAACCGTGGGGAAAACGTCACGATATGGGCCCACAAATGGATCGGGTCCGCCGTGGCCATTAGTAGGGAAAATACCAGGAAAACGGTCTGCAGTGGCTCAGTAGTGTGGAAAAAGATGATCATTCGCACTACGTTGGTTATGTCAGGTTCTTAAGCCATCTGGAAGATACTCCTGTACGGAGTTGGGAGTGGCTGGCCATGGCGGTTCCATAGGCGTTGAATAAATGCACTTACAATAAAACAATAGGTGGTACCATTGTATCGGAAAATAGTTCTACATGTGGATGTGTGATTAGGAATTCGCAAGAATGCAAGGACCACGAGAAGCTTGGAAGCCCGATGTTGGTGAGGCGGCCAGACTGGTAGAATATACGCAATTTATAGAGAGGGTTCCGTATTTGAGTCCAGCTAATAATTAGTCTTGCTTTTTCGTTAATTGTCTAAGCATTTCACACGTGTGAAACTTTTCTGCGTACCTCAAGTGGCTGCCCTACCCCACTTTCTAGCGTCCCAAAGGGGCGCTAGTATATATATATATATATATATATATATATATATATATATAGCAGAAAGAGATCCGCAGGCGGAGAGACGCAGAGAAAAAAGTGCCCCGGAATTTCCGCAGCAAGAACGCAGGAGAACCGCAGAAGAAAAAAATTGCCCCGAGCTCCGGAAATTCCGCAGCAGGACACGTCATACGAAGCGGCACATTGAATAGTGCGAACCGCTGTAAGTATTGTGTGTGTGTGTGTGTGTGTGTGTGTGTGTGTGTGTGTGTGTGTGTGTGTGTGTGTGTGTGTGTGTGTGTGTGTGTGTGTGTGTGTGTGTGTGTGTGTGTGTGTGTGTGTGTGTGTGTGTGTGTGTGTGTGTGTGTGACCATCGTTTCGGAAATTTCGGAAAAGCAAAATACTCTTGTTCGGAATTTCCGCAGCAGAATACCGGAAATTCCGCAGCAGAATACCGGAATTTCCACAGGTAACCAGTCGGTTTTTCTGCTATTTTGCTGCGGAATTTCCGGTATTCTTCTGCGGAAATTCCGATATTCTGCTGCGGAAATTCCGGAAAAAAAGAAAAAAAATTTTTAGCAGGAAATTCTTGTTCGGAATTTCCGAAACACACACAATACTTACAACGGTTCGCACAACAGCGGAAGGAAGAAAACCATTGAATAACTCTAAATGGTACTGAAGTGCACTCATCAAAGCCGAAATCAGGTGACGGGCGACCGAATACCCGAATTAGGCGGTCATAATCCAGATAATGTGTGCACAAGCCGCTCCTACCTATGGATTTTGCACCCGGTACAAAAAGACTGTGGAATATTGAAAATTTAAAAATGCGAGAAGATGTGACAGATGAGGAGCAACAACGATGATGTGAGTAGGTAATGATGAAGGTTCGCAGCAAATTCGATTGGCCAATCAATCAATGTGCCGCTTCATTAGATGACGTGCCCTGCTGCGGAATTTCCGGAGCTCGGGGCAGTTCTTTTCTCCTGCGGTTCTCCTGCGTTTCTGCTGCGGAAATTCCGGGACACTTTTTTTCTCTGCGTCTCTCTGCCTGCGGATCTCTTCCTGCTGCTGTTTTTCCGAATCCCGTTTTATTCTGCTGCGGAATTTCCAGAAGGCCTCTATTCTGCTGCGAAATTTCCGGCACTTTGTCTGACTATATAAATTATCTATTCAGTTAGCAGTGAGTGTTATGCTCAATATTACATGGTCACACAGCTTGCCCTCATCCTTTGCACTAGCACTCACCGCCATCTGAGTTCTCTTCAAATTACCCACAAAAAACCGGATGTGAACCATACCCTGCGTTTCCATTCATAACACACAGGTTCCGAGTCAAAGATAAAATGAACCTCACCGAACCCCCCAATGATAAGTTGTAAATGATATCTCGTTCACACAAGTTATGAATGATATCTTGTTCGCACCACTAGGTAGTCCCCCTCATTCCTATTCTAGCATATCCGAAATGAGGTTGCGGACGTAAAAACACACATGCAAGTTATAACAGAACAACTGAAGAAAAATAAACGTAAATTTTTCCGGTTCACACTTCATGTTTATTCAATAAATTGAATGCAAATATATTTTATTAAAATTGCTAGTAATTTCCTCTACCTTACCGATGAGTGTGGGCGCGTGTGGCGCAGTGGTAAGAGGCTCGCTGCGCACGCACACGATCGATGGTTCGATCCCGCCCGAGGCCAACCAAGCCTTCCATCCCTCCGGGGTCGGTGAATTGGTACCAGAGGAGTCTGGGAGGATGAAGCACTGACTTGGTACATCGGGTGCCCCCCGCAAATCATTGTACAGGGCACATGCGCATTCAACGCCTCTACGATGCTCAGATGAAGTCGAATGCGTGGCGCATCCCTCGTGACGGGATTGATTAACGCCGACCACTTTATCCTTTATCCTTTACCGATGAGTGCAGAAGGAAACTTAGAGCAAAAAAAATTATTCTGATTTTCGCGTAAAGTTAGTGCACGAAACGAAAACTAAAATATATTTAAAACAATTTTAAATACAGTATGTTCAAAGCACTTTAAATTGTAGAACCTTCAGCAGCATCTTTCACTTTTCATAAGAGCTGACAGGTTGACAGAAACATCCATGTATGATCACTGCTGAACTAACCTCACATAATCTTCGCAGTCGACCAGTGTCTAAAGCATGCACGTTTTCAAGCATATGTGAGTTGATCCTACTACAAGGAACCAATTCGTAGTCAGATCCGAACGACAGACGTCGTTTTGTAAGACAGAACGTATACTGCCAAACTACAGATTTCAACCTCTGTGAAAAAAATTCTTGCTCAAAAATTCGATTCCGAGGCATGGAAGCCGTTCAAGGTGTTGCTAATTTACGAGTTAACTCATAAAACGCCTTCTCTCCCAGTGCTTTCGACTTCAACGAATCTCTTAGCTGCAACATCTCCAAATAGCCGTAAACATACTTCTCCCAATAAGAAGGTCTAGCAATAGGTCAGAGAATTGCTCCCGTACTTGCTATTTGATTCATGAAGAAAACAGAGAAGCTTGTTTGTCTCATGCCTTCCATTAATGTATTGCCATCAAATCGATCGCACTCACCCATTTTGGCTTGAGATCACTGTGCAACAGTGATCTCAAGCCAAAATGGGTGAGTGCTTCAGAATTCTCGATCACAGTCACAATACATAACATAAGAGAGAAAGAAAAAGAAAGAGAAAGAGAAAGAGGGCGAGACCCCTAGTAGATTGGCTTCCGTATCTGAACACACAGCTCAAGTTGTCGATTGGTGTGGTTCGGGTAAAACGGTAGCTCGAAGAGAAGAAAAGAAGAGCTTGAGGAGTATCATCATTCACGCTTCGACATTGCACTCGCAGCCGTAAAACGCGCTGTTGTTCGCAGCATGATCAAAACGGCTATATGTGTGAACAGCAGCGAAGTAGAGAGACAAGTTTCCGTTACACTGGCCTCCAGTATATTGCGCACTAATGACTATGCAACAAGAGGAAGGCGAGCCAGAACACTACGAGTTAGCAGCTCGCTTTGGTTGCGCACCAGTAAAACCGCGTTATGCTTACCCTTCATTTCAGACAGGATTAGCACCGCTTGCCGAGCGCCATACGGTATCTATTGTAGGTGAACATGAATCGTATTTCTCATTCTCTCGTGGGCATTTCTTTTAAACTAGTGAGGCTATTCTTCAGTATAGAAATGGAAGCATGCTCGTCGAGTGTATCTCTACAGTTTTTTTTTGCATAGCAAAGTTAATTTAACATTTACAATTCCAGTTTTTTCTACTGAAAGTGCCCTCAGATCCTGCATGAAACTGTTTGTTCCAGGCCAATTCTGATGCAAATGGAGGCGCAAGTGCTGATTTCTTGCTTACTCGCGAACCGATTGCTCGTACCAAGTTCACAGATAGGAGGGAGGTACACTCACAGAACATTTTCGATTCATTGCATCCAGGGCGGCGTACCGGAGAATATTGTAATTGCTTACGAGGAATGTGTGATTATTTGGGGTCATTCATTGCAATGTGTATGCTACCTTATGCAATTTCTGTCGCTGACTTCCACAATCCTCCAACCTGCTCTCTGTGATAATTTAGGAACATTTTTGGTACTGTGAACATAGCGGTTGTAGGGATATTTTCTCTATTTGTTATCCTCGTTGTGAAGGACACCGGAGTTTTGACAAGTGTGTATAGTTTTTTAGCACGTCTCAAGTCTGTAGGTTTCCGTCTGAAGGAACAGAGACTTATTCTTGTGCTGCAAGGCCACATTGTAAACTAATCGCAATCACACTAACCTTATGAAAAAAAAATTGGCAGACCTTGAAAACGGATTTTCGATCAGCGTTGCAAGCTACATAAGGCAATGTACGCCTCGCCCAGACACCACACCGCCCCCAGCGTTCGACTACACCGCCAGACTGTCACGCCATCCGGCAAATGCAGTATGCTGCTACGCTGCTGGCGGTGTAGGGGTGGTGGGACATCGGAGTAGTAGTTATCATGTAACGTTCCTGGCGGTGAGGCAGAGGCCGGACACCGCTTCTAGCAGTGTGGCAACGGGCGGAACTGCTCGTAATGTTGTGAGTGAAGACTTCGATAAAAAGGCTCGATTTTGTTGAAATAGCGTTGACGAGACAATGTGCAAAGTTGTGCACATCTGCCTCTACTGATGCTGCGTTTGTGCTCATCAGAAAACGCGGAAATCAGGGTACAGACACGCTTACGATCGTAAGACTCTCTTTCAATTCTTCTTTGATGTCTAATCGAAGCTCATCCCATTAGGGCGTATAAGAACAAAAAAAGCAAAATAATCTTGAAGCTTTTCGTGAATTTCGATCTTTCGTACCCTAACTGCTCCTAGCGGGATTCAAACCAATCGTCCTCACCTGCTGCATAGAATTCGAATGATTGAGAGTCCCACTCGGCTATCCGTATTTATGTCCCCCATCGTCTGGACCTCCATCATTTAACTAAAAAGTATGTACGATGTACTAATGGAATATAGCCCTCAGATGAAATGTACTCTTCTTCTCTGATCCGAACGGACTTTGACGCGCTATGAATATTACTTACGCATGCACGTTTCAAATAGAAATCCCGATGAATTTACCGATAAGGGGCAAGCCATGCGCACATATTCTTAGTGTTAGTGTCCCACGGAGGTTCAAGTCCTTACACCCCGCAAATTGTGGATTGGTTCATCGAGTATGTCGATCTCATTAATCCTTCGCTGCCTTTGTGCAGGGGCGTAGTAAATGGAGACACCAATTCTAAGGTTCTTCAGTATATCGAACACCAATACGACATCAGTTCTGCGTGAAATTGTCGATTCATTGATTCTGTTTCACACACACACACACACACACACACACACACACACACACACACACACACACACACACACACACACACACACACACACACACACACACACACACACACACACACACACACACACACACACACACACACACACACACACACACACACACACACACACACACACACACACACACACACACACACACACACACACACACACACACACACACACACACACACACACACACACACACACACACACACACACACACACACACACACACACACACACACACACACACACACACACACACACACACACACACACACACACACACACACACACACACACACACACACACACACACACACACACACACACACACACACACACACACACACACACACACACACACACACACACACACACACACACACACACACACACACACACACACACACACACACACACACACACACACACACACACACACACACACACACACACACACACACACACACACACACACACACACACACACACACACACACACACACACACACACACACACACACACACACACACACACACACACACACACACACACACACACACACACACACACACACACACACACACACACACACACACACACACACACACACACACACACACACACACACACACACACACACACACACACACACACACACACACACACACACACACACACACACACACACACACACACACACACACACACACACACACACACACACACACACACACACACACACACACACACACACACACACACACACACACACACACACACACACACACACACACACACACACACACACACACACACACACACACACACACACACACACACACACACACACACACACACACACACACACACACACACACACACACACACACACACACACACACACACACACACACACACACACACACACACACACACACACACACACACACACACACACACACATTCTACTTCATATATACAGATTGTCTTCATAGACTCTACTTAGCTGGGGGAGAAATAAAACGGCCTAGCCAAGCCGAGTAGACCTCTCTCTAAATGAGTAGCAATGACGGATGCAAAGTGGGCGGGGTAGGCGAGGATGGGTCGCCAAATTTTTGAAATTACTTAACGATACAAATGCAAATCTTGTATTAGTTTGTTTTTAATTGTTTATTATTATGACTTTTAGTATAATTTTTATTAATTATTTATTATCATAATCAATATTTTTGTTAATTCTGTTTTCCGTCTGTGTCCCCAATGTGGTGGACCACCCCTCCCGCCCACTTTCTGCGTCCGCCACTGATGAGTAGATATGCTAGAAAGCTAAACAAAAAGAAGTGGGGTTGTATGTCGACATAGCTCTTCATTCACATCAGATTTGTCATTTAGCTACGAGCAAAAAAAAATTCAAGTTCGTATTTGGAGCGCTGACGGCTTAGACATGAAGGAGGTCTGGAAGAATTCCATACTTAGGATTGATGAACTTACCCCACATCATTTCACGCTTTCCGACTTATGGCCCTTTTCTTGCATTGATCTTCTTCACTTTGAGTCATCATAGAAGCGTATTTGTCCAAAGTTTAACCATAAAGTCCTTCCAAGAATTCACGAACTGTTCTTTAGGTATTATGCCGTTTCCGAGTGTCTTCAGGAAATTACATTATTGTGCCCTGCACCGAAACGCCGGAATGCGATGGAGAATTTCTATTACGAATCTTCATTAACGGAAAATTAAAAACGAGGTGCATCCAGGATACTTTTCCTTTCACATGGAGCGTTTACCATCATCTCCGATAAAACAGACACTTTCAGACGCCTTCAGTGATGTGCAATCTCCACCACGTCTCCGAACATCTCTTTATTTTGTTTCATATATCAAAGCATAATAAAAGGTGTGGCTGTACGTACTTTCTTTTACATGCATGCGACCCTTAGAAGCACTTGCTGCTGTAGTAGTCAGCTCAGCACGTTAACCTCTTAAACAAAATTGGTACCAGCTTCGAGTTGAGGAGGGATGGAGGGCTTGGCAGAGCCGTGGTAAGGAACGAGAACACGGGCTAAGCTGTAGAGCCTCCTAGCACTGTGCTGTCCACTTTCTCATGAATGACGATTTCTTAAGAGAACTTCCATCAAATTTGGTACTCTCTTGCATTCTCCATTTTATCTACCTCATCTGTTTGGTTTGGGATTTTTTCCTCACACGCGGTTCTACGTCAAATCAATGCATTGTTTACGGGTGTTTTTATGCAAATAGACTTCCAGGTGCGCACGGCTGATCCGTACGGGTTAGAATTGAGGAGTACAATGCCGGCTGGACGAGGTGTTCGCATCCATGGCTGACCTGTTTAGGTGGTCGGCGCATCGATCGACGACCAACCGCGGCTCTCACGCATAGTGCAACAGCAATGGTTTCCCGAGAAACTGCTTGAAATTCGTTCCAGCTGTTTTTTTTTTTGAAACATTGACGCTCAAAGATTAGAATGCTGGGATTTGCTAGGATTTTTATGCATTTCTCTTGCTTTTTTCCCTTCAATTTTTTATGTAGCACATGTCAGCTTGGGTGTTCACCATTATTCTACTGCTAACGCTGATATTAGCTATGTTTACAGCACATTTTCTAAATCAGAAAAATTCCAAAGGAAAATTCAGCCTTCCAGCAGTCTTCACGCGCTGAAGCGTATCAGTAGCTCACAAGTTATTGAGGTGTCGTGGAAATACGTGACATCAAGTGTTTATGCCGCAATTGCACCACTATTTCCGTCTTTTTCATTATAAGCCGTATAGCCTGTTCGTTCAGAGATGGCACCAGGTTAGATTTTGGTCCCAATTACAACCTCATCCCGAAATCGGCTAAATATTGTAACTTTTATACTCTTTTGATATGTATGTGGTGTGATTCCTCCCATTCTGATGTTTGTCTGCTGCCATTCGCTAAAATATCCTTCTAGACGCATTCTGCGAGCAAAGTCGTGATTGCAGACAAAGTCGGATCATGCACCCTATGTGATCTAACAAACCATATTAACCGTACTCAAGCGAAACCTCGAAATTCTCCATGTAAGGTAAAGCAGTAAGTTCTAACTGGATGATGTTTGCTTGGCAAAGGCTGTGATGAAAAGCTGAAATTAAGTCAACAGATTGAATCAATGGCCTCGGACCTGGTCTCAAACTACTTTCTGTTTTTTTTTCTGGACACTCAGGAGTTTTTATGTCATGACCAAACTTTTTGCAAATCCAGCACAGTAACGCTATTTTTGAATAGTTTTCGATTTTTGTTGGCGCTGACTTTCATAGCATCGATTTTTCGAACCAATTTTGGTCGTGCCACTTGCAGTTTTGTGAAACTTCGTCAAACATGTGTTGAGTTTTTTCATCAGTCATCATTCTGCTCATCAGTGTTCTCAAAACCCGCAAGTTCCATAGAAATGTGAATATAGAGCAATCGCATGCTTCCTTTCATAGCATGAGGCTCTTCATGTGCCATATTCTGAACTCATCTTCCAGAACGCGCCTTCCAGAGAAACTATGTCGATAAACAAGACAGCACTGTAATTTTATGGCGTCACGCAATGCGTGCTCTAGTGTGAACCTCTCAAAATCCGCTAGAGATATCATCTCATTGTCTTGCTTACATCTCGTTTACATTTGAGCACTGTTTTATTGTCTCTTTTTTACCAATCCATTTCAGCCAAGTGGTATTCAAAAAAAGATGAGGGTAAAGACTAAAATCTATTGTAGGCCCGCATGCATCAGTGCAAGGATAGGTAATCTCATGCCCATGAGTATGATTACCCATGGGTAGCAGCTCGCAGTGACGGACGCGGGGGGTGGGGAGAGCTACGTCTCTTTTTGAAATTACTTTGAAATGCAAACAAAAATCTTGTATTAGTTCGCTTTTAATTGTTTATTTTTAATGATATCTTCAAAATGATTTTTATTAATTCTTTATCATTATAAGAATATTTTTATTAGTTTTATTTTCCATCTGGATCCCTAAAGTGGCGGAAACCCCACTTTTTCCCACGCCCGCTCCCCCCCCCCCATGCCGCCCACTTTCTGCGTCCGAAACTGTAGCTTGGTATAGACGATGTCACGTATGGGTAAACTTGTTAATGAGCGCAACATAAAGTGTAGATTTGGGTTTCGTGACACGTTTACCAAGGGTAATCTCACTCAAGCGTCCAGGCCCTGGTCAACCATGCTTGGGTTAGTTATCTTTAGCACCTTCCTCCACGAAATCTCGCCGAAAATTATGTGACGCACGCACAGATAATCTGTTTCCGTGTTCTCTAAATACGCATAACGCCTCCGATCTTTTTTTCGAGACTTGAAATTTAGAAGAAAAGAAACTTAAAATATTTCTGAAAAAGGGAGTGGCGACAGGAAGTTGTTCTATTTATGTCATAGATTTCCGGTTTCAGCAGTGGTAGCTTATTTGAAGCTAACCAATGATATTATGATTTACGCTCTTTTGACCCTATTGTAGTTCAGATGTATTGTTGCTGAAAAGCATAGGTTTTGTGACGATACGAAATTGGCAGGAAAGAGAATGCCCCTCGAGCTTTTTTTCAGCACAGCTGTCTGACTGAAGCTTGATGGTTCAATGTCGGCAATTGCGTGCATATTTATACTTTAACTGTATATTTATACTTCAACTGTATTTCTCTGTCGTTATTCCAGTGTCCACACATTTTCTTTAAAAATATCATAAATCAATAAATAGTCGAGGTTCTAATCACTTTTGAATATTTAATGACCGTTTAGGAATCTGCAGAATCTCTAAGGTGACTCATGCACGATGCTATCGCTCCCATTCCAAAAATGTTCGAAAGAACATTGAAATATCATGGAGATAGCTGCATGATTCATAACTGCTCTTTCTTCGAGTGAACTTCTGCAGCGCTTGAGTAAATTTAGCAGTTTTCAAGCACTGTAAACCAGAATCCAACCGATTATTGGATGTTTTGCAACGAGAGAAATTCGCTGGAGCAAATCGTAGAGAGAACTTCTTGAGAAAGCGTGTACTCCACGACCTTCACTACGCCGGCATGAGTCATGTTCCATTCGCTGTTTCTGCCAGTTCCAGTCACCAGCACTTGAGTCATGCTCGCTTCATTACTTGATTGCGTTCCGTCTTAGTTTCTGGGCATTTTCCTTACTTTGTTTTTTTAGTAGAAGTGAGTAGCTGACGTGATCATGTCTGACGATGAATACAGGCCGGACGACGAGCAGGAAGAAGAATATGAAGAGGGTGGAGGTAGGTAAATTTTTACCCAACTACGTAGCTCCTTTCGCGGCAAATGTGATACTAAAAAAGCCTGAAAATTATCACTTATAGGTGATGACGATTATGGATATGGAGATGACCAAGGGGAACATGAGGATGGTGGAGGTTTGTAACTCTTCTTCAACTACGGCATCTTTCGACCATTTCAATACAGGCTATGCCTATGACGACAACAACGACTATGAACATGGAGAGCCCGAAGACTATGAACCTGAGCCCTATGAAGAGGATGCCGAACCAGAATATGAGGACGAGCCTCCTGAGGATAATGACGTAGAGGAGCATGAGGATGTAGATCTGCAACGAGCTGATGAGGACGATGATGGCCCAATTGTGGTTAGTGGGGCCTTAAGTGAATTTTCAAAAATAATTCCATTTAATTACGGACATCGAGTTTTTCTGGAACTTCCTCATTTTCTTGCTGTTGGATTTCGGCGATGCTATTTCTAGGAAGAACAAGAAAGCGCTTTCGCAACGAATGCTGAAGAACCAGGCGAAGGAGGTGGTGGAGGAGGAATGGGAAGCCTTGTAAAAGGTAGCTTTTCCTATAGAGATCAATTCCAAGGTTGGATTTGAGTTACAGTTTGAGAAACCGAAAATTTAAGGGATGTGAGTTTCAAAACTGACAGGAAAAAAACAGGAATGAGGGTGGAAATTTCTCCACGTATAGTTTCTACAGAGGCTTACGTATTCGCCTAGTAACTAAATGCTTCAAGTTCATTCTAAGAAAGGTAGTACAAAGCGTTGTTGTTAGGATCTCTACATAAATAGACACATACGTGCATATAAAAATCTTCAGTTAAACTCAAAATAATGGCTCTTACTTCGCCTGTTCTGAATTTTGTCTTCGGACCGTTTTTTTAAGGGTAGCACTTTCTTGCGAAATGTTCCTGTGATTGAAACGGTCTAGAAAATATCTTATCCATATGACCTTCTAATCCCTCCTTCCTTGTTACCATGTCAATTGCAATTGAAAAAAAATTGCAATTTTTGAATTTGCATTGTGTTTGGTTGCAATTTGCAACAAATTTGCAGTTGAGCAATTTTTATCGAATGATCATAATATCATTACAGGTGCTCTTGACGGTTTCGGAGGTTCCAGCTTCGGCGACATTATTGGATCAATAAGTAAGATAGCTGGCGAACAAGGAGGTGAGATTTTTGTAATGCTGCATCTCTTTTTAGTTCTCACAGATTTGCAATACCCAGGGATTTTTTTTGCCTCACTACTTTGTTTTCTTTGTTTTCTATTCTAATCAGTCTTGATAACTTCCGGTATTTATCACAACACTGGTGCCTGACTGGCTCCTTATCCTAGCAAAATTTTAAAATCCACAAGAATTTGATTGAAAGATTTTAAAAAAAAACCTATTAGGTCGTCAAGTATGAAATGTCTGATTTTGGATGAGAAGATTTCGAGTTTTGTTTCTAAAGCAAGATGCAGTATAAGATATCCGAATATGCTCCTATACTATCCCCACAGTCTTGCCATCTTAACTGCAGTTTGATTGCACCAACAGCTTGGAAACGTGGAAAGCTAGTAGCAATCAAGTGGCGAAGAGCGTTTCCAACATCATGTTGGAAATTGAACATTTTCTCCAGCAAGAAGTGAGCTAATCCCTGGAAGGAGTTGTGGTCGAGTAGAGCAAGGTTTGCGCACTACACTGAGGGGCAGGTTGGTCCTCACCCCTGCTCCTCTGGCTTAAGCAGCGTGGATTTGTGAAAAATGGGCAAAAATTGGCACCCATTTTTGAGGGTCAAACTGGGAAAATTTCGTTCACCGAACCACTTTTGATGAGCATATTGCCTTGAGTACCTAGATATTTTTGGATTATAAAGGCCACACCTTGCCGCTTACGCTGACCTAGTTTGACTCCTATCCGCTTCGGCTACGGCTTCCAGCTCATCGATATCCAGGTTCATCATAAGGCTCACTTTGGAGCTTCATGTCACCTGAGCGGAACTTCCCAAGCAAGCGCTGTCCAGTGCATTTATTAGCCAAATGTCCCTCAACACTACACTGATGTTCCCAGCCTTCGCATCTCTAATGGCTGGAAAATAGAAGCTATGTTCCAAAATGACTCGATTTTTCGTCTTTGAGTAGTTCTACAAAAAATGCTTTCAAACAAAAATTCGAAAACTGATGAAAAAGCCAGGAAGTAATTTTGAAAGGAAGAGGATGTACCTTCATAATGAAAATAAGGATGAGAAGAGATCTAGTAAATCTTCGAAGATAGAGACTGTCAAACTGACCGCTCTTAAAATCAGACATTTCATACTTGACGACCTAATATAAATTTTGCCATTAAATAACCCTTTTACGCATCCTTTTATCTCACAGTGGCTCTGAGTTGCCTTACTTTATAGAAAATTTTGTTTTTTCCTAGTGTGATAACGAGATTGAGTCTGATGACCCATTACCTTTCATGACTTTTGCGTATACCTGTGTACTTGCACATCTCTATTTTTAAATGGAACATGGGATCATGAAGCCATGACAAATTTCCTTACTTTTGAATATATAGGCCTAAGCAATATTATGTCGTCTGGAGGCATGGAGCAGATAGTTCAGAAGATGCTTGGTGAGGCAGCTCACAGATTCCTTGGAATCAACCCGGTTAGTTTACCTCGCAGTGGTGAAATATGGGTGATCATCATGATTCCGTCTTTCAGGAAACTGGCGCGATCATCGGTGCCATTGCCGGTAACATCATTTTCAACATGGGAGGTCGTGGAAACTCTTTGACGGGCATCGGGAAAATTATCCTGGATAATATTATCAGCGGGAAATACAAAAGAGATGTGAGGCATGAACTTCAATCCCGTTAGGGTTCAGGGCAAGGATTTATTGTTCTCTTCCAGGTCCATCCTTTTGTCCCACCAGTCCCAACGCCTGGTGCTGCCACGTTTGGCCTAAATTTCCACGAGGAAAGGGAGAAGTGTCTAATGAACAAGGTTCTTTTCGAGGATCCTGAATTTCCAGCCACCGAGAGGAGTATCTACTATAAAACGCCTCCAGACCAACATATCGAATGGAAGAGGCCTGGAGTGAGATATTTTCGTTGCTACTTGAGATAAAATGAATGTTAGGTCGTGGTTTTTCTTCATCAAAAGGGGTTTTTAGGGTTGGGTTAAATATTTCCGAGCCTAAGAATGCCCGTGATGAAAATTTCCCATTTCCTTTCACGGAACTTCACCGCGACATACATATTTTTAAAGTTTTACATATGATGGACACTGTAATCTACAACGTATTTTTCTTTATTGAATGAATGAAATTAACTAGTAACAGTTTCACGGTATTCCAGACAAAAAAGAGAAGATATAAAACCAAAAATAGGATGAAAAATGAAACATATGTTCATTAATTCCTTTTTTTCAGCAAATTGTTGAAGACCCTCAACTGATTGTGGGTGAAAAGTCCAGATTCGATGTGAAACAAGTAAGTAAAGTTTTTTTTTCGTTTGATTCCAGAACTTTCCTTGTATCCCTTACATTTTTCCCTTTCAGGGTGCCTTAGGTGACTGCTGGCTTTTGGCCGCGGTAGCGAATCTTACTCTTAGAGACGAGTTATTCTACCGAGTCGTGCCACCTGATCAGAGTTTCACGGAGAACTATGCAGGTACATGCTTGATATTCACACTACAAAGAGGATTTTTCCACCAAATTGAGGAGATTTTCCGTTAGTGGAGTCATTATAGCAGAAGTTATTTCCTGAACTTTTACAGGTATCTTCCATTTCCAATTCTGGCGGTATGGCCAGTGGATCGACGTCGTGATTGACGATCGCTTGCCCACGGTGAATGGTCGACTCTACTACATGCACTCCCACGAGCACAACGAATTCTGGAGCGCATTGTTGGAGAAGGCCTATGCCAAGTGAGCACCACAAAACCCGTTTAGCCCCTCATGGCTTGGTAATCGAGGAACAAATAACAACAACAACAACACCCCCTCTAGCTTTCGACACCCAAATCCAGCTTTCCTCCCGAATTTCTGAAGGGTTTTTTGTAATCTACATGCCCGCCTCTATCATTATTGTGGAGCATTTACATTTTAAATTAAGGCTCTACGGATCCTACGAAAATCTCGAAGGAGGTACTACGGCTGAGGCTCTTGAAGACTTCACTGGTGGTCTCACGGAGTTCTATAACCTTCGAAAAACGGAGAAGTCTACCATTCTAGCTATGATGATAAGAGGATTCCAGATGGGATCGCTTTTCGGGTGCAGTATTGATGTGAGCGTTGTCATTCCCCTCATTTCACCTCATAACTGTAGTTGTCTTTCACATACCACTTGATAACAATTTTACTATTTAGGATTTTCCATATGAAGTCCTGCGAATAAGAAAAGTTCAAGCTTTGAAGAAGTACAATTCGATTTCAGGCTGACCCGCATCAGAAAGAAGCTCCCCTGGAAAATGGTCTAGTAAGAGGCCATGCATACAGTATTACTGCCCTACACACTGTTGAAGGCCCCAATGGAGAGACTCCACTTGTCAGGATCAGAAATCCATGGGGAAACAGCAAGGTACACTGATGTTGGACAATTTCACGTACATTAAGGTATACGGGAAAGCTTTCCCCACTTGCTTTCAGGAATGGAACGGTGCGTGGAGCGACGGGTCATCCGAGTGGAATTACATAGATAGCGAGAAACGAGCAGAGATTGGCGTCAAATTTGCTAACGATGGAGAATTTTGGTGAGTTCCATCTGAAAAATTGAAGGTAGTAGGAGCATGATGTGGCAAACTATCCAAGTACTGATGTTATAAAAGAGTCTAACTGTTGGTTTGGTTTTTTTTTCAGTTTGTTCTGTGCAATTTCTTTTCAAACTTCTGTTTCTGGCTCACTTTACAGTGCCTAAAATAACTTAATTAGTTGACATAATATGTAGTACAGTATTTGATTAGGGGCATAATGACACAAACCTAAGTTATTAGGCAGTTGCTACAGCCGGCTGGTAGGATATGTAGGCCAATGTGTAGTTTGTTAGGAGAACCAATACTGTAGTACAGAAGGTAGCGCAGCTTAATACAGTGTCAATAGTGTAGTTTATATATCTCAAAAAGTGGATTTCTAAACCCTTCCTGGACATGTAGGTTGAACCTGGTTTTATTTTCTAAAAGTTTTTTTTTAAATTTCGAAATGGTATTTTTGAAAAGAGGCATTTTAAAAGGTGGGATTCGATTCATTTTTTCAAAAAATAAGGGAAATATAAGAGGACTTCGACGATCTGTTAACGTTTCCAGGATGTCTTTCGATGATTTCTGTGCAAACTTCATGGAAATGGAAATCTGCAACTTATCTGCTGATGTAATGAATGAGATCTCAGAAATGACTGGCGTTAGTCTTTCTATTGCTTTACGCCCCAATATGGTTATAACATTGCTGAAGTAATGTTTCATATTTTGAAAAAAAGAAACGGATTCTAGCCCTCTACGTGCGATTTTTACAAAAAAAAACTTGGTTTCGTATAGGTGCAAGTATCCGAGCATCAAAAACATCAGTGGGATGAACAAGCTCAAGACGGTGAATGGAGTACGGCAAAGGGAACCGCTGGTGGTTGCGCCAACAATCCTGGTAACTTTTCTCTCTGGACTTCTCAGCGTCTTCCCAAAATTCGTCTCATTGCAGATACTTATGCTCGGAATCCCCAATTTGGAACGCACTTCATTGTGACGGAGGACTCTGTTGAGCAGGACGGTAAATGCACAGTGATTGTCGCTGTGCTTCAGAAATATCGCAGAGAAATGAGAACTATTGGAAAAGACAGTTTGCCGATCGGATTCGCAGTTTATCAGGTAGATGCAATATAATTCTTAGTAACATGCAAAATATCTTATTAGTTGAAAAGCTGTCAATGCGATGTTGCCTATTTGCCTATTTGTCCATTTCGTTCCCTGATCCGTAAATGGGTAAATAGGCGTAAGAATTTCGGTTCTTCGAGAACTAGTCAGCATTTCGAGGGGGAAGTTTCTCTTGTGTAATGAAAAGTCGAGCAGCTTACTTTAGGCTATCATTTCATGCATAGAAGTGTGGGGAAAAATGGCTTGTATGAAAGAAATGAAGTCAGGCTCGCTATTGTCGGTCACTGAAGCAGACGCATGGTGGGGGGGGGGGAGGTGGAAGAGAAGGGAAACGGGGATCCTGTCAGAAAATTATGAAATAAAGAGACACTTTGTCCATCCTTTCTTTTATTTTTGGACAAACCATGTATTACAACATCTCCGACATACAGTTTTATTGTTTGGTTCAGGCTGATCCCTATGCAAATGGAGCTGCCAGTGCTGATTTCCTCCTTGCCCACAAACCAACAGCTCGTACACGGGTGTTCATTAACATGAGAGAGGTATACTTGCAGGACTGTTGCGAAATTATAAGATCTAGCATGATATACACAAATATTAGTGACCCTTGAGATGGCATATCTGTTGACCTCAAACAGCTGTACGTTAGCGTAGCTCAATTATCACACAAGCGGATAAATCAGGCTCTCTACCTTCGGAATTTATAGAAGTGACAACCGTTATGGAACACTGATCTCTCTGACTATGCGATCATGGAACTAAACTTATTCTATGCTTAACCCAAAGGTCATACTCGGGATTCACCGGTCTTGGTTCAGGTAACGTGCCGTTTCCGAGTGCCAGCCGGTAACTATATAATCTTGCCCTGCACCTTCGATCCCAACTGCGATGGAGAATTCCTGCTCCGGATCTATGTGAACGGAAAACTACAAACGAGGTGCTTTCAGAGTTCTTTATATTCTATTATAGAAGCCTACAAATTTCTATGAAACACACCTGTTTTCAGCCGCCTTCAATAATGTGGATGCTCTTCACCGCCACGTCTCGGAAGTCTGGACCACCACGTCTCGGAAGAATTCCTTAATTTATTTGATCTATCAAAGCACAATAAACGGTATGGGTGTCATCTAAGTGTTCTATATCACTCACATCGCCAGTTCATTCTAAGCACATCTGCAGGTAGAAAACGCGATCAGGAGCTTCTTTGACGATATCTTGCAAACCTTCTGAGCACTTGTTACTTAATTTCCTTGCACAATCTTAAAAAACACATTTTATTCTCTTAGTCAAATCTAGGAACTTATGAATATGTCATGTGAATCGTTGTAGGATCGCTCTTTCACATCTTTAGGTATCTATAAGTTTCAAGCCTATGCCTCTTCCAAAAAGTCTACAACAATGAAATTCTGGAATGTACAGTCTCTCTCGAAAATCCTTGCCTTACGTTGCACTGCCTGTCAGCTGACCCACGTCGCACCGCGTATGATAATGCATAGGTGATACGGTTCGACTGTTCGAAAGAAGGAACATAAAATTAAGTATATGTATAGTCAGTTGGTGAAGTTATTAGCCGAACACGAGGTTAGTAATGCTCTTTATTGGTCAACGTTTCGGCGGCTTCGCCTTCTTCAGGGCCTGAAAGGATCAAACGATGTATGAGGGTAACCACACAAACGCCTCTTCAGTCGAACATCAGATCGAGGCCATACTCAAAAAACCAGCAAACCCCCTGGAAGTCGGAAACTCACCTCTGCAAGTACACCGAACGGTGGTGTTGTCAGTGACGACAGAACGCGTTAGACTTGTCAGTAGAGTGAGGCTCTCTGCCACAAGTCATATCTCGGCTTAGATATCACATAATTTGAGATATTTCATTGGTTATGGTGCGGCACTCCACCTTGCGGATCATCTTTGGATTTTTGGGGTGAATTCAAAACGCTTCAAGAATTTTGCGTGCGAAAATCTCAGTTTCGAATTCAAGGATTGTAGTTTCTACTTCATAATCGACACTGTCGGGCACTCGCATTCGATGACAACCTAGAGAAGTAGATGTACGAGAACTCGATTTCCCCTCAAGGTGCTTCTTGATTCGAACACAGAGTGGCCGTGCAGTTTCATCAATGTATACGTCACCGCATTTCCTACATTTGATCATGTATATGACACACGAGCTCATGCAGTCACCTTCTCTGCCAAACGGGCAAATTACGCAGTTGTTATATAGCTGCTCGATCTGATGTTTGACTGAAGAGGCGTTTGTGTGGTTACCCTCATACATCGTTTGATCCCTTCAGGCCCCGAAAAAGGCGAAGCCGCCGAAACGTTGGCCAATAAAGAGTATTACTAACCTCGTGTTCGGCTGATAAGTTCACCAACTGACTACTATGCCGAGGTTCAATGACGACCGGAATTGGGAACTAAGTATATGTATAGTCATGAGGAGTTTCTTTTGTGGTGTACAGGTTTGAGAGCTTGCAAGAACACTACTGTAGATCCAGCCACCGTATCATCCTAGTCTTTTGTCCCGATCCCAGTTTTTTTAGGTTTGTCAAAAAAAAACCCTTTCTGCTACCTGATCCAATGCAGCTTGAGATTGCAAATTGCAACTGGCAGCCTTTTATGTTAACGTTTTCTTACCTCATTTCGACTACAGTTACCTTTTTATCCTCAGCTTTCCATCATTTACTTCCTTTCCACTTATTATTAATCTTTATAAACCCTTCTTCTCACTCAGTATATCTAATTTCTCGAATATTGCGCGTATCTATATTACTTGGCTTTTAAAATTACCATATGATTTTGTTTTTTTCCGAAGCCGTATTTTTATTACGAACACTCCATTTTCTCTCTCTTTGTGCTCTCTCTCTCTTTCAAGAAAACTGCCTTACCAGTCAAATATTCTATGGCGCAAAGAAAATAGGTGGCAATGATGGCTGCTATCGACTTTTTTGTTCGAAACCATAGATGCAACTCGACCACCCCGCTCTAACCTACTAAGATAGAAGCATCCAAAAACCGTTTTTGCATGAGTTTTGGCTGGATTAGGGACATCACCCATACTCCTCATGCTCAAAAATCTAATATTCCGCTACAATCTCGTAGACCGAATTTTCCGTGGGTGCTGCCTCTACGTACGCGAATGTCTCAAAATGGTTTGGTTAAGGCTAGAAAAAACGCTCAAAAAATGGAGCAAAATAAGGTTGGGAAATTTTTTAGATCTCGCTTACAAATCTGTTTGAAGATGCTCGACTTACAAAAACCTCGATTGCTGAACAGGTTGGAAACATCCAGAAATTCATTCAATTCAAAAAAGCGTTTGAAGTCCATACTACATTGCCCGAGTTTACTCCTTCACGTTTCCTATTACTCTCTTAGTTCCCCAACAAGATCAAATATCTAATTTCAATGCTTCACAATGCCAACATGTTTGTTCCTCTCACAGTGTTCTTTTTAATGAAGGAAACTTGATATTATCTTCATTTTTGGGAACGCTACAAGAAGCAGCGCTATAACATATATTCAACAAAGAAGGAAAACCTGAACTCATATTACGTAACTAGCATCAGTAGAAGTGAAAAAGATGTGACAAGATAAGCATCCAGTTTTCAACGGATCATGCAAACTAGTGGTTTTACCTCGCAAGTTTACTTGGGTACTGCAAGATAACGATGTCAAGGGCAATGGGGCGTGCATGATGGCGTCAAGTTGCTGGCCTAACTTTGTCTCCACATTGTTGAGAAGCGAAAGAAGTTGTTCAACCTTTAGGGGAATTAGTACCAGATGCGTGCTTGTATCAGTCGCGACTGACGCACGCAAAGAAAATGCTGCAAGGGACTTTGCGGACGAGTTCCCATGGTTTGCTGTGACTGCAGTGAAGACATCTTACACGGCTACTGATGCAGACGATTTGCTGCATGACCCAAACTCATTTATGTATTTTTAATGCAGCGGGAAAGTAGTGGTGTAAAAACTTGCAGGACTGCGTGAGAATTGTCGCACATGGTTTTCTAGGAACATTTTAAGAGGCGCACAAGTCATGAAATCAATGAATTACCTCATCGAAGCTCGTCTTGCATTGGTGAACCTTCTATAACGATGCCGCGCAGCTACCACGAATGCTCCGTGACGCAGCAAACGGAGGTATCTGAGCTGCGTCTTCGAAGACACGGTTCGAATAGGTCATTATACTATGTGCGTGCGTGCGTCTACATGATGAAGGATAGTCCCAGTAGTATCAACGACGCAGCTTAGACGCATACGTCTACCGTTGTACGAAGTGCACTTAGGTGCGAGGAAGTAATTCATTGATTTCATGACTTGTGCACGAGGTGTTAATACGAAACTAATGCGACATTACTCTATGTATCCTGGCAGCTCTGAGACGGTCCACTGCATTGAAAAAAAGGTTTGGGCCATGCAACAAATCGTCTATATTATTAGCCGTGAGGTATGGTGCCTTCACTGCAATCACAGCTAATCACAGAAACTCATTCACAGGTTTCCCTCCCATCATTTTTAGTCCCGCGACTGCTCCATGTACGCATCCATATGAAATGCTCTGATTCTTCATCATTTAGTAAAAGCATTTGTATTAAACGCACACATTTTGCATAAATTGCCCTACAATTGCTCAACTGGAATTCTTGGCGGTCGAAGGTGCTCGAGAGTACTGAACGGGAAGATTCACCGCGGTGTTGCACCGATGCACAGGATTGACTGTTGATCGGAGTCAAAGACGCACGAACGAATGCTGAACACTGAGATGCGCATGCTTACTTCGATGAACACGAGGACCTCGACGTGATTAGGTGCCTGAGGAAGATATGAGCACAGTAATACAGAAAGCACCCATACAGCTGAAAGTGAATACGTCCACACTGGTACGATGCGATTGTTAGGACGTACATAGTGATTTCTTCACGCTATGCAGCACGCCTTGAGGATTGGAAAATATTCTAATCGCGCACCAAGATCAATGCAGAGGAGAAAAGGCCTGCGAAAATCAAAAAAAAGTCACTTAGAAAAAGGAGCAAAAAATTAAAAGAATTAGAGGATGCGAACGCATTCATAGTAATAATTCATTTTATGTTCCAGTCATGGGAGGCAGTAATGTTCCAATTCCACTATTACAGGTTGGCCGTGAGGTATTGCACAGCGTTTCATCACTTCTTTGTCAGGAACCCATGCTTTCTGCTGCTCCTCTCACAGTCGAATATCCAGTGGTTCAAAGCATTTTGTGAGTAAAGAGTTCGACTTCGACTGAATTTAGTTCAGGCTTTCGCTTTTGTTTTTTTTTATTTACTCATAGACGTGAAACAAAGCTCATGTACATGCAATATTTCGAGGTAATTAGTAATTACAACAAAATTGGTGCAATATGAATAATAGAAATCGGCACTCTCTCACAAGCATAATCTGTATATATAAAAGTGAAAGTTTGTTTGTGTGTTTGTGTGTGTGTTTGTGTGTTCCGAATAGAAATCGCGGAGGATGAACCGATCGGGACCAAATTTTGCAGATAGACTCTCCACTGGCCGGCGGAGGTTATAGGCTACTTTGCACCTGGGATTATCGATTGGTTTATCGATTATATCAATTTTATTGATTTTTCGCTCCTCTTGACCGGGGACCAACGAGAACATGCCTACTGGGGTATCTCAATGCGCTGAACACGAATATGACAGCCATTTAGCGCCAATTTATCGATTTATTGATTTTATTGATTTTTCGCTCTTCTTGACCAGGGACTAGCGAGAACATGCCTGCTGGGGTATCTCAATGCGCTGGACACAAATATGACAACCATTTCGCGCCAATTTATCGATTTGTTGATTTTATTGATTTTTCGCCCTTCTTGACCAGGCACTAGCGAGAACATGCCTACTGGGGTACCTCAATGCGCTGAACACGAATATGACAACCACTTCGCGCCAATTCATCGATTTATTGATTTTATTGATTTTTCGCTATTCTTGATCATGGGGTGGTAAAGGCATGTCTACTGGGGTACCTCAATGAGCTGAACACGAATACGACAACCATTTTGCGCGAGATATTGATTTGTTGATTTTATTGATTTTTCGCTATTCTTGATCATAGGGTGGTGAAAACATGTCTACTGGGGTTTCTCAACACGCTGATGAAGAATAACAACCATTTTGCACGAAATATTGATTTATTGATTTTATCGATTTTCCCCCATTTTCGCTCGGGGACGGACAAAGACATGTTTTCTTGGGTTTTTCAATACGCTGAATAGGAATATGACAAACATTTTGCATGAAATATTGGTTTTTCGATTTTATTGATTTTTGGCTCTTCCGCCCAATGAAGCGGTGAAGACATCTCTCCTGGGGTACCTCGATATGCTGAGTATGAATATGACAACCACTTTGTACGAATACGCGATGTCGATTCAATGCCACCGAAATAGCTTTGCTAACTTTTTGCCCACAAGTCGATGGGAAACGTCACCTGGGCTTCGCTTCATGCTGATCACCAAAATTATGGAGATTTTAATGAATTTGTCGATGATAGTAATTGGCCTCAGCAGTATGATGTAGCCAAGGTAATAAAACTCCCGAGCGAAGCCGGGTACGGCAGCTAGTGTAATATACAGTGAGCGTCAATGGCGGTGGCCCATCCGCGGCGTCGAGAAGCACGCCGCGCAACCGCGCCGCGCGCGTCGTAAACGATGATTTCTGCTGCTGTTATGCCATATCTAGCAGCTTTTCTACCCGATTTTAAGATTTTTTTTGACAAAATCGGGAAGGAAGCGACTAGAAATTGCATTCCGGCAACAAACGACACTGATCCCGGCGCGCGCCGCGCGGTCGCGCTGCGTCCTTTTCGAGGCTGCGGATGGGCCACCGCCATTGACGTTCACCGTACATTTTCAGTACAAATTACTAATTGGGCAAAGCCACCAATTATTACCAATGTTAGCCTGGAAATACATTTCCAAAAAATGCAGACTGTTGTGATAATTTTAGAATTGTTTCACTTGCAAATCGTTGGCTAAATCATTGCATTTTGAAAACCTGCACTGAAAGTTCGCGCTAATTTTTTTGCTATCCCACATGTTTCCAGAGAATTTTCGGACTCATAAAATAGCTTAGATCCACCTTTCTTTAATGAACTTTAGTTTTGCTAAAATATGACAGTATAGCGGGAACAGTGACTTGTGGCCCACCTTGTATTTCTTCTCAGCATGTACTAGTTCCATTTTAACCTCCGGAAACACGAGCCGTCGAGAGTAAAAGCAGTTCTGCCTCATTCAAACTTTTTGTTGATGTGTTCAATGACGACTCTCCTAGCAGCGAAGTTTCCCATCAATATGGACGCGTTGAGATTTTATGCGCTTTCGCTCTGAAACTCGCCTCCATTTCGCCTCATCGATGTTTTTCTTTCTCTTATGCCAGTCGTCGGAAATGCCGGGCAACTTATCGCACCTTTCTCATTACTGATGTTGGTACACCTATGCCATTGCTATTGTTTCTCATACGTACAAGTGAAGATAGGCTACGGCTAAAGTCTCGGTGATGTCGTCTTCGTCAGAGCCTGGAAGTTGAAAGAGCACTTTAGACTACCCTCTCAAACGTCTAGTCGCTTCACGAAGAGCGAAAACGCCTAACTCTGATAACTGTGAGGCACGAACACGGCCCAAACAGCGTAATGGTTTGAGTAGAAACCCTAGCAGCAACGGTTGCCGGTTACTGCCGTCCTCCCCTCCATTGCTGCCATCCCTCAGCAAATACTGCTAAAATGATGGAAGCTTGAGCAGCAATAGAGGGGAAGATGGCAGCAACTCTGAACCGTTGCTGCTAGGGTTTCTACTCGAACCGTTACGCCGTTCGGCTGCGTTCGTGCTGCACAGTTATCAGAGAAACTTTAGCCGTAGTCTAGAATAAAGAATATAGCGATCTCGGCAGACGCAGCCAAAAAAAACTAATCATTTCTCGGATTTGACCTTACTCTTCGTCTTTCTCTACGCTTTCTCATTCTTTCTCCCCCATAATTTTGTCCGGCATCAACTTGGTGATCAAAAACTACCAATTTTAACTCAAGTGAATCAGGTAACTCCAATTGTTTAAATATTTTTCTATCACTCGTTCATTTGACTGGTTAGTTAGTTTCGTATTCATAATGCTTCTCCTACACTCGTGTTATTTACATCAAAGAAACTACTCAAAACCAAAAAACCGGCTTTTCTCCAAGCGATTCGTTTATTTTTCTGAAGCCACAACTGGACATTTGTGAGTTAGAAGTGAATTTCAAGGTTATTCCGAGACAACGTCTTTGTAGAACTCTTGAACAAGATTCACGTAACAAATAATGTGGGAATGTAAAGGTTATCATTACTAGTAAGATGCAAGTAATCACAACGAAGCTGATCGGTACTGCGATCCGGAGTGACAATGAGGTCCGACTATGTTAACTGAATCGCACTCTTCCTCGAATTTCTATTTATTACATACATGCTCCATGACTACTACAGGGGGTATTCCTGGTAGTCGTGTTGTTCAACTCACGTTGTTCAGAAGCTGCAGCTTGGCGAAGGAGGCAATTGGCTGCTGTTATGTTTGGCCCGTTGTATACAATGCTTTACAATATTTCGCTAGGTGATCAAACTAGTCAGGTAAATTATTGGGTTCCTGCGGTGAGAGAAGCTTGTCTGAAATGTTGATCCATTATATCAGGTTGTTGCGAAATTAATTGCCGTTTTGGGGTATGTACACTTGAACATTTCTCTTCTGCCCGATTCGAGCAACTTCAGCCCAATTTATGTGATAGAGCTTTTCCTCCTCTTTCGAATGCTGCTTGAATATTCTGGCTAGCTCTTTTCTGAGGATTTTTGTGAAGTCGCGAACAAATCATGAGCCGACGTGATTTTCGGGTGATTATGGTTCATGACTTCGAACGCGATCACTCTTTGTCGGATGCTTGCGGTAATCTTGCATTAGTTTGGCTTCTAATCGCCTTCCAAATGGGCAGTGAGCTATTCGGTCGCAAATTTTTCTTCCGTCGATTTTGATCACCAAAGCAACCACGGTCGTGACCACAGGTTGTTCTCCGACGATCAAGCGTTGAGAGGAGTCGTGGAACCTAATCCGGGTCCAACCATTTGGAGTTTGAGGGCAGGGATGGGGGCTCACTATGCTACAGTTTCAAAACATTTGACTTCAATCGACATGGCAAGAAGGGTGCTGAACTATACATCCCATGATCTGACAGATGACCAGCGTCTCACCCGCTGTGTCATCTTTTCTAACATAATTTCTCGCCTCAAAAACTACCCATTTCTACACCGCGTAGCAGCTATCAATGGAGCTCGGTTCCTGTGCAATAAAATAAAACGTGAATTCGTTTCGGTAGACACTTCCTCCCATCTCCAACTTTTTCTAAATCAAGTCTTCGCACTAGGGAGGTTGTGTCAGGAGTGTGGTGATGCTGTAGGAGTGTGATCCACTGCAGTCTTCTCCAACCTAGTCAACCACTAACATCAGAGTCCTGGTATTGTAATTTCGAGTTGATACCAGCAAATCTGCTATAGATGTGGTCGGCAGTGGCGAACAAAAACTGATTTCCCCCTTTTCCAAAGTAACGTTAAGCCTCACTCTCCAAAATTCACACGACAAAACTGATGCAGTAAGGCATCTAGGCTCTCACTCATTGACCTCATTCCTCAGACCATTACACCACTGTATGTCTTTTTTCTGAGCTCCAGATGCAATCTTGCGACAGCAGCAAATTGCTGATCTGGAGCATGCTGAAATCGCCTTTCAAAAGTTTGCGAATCCTTGTGATCTCGGTTTTAGTAGTGGAGGCATGCAATCCTCATAGAATTGTCAGGGAGGATCTACTGACTTGAACGGTTGCTGAAGCGATGAAAAAAATTGTGTTTGAGCCGAGTTAAAACACTTTCGAATGGTGTGTCCACTTCGGCAATTAATTTCGCAACAACTTAATAATAAGCAATGTCGGAGGAAAATCTCGTTACACCCTGAGTAATTTTCTATTTTTAATTAATAGTAGGAAGTGATCTGTTGCGATCTCAGTTTTTGTCGCGAAGGCATTAGTCTTCATTGGATTGTTGGGAAAGACCTAACGAATTAAAACATTGGGAAAACTGGTGAAAAGTTTGTGTTTGGGTCTAGTACAACACTTTGAACTGGTGCGTCCATTTCGGCAATTAACTTCGCCATAGCCTGATATAATTTTACTCTACAATGGCTTCGAACACCATTCAACGTACTCCTAAGATGGATGATGACAAATGCTTGGAAACCTCCAGAAAATTTCAACATGCCTTGAAATCCTCCTCTCTAAGCACTCCCACCTAACCACATCAGTATAGTGCGAAATGGTCTATACAGGCATGACCTTATTTTTTGAGAAAGGCGTCTCTCTGACTTTCTATGCCTTCATAAGTTTTGCTTATCTTTGGTTGTACGTTTTCCAACTTCTTTATGCCAAGTCGCATTCATGAACAGCGAAAGTTCAGCAACACGTTAATAGTGACGATAGCGGACGATTCCAATACTACTACGGCAATGTACTCCGTCGCACTCTTGTGCCGCACGGTGCGGCACCGCTTCAGATTATGGTGGCTGCCATCACTGGCCCGGTGCGAGGAGGAAGCGTAATCGCACCCGTCTCAACTGCACTGTGATGGCCACTTTAGTACTTGGGAGTAGTAGAGGGATGCTCATAAACTCTCAAGATCGAAGAGGGAGCCGAGAATGACGTCACGAATATTTGTTTGAAAATGTGTTAAAATGAAAAATGTCTACGATTATCCGAATTTGTCCAACAAGGTCAGCTTTCTAGCAATCTGATCCATCTTCTTCCTGCTATAGTTATTACAAAACAGCGCTCATAACAGGTTCGATTGCGATGGTTTAGAATTTCTATTACAAATTGAAAAAGCCGCTCTTTTGTTGAAACAATTACAAAAAAAATGGGACGGATGTAACGCACATAGTCTTTAGAACACTCCTTAACTCACTACGGATACCACTCAGGGAAGTTTGGTGATAGAATCAATTCGAACAATGTTTTCCCCTAGAAAACTCGCGGTTCAGAGTTGGTGATTTGATTTTCTTTCAAAATTTTTGTCCGGACACTGCTTTAACCCATTGACGACCGCTTTTCCGGTCGCGTGGGACTGCGCGGCTCACCGGTGAGCAGCGCCCTTATTATCAACTACTGATCCTTACTTTCGGTATATTTTGCAGTATTTCCATATGAATCGAGTACAACACTTCCAAACAGTGCTGATTTAACTGTGGTTCGAGAAAGATATCCTTTTTTGTAGTGCCAAATAACATGAAAAGGATGGGATTTTGAAATCGAGCAAGATCGCATTACATTTCTTGTGTAGTGGTTGGGAAAAATCTGTATAAGAGCCATATTTTCTTCACAAAAACACATTCGCTGCATCTTGCACTTCCTTACTTATCAGGCTAGAGCAATACAAACCTGTATACTCTCAGGAAACTTCTTCGTAATAGTCAAAATACCTTTAACAAGCTTGTTTTAACCTTAAATAAAGTGAGAAGCGTTTAGGTTCTCCGGTTTTCTAGTCCGATGACACTAGTAAGCTTCCAGAACAAGATTTCAGATTATTTCCACAAAACTTTGTGTTCTATTCTAAATTATCTTATCATAAAAGCGTGGAACTATGCAGGCGCCGCGCTCCTGGAATAGGCGTTGGTCCCACGCGAGAGACACGCGAGAATGCGCGCGGTCGTCAATGGGTTAACCAAGTGTGGAATGTCTGAGGAGCCTTCTCTCATGAAGTTCCGTCGCTTTCTCATCTTACCGAAAAAGTGCAATTGCAGTCCATAAATGAGTAGAATCAATTTCACTTGGAAGGCAGCACTCACGCTGGAAAAAGTTTCCTCGAATTCGTGCTCATTTCAAAGGTGCCATCAACTGGAGTGTAACTGTAAAAGGAATCACTTCAAATCCTGCAGTTACTCGGGTAATAAAACTGTGTGTGATGGAGATGAAGATGTTACGATGAATGGCGGGTATCACGCGTGTGGAACGCCTACGCAATGAAAGATCCGAGAGCGGTTCGGCATCGCCACGATTGCTGACAAGCTCCACGAAACCTGCCTTAGATGATACGGTCACGTACTGCGCGCCAACAAAGACACCGTCTGCCAAGTAGGCCTTGATCTTGAAGTACCAGGAAAACGACCAAAAGGACGGCCGAAGCAACGGTGGCTGAACACACTGTATGCGGATCTGAAGCATGTGGGCGCCCACCCAGACCAGGCGCGCCAAAGAGCTAAATGGCGTCAGAAGATCAGGAAAGCGGACCCCGCCAACAAACGGGACAAACGCAAAAGAAGAAGAAGAAGATTCGAGTAATAAAACTCGTACGCATGTACAAATGCACCCAGTACGCTCAACCCCGCCCCATTCTCTCTGATAGGGTGCGGTTGTGTTTTTCAGCTGATACAGGATCAGTCAGGATTTTTCTAGGGTGGTGATCCGTTCCGCATCTCTGCAACGACACCCATCTCAGGCGGTAGATCTCGTCCACTGGGCATTTATCGGCAATATACAACATAGTATTTCGCGCAGAACTTGTCTGTTTAAATGGTCTTTTCTCTACTAGGGGCACAAAAGTAGCCTCCAGATTAGAATTTCATGAAAAAATCGACAACGTTTTTTTATCGTGAGGGCTGTCTTTAAGCACTACTTGGTATAGGTATCTCTTGCTTGTAAGCGTGGTTAACTTCTAGATGAAAGCGAGAGGGAGGCACGTATTTGGGAACGCCAATTTGCATCCCGTACATTATCCTGCTTGCATGAAATGTGGAAAGGGAATGTACGTGTGAGTAACGCTGATGAATAGTTCTAGCATTGGCGGGAAACTGTGCTATTACCGTCAACTACCGCTTTCACTTAGCGAAACAAAATTGAGTGGATGCTTTTAACGTCTCGAGGTTCTTTCCGACGTTTGCATCCACTCTCACAGACGGAAAAAGACTATACTGAAGCAACTTTGAAATTTCGTTAGCACTAAACCATTCCAACGAATTATGACGTCGTAAGGGCGGAAGTTGTCAAAAACCCTTGTTACCTCCTAGTGAATCCTCTTTTTGGCGAATTCAAGTGCACTTGTCAAAATCGCAGATGCACTTAAACACACTTGACCTGGTAGAAAAACCGAGATCCTTCGGCGATTCATCCGGCAGATCTCAATGATCAAACAGTTCTCTTGCAGTGACCAACAAATTGAAAACGTCGCCCATAATGATATTTTTAGCTATTTCCCCAAACATCTATCACTTACCTTATTTTATTCAATCGATGCACTAACATGGTGTCCTATTTATTAATGAAGCGAGCAGGAACAACGAATACACCATTAATCACTGAAAGGAAGAAATTTAGGGCGAAATAATTGAAATAAAAATGAAGATAAACACCTCTCATGGATGATTTGTGATGTTTCCGAAAACATCGAATCATGGTTGCACAGGTCTAAGGAACATAGGAGTTTTAGTGATGTTCATAATTAGTTGCTTTTGTTTGTGAATTTTTAGCTAAAACATGAGAATGGTGTTCTGAAGATTTATGGTTATACGTTGAGGTGGGTTCGCTTTGACTGGGACATGCCAAATCAATGAGATTTCAGTCAACATTCAGCGCTGCATGGAAGTGTCATGCATCGAAGACACAGACCATGGAATCAGTTTAAAGTCGTGGAATCCAGGTGTATAACGTCTTGAGAAATCCAGGGCCTGAACCATGGAGAAATATAATGATGAATAGTTGTACAGTTCTTCGATGCATGGTAACACTTTTATTTGTGACCATATACTGTTAATAGAGAAGTTAAACATTCTCCGAAAAAAAAGCGAGTTCCAATCTATGATTTGCAGATTCGCTCGTTTAGGTCAATATTATGGGTCTCTTTTATCCCATAGAACTTCATCTTTCTCATATATATCGCAAGCATACTATTTTATAAACATTATTTGACCTTTCACTCCCATAAATATGTGGGTGGTCTATCTCTCATTAATATAATAGCATGAGTGAAGAAGATGTACTTTTGATATGCTAATTAAGATGGATGCTATTCGTGAAAATTCTCCTGGGTGTAATTTTCTGTATTCACAAGTTGAAATTAATAAAATTGAACCACTAATAAAAAAATACAATAGATAACTGTAACTACAAAGTTAACGGCTTCAACTATAGAAATTTCCACATTATCGATAGTACAAATTCGCTATTATTCACACGAAATTTTTAAGACTTCCCATACTTGTTCACTTCATTGGCTTATGAAGAACTAGTCATTATTCTTGAAACTAAATCTTCTCGTGAACTTGAGCTGTGATTTCAACCTGCTCATTCGTCCAAGTTTATTCCGCGCAAGCACTAGAAGTAACGATGCGTAGCTGGTATCCAAAGGTTCGCTAATGAATTTACTAAAACTCTGATCACAGAGCATTAAAGGCATCACCCAAGGAATTTATCGTCGTCAAGATTTTAGCGTAACTATGGTTTTCGATCATGATGGATACAGGTATAGTAGCCAGCTTCTCAGAACTCACGGGAAACAATATTTGAACTTCCTAGTTCACTGCCGTAGATCAGGTTGGACGACATGCGCGAATCGGGTGCGACTAAAAAATTGCCTTTTCCGGCAAGTATTTTCTTTACGCATTTGGGAATTTACACGGATTTGAGCCTTCTAGACTGAAACAGAGCATAAATTGGAAAATGGGAGAATGCATGCTTCACAGAATTATCTAGAGAGAAAAAAAAGCAACTACAAAATGAAGGGCAAAAAAGTAATAATACAAATACACAAAATACGCAACAAGAGGGACTAAATTTGATGATGTGATCTGAGAAAATGGTAAGCAACTACTGGAATGGAAGCATCGAAAAAAAGACCCATATGGAATGAGATGGTAAAGAAAAGGGAAAATACGTTTTATCACTTCAAAACTTGATTAGAGGCGAAAACAGAAGAAAACAGCTGATCCGTGTCACGCCAAGTCATCCGGGGGTGCCTGGATACCTTGTCTAGCCCATGATATCTTGAGAAGACAGATCCCTTCCCAGAGATTCAACCTACGTAAAAGTACTTGGACTATTTCCGATGCTCCAGAATGTTGGAAATTTCAGACTTGAAAGGTGCTGCCTTCGAACTATGCTGCCTCTAATCTATTGCCACCCTATCAATTCCGTGAGTCTTCAGCCCATTTCTTTTCATAGAAGCTCCTCAATCTTTCCATTTACTTTCTATCCCTAATGATCTCCATTATTTTCTCACATTTTGCCACTTCGAGAGTGGTTTTACTTTGTTTGTCCTCCTTGAAAGTGTCGACCGCAATCGCTTTTGAAATGTGGTGACCCAAATTTCGAAACTAGACGAAGGAATCGAAAGCTGTAACCTTTAGCCAATTTCATCGAACAATTTTCTAAGATTGAATTAAGCTAGACCAGTTTCATAGAACCTGATGTGATAACCTTAACAGTTCTCTGCATATCTGCGGGCTAGATTCCTATCAAGATATGGATGATTAGGAGGACTAAAAACTAAAAATTTCCTCCATGGCATGGTCGAATTAGAAGTGTGTATGTAGCATGGGCGAAAAAGCTTGAAAAACTGGATGAAAACTCGATTCCATTTGGAAAGCTGATCCGTGTCTGTCTACCGTACTGCAGGGGGCTGTCACACTAGCATTCGGTTCCGGAGGTTCTACTTACTCTGGAGGAATTGCTATTGCATTAGGTCAATTCATTTATGATCTCCATTAGAGTTGTGCATTTGTAACACGCCCGACAACACGATCGAACCGGTCCATCCCCTCCCGACAACCCGATCACCCACACCGAGATTCGCCCCTCGATCACGGTCTCAGCATCGGCGAACGCTCGGCTGACTAAGTCGTTTCTTCTGCGCGTTTTTTGTGTGATATTCCACTGCAGATTGAAAATCGAAACACATTTTGTTTATACAACTTGAAGAATGACAATGTTCCACTGCATTTTTCGTTTTCGAACTCTATTGGGAGCCGATCCACTCATGGAATTTTGAACGGGAACATCATTTCAACTCTTTCCCAAATTGGATACAACAGCCATCTTCTACGAGACCTTTGTAGTTTTTAACTTTTTCATGAAACTGATTCTTATGATGGTACTAAAAAGTATTGGAAAAAATTTTTTGGCAATCACTTTCCCATCTTGGCATCTATCCACTTACTAAAATCATAAAGCTTTGTCAATCCACATGAAAGATAATGCCGTTCATTAGAACCTTTTAATCGGTGGACGTTTCGTTCAGTACACTTCACCAGTTTGAAGCAGAATTAGCTTGTCCTTGCAGAAACATGTAAAGTACTGTGCTGACCGATATATTCGATATTCGAATATTCGATTTCGATTAGGCCAGAAATTGGAATATAGGGAGAAGGGTGAGCCTTGCACCCTTAGAGGAATGGAAAGAAGGGCTATAGAGCTTCTTATTTTTGGATCATTCAAATTTTCGGACTCTCTCCAAAATTATTTTAGCGAGTTAAATGAATTTATTCGATTTTTATTCGAGCAACACTATAATGTAAAGTCTCGTAAAGCTTGACGAACTTCGAAGACTGTGGTTCCAGCAAATACCCGCGCTATATTAGGATTTTTTGAATAATAGTTATAAATGGATATGTTATGATTTGCCCCATTGAATCGTTGACACCGAGGCCACGCCTTCACCCAAATTTCAAAAATCTTGCAACATGCGGCAATCATTACCCATTATTAGGTCTAACAAGGTCGTTTTCGTTTAAACGAAAAAATCATAGTAGGGCCGAACACGACCTCGTGTGATTTTTATTTTCTCTTCATATCTACCTATAAAATCAGCCCTGAGGATGTTCACGTATATCATTACTTAATGTCAGTTTTCGACTAGCTTGAGTTAAATTTTTAAGCAATCTGTCTCTAAGCCTCATTTTTAGTAAACTATTTGCCTGCTTAAGGCAATCTAATTATGATCTATCAGGTCTCTTCGTTTATGGGTAGTTTCTGCCTTTGCAGACCTTATTTTCCATACATTTCAACGCCACTCGCATGTAAATAACATAAGAGCAAAGACTGAGGAAGATGAAGCTAGTTCCACCACAGTGATGCCAACCTATACAAGAGAAAACTTATTTAAACACTAGGCGAAGAAATGATTACAAAAGGCGGGACCTCGACTTCGTTGACAGTGATGAAGTGAGTACTATGTATTGAAAATAGTGTTCACCAATAGATATAGTTTTTCTTGTGATAATTCTTGAAATCTTGGAAGGAATAGACGTTTCCAATAAGCTCTTTGCTCAATAAACTGTAATCACTATCTACAGCTCTTGTATATATCTGAATTCCTAAAATCTTGCAAAGTTAACGGACAACTGTTGTTTCTTTATTTTGTATGCTGCGTCATGTGAAAGATTCTCATGCAAAAACTACGTTCTGTGGTGTTACCCACTAGCAACTGTCATTGATATGTCAGTCATACTTCTCACGACCTTCGTTTCTTCTGCTCGATTTTCGTTCCGTATTCGATTTACACCTTTTTCAGAAATAAATGCGGCTGTTTTTTGCTACAGCACTTCTTTGCTGGTCGTCATACGCTCAGTTCACAAATGTAAGTTCCTCTTTGGTAACATCTATTCCCATTTTTCGTAACAAATCTCACCTCCACTGTCTGTGCATTGCGATACACTCTGAAGCGCAACTTTACGAAAAACACTCGCGCATGGGTCTATGAAAGTCGGGATCCTTAGCGGTCTTTACAGCAGATTCTACGAAGAGACTTTTCATGAAGTTAACCCCTTGATGTGCTCTGCGAACTTATCTAAAGAGTTGAGATAGAAACGTGGTGAGAAAGTAAGAAATCGAGAAGGTCAGAATAAATATTATTCCTAAGAAAAGGTAGTTACGTAGTTACATAGGAGCAAGTGCAGTCTGGCAAAGCAAAACGCTGATGAAGTCTTTTCAGTTTCCCTCGAACCGCAGCGTACGTTTTTACGATGCACTTCTGTGGCTCATCTTCAGGGGTCTGGGAGCAGGTTTAAACGTTTAATCTATGCGACATGCCATCAAAGGGCGTACAACCCCTTCCCGGTTTCCGACGATGTCTCGGAACAGAAAAACATAAGTTGATAACAAACTCACCAATGACCGTGCGGCCACTAGTGAGCCACGCTTTCATTACGTATACATGTGAATCTACAAGATGACATAAGATAACAAGATGACGATCAATATTACATGATACAGTTACCAAAATTAGATGCAATGAGAAAAATGTTGAATTCCCCACAATGTACCAACTCCTGAGCACGAACTCGTTTATAAATTGTTGAAAAACGTACCACCAATTCGGAAGCTTCCATGGAAATTATTTCTTCGCAACTTCGCCGAATTATAACCATTGAAAACAACACAATTTCTACCACTTCCATCAATTTCTTCCAATAGCTGGAACCATTTCTCATCGAAAGAATAGGTAACTGATGCGCGATGTTCAGAACTATGTAGGAGAGTTGCGAAACGAAGAATCTAGAAATTGCCACTTTTATAACGTCGTGATTGCCTACAGCTCTCTTCCAGAGTACGTGCTCTCCAGATCTACAGAGATGATGATCACAAGCCAAGAGGAAATTTGATTGAGCATTGCTGAATACCAATTGGACCTTGAAGTTCTCGAAAGTTATCATCACCAATGCGTCAGCGAATTTTGAAGCAAGTAGTTGCAGTAGTAGAATGTATTCTCGACACACTGCCTAACAGCTCCGAATATGTAGATCAACTGGCAAGAGTCCTAGAAAAAATGAATGAAGCTCTCGAATTTTCTACTAGAGCATTTAGGCCAGAGTGCGGCAATGAAATCGGATATAAGTATATATTTGCTTTTTCATCTCAGGGACCGATTAAATCTAGTCGTTGTCCATAGGAACGTACAAACCACCGCCAAAAAGGAGAGAATTAGAGTGGACGTCAATGGCGGTGGCCCATCTGCCGCATCGAGAAGTACGCCGCGCAACCGCGCCGCGTGCGTCGCGAACAATGTTTTCTGCCGCTGTTATGCTATATCTAGCAGCTTTTCTACCCGATTTTTATGTTTTTTGATCAAGTCGGGAAGAAAGCGACTAGAAATAGCATCCCGACTGCAGACGACACTGATCCCGGCGCTCGCAGCGCGGTTGCGTTGCGTCATTTTCGAGGGCACGGATGGGCCACCGCCGTTGACGTCCACTGTATATTTGCTGTCTTTTTATTGGGAGATTTGGAGAATTCTGTTGATGAGAAATGGGAGATCACCTCTTTCGTGACATATTTCATAAACAATATTTCTCAAATATCGCAGGTAGACCTGATTCGGCTCTCTTGCCACTTTTTCTTGAATTTTTTGAGCAGTGCTTTTTATTCAGTTTTCATACCAGATACAAGTGCAGTCCCTGCTCTTGTTAGTGGAACCCACCCACCCAGCGCAACAAGTTCTCATATACTTGCAGCTAGTTACTGTCAAAACGAGATTTACTCTCTACAAAAACGTCTGTAGGTAACGCGTACCTGTTTCGAACAACTTTTATGATCCGTATCTAATCAAGCACTAGCATACAGTGTAATCGTTGCTCCTTCTAATTGAAGGAATTTGTTCTGCTTGCATCCTTGTACTTATCCAAAAACTTCTCGAAAGACCTTCAACAACTACGGCATATGTCGTCTTGACACTGTTTTTGTGATGTTTCTAGGTGTATGAACTCTTAAGTTCATCGTTTGAGAAGATCGTTGCGCGAGCGATGCAAGAAGTGTAAATCGAAACAGGATATTAAACAGTTCGTAGATGCATCGTGTCTTTTGGAAAGTGTACACGTGAGAGTTTTTCAAAGATGTGATATGAATGGGGTGTATGCCAGAAACAACGATAGCTGGCAATAGTTGCCCATCATGAAGCTGCCTGTCGATATCCCAAGTAATTGCAGCCCCGTCCCTACTTAGGTCATGGTGATTTGCAAGAAGCTTCTGTTTCAGATGTTAAAAGCTTTACAGTCACTAGGATGGTTATACCATCAACAAATAAGGATCAATAAGACGAAAGGAGTTAGTGCTTAATTTTCATAGAAATGTGACGTAGAAGTACTGCAGGGTGCTTCTTCTTTATTTTCAGTTTTAGACATTCTGTCGTCCTGGGATCACGACCATGATCATGACCTACAGGTTGGTGGGAAAAGGAGGATGCTGGATCACCTACGGCGGGTATAAATAGGGGCGAAAGGAGGGAGCCAGCGAGTTGGATGAAATCCGAGAAGGGAGAAAGAGCCGTGGAGAAGCGAGGTGGCCCTCCCCCGACCAAGAAGTAAAAAAGAACCCGCCTGTGTGACCTAGCCCCTCCTTTAAGCCAGCCTGAAGGAGGCTTCCCGTTAGTTAAGTTGTTAAAGTTTGGTGGCGCCGCCCACCTGTTGTTGTTTGTGTCATTAGGACAAATCTAAAAGCAAAAATTTGTGTTGAAGAGCAAACCGCACAAAAACCTGATCAATATTTGCTTGAGGGATTCGGCTAACCCCTCACAGTAACAGCACCCCTAGACATTCACGGCCTACAATTCTACATTTTGCAAGGTCCCAAGCTGAACAACATCTCCGTTCCTTCAAACAGGGTAGTTGAGCATGATCATAATGCAAAGCGGGCGGGGCAACCTTTGCATGGGGTGCGCTGTAACGACCTATCGTTCTTCATGACCGCCACCCATATAAATGAGGTGTTCCATCGATTAGGTTCTTAGTTTTGACTGTATGTTCTTTCTGATGAGGACATGCACCTAACGACGTTTTGGAACAATCCGACAAAGTCGATATTTCGTGAGCGTTGCTTTATGTAAGAATACATCGCAAATAATGAAGAAGGACCAAAACAAGTAATTGCCGCTCAGGTTATTGAAAAGTAGTGATGTGAGTTCTTCAAAGGTAGCGCACCTGGAGAATTTTGACATCAAGATATCAACGTAATTTCAGCTGAGTTAGCGAAACACTCCCATGGTTGACATTTTTGCCAAAACCTTCAGAAGCTCTGCCTCTTCGAGATTCTTGGTCACTTCTTTCCTGGCACAATGGATCGAAAGTAGCGAGCCGATGTGAGAAAAATCAATAGTGGTGTCCTTTCCAGCAGCAAATCTGTCTGCGTATTAGGATATTCCTTTGTTTGACAGTTTTCTGTCTAGGTAGAAAACTAACTCACAGACATGCCATGAAACTAACAGGTACCACTAAAAAGCAAAAGGTACAGAAATACTGCGGGAATAAAACAGCAAAAAGACCCTTCAAACTTTGGCAAAAACCAATTATTTAAGGGATTACTCCAATGTTACTGCCACAAGAACAAAAGAAGAAAAAGAGTGGATGCAAAAATGGACAGCAGTGAAGTGAAAATTGCTCAAAATAACGAAAGTTGACCTACAACATGAAGAAGAAAAAGGTTCTTCTTGCGAGGAAATGTGGTTTCCGACAACGTTACTGTCATGCTGTTGGGCCATACATAGGGAAATAGAGCATTCAAAATCTCAGACATGAAAACTTCCATGGGTGTTACCTTCAAAATTTAGAACTAAGCAATGCAGCGAAACCCAGTAGATATTCAGCTGTGATGCATGGTATTACCTCCGAACTTTCGCTATTTTTTCTTAGTTTTCCTTTTGGCCTTTGCTCTCCCTGGTCACAATGTTTGTCCTCCTTCTTTGATTGTTTTTATCCTTGAGAGTTTTCTTCTGGTCCTGATATGGCATGGCAAATAACTGCCATTTTGTATATTCCATGTTCTCCTGTCGTAAAACCTGGGCATCTTGTTAAACAATTTCTCCACTTGCTCTGCCGTACAGGTTGTTATAAATACTTTTTATTGGCCGACGTTTCGGCAACACGCCGTTATCAAGGCCTGAAAGTGGGTCAATTTTTACGAAATCGCGATCTATACCATCAAACACCTATTCTGAAAGGTGCATTCGACTCATCCCGAACAGCTAACGGCAAACATCAGACGCGGGAGACGAACTCACCAAATATGCCACCGAGAGGCGGAGAGTGTCCGCACCACAATACGAGACTGTCACCAGCGGATGAGTGAGCATTGCTCAGCTCGTGCTATCTGGGACAATCTTATAGCTCGCATAATGGTAGGAACGGCATAAAGTCACTGGTAATCGATATGTGCTCGTTTCTGTTGTTCATTCTTGGATTCCGTGCTGAAATCCAGAATGCCTCGAGAGCTTTCCTTGCCGAGATTTCTGGCTCGTGAGCCAGAATTGTGCACGCTACTTCGTAATCGCTACCATCGTGGTCGTCGTGTCGGTGTTTCCCGAGTGGTTTAACCAAACTTTCCCGCCTTTTACTAGCCAGATGTTCATTTATTCGTACATGGAGCGGTCGACCGGGCTCACCCGATAAATGTCAAACGTGCTATCATTCGGAACATGTTCAAAACAGCAACGGAAGTATGTAGCGGCGAGGCAGAACGCCATGAATCCGCAAAGTTGGCATCAGCGATAGCACACGAAAACGGGTACGTCTCACAAGGAAAGCAACATTGCAGGGCCCGCAGCGAAAGCAAAGCGAATGACTGTAGTAAAAAACTTCCTCTATGCATCCCTTTCATTTCGGATAGGATAAGCAGCGCAATAAATAAATGTCTAGCTCGGGCACAACTGCAGGATGATGTTGTTCTAGTTAACATCCCTAATGACAACATCAGACGGCAGTTGGTCCGAAATAGACTATATGACAGAACATGTAATACGGATCATTGCGTCATTTGTCCATACGGTAGGAATGGGGATTGCACTAAAACAGGAGTTGTTTACCAAATCGAATGCTTGAGCTGTCATGCCTTCTATATCGGTGAGACCGGTCGACCGCTCCATGTACGAATAAATGAACATCTGGCTAGTAAAAGGCGGGAAAGTTTGGTTAAACCACTCGGGAAACACCGACACGACGACCACGATGGTAGCGATTACGAAGTAGCGTGCACAATTCTGGCTCACGAGCCAGAAATCTCGGCAAGGAAAGCTCTCGAGGCATTCTGGATTTCAGCACGGAATCCAAGAATGAACAACAGAAACGAGCACATATCGATTACCAGTGACTTTATGCCGTTCCTACCATTATGCGAGCTATAAGATTGTCCCAGATAGCACGAGCTGAGCAATGCTCACTCATCCGCTGGTGACAGTCTCGTATTGTGGTGCGGACACTCTCCGCCTCTCGGTGGCATATTTGGTGAGTTCGTCTCCCGCGTCTGATGTTTGCCGTTAGCTGTTCGGGATGAGTCGAATGCACCTTTCAGAATAGGTGTTTGATGGTATAGATCGCGATTTCGTAAAAATTGACCCACTTTCAGGCCTTGATAACGGCGTGTTGCCGAAACGTCGGCCAATAAAAAGTATTTATAACAACCTGTACGGCAGAGCAAGTGGAGAAACTGCCATTTTGGTTGCTTTCAACAAATTTGGTGCTGAGGCACAGAAAGTGAAACGAAACCTTTAGAAAATTTATTTGTGGTTCCTTCTTCAGAAATGATTACATTGAAATCTCGCCTGATAACTTGGTCAGTTTTATAATGTTTTTCTTCACTGCTCCATCAGCTCTTACAGCTAAAAGTGATTAAATTTGTTGCAAAAATAGTAGGAGCAGTAGGGAATAGTCTTCAACGTAGTTAACTTTAATTGTAGAACACTGAAGTAGGCAAGTGAAACCACGTTTTCGTGGGTTACTGAATCATGTTCTGAGAAATAGTATCACGAGAAAGCACAGAAACGTCACATGCTTGTTTTTTTTTTCCAGAAAATGCAAGATAGTTCAATAAATATGCGCACAAATTTCGACAAATTTGCAAAAAAATGCAACGTGTACGACGAAGCCAGCTACTGTCAGCAAGTGAGTTTCTCCAGTAAATGGCATATAAATTACTCTTCGGAATAAAATCATTTCAGATAGTCATCGACCAACGACTCAATCTAGCCGCAGTATCCTATAGGTGTGAATGCCCGGATGGTTGGCGGTGTCCCTCACACATCACTGATACTTTCGCATTTTCCGAGTTGGTTATTCCATAACAAACTATAGTCACATTCATTCTGACACGCCATGAGATTTCTTTGTTTAAGGTGTCAGTTCGACGAGACAAAATACTGGCACCGCTGTCAGTTGCGGTGCACACCACTGGAAACAGAGTGACATCCTTAAATATTAGCTTGTCCGGAAATGATTGAGACACTCTGAATTTTTTTCACTCTTCAAACTTTTTTCTCTTCTACTAGAAAACTTGAGGACGTGCTGTAATGACAGTGTACACCTATCCCCTGGGGCCACCTATTAGGAACAGCTCCAATACTGCGGGTCCAATAATCATGTTGATATAGGTGGAAGGAGTCACCAGTCAATTATCGGAAATCGTCAAATTAGTGCTGCTCGGCCAAGAAGCGACCAAGCTATCAGATAAGATGTTAGATGGAAAGCACGAGGTTGGGTGAAGGTGGTGTGTGTGACATCGTGGTCCGCGTCCGCTCCTTCTACTGCTGACAAGTCAACAAGTTCATTTAAGAGTACATTTTGTCGAGCAAAATGTACACTTCGACAGATTTATGATTCTTTTCTCCGACAGTGGCGACCATCATCCTAAAATGACTATTGTCAATGTTGCTGCTTTCCATTACGTTGCTTACCACTAACTCTGGTGGAGCATACCCTGCTCCTCAGCTCAGGAGATCGCAGATAATGAAAATGGCTTTTGGGAGACGTATCACCCGAAAAGAAACATTGGAACTGATAGCTCACGTGCATAGCTTAAGACCCCATGGGGCCACGACAATGTTGCCGTCCTTCGTGCTCCCACTGGTGCTCCATGGGAGCTCGTACAAAGAAAGTTGCTCAAACTGGTTGCCCCTCTATTTTCGCGCCTAGATTACGAAGCGCCATGTCCCTACACAAATGGTGCAGATGCTGAGAGTGGCAGAGGCAGAGTATTACATCTTCACATACCATGGACATAGGTCATGTGGAAGGGATACAAAAAAGAATTTTTAGGGAAGTGTCTCAATCTCAATTCCCGACAACCTAATAGATGATTCTGAGGTCGAAAATTATTGATCTGTATATAGCTCGCCCGTTCGTTGATCGAAATCCATTGGTGCTTTACATTACCTGTATAGCCATGAAATTGGAATGTGTTCTTTTGAGCCTGTACTGACTATGCTGCAAATCAATCATTCGTGCAGCCGTTTTCTAAAGCTTGTATGGTTAACATATGAGTGAGTTAAAGATTTTCACTCAATCGACTCGTAATGTATAGGGTAGACCTTGATAGACTAGGTTCTTCTGTCATCATAGTGTATAACTGACAACAGATCAATCCACTCATTCTATTTACTTTGCCTTTCAGAAATGTCTGCCGTTCTTTTAAGACTAGCTACATGAATCTCCGTATCTCTATCTGAATAAATAATTTGCATAGTTGGTGACTGGAATTGCGAAGCATTTTCAAGATACTGAAAAATGCAAGGGAAGTAGAATATAGCTACATGCTACCAGATATTGAATACACGCACTATTAGACACTATTCGAGAACAGCTGAGAGAAGCCACTGCAGGAAAAACATCTATTAAACAAGGCAAAGAAAGATTGGTAATTTGAGTATACGGTATAAATGATAGTGTGAGTATATTGGCTCAAAAATAGCATTTACAGACCAGATCGACAAAAAATTGCAGACCATATGGGACTACACATCCTTCTCTCTTCTAAAACGTCCGCGACAATGTTCAGGACTGGTCGTGCGCGCTAATTAATACCATGTCTTTGTGAGAAGTTCATAACTATAGCTGATTCCTTCTCAATAGCGTACTGATAAATACATAATTGTCCCATTCTTTAACTTCTTAAGCCCTAACAATAACGAATCTAGACAGCAACATGAAAGAAACATTCGAAAAACGAAATCAGCTCTGTCGCCAATGTTCAAAGAATTGGAAGGGTGGATCAATACAATAGATTTGCTTGTGTTAAGGTAATTTGCAGCAAACATTAATCGTGGTAAAGGAATCATGCGGACAATATCTTGAAATCGAACAATGCTTACGGTCAAATACAATTTTGCAGTCTTTCTTCGAAGCCGGAGTGTCTTTCTAACTAAGCAATTGAACATGCCTGTTACGGCTGTAATAACTCAAAAAATTTTGAAACTTCTGAGAAGTCTAAGTCAAGCTTCATTAGTTCACCTCTGCTTCAAGGCGTTACAGTAGAACTAGTGGTAGTTTTCTGCAATTCCTGAGACCTCGACCTCTGTTTGGGTCGACGGATTGAAGTGAAAAGAAAGGTGAATGACAGAAAGCTTCCCACTCTTGCTAGTTAATCGCACAGCTGCAAACGACTGAAATGATATCATGCAGATATTGTGCCCTAATTATTAAAAAGTGAAAAAAAGGTTAAAAAGTCATTGTACAAGGAATGACCGTTGCGGGCTTGCTTCCATGGCAGGTGCAACAAATTGCAGCATTCGAGCATTCATTAGCTAGTCTTCTGAGAATCTGAAGGAGAAGCGAAACGTGTAGAATAGACAGCACCATAACATACGAGCAATATGAAACCAGCCTGATCGTCCGGCTAACGCCGGACTCTCAGGCTTCTTTTCGTGCTCGCTTCGCTCGCATATTTTCATTGTCCTCAGATAAGATTAATGCAGATGGATGAACAGACACCATCCACAGAGAAGCATTCTTTACCGCGGTTCATGGAACCATTGACCCACTATGGACAGCTCCTTTCCAACAATTTGTGGTGCCGCATTTCGGTTGAAGTAAATAGTAAAAATTGACCGAGTAAGTGCAAACTGGGATTGGACCTGAACACCGGTGCACCCTTATCTCACCGTTGGAACCTGCCTCCAAAGGTTCTTCCCGTTTTGGACGCCGGCGCACACTTGTCACGCCGTTGGAGCCGACTCCAGGCGTTTTCCCACTTTCGGAAACCGGCGCACCCTTATCACACCTTTGGACTCCACGCGTTTCCCCGCTTTTGGACGCCGACGCACCCTTATCGCGCCGTTGGACCCGACTCCACGCGTTTCCCCACTTTTAGACGCCGGCACACCCTTATCACGCCGTTGGACCCAACTCCAGGCGTTTCTCCACTTTTCGACGCCGGCACACCCTTATCACGCCGTTGGACCCAACTCCACGCGTTTCCCCACTTTCGGAAATCGGCGCACCCTTATCACACCGTTGGACCCGACTCCAGGCGTTTCATCACTTTTGGTCGCCGGCGCACCCTTATCACACCGTTGGACCCGACTCCAGGCGTTTCACCACTTTTGGACGCCGGCGCACCCTTATCACACCGTTGGACCCGACTCCAGGCGTTTCCCCACTTTTGGTCGCCGGCGCACCCTTATCACACCGTTGGACCCGACTCCAGGCGTTTCACCACTTTTGGACGCCGGCGCACCCTTATCACACCGTTGGACCCGACTCCAGGCGTTTCCCCACTTTTGGACGCCGGCGCACCCTTATCACACCGTTGGACCCGACTCCAGGCGTTTCTCCACTTTTCGACGCCGGCACACCCTTATCACGCCGTTGGACCCAACTCCACGCGTTTCCCCACTTTCGGAACCGGCGCACCCTTATCACACCGTTGGACCCGACTCCAGGCGTTTCCCCACTTTTCGACGCCGGCGCACCCTTATCACACCGTTGGACCCGACTCCAGGCGTTTCCCACTTTTGGACGCCGGCGCACCCTTATCACACCGTTGGACCCGACTCCAGGCGTTTCCCACTTTTCGACGCCGGCGCACCCTTATCACACCGTTGGACCCGACTCCAGGCGTTTCCCCACTTTTGGACGCCGGCGCCACCCTTATCACACCGTTGGACCCGACTCCAGGCGTTTCTCCACTTTTCGACGCCGGCGCACCCTTATCACGCCGTTGGACCCGACTCCAAGCGTTTCCCACTTTTGGACGCCGGCGCACCCTTATCACACCGTTGGACCCGACTCCAGCGTTTCCCCACTTTTGGACGCCGGCGCACCCTTATCACACCGTTGGACCCGACTCCAGGCGTTTCCCCACTTTTGGACGCCGGCGCACTCTTATCACACCGTTGGACCCGACTCCAGGTGTCTTCCCACTTTTGGATGGCGGCGCTCCCTTATCACGCCGTTGGACTTGACTTCAGACGTTTCCTCACTTATGGACGCCGGAGCATCCTTATCACACCCCCAGCCCACCTCCAAGACTACACTAAGGCCTAATCCTCATCCTCGTCGTTCCTCGTCCGCCTCGTTCCTCCTCTTCATTATAAAGGCAACCTATCCGTCTCTCTCCTTTTATACGGTTCTGTAATCACAGGCCTATCTCATTCATTCCGACTGTGATGAAAACAACAGTCGGACATTAACATGTCTGAACATGACTGGCGTGGCCCGAAACACCTCTAATTCAAGGTAAAAATCGAAATTTACCACATTTTCGTACATAACTCGATGCGCTGAACACAATGGGGTAGGTATTTTCCGTTCTCGATGGCTGGTTCTCGTGCACACACACACACATGAACTGCCAATTAAGAAGAAGTATGATACCCGAAATGAAAAAAAAACTCAGCTGAAATGGCGATAAGCGCTTATCTGCTGCCTCAGCCTCAGCCCTATCTATTCGGTCTAGGTAGACGATGGCTAATAGCTGACATCCTCAAGCTCGTGGCAAAGCCATGTTTTCGTGCATTTCTGCCGAGTTCACTTTCATACTATAAACGTTTTTCGCTGACATCGTGTAAGCATTTTGAGTTTCAAGGTAGAGAAGAAACGAAGCCGAAAAAAAAACGAGACCTAGTTATAGCTCTCAACTCATTTCTACGGTCCTAGTTTCCTTGCTTTGCAAGGTCTTCGATGTGAGGACTTCAGAATCCCTACAGGAAATTTACAGTTTCTGCAGACGTTTTGGCCTTCTCATCCATATCTTTTCCAGTTCCCCATGCACAATTAGCCTGTTATATACTGAGGATGGACGATTTAGGACACTCGTACTATTCATAAGGGTCAGCTTCATCGATCCGTCTCGTCGTCTGTGACATTTGCGGTTCACGTTCACAGTGAAAATCGCGACATAATTTCTCAAAATTGTTCGGAGATTGGACGAAACTGACGGATATCTTGGAAATTGAGCATCTGAAGAGTAAACAGTTTCATTCTTAATACACCAGACTTGGAACCCAAAACAATCTGAATACTTGTGCAATGGAGTTTTGCGTAGGCACGGCAACGTAACAAAAACCAGGAATGATGGAAGCACGGACAATATAAATAACGCGCTGGACGGAAGTACAACAAAAACAACAAAAAGATTTATCATTGCCCTCACAAAAAAAAAAACGGAGTTTCCGGTCAACCACGTATGTATACCTCAACAGGTGAGCACATTTACCTCTTCCTCGCTTTCAAGATCGATTAATTACACAATGTTTGATGTGAAAATATAAAAAATACCTTCCTGACAGTAGCAGCCTGCAAGATTTTGCTTTACATTACGAACTTCTCGCACCAAGACTGCTGCATTGTTAGGACTCTCTTTCCACATACTGAATCGTCGGTAATGCCTAAACGGTAATCCGTGAAGGATACCGGCCAGACGAGCTTCTCAAATCAAAACTGTCCAAGTTCTAGAACGCAGCCAAGTTCCCGTTTTGCTTCACTTCGGTCACCTCGAGCGATACTCCATATTCTTTTAGCCTCATTTTTTAACATCAATTTACACTTTCTCCTACGATAACTCTAATAAGCACCTAGATCGTGAGAAACTTTTGGTACGAGAACGATATAGTTCATATTACACTGCACTGAAGGAAAGTGCGCAGGAAGTGTCGAGGAGACGGGCTGCGGTATTCACTGCCGTCATTATAAATGGATTGCGGAAGTTGAACTTACGTAGGATGGGAGCTTACGAGAGAATTGTGGCTCCTCAACAGTACCCTGTAATTAGGACTGATTGATGGGTAGCCGCATTCAAGATACGGCCTTGAATAAGTTGAAAGGAAAAGTAAAGCGTGGAATTTAACCATGCAAATGTAATCATATCTACACCGGCTCAGACTATTTCACTTCGAGAACATAGGTAGGAAAATGATGGATAAATCTTTATAACAAGCAAAATATTAATGACTGATATTTTCTCTACTGCATTCACTTATGTCAGATGAAGAGCGATCTTGGAAGAACTTGCTGGGGCTAAGAATTTCCCTCATGCCGGATTGTCTTCACGCGAAATGCATACCTTTTCCACTGTTGTTGGTGGTCAAATGCTTCTTGCCGCTTTTTTTCCTCATACGATGTGAACTAACAAATAAATCGTCCTTTACCATCCCCTTATAGTTCGACTGCGGCCTTTCTTATAACATCATATTGGTAGGGAATACCTATTATCCGAAAAACCTGCGTTAAGATTTTCTATGCAATGCTCCAATGCTCGTAGAAAGTGGTGTTCTCCCTAGCGCTATTTACACTCAACAACTGACTGATAGGCTGCATGTATGGCTACCTAAAAACTTCCAGTATTTACTCTTTTAAGATGTTTTTAGAGTTAACTTAGCAATGGATCATGAAAACAATCATTTTTTCTCAGTGCCTCACTTTCTGTCTCTAGAATGAACAATAACTTTACTGTGACAGAAGCCCCAGTGAAGATCCTCTGTTACTTTCTTTTTAAGTGTTTTATTTTTGTTCTTTGATATGCACACCTTTGCGGTGTGCCAAGTAAATAACTAAATAAATATTTGAAAGTACCCCCCCCCCCTCCCTTCGACACAAATATCTTTGACAAAATACCCCTTCTTGCAACAATTTCTTGTTAAATGGGCGCAATTGAAGGGTCGTTCGTCAAAAGGTATACATGTGACAATGTCAATATCTTCTCGAGTTTCCAGTGAACAACGGCCGTACATATTCAATATGCTTGGTCGATCAAGGCTAAGTGGAAAAGAGTGAGGGGAGAAGTGGTGCGCTGCCTGCTGTGGAGCTCTGACTGGTATCAGCCAGTGGCGGAAGCAGGAGGGCGCCCCCCCCCCTCCGAGAATGAGTCGGCAAATTTTTGAAATTACTTTACAACAAATGTAAAAATCTTGTATTAGTTTATTTTTATTATTATTTTTAACATATTTTTTATTGATTATTTATTACCATAATTGAGGTTTTTATTAATTTTATTTTCCGTCTGGGTCCCCAAAACGGCGGAGACCCCACTTTTCTTCCCACGCCCCCCCTCCCGCCCACTTTCTGCGTCCGCCACTGGTATCGGCCAATTTTTTTTAGTTTTACAAAGAATACCATAACACTCAACTAATATAAAGGGAACTCCAAACGACCGTGTGCAAGGAGCGGGGCCGCAGCGCGGCTCTCTCGGGCAGAGACACAGGGGCTCAACATGTTATCTGCTTCTGCGAGTAGCAGAGGACTTGAGTGCAACGCCACGCCGCGATCCCGCCCCTTGCACACGACCGTTTGGAGTTCCCTGTAATGTATTGTGAGAGCATAAGCATTACATTTTATAAAAAAAAAAACGTAGCTGGAGGAACGTGAACAACTTTTATCATCTGCAGTATTAAGCTACTTCCACAACCGTTTCCTCACCATTATCCAGAATATCAAAACGTGTAAAGGTGTAATAAAAGGAAGATTTTTCGTCCTTTTTTCAGGGTTTTAGACGTGTTCTATCACAGTCTTTTTACCATCGAATTGACGAGCGATAACGAACCCTAGACTCAGTGGGCTATTTTCAAACATGCGACAACTCCAAAATCTTCCTTTCTTGTGCTCATGACTACTTTCTGCTACGCGAAAAAAAAAAATAGAAATTTAACTTCTTGTTGCGGTGATTTTAACCTCTGGGCGCACGCTGATTTTCCGGCTTTTATTTCTTTGACTGATCTCATACCAGATCCAGAGTTAGGAAAGAGGAGATTCTTCGCAAAGCAGGCCTGAGGGTCCCCAAGTATCACGACGATCATGAACCTAACTAGAGCGGAACTGTTTCAAAATATCTATAAAAACAGTTACCCAACTCTGTTCACTTGCCCTACTTGTTTACGGTGATTTCTTATTTCATTTGTTATTTTGCCACTTGCTAGTTTTCTACCCGGAAGTAAGGCGCTCTTGACCAGAGTTCTTAGAGTGTAAGCTCCTGAAGTGACCCTACTCCAGAAGAACAGTTAGCAGTTTTTTTTTCGAATATTTCGCAAGATTGCACATTTCAGACGCAACTTTTTGGATAGAATGTGCAGCATTGCTCCGTAGGAATTAAACGTTTATTGCGTGCACTGCCAATGAATGCCTGACCAGGGAAGGATACTGTGGTGGTCCGACAACTCGTGACAAAATTTGTACATTCGTATGCAGTACGTGATGCAAATCTCAAATTCGCTTACTTTGTCTGTTTCGAAATCCCTCTCTAAAGAGCTTTAATTCCGCTTAATTCTGGTCATTCCATTTATGCCTAATCGTCCAGTGGTGGTCGGTAAAGTGTGAGGCAGCCAATGACAGCCTTTCTCTCCATCCACCAACAAGCCAATGGAAGTAGGGGGGAGTGCGCGTTGTTATAGCATTTATTTAGATTCTAGAGAATTAAGTTAAGAAGTACGCAGTAAGTAAGTCAGCATTCCACCTGATTAAGAGGTTACATGGTAGATTCAGGATGTATTTATATACATAGCTTCCATTCGAGCACATTTCTAAGCTTATATAGACATTTTATCACATTGAGGGCAATCGACGTCTTGGCGAGTTGTGTCACGTGGGACCAGGGCGAAATTCTCGTTTATCGCTTCCACAACAGTAATTATGGATTTTAGGTTAGCAAATGAATACTTGAAACGGTAGTGATGATATTACCAAATATATCAATGCAATTGTTAGTATTCTCATCGTTATTATAGACAATTAGTCCATGAATGACGAGAACAACGATCAATCGATAAATAAAAATACCTAGAATAAATAAATCCATTACCAATAATCGATAAAGTTGACGTTTTTTCAAATAAATTTTATTGATAGTGATATTTATCAAAACATAGAGTTATAATGCAGTTTGACATGAATTTTACAAAAAAAAAGAAATAAAAATACTGCTAGTATTTGTGGTGTATTTCCATTGATTTTTTTCATTCCAAGTGATACAGTATGCCTACCGTAACCCACGAAAATGGTAAGATATGGTGGTCATATTCATAGATAGCCCCATGTGCAAAATTTTAGGAGGTTCTGATCTCGGGATCTCCATTTTTGACGTACCGGTGGGTCCCTTGGTCCCTGGTGACCGCCAAGATGAGACCAACCCCTGGATCCCGTTGTCGTCAACGTGTTATAAATACACCCCTTGCGTTCAAAAATTACTGTATTTCCCAAAAATTTCACCAGATGGTTTGACAATTCGCCTGATGCATGGCTAAGTTCAACTTAGAGGATTTTTTCCACTTACTGTGAGTTCGACCGAGAAACCATTCGGCTATTCCACATCGAGGGAAGTCAGTCGAACTGGTATCGTACGAGAGCTCAACTGATTGCATCGAAAGATTATCGCTCCCCAACTCTTTGAAGTATGGACAGCTTTCTCGTAGTTTTATTGCTACCACAGCCACTGTAAACACATCTATCGAGGATTAGATTATGTCTGAAACAGTATGATCAAAGAACCGCTGTCTGATAGTGAGCCAGACGAGGAGAAAGCTGGATAATTACTTCAATTGTGTTCATTGATACTGCTCCAGCAACAACAAAAAGAGAAAAGAAAGGCAACTTCTAGTGAATTTCTGTATCGAAATTACATATAGGTTAACTATGACCTTTGCTACCATTCCTAGGATAGATTTACATCAATGAGAAGGATTCTAAGTAGAATTTTGGGAAGAATTGCTTTCCAAGAAACTAATGGTCCCTATCCCCTTGGGAGATTTTCTCTACCGCATTCGAATTTCCGAATTGACTTTTTCGTTCCCCGCATCGACCTTTCGACCGCGGAAGAGTCATGTTGCAGCATTGTGCTTGCGGCCGATGTGTGCACGTTTTTTTTCAAACAAAATTGATGATAATGTGTCAGCTGCCATGTGATCTGTAGCGAATTGTCATCATTTCGCCATCTCACGGGGAATACACCAAAGCGAGAGCTATCTGGGAGATATATGTATGATGATAATTTGACAGCGATCATCTATCACACACTGCGCACGCCATTCATCGAAGGACTGAAACGCGTCATCGGACTACACTGTTGGCCCTTTTGATTTTTGTGCAGGCCTTAATCTTACGTATACCCTGGTAAGTGCTGGATGTCTGCAGCTGTTGATTCGACTTATCCAACGTGGACAATTTCTACCTGCGAGATTACCTTGGGTTAATAACTTCCCCAACAAACTAACCATCTAGTCATCGTAGTCCAAGCTGCCAAGCTGTTCATAGCCAGACAAATCTCCCTAGCTATGGTGTATTCCCTAGGAAAATTGATCCTAAAATGGAAAAATAGAAGTTGTGCGACTGCGACCCTGAGAAGTTACTGTAATCCAAAAAAAGTCCAGCACTGGTGACGCGTGTCATTATGATGCGTCGTAGTGATAATTATAAAGTGTCCTGCATTCAGCGCAGGGGATGTCCTAGTCGCCGATCTATGCACGGATACTCAGCTATTGTCGCGTACGAGATGCAGTGTAGAAATGAAGCCGGTACAGGATTTTTTTAAGCTGAAAAATCAGGAATGCTAAATTAGGTCCTGTTGGACATACCAGAACCCAGCCTTAGTACATATAATACTCAGAAACTGAGCCGGAAATTCCGCAGCAGAATACCGGAACTTCCGAAAGTGAGGTGCCGGTCTTTCGGCTGTTCTACTGGGAAAACTCCAGTATCCTCCTGCGGAAATTCCAGTATTCTGCAGCAAACTTTGCGGAAGGCCCCTCCTCTGCTGCGGAAGTCCCGGCACTTTGTCTGAGAAGATATTTGAAGGGATATGAATAGCAAAACGAGTGCCGCATTGACAACTATTTTTTCTTCCTCAATACGCTCTAGAACACTGGGACAGTGGAAATCTCCTTCCTGGATATTCCTTCCAGGAGCAAATCCTCTCGGAAAAAGAATCAGATCGTCCGAAAATGCCTAACCCCTTGGACACCTCCCCCCCCCCCCCAATGAAGTTTGAACAACCCTGTGAACTTGACTGTTGTTGTGAAGCGTAGTCATGGTGACATCAAGCTCGAGGTTCATACGATGTGCTTTCGACAGTTCTTAATAAGGCGAGAATGGAATGTACCACTGTTTTTTGTTTTTTCACTTATTCGTCAAAAACATCCCAGGTCACACCAGGATTGAAACAAAAAATGGAGGCCAAATGAGAAATGGTGACAAGGAAGTTGCTTTCAAGAGGAAAGATACCACTCGCCCTTCGGTAGAAAAACACTATACGAAGGTTGAATGACGTGTTGGTATAGAAACTCGAATAGGTATTCAGTTCGGAATGAATCGAATGCTTGAATATTCGAGAGATGAAGAGCTTTAAAGCACTGGAGGACGGAAAGATAAGAAGTACTCCAGGGCTCTCTCTCTCCTCTTCAATTATGCGGACTTTCGAATCTCACCAGGAATAGAGCTTTTGTTTGAATTTTTATACCAAAACGTTTTCGGGTTTATGTGAGTATAAAAGGCAGTGAGTCTCTGAGTACTTATCGATGATATCCAGGATTACTGTTGAGAGCAGCATGCACTACACTGAACCCATGTAGTAAATCCGGTTATGGAAGGTGTAATACACTAAAACTGGATCTACATACGTAACTGTGAGTGGTAGTACTGCACGTCAGCAACAGTTCCACCGGCCGATGTTGTAGATGTTGTAATGAAGAGCTTCAACAAACGACATGGATATTAAAATTGCATGCATTCATTGCAGAACCTTAAAAAATACTTGTACAGAGAGATATTTAATCGAAATTGTTGAGCCGTTTGTCCAAAATTTCCCAGAAAATGCTTATCACATGGAACTGGCTTGCTGTCTTGCAGTGAAATGGGTGGTAGGCATGTATACAGTGGACGTCGATGTCGTCAGCTTTCTAACAGAACATTATTCCTGCTACGTGAGTACATTTCATGGTTCTATGCATGATTGAGTTGCTAACTTGCTAACTTAATCCCAGAGGAATAACCAGAGAACAACCGTCAATACAATGATTGAACCCAAAATATAAAGATTGTACTCGGCGATGAAAGCTCAACGGAGGGTAACGGAATTCAAAGCGGTTTTGATCTTGATTTTTTACGTAGGAGCTTCTGAATCTCATGTCAAATGTAAACAAGCTCTCTCCCTGCTGAAAAAAAGGTTAAAAGTAGGAATTTACCCGATAGTAGAAGGAGAAATCCAAAAGCTGATACGATTTTCGGAGTGAAGAATGGTGGAAAAATGAGAGGAAAGAAAAATGACCTATAATAAGTAAAACATAAATGCATATTCTTGTATATGCTGGCCTCCCTACACCTGCGCTCTAGAAAATTTTGTTACACTACAATGATTTATATAAGAGGATAGTCGGGTACGTTACAGAGTATATTAGCGGCTTTGTCTGCAACGACGACTGCTTCACCGAGCGGCTGGTCATTGGTTCGGTCAATGGGAGAACGCCTAGGATGGACCTGGTAGGAAATTTTACCAAGTGATAGCAGGAAGTATCAAAATGGAAGGAATCACACCATGTACACATTATCACTTACAGAGGGAAGTACAAGAATTAGGTCGAAATAGCTGGTCAAACGGGCGACACCGTGCCGCAGCTGTAGTTGCGGACAGAGGCACAGATGCACTCTTTGAGCTAGTGGGCTGTATTTTCACTTGTATTTCGCGTCGCTATCATGAGCAAACTATCATATTTTCGGGATCATAACAGCCTTCGGTGGGGTCCCGTGATGGGCGACAATTTGCCCAATATCGAATACCGTTTATTGTATAGAGGGGATCCCGTGCAAACATGGTTTTTGAAACCTCTCTGATCGTTCTTAGGGTGTCCTATGACTTTGATTTACCATTTCAAGCGTTGCCTATTAAGAATGCCATAAATTTAGGTTTAGCTATGTAGAAAGTCTAAATTTGGCTACCATCTACGCCCTGTGCAGCTATTCAATCTTTGAATTAATGCGCAGACATTAGACCATGATTATCTTTGCAGATTTGCGTAGACGATTTCGGAACACACAGAAGCAAATAATTTCATTCGAGCCAAAGTATCGAAGATTTGTTACCAATTGACTGTTACCAAATAAGACAGAATCCATGGGAATTTCCGCTTCAAAGCTAAACGGTCGTAAATTCAAAAATTGCCAATAGAAGACAGCTGTGAAGGAAGCATGGGAAGTGTCTATTTACCCAAAGATATCCCCGAACTTCACCGGCAGTCTCTAGAATCGCTATGATCACCAATCAAAAAGTGGGGAAAAACGATGGGTTGTACCTAGCAATCGATACGCATCTTTTCTACTATCGTCGTCACTTCCATCGTTTATCCATCCGGATTTACTGTCCAATTCTCTGGATACTACAGTAGAAAGAGAACAACAAAGCTCATGTGATAAGCACGTGATTCACACTAGATGCGTGCGTTCATCGTGCATGGAAAATATGATGAATGGTAGGCCCAAACGCACCTCTAACGCAGCCCAGACGCAAGTGAGACGCACGCGTTCACGACTTCGGGGTTTTTTGCGGTGGCCACACTGGATTTTGATCCATGGTGTACATGTCTGTCCGGTCTTTAAAGGCTATTCTCTCGAATGAATGCGTACGTCTGATGCGTGAGTGAAGCACGCATCTAGTATGAACTGCTCTACTGTGGGAGAAGGAATACTGGATAACTCATCCGCGGTTTAATCGCAATCACAGTCCGGGCTGCAGTATATCCACAGAGACATGATGGCCTGCTTCGCTTGTTACCCAGGTTTGGTTACCTGACCACTGTTTACATGTCTAGCACCCCTCCTATCGTACCAATCGGTGCGTAAGCGAAAATGGTTAGTCATTTCTCCCCGACTCCTTTTGGAATAAAAACGAATGAGAACGCGCGTACTAGAGATTATTTTACGTATCTGGATATGTTTAGCCGTTATTCGTGGATTTTGGTCTATCTGTGACCTCACATACGTCTCACAGGGCAACTTATACTAGGTGCGTGCGTCAGTTGTGCGTCCGACGTACGCATCCGTTTATGAAGGTTTTTTCATGAATATCGGTCAACGCTGCATGTGCATCCCCATTCAAAAGAACGCGCGGCCGCCGTGAAACCGCAAACGCATGCGTCCGACCTGCGTCAGCGATGCGACTAGCGATGTCCTGCATCATACAAACATCCGCGCGTCAAACGCACGCATAAATTGCCCCTATCTCAGAAAATCCCCGCTCACTCATTCCGTTTGAGGCTTTGTCGTTTGATTAGACGGCAGCTCAAGAGAAAATAAGCTATTAAGGAAAGATCTGTGCTCAGTTAGAGGTGATTGTCATACTGTAAAATTACGTTATTTCCCTGAGCAGCCATATCGTGATTATCGCCTTAGCTCGAGCCATACATGGGGTTCAAGGATCTCTGTCTACATAAAAGCAATATCCAGCCACGTCCTTTTCTAGGTTTTATATATGTAACAGATGTCCCACATCCTCGCGAATCCCCATCCCAGCCCTCCCTAAAATACAAGGTTTCACCACTTTCACGGTGAATCTCGTAGGTCCACTGTAATCTGTGCCCTTTAGCGACTTTAATTACGTGAAAATTTGGGACGTGTGGGCATTTTCCAAAACTGACCTTTTTGTTCAACTAGTAAGTCTCTGCTTTACTACGCTGAAATCATACAACAATTTCCCAGACATTATGTTATGTCTGTGATTGAGTCACCAATGTTTCGTCCCGTTTTGAAACTAACAGCAGTCGGACAACTGCACTAATATGCACTGTAAGCATCATTGTCTGCTATTGAATACTTTGTTGTAGAACGACGATACGGGGCAATAAAAGTCCAATATGTTCTCTTCCATTAGAAATAGAATGTGAGGGGAAGTAGTGGAGAAATGAACGTTTGATATAAGTTTGTGCCATTTAGATTACGTGCAAGAGCTGTAGCACAACGCTTTTACACTGGTCGTCAATTACCTGTGGTCTGCCGCGTCGCACCACCTACGCGGTGCGGCAGACCAGCTCGACGCTGTTGCTATTCGCCGGTGTTTCCCATCATTTTCTTTTTGTCTATGTCTGCATTCCAAAACGTTTGGGTGAAAGCATATGCAAAACATCAAAAACGGCAGCGCACGACGACGACAGCACCCAACTAGTTTGCCGCGCCGCGTGGGTGTTGCGGCGTGGCAAACCAACTTGATTGTACACCCTACAGCAGCGCATACCGTCAGACCAGCTTGACTGCTTAAAAGCTTGTGACTCCCGTCTTTGTTGAGTATTTTTTATTACATAACATATTACATGTCGCAAAAATGTGAACAATTTTTAAAAAATGTTTGATGTGAAATATCATATGATGAGCGATCCATCTAAGTATTAGGTGCGTGCAAAAGTTCCGGGGCAGTTGCACCTAATTTTCCAAAAAGCCATAACTTGACTCAAAGTCAGCAATTTTGTTCAAAACAAAAAGCATTGGCATCTCCGTAATGTTGCCGATATGGCACAGAAAAAAATTTTCCGGAAGCTAAAAATTTAACAGGTCTGCACCTGTAATAGTGGCACATGTCGTTTTCCAGTAGGGTCTGTTCATTAAAAGTTTTACAGCGGAGGTAAAGAAATAGAAGGTTGAAATGGGGGTATTCTGTTAGAGGCAGGTATAAGGAGTAATATAGGTTAGGCTAGAATTTCGGAGCACGAATGGCCAATTATTTATAGGGTTGACACTGCGACATGCTGGTATGCGCTATCCCACAGCCGGAACAGACCACATATTTCCGCCTGTGTCGGCCCCAGGGAAAAGAAACTACTATAGAGCGATTATTGTGCATTCATTAGAAAACAAATTCATTGCAGATGAGTTACGTTGCTGACCATGAAAGGTCAAAATTTTTTCGAAGAAAGTAGTGATGGTTCGGCCATTTTTTAGGTGGGTGGCAGGAACCTGGACTTTGGGATGACCTCCTCCTATTATCGTACCAGACCCATTCTCTATCAACAATAACAATTCTTCCATGAAACGAATTGCTAGGAAATCTGAAGATCGAATATCTGCAGACTTGCCAGTGTGGACGTTGGTGTTCTTCGCTCAACTCAGGCAAAATCCGTCTACCCACCTTCCTTTTCTTACCGATTCTCTTCAAGTGACGAGACATGGTTGACTAAATTCCCCGTAATGACTTGCGCATTTGCACATGGTTTGGTTCAACCTGCTCTTTCCTGGCGCCTTTACGATGACCAAATCTCTGACCAAGTTGTGAAGCATTTTCCAGACTCTAATCTCCTTTCAGAATTCCTAGGAACCTTCGAGCATCTGGCGTTTTAGAGAACATACTCTCGACAAACGCATTATTGATGCTATGGGTCCCTTCTCTTGTTGATAGTCTAGATTTGATTCCATAAAGCGAAATTTCCCAAATTATTGCACAGCTCTTAGCATTAGTTTTACACCCGAAACAGAGCAACGTTGTGATGTAGACCTGAGCCAAAAGTGGTATAGGTAGCAGATGTTTCAGGCTACCAGCATACATGAAAACCGTTGCAGGATATCGAAAACGCAAGGAGCAAAATGACGTTGAACGGTGAAATACCACCAACTGCCCCGGAACTTTTGCACGCACCTAATATAAATGGCAAAATGAAGTTAAAATAGAGTGAAATTCACTATCCATGTTGTGAAGCAAGTGTGAAACCTTGGAAATATGATGTCAATATTCGCACCTTGTTTACATCTTGGTTCCAGGAAATGAACAATGTGCCGTTTCTCGACCTAATCATTTCTCATTTTATATTCCCAGGGCTTCTGACTCCTCAGACCACTGAGCAGTGAAATTTCAGGATTAAATGACCAGCTCTAAAGTAAACGCAGACGCGAAACTGCCGCTGCTCTAACAATCCGCCGCCGACCACTCTGCTTACTTAACTGCTGGCTCCTCAAAGTCGGCGTGAGCAGTACACGCACAACCGGACAAACCTGATGATAAGCCGATGGCTCTCACGGATGTTATTATTCGCGAGGCTCGCAGCTGTAAGCTGAAGAGTGGACCATGAAGAAAATGTTATACTTTGTCAGATGAAAACCATTGGGAGAGTTTCGATAGGGGGGAGGGGCGATCCCGAACGGAAAGACTGGAAATCGTTCCAGGAAACCAAATAAGATAGTATGATAGTATATAATATTTGTTTCTTCACTCTCAATTGAAGTATGGAAAAATTTTGGAAGACCCAGACATCATGATGAATGACGTAAAAAACCACATGATTAGATTATAGTTTGTCTTAGAATTTAAATAAAGACAAACTATCACCCCATCACACTGTTACTTCTAAGAGGAAGCACAGATCTTCCTCAAAAACTCGATTAAATGAGCTATTTTAACTGAATTTGAGCAAAAATAGCCGGGAAAGCTCACACATCCTGAAAATCCGGCTGTGCGACCACAGCACAAGGTTTTTACGTAAAAGTGGTATCGAAAAAGTCTCATTATGGCCGCAGCGCAACCGCATCGCAACCGCATCGCGACAATGTCGCTCGGCAGTCGCAATGCGGTTGCGACGCGGTGTTGGCGAATGCACCAAATCGAACCTCTTCGAGGACGACTATTCGAGAAGTCTTTTTTCCAGTGGGGTGAATCCGTTCATTACCTGTTCGAACAGGTTGGGACAAGAATCAGGAGGGTTATTTGGGAACGGTGCACTCAATCAAAAGTGTGGACGCGCAGGCAAGTAGAGTGCCGGGACGCAGATAATTCGATGCGGCGAGCGGGTCCGGACAACTGAAATTCTCCTGTAAATGTAGAATTAGTATCCACACAAGTAATATTGCACTCAGACAATGTTCAAACACTACCCACAGCGATCATAGGGTCGCACCCGCCGATCCAACTGCACTCCAGTTTTTCCCGCTCAGAAGATAAGAAAAACCGCGACGTCAGAGTCATTTATCAGCATTTTTTTCGTCGTCATGGTCACATGGTGACAAACCTGCTCGAAAATGACACGAAATAATTATGAAAGAGGAGCTGTGTTTACAAAACAACTAGAGGAGTCCAAAGGTCTTGAAAGTTAAACTGTTTCTAGCTGACAATCTCATTGTTTTCTGGATTATCGCACTCATTCCACAACAACAAAAACAACTAGCTCAAGTTCCCAAGCATGTGGCTCATAATGTTGTTGTTCCATCAACTGTGTCTGTTCCTCAAAAGAAGAGTAGACTAACTACTTACGGAGAGGGAGCCATCACGAAGGGGCTCTTCCTGATCCGGAAGAGGCCACTTTTTGACGGATCATGCATTATCCTCTAGGGGCCCTGATGTTAGTGCTGGAAGACAACAGCTCTATGTATAATGTTGGGATCGCAGCTGTTTTCACCGGAAAACAGCATAGTGGACGATGACTATGATATGTAAGGCTTAGATTCCCTGGTTTTTGTGGGATTTCTCCCACATACCCGTCTAGCAAGAAACAATCTTTGTGACAAACATGGTGACGTCAGGGAACACTCCTCAAGCAAGTGGCAAATAGATGAAATTTCGCTAAATTTGTGATGTTTGGTAAGATTCCTGACGATCAGCTTCTTCTATAGCTTCCGTCTACAGTAATTTAGAAGTAATGGGATCTGAAAGCGTTTTTAGGTCCTCGGCGTATGAAGCCGATGTCAGGTTAGTCTTTAATCTGTGTTCAATATTGCCACAAAGAGTAGACCAATGATCACGCTAAATTTTATATTCACCTGTCAAGCCTATTTTTAACCAGATATCCGTTACCAAGAAGGTGGCAGAATAATATTGCGGAAACACCTACCAATAAAACGGAAAACGGAAGCACAAGAACCGCCGTAAGATGGAAGGCGAAAATTTTTACTCTAACTCGTGATCAAAAATACCCTTCCTATCTACACTTTTACGGTACTTTCCTGAGTAGGTGAGAATTTCTTCCATATTAACTTAACCCAGTGCAACTTTTACTCTAGGGCGGACCATATATTTCAAAAAGCTGGCGTCACACTGCTTTGCTTTCAGAAACGGTGAAAGGCACAAAATTGAGGTCTTCAAGGTTAACGGTGATCTTCTAAGTTTAACCATTTCTTTTCTTCTCTAACATCTTTTCAACTATTGTTTCTGGTGAAAGAGACAATGCACGTGACTAGCTTCCCATTTACAAAAAAAAACTTTGTTTTCTCCAGGTGAAACACGGAGTCTGCTCGTATCGCTCACTGTTTTCGGAGTGGAATCTAGGGACACATAATCTAGGCAAACCATCTTTGCGCTGTGGTTTTGAATATGCACACATGAAGGAGCTAACGTAGGAAGCAACAAGCAAAGCAGCTGTCCCAATCAAGCACATTGTCAGAAGCCATAACGCCCAGCTGGTCTGCCGCTCCGCAAAAGTGGTGCGGCGCGGCCTCGTTTCCGTGCGAGCATTAATAATTGAAGCACTGTGTACTGTGGGCGAACAAAAAAAATGGCCACCTGAATGAGGATTTTTGGTGAAAGTTATGGACACAACTGTTGATGTGGAGTAGACGTCAGAGGATGTACAGTGGACGTCAAAGACGGTGGCCCAAAGACGGCCTCGAGAAGGACGCCGCGCAATAACGCCGCGCGCACTGGGATCGGTGTCGTCTGCCACCGGAATGCTATTCCCAGGCGCTTTTTTCCCGATTCGCTCGAATATCCTTAAAATGGGTACAAAAGCTGCTAGAGATACCATAAGAGCAGCAGAAACATCGGCTATGGCTCCCGCGGCGCGGTTGCGCGGCGTCTTTCTCGAGGCCACGAATGCGCCACCGCCGTTAACGTCGACTGTACGCAGGGCACTTCCATACTCATGTGCAATTTCTGAAGCTGGTCAAAGCCCGCTTGCGCTGTCACACCCTATGCTATCGCGTTCAAAACTTGAAATGGTAAATAGTTGAGGAGGATTTTCTATTAATAATTTCAAGTCCTTCTCCCTCTCTAGGAGATATTTCAACAAAATGAAGTGAGATATGCTAAGGCTTCAGAGACGCGTAGAATATAATAGTTACATACACCATTAACCATCATTTCTAATTACTCTCACAACTTTTGATCATCTCTGTTATTAATGTGCAGTTCAATTGCCGCTTATATAATTATGGAATTCCTCTGGAACGGTAGTACTATACTCGTCAAATCAGTCTGTCTTGAAAAAAAAGCTCGCAATTCTACCAGGTAGCGGCCAGAGAAGCACCGTGGGGCTCAAGCGAAGAATGTTGTAATGGTTGCTCCAAGTGAAAGTGTCGAGTAAATTCCACCAAGCTCACCAGGCATCAATTATTTTGAAACAGGCTGCACTACTGCGGTAGTACCGAGGCAAAAGCATGCCGAGTTGGCGGCAACAATATGGGGAGAAAACGCCATTCACACACCCATCCGTTCCTGGTGTTTTCATGCTATAAGGAGGAGATCCGTCCATAAATCAATTAAAACACTTGAATTCCTCGAATTTTAGAAGAATGGAGCCAAAAACTTAGATTTTTCGCCTGATTGGCACGTTCTGTGGACTTTCTGCAATCGCACGCGATGCACATTTAACTTCACGCCTAAAAATGTACTGTCAGACTTCGGGTCGGTTCTGTTCGACTTTTCACTTGTTCAAGTACCCAGGAAATCTGCAGGTAGCGCAGGTAAACCTTTGCTATTGACTTGGACTTGAGTTCACCCCGACCGAGTGCGTTTTTTTTTTTCAGCGCGGAGCTCTCGTTTCTCGACAGATCTGGGTAACGTCTGAAATCATTTCTCACGGGGGGAGGGGGGCAGCTGCTGAGCCGAGCGAGCAAGTGATTCCGGTCCGGGCTCAGCTCGAGGCAGGAGGAGGGGTGGTTCTCGTTTTTTCCAGCGCCGGGTGGCGTGGAAGGGAAGCGGCGATCGATGGTCTCCGCTCGGAGGACGACGGGGCCCCGCCCATATTTCTTAACATTTTGCGCCATGCGAAGACACGATCAAGCCGACTTACCAGTGATTATCATAGGTAAGCATTTTCACCCTACCCTAGGGTAGACCTTAACATCCTTAGTCCACTTATTAGTTAGGACACATCACTCCTCGCTGCACTTTGTTTTTCCCATGGCATTTGCGCTGTGCAAGCGCGCTTTCGCACACTCCCTGCAGCTTTTCAATTTTCGAAACTTCCACAACATCTCCTGTCCTATTTTTTACCCCTCTAGTGGACATAAAGTGTCCTTCGCCCAGGCGTCTGTCTTTATTTGCCCTCGAGATCGAGATTATGGAGTTGTGCACCGCTCTCTCGACCAAACACCATTTCCTTTTCATTCGCTGCAACTTATGCAGCAGTTCCCTTCTAACAAAAGCGTTTTCTCTTTCTGTCTTTTGGTTTGGAATAACTGGTTTTGCACGAGAGGTACCACGCAGAGGTTCCACTGGAATTTTCTGCAAACTAATCTTTTGGAATGTTGTTATTCGGCTGTCTCAGTGCCGAGAAACTGCGAGTGCGCGTGAAATCGTCGCGAATCTTACGATAGATCTAGTTCCACCTGTTTCCATAGATCTTGTGATGATACTACATTTTCGGGGAAACAAGCACCTTTAGAGCTTACCCTTTGATGCCTCAGAAATGCACTAATAAGTCTTAGCCCGAGTTCTGTGGTCGAAAATTAGAGATTGGGTATTACACTTCTGTATTTTTCTGCACTCTGAGAATGAAAAACGGGCTTAGAAAGGGTAAATAAAGGGCAATGCGGAATTTCCATAGATGTATTTGGTATTACATTTGTCCTTGACCGATTTCTGCCCTTTCAACCCGTGGTCGTATCAATAACTTTAGTGTCTTAAAAATTTTGTCATTAAAGTCTTGTCATTATCTTTATTTGCTTCCTCTAACAAAGCGACTTGAAAACAAAGTTTTATTACCTTTCTCCACCCGAACTTTTTCCTTTTCATTACTCTAAATAAGCGTTCTCTACCTTTTGAGCGAAGACATTTGGGTCATGCCCCTTGAATGCAAAAAAGGCACATTTGGTTATAGATCTATGTGATTTGTGATCAGATTATACTCGCGGTCATCCTGATTCAATGCTGTTTTCCTTCCGACCATATCACTGTGTCTTCACGCATCCCTACCTCGAGCTAATGCGAGAGCGGTTGCGTAAGCACTGCTGCCCGATAACAGCTTCATTCATGTTCTGAATGAAACATTTGGAGGCCGGTAACAGTTTCATACACTGATGAATGAAACCATCCCAGGCTTACACCGCTACGCTCCGATCTTTGCATCAGCTCGCGCTACTGATGCGTGATGATAAAGTGATATGGCCGCAAAGGAACAACACTGAATCAGGATGACCATTACTATATTCGTTTCAGGTAACGGCCCTGCTGGCCTATCCCTTTCGGCGTTTCTTTCGGGGATTCTGCCATATTACAACCCGGCTACTCCACATCCAGATCCATCAGTGAACGAGAAATTGCTGGAGAATTTTGATCAGTCGCTCATAGATCAGGTAAGAGCGTGCTTCCATTTTTTCTCAAATATTCTCATACAGGAGACCTTTTTCTACTATATTTGATTTTCTTTCCTTTTTTCCTTCAAGCAGTTGGCTCTACTTGCTTTCCACGCTGCTACCAGCTTTTATTATTGTCCCTTATTTCTACTTGTGTTGTTATTAAAATTAAAACTTCCAACATTTCTTAGAATTACCAGAAAAATCAACTCTTTTTATGGTTTGCTTCAAAAACAGCGATGATGGATTGTTTGTGCCCAATATCTGCCTTTCTCACTTGCCTCTCCAAATATTCCATGCTTTCCGCGTTCCTCTTCTCTAATGTTTGCCCAGCTATTTTCCCAAGTAAAACAGGCTGCGTATCAGTTTTTTTTTTCAATTTCACTTCTATTGGACTCCAATGTTAATTCTGTTTTCATGCTTATCTCCTAGCATCCAATGTTTCCTAAAACCAATAGTATCCGCAGGCAATGCGCCTCGCAAACCGGTCTTTGTGATAAGTGGGATTCCCACTTTCTGTGGACAGTACGCAAGCAATGTTGGCATCCTTCACTACTGGACTGTTTGCATATGTCCAGTGTAGATCGTTAGCGTAAACTTGGCGAGTTTTTATCTTATCTTATTATTGTCCTCGTCCCACTGCGCCTGTTATCACTTTGCGGCATAAATTTTTCGGCGATCTCTGTGTGGTAGTACGTGCCACGCTTTGTAATTCGGGTGAATTATCGCAGGCGCCAATGCTGTTCTGGATCAACAATTAACTTTCACGAATACGATTACTTTTACCCATTGAAAGGGAAAATTAAGATTTTTTAGAAGACTTTTAAATGTGTTATTGCGGTAGTTTCTGCAATCAGGAGCAATATTTGGGAAGGAATTAGTGAAAAGTGACCGGTTGAATCATGCGCTACTCCATCGGCTAACCAGGCACAACTTGGATGATTGTTGTTTAGTGTAATAATCGCAAATTTACGCACCAATGCTCAACTTTCGTCATTTTTGAGAGAGTATCTGCTAGTTAGAAATAGTCTGAACTTTATGTACAGTTTCTCTGAAACTGTAATGGCGGGTTTTACATGCATAGCCGAACTTTATGTACATATTTCATGAGAAAAACTCATGAAATATGTACATAAAGTTCGGCATACCGCTCTGTTTCGTATCTAGGAGTTCTCTGGCTTATAACGCTGCAGAATCTTAAAAAAGTTTGCACTGGTATTGCCCTTGCAAAATAAACGAATTCCCGACAATACTTTATTGCAAAGTGCTGCTCTTTTGGAACGTTGTTGGAAAAACTAAATATCATGCAGTAAAGATATTATGACGAACGATGCATGTGAAAACCCGCCACTGGAATGTCAGTGAAATGTAATGCTTTTTTTCGCGGAGTCACATTATGCTACTTTCGAAAATGTAGTTATCTCATTTCGAGCTCTTATCTCTCTTCGTTGTATTAGCATTGGCAGAAATCAAGGAGTGAATGAGATAGCATTGGTTTCCGGCGCTAAGTCCCTGCGAAAATGATGACAAATGCTACGATGACAAATGAAAAACAAGCATTCGCGGATCACTTGATCGCTCGATGCGCCTGGCATCCCGCATGTCGTTTGTCAGGGAAATTTCTCGAAGCTTTCCATTGAGCATGACGAAAACCATGACTTATGGTTGTGTACAGGTGTTCGACCCACTTCTTATTTTGCTTTGGAGGCTTTAGTGACAAGTGCTTCGATGTCTACCTTTTTCGTATTAATCGTGAAGCTCGTATGAGGATAAAAACATTTCTTCAACGATTTCATGCGCTTTTCTTCCAATTTCTTGCAATTTGACCTTAGCAAACTAATTGTCTAATTGTCCCATCATAACATTCTGGAACATTTCTTCAGTTAGTGTTCTCCAAAGTGCAAGCAGTGTGTTTTTACTCTGAGGGATAATCCTCACTGAGTTTTTTGCCTCAAGCTGCAGCTGCTGGATTGTAACGCAGCGAATGCTCTTTGGATTGCGAAAAGTCAAAGAAACAAATGCAAAGTATGTGAATCATGCTGCTTTGTTTTGCCGTTGCACATGGAAGAATTTGGTGCAGGTGGAACAAGAACTAGCTAAGCACAAATATTTGCAACGAACTCGGTGGTGCGATTGTGCTAGAAAACTCAACTATCCTGGAAAAAATGTATGTTTCTCGTCAACAAGCTCTCGCTGGGTTGTAAGGGTCTTGAAGAAACCATTGAAATAGAGTGTTTGGTGGGTTCTTCTGTGAATGGGCACTATTTGCCCTTACAAGTAATTGAAGAGCAATATTTTGTTTAGTGTTTTCCTTATTTCTCAACTATAAGGGTTTCTCATACTTTCGTTTCACTTCCATTGAAAATCTGCACCTAAAAGCCTTATTGGGAGAGCATTGCCTTCTATATTCTAGAGTTACCATGTCTAATAACGCTCACTTGTGAATTGGTGAAGAGACTAATTGTAAATTTTGATCCGGATTTGTGATAACATTAACATTTGCTAAATGCCTCTCCTGGATTTCTTTCTTGTACTATGGCCTTTTCTTTTATAGTTCTTCTTATTCTTGCACTAATATGTTATAGTCTCCGGACTGGATTGGTTTAATGAGTTTCTTTTTTTTTAGAATCTGGAATGGTGCGAGTCGTTGGAATCATTGGGAGGCTCCACTCGTCCCCTTTCCGTCCTCTACGACTCCCTTGTGCGGCCTGGTGCCGATTTCGGAGCGCAGATACCGTCGCGATTGGCTTGGCAATCAGATCGTTCTAGACGCATATCACATCTTGTTCTGGGGGAGACAGCAGTCGGTGGAAGCTGGAACACATACGATCCAGAGGTGAGGGACTTCACTGCATGTATCAGACGTTTCATTTCTTTCTCATACTGTCTCAGACGTATCGATTATGTCTTGTCTGAGACATAAACAATACGTCTGAGACAGTCTGACAAAGAAATTCCACATATGCGGGCAAGAAGCCATGTTTAGTGAAGACTTTCCGCTAACATTCATGTGACTTTCATGAGCCATGAATCATCCAAAATTTTTGTGAATTGCAGGTTGTTGATGCGCTCACAGCGACGTTTTCTTTTTAGTCAAACATCTGCGTGCTGCAGTTCCATTGCTTTTGCAGACTTCTATACTGCAGCGGCAATCCAAGCTGCAGACTTCGTTCAGTGAGACGATAGTGTGATCGTTTCAGATGCTAGCTGTTTCGTTTGCATCATGGCTGGACTTGCCAGGATTCTCCATTTCAGACTGGCTTCAGGGAACTCCGCTGATTCCGAGGTAATCTTTTCACCTTGCATAACCTTTACTAATGGTTTTATTTTGTGGAATGCTCATCTGCTGCATTTCACTACTTTGCTCTTGATGTGCAAACGACATGATGTTAGGAGAGGGGATTTAATGCTTCACATCCACTTCTTAAAATCTTGCTCTCTCCCTCTCTCTTCAGTGTTTTTGTTCAATCGTTATGATCGAATATTTGACAGATTCACAAGAATTCTTCAAAATATCCCTCTTCTACTATTGTTTTTGTCCACTTTTTACTTTTACACTTCTAATGGATTAATGTTTCATTGAAATACGCATACTTTTCACTAAAAGCAAATAATTAAACTTTTTCAGACTCCCTTCGGTTGCAATTGCGCAGTACATGAAATGTTATGCGGAGGAGCTGCGTCTTACCAAGAACATTATGCCCCATACAAGGGTGAATTCAATTCAAGTAAGTCATTTCTGTTTATTTTCGTTCTACCTTCGCGTTGTTCTCTACCGATAAATGCTCCTCATCATAACTTTTATCTCGGAACTCACTGTGGGACTTCTTAGGTTTAAAAAAACGTTAGGATAATACATGTGTAGAACGCTGACTGTCGGCGAAGTCTTGAAAAGTTATCGCGAGCGTAGAAGATTGAGGGATTGTTCCCGAACTTTTCCATAGAGAGACTATTGAATTGCACGATTTCCGAGCGAAATTTATCATTGTTCTCTCACGGCGATGGTGTAAAAAGGCGGAGACCAAGGGCAAATCTACGACGATTGAGGTCGCAAGTTTTTCGAGCATCGCTCAATGCGGGGAGTGTGCGTGGGCAGAGTCGGAGAGAGCCAAAAACGTACTTTTGCTGATTGCATGCAGAGTGAGCGCCTCGCACCTCTCTTTTTTGGATATTCGTCTAAGATGAGCGTTTTCTTTGACTAGGAAAGTAATAGCCTTTCCATTTTTGTAACGTGAACAAAGAGTTTACGATTTTATTCATTTTTTTTCCATTCTGGAAAATGATCTGTTACGAAGTGAAACCAAAATTACAGTGGGTTGGTGCCTATTCCAATAACTTTTTTATTGCTCAACAACTACTTTTCGTTTACTTCGTGAAGATGATTGAGGTGTAGATTCAGCAGTCGTTGCGTGCGCCGTTTTTCTTTCTTGTGTCATTTTCTGAATAAATCTAATTTTGCGGGCTAAATTGTTACTTAAGGGTTCTTTATTAACGATCTTGCTTACGAAACGGAAACCTTAATCCTTTTTATGGCCCTGTTGCTAAACGGATACTTTGCTTTCGAAAAAAATCTGCGTCATAACTGTGTTATCATGCGAGTTACCAGTGTTCATTGGCAGCGATTTTACTGCCAACAGTATGTTATGGCTGGGTTTGCGCTCGCTGCAGGAACGAGCCTAATTTTCAACTGTTCGGAAGTGTGGCCATGGAGCAATGGTGAACATCTGATGCACTTCCGCGTTCCCCTTCAAACCAGTTTGATTGTACTGTTTAGACGGAAGGAAGTCAGTATATGAATAGAATTAGTAAAAAGTAACTAAAACTACTGCTGCTTATTTGAATTTTTCTGCGGTTGAGGTCCTTTAAATGGGAAATTGTTCAAACTACTACAGCAGAACATCTTTTTTCAGAGATAAAAATGTTTTCTCTTCAAAATTTTGCAAAGTTCGTTGCACATGAATCTCATGACGCTTTTTAATCGCGTAGCTGTGATTGATGTTAGTATCAGTGCGATTGATCGGACTGTAAAAACAGACTTAATCGTCGCCAACGTGAATTTTCCTTTTGAAATTCGTAAATTCGAGAAAAATCTTGCCCAGATTTTTGTTTATCAACGCTGATGAGTGCAGCCCAATATCCGTGCGACTGCTAGTTGCACTGGGATGTTTAGTTAGTGACGGATCTTTTTGCACTACACTTTTTTTTGCAGAAAACTGGTGATGTGTGGACTGTCACTGGAGTGCGTGCAGACGGTTCATGCTTCAGCTACACCTCAAAGCATGTTGTGTTAGCATGTGGAAAAATGAAGCAGAGACAACTCGAGGTAATCTACCTTCATAGTCACGCAACGCTTATTTTGCAGAAATCGTATTTTTGCAGCTTCCGAGACGTAATCCTGCTTTGCCAATAGTGTATGATGCGGTGGACATGAAGAAATACATGATGAATGACAGCACGTTAGGAACAAGGTATGCCCTTTTCCACTAGGGATTTATTGGTGTTCAGAAGTGTTTCTTTGTTTGACAAATGCTTGTTTAGTGAGAATAACGGTAGAGTTGTGGTGATTGGTGACGGCATATCTTCTGCCGACGCTGTTCGTGTATGCCTAGAGAACGACATTCCGGTACTTCACGTGATGCGGAGGACGGAGCGCCAACTTAAAAGTAAGTGAACATGCTTCTCGAGCTTTTTCTGTCATGTGATTGTTCACACATTTTTGTTTGCTTGTGATTACACTTTTAATCACTTTCTTATTTATTTTAGTCTTTAATTGATGTTCAAATTATAGACACGGTTCTTTCCCGTCTGTCACCATCGCAGTATCCAGAATATCACCTTGTGTATCGCATGATGATTGGAAAAGATGTTCATCCTTTGTATGAGAGAACCATAGCTTCATCTGTTGTCGATGTCGACGATAAATCTGTGCTAACTATAACTACACCTAAAGGAAATCGCTATGTAAGTGCACACTTTGCTCCAAATCATGATTTTTTGTCATTTTATTATCCGAAAAAAATTATTTGAAAAGCATCTCTTTTCTTCTGTGCATGAAATAATCATTCTTGCAGGAGAAAGCTGCGATGATGGCAGTCTGTATTGGTCGAGTCACCGACATGGAGGGAACTCTGTCGGGAAAGTATACCTTTTCCGGCTACCAATCCGATCAGGATCCGACGTTGTTTTCCGTCGGTTCGTTCGCGGGTGACCACTTTGTTCGATTCCTCGTTGGTGGATGCTTAGATGTGGCGCGATCTATCCATGCTTTCTACAAAGACAGAAATAACAATGATACTTAAGAAATTTACACGTTCATATGAATGTCATAGCATTATTTGTCCTATATGAGCTGAAATATTTGTCACTGAATTTCCTTGAATTTTTGAAGAGTTTCTCCAAGCTGTGTGCTGCTAAGATTTTGCTACTAGGCTACAGCAAATCGGGCAGTACTTCTAAGTTTTCGCGATTCTCTGTTTTCATGTTAGATGGCCTTCGCAGGTGTGCGTATACTCTGACTGAGTGGCACATCCACGCACTGAACGATCTCGCAGAAACTCTCCCTTTTTGGAGTTTTACGGAGGACTAAGTCCTTTGTGTTTCGGTGTCTGTTGAAAGTGTTGGTCCGGTTCGCGGATACAAGCGATTCTTGAGCTAAAGCAGTCCTGTCACTCCCTCGGGTGTGAGCGACAATGATCTCGAGATAATTCTGATTTCTGTTCTCTGTTCACTTCCGCATACTTAGTTACCTCTTATTCTTTAAGTGATGTCTCTTCTGTGATGTTAACTAATTCCTTGCTACGCGTAGAGCTTTAATTACGTGTTTGTAGTTTGCTGATTTTATTTATACGTGTACTCAACTCTAACAGTTTGTCCGGGAAAGTAATAAAAAGTGCCATGAATAAATTCTTTGCTAAGTTTGTGTACACAGCATGGTCTGATGATAACAAGTTCCATTTCACGGACACGCACCGGAAAATCATTGCGAAATTTACAGTTCGATATGGTTTACCAGGAGAGAAATCAGGAAAGCTTCAGACACGTCCGGCTAATTGTGCCAAAAAAAATTGTCAAAAATCATGTTTTCTTTCCAAAATTTAGCTGTGTGGTCTATTGGATGCGCTGATCGCGGAAATCGCAATCAGTTTTGTATCATAACCCTGGACCTGCATTCCTCACTAATGTTACCCATGGCAAACGTGTTGACGTGCCCAGAATTACCTGGCACTCGTCAACACGCTCACTCGTAGGTAATACCTATACCCAGGTGCTCCCATTGTCTAATTTTTACCCATTTGAATAAGATTACGCATCCTTCCAATGATCTGTCCAGACCTTGTATTATGCTAAGTTCCACACTATTTTGCAAAACATTTTACTGGGTTCTGATGCATTGTTGGAATGGTGGGTAAACTCGTAAAAGTGAATGTGATTACCCGTTGGTAGCATCTGGATATAGACAACGTCACATATGGGTAATCAAGTTGATGGATGCTAAGTAAGCCGTAAAATTGGGTACGTTAATACGTTTACCAAAGGTAATCCCAATGATGCACCTGTGTCCCCGATAATACGGGCATTTTCTTCCATTTTTCCGCAACCTTGAGCGCATAAAATAACCCATAAAGTCAAGGTTTGGACGAATATTTTGATTTTGAGATTTTTAGTGCAGAAATAGCCGAACAGTGAGTATGTAGGTTCGGAATTGAACCAAACGAAATGATCCGTGCTGTCCACATGATCAGACTGTCACACATCCATTGGATATGATTTTTGTGCTGGCACGTGTTGGCCTAAAAATAGCCATGAGTGTTTGGATAAAATGAAAGCATTCATATATGCATGATGCTTGCTTCTCTAAAATGGTACATTTGGAAGAGAGCCAGCATCTCTTTCAGAGCCAAAGTACGCCCATTTTGAATGCAAGTGTTTCCATTCATTTTACGTAGATCTCAAACAGGTATCCTACCCACGGCGGGCATCGCTAAGTTTGAGACGTTTCAAATGTGATGTTATAGTCAAATTCCAGGGTCGATATGCAGCATCGAGATTACCCGGTGTTAGCCTTTGTCCCCTTCAAATTCACCTCCGTAAGTTGAGGGCTTAGCAAGTTTATCCTGGGTGTCCTCAATAATCAATGTCGGTCCAGAAATCACGATCAGCGACCACATCTCTAACGAAGTTATCAGTGACTGCTGTACATGAACACCGAACGAAGAGGTACAAGAGGAGATTCAGTCGAGAAGACGCAGATGGCTTGATTGCGACTGCAAAATAGACCCCATATGAGTATCACACAGTCTTCTATAACAAATAGATAGGTCTAATAAGTGATAAGAACATGATTCAAGCAAGCCAAAGATGACTTGAGAACAGTACTATATTTTGATACGCAGACTATTACCTTAGACTATTAAAAATGAACTCGTAATATTTGGATAGCGTTGGTGCTTTTTGGATGCTAATTATCGGGTAGCGGGTAGCCAGGCGACCCAAAACTCTCCGACCGGCTTGAAAATGCTGTAAGAACTTTGAACATATAATAAACAACGATGATGCCATCAAGGTATTGATTTACCAGAGTTACTTCCAGCAGAAACGACATCTTTAAGTCTCCAGGGCCCATTTCTCTTCCATGTTTTAAGACTCCTACAGGTTTTTGAAATAATTTTCTTGGAGATTACTTTGTGTGTGAAGTAGGTTGGCGACAGATAAGGGTAATTTATACTAGCTGCGTGCGTCAGTCGTGCATCAGTCGCACGCATCCATTTGCAAGGGTTTTTCCATGAAGACCGGTCAACGCGTCATGCACATCCTCAATGAAAAGAACGCGCTGCCGTCGTGAGGACGTAAACGCGTGCGTCTAACCTGCGACTGCGATGCGACTGGGCCCTATTCTCCATCATATAGACGCACGCGCGTCAGTCGCACGCACCCAGTATAAATTGCCCTATAGCCGGAGGGAATTGTTCTTGTAGGTATTTAGTGCTTGGGTAATTAAATGAAGGTTAAAAAATTGAATTAATGCTGCGAACAAACTGGTCACTGAGGTTGTCGGGCTTCGCCGGTGTATAGGTTTTGCTATGTTTTCCATTATTTCCGGAATCAAGACAAAGGCACAAAGCAAAACGGTGGGAAATAGGCAAAACATCAACACCGACAATGACAGCGCCCAGCTGGTCCGCCGCGTCGCGTTGCTGGTGCAGCGCGGCAGACCACATATGCGGTCTTGTGTGATACCAAAATGATTGACTGACACTGTACCTGAATCACATAAAGGGTTCGGTTCCGGTTATTGTGAGGATCCATCTGCTTAGTTATATGATACCATGTTTTTTTTAATATGGTTATAAAATTCCATCGATTTCCCACGTAGTATCTATAAAACGCGAGAGCAAAAGCGGGAGAATCTCTCAAAAACTTCCTTAATGTCTTGCATCGTTCCGGAAGTATAAATACGTGCACAATTCGTTGGATGTTTATGCGTAAAGAATGCTGAGAGCCGATGTAAAACTATTTGATGGATGGTTTGGAACATCATGGCACGTCTAATGACAGCCGGAAATCGCACAAAGAGGTTCCGAACAAAATTACAGGTTTCTGCACATTGCAGTGAATTTTTTTTTCGGAGAAATTGTGCGAAGTTCCATTCTGTGCAGATCTTTTTCAACCGTAACGACCTCGATCGAACTGTGACGTGTAACGTATTTTGATGATAACAGGGCACAGGGGCGAACGACCAGAGTTCATCTCTGAACTATGTATCAGCGACTATTTGATGACTTGCTAGATGTGCTTTGTAGTCGAGTCGAGCGAGCATCTTAGGGAATGATTATGATCCATAAAACTTTCACAGGAAGGCGCTATCCTACACACAAACACGAGGAGCAGCTTTCTAGGCAAAAATGGGTGCACATGCATAAATTTCGTGACAGCAAGGAAAAGAAACGAATGTTAAGGGCAGGGAATTACCCGATTTTTGTACAGCAAACTCACCTACTTTACCTGATTATCTGACGCTGGTTGAGATTTTACCAATTACTACCCTGGTACATGCTGGAATGTTCGCATTTCGTGTTGAATGTCTTTTGTTCGGTGAACCTTCGAGAGTGAATAAAATAAATACTTTGGACTAGCGGAAAGGTTAGAGCATTCCCAGAGTGGCGGATTGGAGGGGTAAATGGTGGGAGGATGCTTAAAAGAAAATGTGATCTAAAAAGAGAGCCTGACTAGCGGAAATGTAAGAAATGTGTGTATACAACATTATTTATCGGTGAATGGCAACGAAAATAAACTTTCGAAAGAAACAAAAACGAAGATTCCATAGATAATCGGTTTGAAATTTCCTCTACTTCATAAGATATCCAGTTTTGCCGTACCGACAAAGTTCCAGAATTTATCAAGAAATCGGAGGAATGGAATGATTCAAATACCGCTCCACCGAAGTTTTTCCTGGAGCGTGTTCCTCGTGGGAAATCAAGGCCAAGAGCGAAGAAGTATTTGAACAGGAACTTCAGTAAATTGCGGCTCTAAGTAGGTCGAAAAATCGAATATTGAAGAAGTGAAGGGATGTACACCTTTGAAGGAGAGAGGAGAGAGAGTGAGGGTTTTTTCCCTCGAAAATTATGACAAAACTTTCACACCTTACGCTGAACAATATGTACGACTTTGAATTTTCATTTTCTTGAGTCATTCCGTTCCATGCGGTGTTGATTTCCGCTGTCCTCTTCATGTTGAGCAATATTTCCTATTAGCACAACTATGTACTGTAAACTACTACTACTCTAAGACTGCGTATTCCTCTTTTTCAAAAATGTATACAATTGTACACTAGAGTGGGACGTCCAATCGCTCATTAATTCCTTATTGAACCAGCTATAGGTTTTTTAAAGTTAAAGATAAGCGCAAAGAGGTCAAATGAGTTTTATGGCGGGTCGGGTAGCCAGTACTAGTAGTTGGTCTGTGAGTGACTGGCACTGATTCTGTAAATACCACAGGACTGTACAGTGCCCTTTTTGATTTCGTTGGACTGGCATGCAAGATAATTCTCTTGCAGAGTTTAATATTACAGACATTTCGCCTTGTTCGACGTTCATGGATTTCACAGAAGTTGCCTTAATCAGCTTCCACTCAATGACGTTGGTGTGAAATTACGCTGGAAAATCCGAAAACTTACTAGGTACTCACGTCCTACTAGCAATTTCCGAAGCGTTGTGATTTATCGAATTGCCATTGTTATTTGAGAATGTTCTTGTAGAAATGAAATCAATTGTTCTTTTACTGTTGTTGTTCTGTTTTGACTATGTTTTTCACTTTGAGTTATTGCCGACATTAGTAATTATGGGCTCAGAGTTTTATAGCACGCCTACGGGTGTATTAAATACATAAACAAGTTACTTTGTCCGTGCAATTACTGGCTATGGATGATACATTTGGGGAGCAACTTTCTGCCCAGCTATAAATGGCTGAGCCTGCCTTCCTGCCAGAAATTCGATCCTTGCCTTCAGCGACTCTCATTTTTGTTGCTGTCGGGAGAAAGACAAACTGAGACAATCTCAAAATTTTTCCTGGAGCACAACACTTGTAACGCTTCCAAAATTGATTCGTTTTTGGCTTGATTTACAGCGGGGATGAGGTGACAGTTTTATCCCTGGTATGAACGTTAGGCTTGGATCACTTCGAACGAGTATAATTTTATAAATCTCCAATGCCCCAGAATCACTGAAATGTATGAAGATTTTAAGGTCATCTAGTCTCGCTCAGCTGAGCTAGTCTTACCTAGGAAGCTGGAGCTGAACCTCGGGTTCTTTGGATTTTGTTTGGATTTTTCCGGAGAAAATTGTTTGTATTTATCCTGAGCATTAGTCCAAAAAAATCAAGGACATACAGTACCGGCCAAAATCACTCAAATTTTGGTGAGAGTTGTAAAAACTCACATATAATGGCGACGTAATGAAATCATCGAATTTTAGCGACTCAGGTTTCGTTGTACCTCCAAAGTATCAGAGAAGGACTTTTGTAGGCAGCATGTCAATAGGCACATACTTCTTTAATTAGATTCGACTCATATTTATTTATCTATCATTGCACTTGATGTGCGCCAAAGCAGTTGACTAAACTGGAAAATAACGGGCTGTGGAAGGAAGACTCAGCTATGGGTTGACTGAGAAAACAAAACAAAACTCAGAAAAAGGACGAAAAAAAAGAACAAAAAAAAAGAAAAGAAAAGGCCATCTCTGGGATGCTTACAATGCGGGTGATTTGGAGCTTGCACTCAGCCTGCGTCTATATCTGGTAGAAGACGTGTGTTTTGAGATCACTCTCCAAAGCTTACATTGCAAAGTTGAGGTCATTCCAGCAGTAAACCAAAGCACAGATCTCTGCCATATTAGCTCACTCGTCCTTGGTTATGATGTTGAGTTCTTCATAATTTACCAGGAGCTCCTCACCACGAGAAGAACTTTTGGTTCTTCACCATGCAAAGCTTTACTCCACCACAAGTAAACGAGGAAGATTCAAAAGACTATATGATTTTGGCCGGCACTGTACATTGAGTTTCTTCAAACAACGTTTGGAGAGCTGCATAAAAGCTGGGAGAGTCGTGCTGTAGCACCAGTTCCGCTGAAAACCTTTTTTTTTTTTGTAAGTAAAGAATAAGGGATAAAGTGAGTGGCGTGATCACTTCCATTCGCAGGACGCGCCACGGATTCGACTTCATCATATTGTTTGAAAAGCAGAGGCCTTGAATGCCTGTGTGCCCTGTACAGTGACTTGCGAGATGAATCCGATGTACGACGTCAGCTCTTCATCTTCCCACACTCCTTTGATACCAAGTTGCCCACCTCGGAAGGATATATGGCTTCATTGATCTGGCTGGGGATAGAAATATAAGAGCAATTTATACTCGCTGCGTGCGTATGACGCGCGCGTGCCTGTATGATGAGCGATGGCTCAATCGCAGCTGTGACGCAGCTCAGACGCTAGTGAGACGCACGCGATTGGGGTCTCGCCAAGTCAGTGCGGTATTTTCTACCAGGATGTGCATGCTTGACAGCTTCTCGTGGGAAATCCTCCGCAAATCGTTCCGTGCGTCAGACGCACGACTGACATACGCATCCGAATGTTTCCTTCTCTTGTGTGGAACTCTAATAAATGCACAGTACTACTATACCTCGATAAAGTAAAGTAATACCTCACACTTTTCGAACAATCCTGCAAGGTTAACTTTTCCTCAGATAACTAGCAGCACGAACGCAGCCCGAACGGCGTAATGGTTCGGGTAGAAACCCTAGCAGCAACGGTTGCCAGTTGCTGCCATCCTTCTCTTGATTGCTGCCGTCCCTCAGCAATTGCTGATAAAGGGCCGACAGACTGAGCAGCAATCGAGGAGAGGATGGCAGCAACTGGCAACCGTTGCTGCTAGGATTTCTACCCGAACCATTACGCCGTTTGGTCTGCGTTCGTCCTGCACAGTTATCAGAGTCTATGTTTTCCAGCCAGACTCTTGTACATCAAGCTCCACTCGGTCAGGCCAATATGGGGAAAATTCAAGAAATCGACGCGATGTTTTCCGAACAGTTAAAAGAACTGACGACTGATTCTGGATGGACTTCCGCAGGTCCCACTGCGGAAGGAGAAACGGTAACCATCCGTACGATGGCCTCGCTGGTTTGTCTGGCCATGCCCGGAATCGTTAAGCAGACGCGTCGTTGGGTGGTTTTCCCAGGTCGTACTCTGTCGAAGCTATGGTTGGAGTATCAGCACTGATGGATCTCCATTCTTTATGTTCTTCCCATGGTTGTAAGCTATTAGCAATGGTTAACAGGTGACAGGACTGATCTCAGAAGCGAAGATAGCCTTGGTTCTGCTTGCATTATTAGCAAATTCGTTCATAACCCCCCCCCCCCCCGCTCGCGTAGGGGTTGAAAAAAGAAGCTATTTTTCGCTTTCAAGATAAAATTTCAACATACATAAGTAGTTGGATATGGAGAAGAAACATCGTTCGACCTCGCTAAATGACGTGACCTTCGTCACGACCTCGACAGATTTACGCGGGTGGAGCAACGGACTGTCATTAGGGTTTTTTTTCGGATGAATTTTATCCCTGGTTTTGGAATTGTCAGCATCACTACCAATGTGTTTTCGAACAAAAAAGCCCATTTTTCAGAACGAAGCAATTAAAAACGTATTTTATCAGAACCTTTGGAAAAACCTACTTGTCGCCCTAAAAGGCAGGCACATAATAGCTGTTAACAAGTAGTTTCACTCTAAGATACATTAACTGATGCAGCTGCGTTCATAGTAGCAATCTCATCCAAAACAGTTCTATTTTTCAAGTTCAAACCTCCGCTTCTTTTTTCGTGTTGCGGTAGCTGCGCATTGGTGCATATTTGGGTGCCACGATTGCGGACTTACGGACATTGAGTTGGCGAATTTGTTCATTCTGGTTCTGGATTGGATCGATTGTGCGATCTAAATGTGATGATTATTTTATTTTGTAATGTATTTTGCTGAATTAGAATCTGCTTCTGCTGAGGTGTAGGTCTTAGTGACAATTGTCAAGTTTCGTAGTCTCTGTATCTCATATTCTCCCATGCAATAGTTGGTTCCAAAAAGAGTACTGAAATCTCACTGCTATAGTTTAGCAATGCAGTTTCTTGGTTAAATCTCTTATTTTATATCTTCCCTAGAGGCACATGTCTTTTTCCGGCACTATTCCACTTGTTTTTGCCCTTTTTCCTTCCTTATCTTTTCTTTTCCTCTTGTTGAAGACCAGGACGTTGTTGATAATGCATTACTTTTCCCCTTCTTCGTATGTTTTGCTCTTCACCGTCGATGTTGTTCGTATAAAAGCGAAGTGATTGTTACTTTACTGTATTTGATTTATTTCAAGGGGATGCCGCTACGGTTGGATGTAAAAAGAATGCTTTTGGCGCGGTCCGACCGCGTCAAATGTGTGGATCTCCATCCATCAGAGCCATGGCTTCTCGCTGCTCTGTACAACGGCAATGTCCACATTTGGAATTACGAGAATCAGCAGCTTGTTAAGTCATTTGAGGTCAGTCCGGTTGGTCCTATATCATTTTTCACTTGAAGTTGCAATCGTAAGGGTTTTGTTTATGAAAGATGCTCACGCTTTGTTCACGCTTTGTAATTATTCGATCGACAGTCTCCTCATTAGCGAAGAGTGGTCTTTTGATGAGCTTAGTTCACCCTTATAATTACTTAGACATCTATCTAAAAACTTCGTTGTGGTCCTATTACATATTTTTTTAATGAAGAATCAACCTCTTCATTTTCAAACATGCGCATTCCTTATCTTATATATTCCATCCAATATCTTTTCTTTTAACTCGTTTGCAGAATTTGCATCGCTGTATAGCTATATTCCTAGAGGATCTTTTCGAGTACCGCGCAACGTCAACGCAATTTTAGGTATGCAATCTGCCCGTTCGTGCCGCGAAGTTTATTCCTCGAAAAAGTTGGGTTGTGACTGGATCAGACGATATGCATGTAAGGATCTTCAACTACAATACCTTGGAAAGGGTGCATCAATTCGAAGCTCACTCTGACTACCTCAGGCAAGTAGTTTCTCTTCGTTTACATATTCAGAACTACTTTTTTGAACAAAAACAGTGGCGTTAAGTCTGCGATGCTTGACTGTTTGGTGGATTATTTTGAAATCCTCCTGCGCGTTGTAGCCCTTTCACTTCGTGATGATAGCGTAACATGAAGTCGTAGGCCTTGTCATGACAAGAATTTTGTCTCTTTACGCTCTATTTCTTTTATGAATGAATTTTATCGAGAAGAGTAATTATGAAGGAAAATGGTTTTGTGGTCCCATGAGCGACCTCTAAACAAGAGAAGGGCTTCCCTTATCCCACGATTTTCCTCCTTTGTTCATAATGGTCTGATCCCAGACCCATTACGAAAGGTGTCATTGGCAGTAGTGATGTGATTTTAAAGAAAATCACCTCACGTTAACTTCTTCAGATCCATTGTCGTTCATCCTACGCAGCCTTTTGTCATCACTTCGAGTGACGATATGATGATCAAGCTTTGGGATTGGGATAACAAATGGCAGATGAAACAGAGCTTTGAAGGTAAATTTAGCTCGTCGGAGTCTATTTATCTTTTTTATCTGTAAGGTCTCTTTTCCAATGAAGCAGCTGTTCATCACATCGAACATTTTAATAAGTTCTTTTCCTAGGTCATACATTCTACGTCATGCAAATTGCCATCAATCCCAAAGACAACAACACTTTTGCTACCGCTTCACTTGATAAAACAGTTAAAGTTCGTTTTTTTTTATCTATTTTCCGAAAGCAAAAGTATTTTTTGGAATTGGTGACTGAATTTGTCGTGCTTTTTCAAGGTATGGCAGTTTGGTAGCCAGCAGCCCAACTTCACACTGGAAGGACACGAAAAAGGAGTAAGTTTTCAACCCTGCGACCGGAGCTAGGATTCATGAGCGCGTAACCAACCGAAACCAGGTGTCCAAAGCAACATTTGCATCCTGCATTTCCTAGCATTGCGTTGTCCATACGATAAGCAAATATGCCAACCATCTTCTTCACCGTTTTTTTTTTGAATCTTAGCCATTGATCACCGTGAAATTCGTGAGATAATGAAAGCAGTCCTGGTGAAAAATTGAGAAGTGAAGGTTGCTTCATCAATTTATGGCGCTCCAAGGGATTTAGTTTCATTGCTAGGTATTATTAGCAAGTGAAGAGTAATTTTTTCTTGTGGGATCGTAATTTAATGAGAATTTGTCAGTGTTATTTAGCGGCGCTATTTTCATTAACATACTTTCATGTTTAGGTGAATTGCGTAGATTACTACCATGGAGGAGATAAACCGTATCTGATATCTGGAGGTGACGACCATCTCGTCAAAATTTGGGATTATCAGGTTTGTTTACTCACAAATTGTGTTGGTGACACTTCACCGACTCGTGCAATTTAAAGTTATCTAATCTTACAGAACAAAACTTGTGTGCAAACTCTCGATGGACACGCACAAAATGTTTCGGCAGTATGCTTCCACCCAGAGCTTCCACTTATCATTACGGGTACGATTTCAGTGCTTCATTGGCGATGGTTAAGTTTATTGTTTATGCTTTTTTAAGGTAGCGAAGATTCCACTGTACGTTTGTGGCACTCCAGCACCTACAGGTTGGCGAACAGTACACATCGTGCCATTTTTGGGACTTATTATATAGTTTTGTTTAATGGAAATCATTTTTAGATTGGAGACCACTCTCAATTATGGTTTGGAACGCGTATGGTGCATTCAAGCGCAGCGAGGTTCCAACACAGTCGCTATCGGTTATGACGAAGGTTCCGTAACACTGAAACTTGGTAGAGAAGAGCCGGCGGTGAGTGATCACATTTAACGGTAAAACTTTTGCGAAAACAATCCTTATGTCCAATACATTGTGCATGACTCATCAGTCTCTGTTTAGGTAAGTATGGATCAATCTGGTAAAATCCTCTGGGCACGTCATTCGGAGATTCAACAAGCAAACCTCAAAACACTCGATGCTGAAGCTTCTGAAGCCATCCAGGGTAACCCAAAGTGATTCTTCTATCTTAATCATTTTGATACTTCGCCATTAAGATGGTGAGCGACTTCCACTCTCGGTCAAGGATTTGGGAGCGTGTGAAATTTACCCGCAAACTCTTGCCCATTCTTCGAATGGCCGATTTGTCGTTGCATGTGGTGACGGGGAGTATATTGTGTACACAGCCATGGCTCTTCGAAACAAGGACTTCGGACAGGTTTGTCTTGTTTTTCTCTTCTCTTATTACGGCTAATAGAAGTGAGTTTTGAAAGCATGCGAACTAGTGCTCAAATGCCGCAAGAATTGGCTTGAAGTCGTCATTTTTTGAGATCCATAACACTAACTCAACGATTTGCAAAAAAGCTGTACATTGCTGCATTTTCTACGCTCTCTATTGTTGCGTGAGGTATCTCTAAGCTTCTATGGGTTGAGTTTCAAATTAGACATTAGGTTAGAAAATAAATTTTGCGTATTCTCACTCTTTGTTACCCTTCATTGTTGAACGAAACTGTAAGTGTTCCCAAATCTATGAATTTTCTCGTTCTACTTCATGGCATTGAAATCTATTCATTTCGTAAACCTCATGAGTGTTCTAAAGTTGGTACAAACAGTGTAAGTGGAACCGGAGAAGCAAGCAAAGTAACTGCTATTGGAAAAGGAAGAAAAAACTAGTGCTGACAGATTGGACCAAGGAATGTTGGAGTAAAATTATGTACAGGGCGGGCTCGGATGCATCTTTGAGATTTCTCTATTACATCTTTGAGATAGTAAGCTTGTTGACGCCGGGTAAATCGATGGTTGGTAGTGATGGATAAATTTGGAGCGTGTTAACGCGTTCACCTGGGGTATTATAAATAATGCATGTGGCCCCTGTCATCTTTACTCCGTACCTGCTGGTAAAGGAGTGAAGTGTGTTCAATTCCAGGCTCTCGAATTTGTCTGGGGAACGGACCCCAATATGTTTGCTGTCCGCGAGTCGGCGACGTCTGTGAAGATCAAGAAGAATTTCAAGGTTCTGTCTCTATATTTGCTCTGCAAGAAAATTTGCATAATTCGTTGTTTTTCTAGGAATTCAAACAAATTCGCACCGATGTTGTTATGGACGGCATTGACGGGGGACCGTTGCTTGCTGCACGTTCGGCTAATAGTTTATGCTTCTACGATTGGGAGACTGCACAGATGGTGCGACGAATAGAAATCGCGGCAAAGCACGTGTACTGGAGCGATAGCGGTGAAATGGTATATTGATTAGTTTGAGTCGTTACTAATCTTCTTCAAACGTTTTTCGACATGGTGGTGACGAAGTTGCGGGGAATTAAGGTTGCCATCTGCGGTGACGATTCCTTCTATGTGCTCAAGTACAATCCGGATGCCTTTGCGAATGCGGCGCCTGAAGAGATCACGGAGGATGGTGTTGAGGATACTTTCGAAGTTATTGGTTAGTTACAAAGTCGCTGTTCAGAAGCAGTGGAGAATAATATGGTTCGGGAAATATTGATTGGTTGGGATTTTAAATGTGAACAAAAAAGCCGCGAATCTCTCTATTTTCACTTCTTTTGCCTTTGAAAATGACATTGTCAGGGGGTGGGGCTGCGATTTCAAATATCTGTCATTAATCATGAATTTATTGCAAACTGCAAGTTTTTGCTTATTTCTTTCCTATTCCGAAATGCGACAACAATTTAGTCATTATTTCCGCGCGTTATATTGTGATACAAAATAGGAAGCTATTGCAGGAGAGCAAGCTGAATGTGTGAAGACTGGATTCTGGATCGGAGACTGCTTTGTTTTCACAACATCACTAAATCGGTTAAACTATTACGTTGGAGGAGAAATTGTGACAATCGCTCACATGGACAGACCGCTGTACCTGGTTTGTTCTTCCTGGACATTAGATATCTATGTTCTACATTCTATTAATATGTGGATCTATCTCAGCTTGGATATATGGCGAAAGAATCGCGCGTGTATGCTGTGGACAAGGAGTTGAATGTGGTTTCCTATAAGCTGCTGCTTTGTGTTTTGGAGTATCAGACAGCTGTAATGAGAAGAGATTTCGAGACTGCTGACAAGGTTTATATTTGAGGCTGTTAATTTTTTACTTCGTTGAGGTGGAGCATTTTATATTCATATTCATCCTGTTCAAGGTGCTCGCCACAATACCGAAAGAGCAACGTACCCGTGTGGCTCATTTCCTGGAGAAGCAAGGATTCAAGCGACAAGCTCTCGCTGTTTCGCAGGATCCAGACCACAAGTAAGTATAGGAAAATGCGCCTGAGAATGAGGAAAGAAGTGTTCGATGAGACATAATTTCGTTGTGTCAATCATTACTATTATATAATACCTTCTGCTTACTCACTGATTACGGGGATCACTTTTCGTTAGATCCATTTTTATGTTCTGGCTGAAGAAACACAACGTTTTGTTGTTACTCTTTCTTTTATTCGAAGAATGCTCTATCTTTTTTCAGATTTGATCTCGCACTCGCTCTTGGAGACCTTAAAACTGCGTATGATTTGGCTCTGCAAGGTGACAGCGAAGAAAAATGGAAAATGCTCAGTCAGGTGCGAGCTCGATTTAGTTAACAGAAATATATTCTGCCAATGATATTAGTATGTATTATGAATTTTTGAAGGCCGCTACATTGAAATCTGAACTTATGCTGGCTGGTGAGTGTCTTGGTCGCGCTCGAGATTATGGTGGATTGCTGCTCTTAGCTACGTGCGCTGGTTCTGCACCGCTTCTGAACAAGGTCGGTTTCTCTTAGAAATCTCGTATTTCACGTGGTGGAGCTTTTGACTCAATATTTAAATTTTTCAAACTTCCTTCTTTCTGTTCCCTTTGCTTGTGTTTGGCCAGCATTTCAACCGTCACCATTCCATATTTATGTTTTCTCAGTTCAATTAATGTGAAAGAAACACTCATTTCTCGTCTCATGCATGCATGTAGCATTGTTTCCATGCATCTTTTCGAAATCCGTCGGATCCATAAATCACTGTCAAGCTTTTTCTTTTCAGTTGGCAGCCGATTCTGCTACCAACGGACATCACAATGTTCATTTCACGACATCACTTTTGCTAGGGGATGTTGATGCTTGTATCGAATCACTCATCGCGTAGGGACTTGATGTTGTGAGACATCTATTGTTATATGTCTCAACATTTCCGTTATAGAACCGATCGCATTCCGGAAGCAGCCTTCTTTGCTCGCACTCATTGCCCTTCCCAGCTGCAGAGAATTATGGGTTTGTGGAAAGAAAAGGCTGATCGTGTTCAAAAGAATACTACAAGGGTAAATACTTTTCTTCTAAGCTCTCATTGTATGCTATTTGATTTGATTTTCTTCCAGAAAATTGGCGAATCTCTTGCCGATCCTGGACGCTACGAGAATTTGTTCCCAGAATGGTCAACTTCACAGAAGGCCGAGTCTTATCTTCGCGAACTTTCAAAACTTGCCGTTCCGGCCTCAGTTCGTGCTCCAACAAATGTGCAAAGAAATGTCATGGAAGAACTTGAAACTGCAATGAGCACAGGTAAATAAATACTCCCCTCATAACCAGTGTACATATATTCTGCTTATTTCTCACGTTGTATTCAGGCGCCGTTACATTCGATGAAGCAGGGCAAGCTCACCTTCGTGGAGTTGCTCGGAAAGCAACCCCGGTTGTGAACTCAACTGAACCAAAGCAGAAATTCAGCCCCACTCCAGCTGCCACATTAGCTGCAGCGGCTGTGGCTGCTCCCATAGCGGCAGAAGTTGCTCGCAAACGCACGCCTTCTCCCCCACGCAGAGAGCCGTCTCCAGAACTGGAACAAGAAAATGGAGGACAGGTGAATTTCTTTATTTATGGGAGTCTTGTTAAATTCTCCCATCTTAGACTCATTAAATTATACAGTTTCTATAAAATGCGTATAACATCTATGCTCTTTGAGTGCAAAAAGGTGTAAAGCTGTGCAAAGCTCACTTTTCTTGATGTTATTGGATTCATAAGTTCTGATATCGAAATTTGTGAAGGTTTGAACAATTCCTTCAGCTCCTTTTTCTAAGGAGTCAATCAGATGTAAGAAAATGACCAACTGAATTTTATTTCTACAGATTTCTGATGACGATAGCGATGGACTTTCTCGAGAAGCGGTTGCTCCTGCTGCAGCACCCGCTGAGCCGGATGTAGTAAGTGAACGACCGCGACCTGATGTGGTACCACGTCATGGAGGCCCAGATTTGCTTCCATCTGCTGCTCCACAAAGGGCACCTCAACCTGAGGTAACTCCGAATAATTTATATATCACTCGTGTTAAATGTAACCGACGTCATCAAATCCTTCATTATTCATCCAATTTTTCCTGCTGTTTTTGATTATGGAACATCTCTTTTTTTTCTAAACGGTGGTGAAGATTTGTAGACTTTTATAGCATCCAGTAAGCAGTAGCAGTTATTTATTTATTCATTCATTCATTCACTTATTTATTTATACATGTAAAAATTTTTCGCGGAGGCTAAGAAATGGAATTTATCAGAATTACTGCAAGTGTATACAATTGTCGAACAGGCTTAGAAATGGAATGTATCGGAATTGGTAGAGGTGATTAAGACGAACGTTTATAACAGAACTGAAAGTTACAAACAATTTTCCCACAGTAGCTGTGAGAATAATACAATTTCTACTCTCTTCTGATTGCTCGTTCATCGCGCATTTTGTTGCAGGTAGTGGTGGATGCCGGTGAGGTACGGTGGTCGGACGACGATTTCGGAGATGCTGAGGACGGTGGTAACGATATCAATCTCGATGATCTGAACTTGGACGATGAGGACTGACTCGTGGTCGGTCGGGATTCGCAACAATAGCGCTCCATGAAGTGCATGGCTTTCAGATGTAAGTGCAGCGCAGTGTTTCGTTGTTCTTGTTGGATGGTTACTACTGCACATTACATGATTGGACGTTCTTATCTTCAGTGCACTTAGTTTCGGTGTTTCATAAGATTTTTTTTGAGGACGAACTCCATTCCATGCTTGTTAGGTTTCTGTTACGAGGAGCGTTTTGATCATACTCCTCTAGAGCTCAATTGCTTGCGTTCCGACCGGATGTTAATGTTAAAACTACTATCTTCTACTATTGTTTGTAGGTGGTATCGAAATCATCCACAGATGTTGGGGGGTGTTTGCGTTTTTGTGATATGAATTTGGTTCTAAGATTACTGGTTATCTTAAAATTTCCCTGTAATGGCCCTTTTTTTATTCTCCTTACCTGCCTTTCTCTCAAGTAATTCCAATCGTTCGAAATTGATTGATTGCTGTCCTAGTTGAAATCGTTGCGTAAGCGTCCACAAAGCATTGTTATATTATCTTTTTCTGAGTCTTAAATTATTGAAATGTGATAATATTTATTTTATCCATAAAGTGATGATTAACATATAGTTTTGAGTTCAATCCCGGAAATGGGTTTTCTAATTTGCTGTTGATTACTGACATGTGTAAATCAAGTGCCATTGCATACATGAATCCAGAAAGAGAATTTATGCAATCATATTCAACAGATTTTCATGTGACACAGGCGATATTCTGCTTAGTCCGACAAATATGAAAGGTATAAGTTGGATACAAGGCACGTAACTCGACAGAAGCTTATGATGATAGAGGAAACAGTTTAAAGAAAGAGAAATGTTCAAAATGAAGTGCCGGGAAAGGGAAGAAATGTAGAAGAGGATACTCCACTACTGGAGCTGTCATAGATTATAGACACTGAATTCGATGTGTGGCCTAATTCAGCTGCCGTTAATGATATTAACTCGTGGTAGAAGTTTCCGCGTCTCCATGATTTTTTTCCTCATTGTTCTGCTGCCTTGATGAATGTGTTTGTGGTCATTCGAAAGCGCTTTTCATCGTTTACCAAACGATTTTTATAATTTGTCTGGGTGATCAACCATGAATGCAGTTCAGGGATTCGAAGTTGAAATTCTGGGATGCAAAAAATAGCAAGTGCCTCATTTCTCCAGGGGATCTTCCCAATAAGAGGGAGCTCAGTACATCGATTATAACTGGCGGCGCTGATCGAGATTGGTTTGCCATGTTAAAAAATGAAAATGGGAACTTCGAGCTGGGCGACCCCCTCTTACCGACTTTTGGAGTTGGACTAGATAGGTATCGTACATTGGGAAGTGTTGGAGACAAATGGAGCGATCAAGAAAAACCTCTTTAGCCCAGTTGTACCTGGTCAGCGAGGCATATTAAAAAAGATCAGCTTGCATAATTGAGTTAACCTAGAGAAAGGATGGGAACACTGCATTGAATATGTCATACGTCTGGGCAAACATTTTGGCGAGAGGCAAGTCATGGGTGAACTAAATGTAAAGACGGTAGATCAAGGATAAAGGCGGGAACGCCCCAGAATTTACCCACTCGTCAAAATGCTTACCCAGACACTACGGGGTAAAACGATGGGTATGACGTACCTGTCGCTGACGGTGGTCCTCAGTTAGGTGTGATCGTTCGTGCATTGCAAACTTGCCTTGATCGAGGTATTTCTTAAGGGTAACGCCACCTACAACTAGCGGATTACCTGCTTTCTCACTTGGGCATACCGGCTCAGAAGTGACATCTACAATCAGCTGCTACTCGTTCCCAATTATATTCATGGGTAAGAGGTTACCTATATTCCAATGATGCACTCGGGCACTGGGAATGAAGCTGTTGTTGATCAGAAAAATCAGGAGAATGAAATTGTAGCGCAGAAAATCGTTTTCGAATGACTTTTTAAACTTGACCAAAATTCTAGAAATTAGGAGAAGCAAAAAAAACCATAAAAACCACGGGAATTTATTTGATAACCTAATATTTGCATGGATAGAACTGAGAAGATACCGAGAAAAGCACCAAAAGGCAGAGCATAGCCATACGAGCTGAAGAGTATAGGCATAGACTTCCTCTAAGTTTGAAATCGAGCCAGTCTCTGTCAATTTATCGCCTGTGTTGATATGTAGTCTCTAGAAATTTCTAAGGCTTTCGACATCACAGAATCTGATTTTTATACAGTTGCTGTTCAGAAGAGGTCACGAGAAGAGGAATGATTACGAAAACTTGTTATGAGCGTTCTAATGAATAAATACCTCATCGAGAGCATATGACTGTAGAAATATGGAAGTTCTTGAACAAAGGTAGATTTGAGCTGTATTTACATAAGGTCACTTCATGATAGGCGGATATTATCACATCGATTGCGCCGCGTCATACGGTGTGTTGGTTTCGGGAGTTACGCTTTGGTCTGAACGTCGACGGAGATCTCGTAGGCCTTGACGACTGTTCTGGAGCTGCCAATGTCTGATTCTGATCCGTTGACGCGGCGCCGTACCGTCAGCTGTCCGTCACTTCAGACGTGCGGGGTCGCTGAAATTTCTTTTCATAGATTCAAAGTCCTTTTTCACTTACCTGCAGGATGCCAATGTTACCCGAAAGGTTACCTAACCCTATAATGGTATAACGGTGGATTCATGTAAGTTGAGTGCCTGTTTCATGGGTTTTTTTTATGGTTGACACTTTTCAGTGACGTCTCACACATTTTTTCATTTTTTTTTTTGGAAGTGTTGGTTCAAGAAGGATGGCCCGAAAGTGTAGTGGGCCGCATGGTTCATTGATATTACCCAGGGTAATCGTGTTAGCACATCCAAATTTGCCCATCGCCAACATGGGCGTCAACGCGTTTACCCAAGTTAATTTTGACGATTTATTCAGGCAAGGAATTTTTCCCACTTTTAAGAAGAAAGTGTTGATCAAAATTGATTACTCAGCAAAAAAGCAAAAAAAAAGAATCGATGTTGAAACGGGATTTGCAGAAATTTTCCGCTGTGTGAACTTCATGCAAATTTCATGCAGTAGTCATGCAACCTAATCTGAACTAGCGTCGCATTGGATGTGCATGGAATATGCATAAGATATGCATGGTATCTGCCTGGGATTTTGGCCTATAACGCTACTAGGGGTACTGCACGAATTTTGCTTGACTTCAACCACTTGTATGCACGGAGTAAGACGATGTGTGGGGTAACCATGCGGCAATATTCAGGTTTCTGATACCAGCGTTGAATTTCTCATGCAAAGATCGTGCGTGTGCACCGAATCAAAGCACATTTAGTAAAAATTCTGAGGTAAAATACAATGGTTTTTCATGCAAACATGAATTGATCATGAATTGCAAGTATCGGTCTTTCGAAGCATCCCACGGTTCTAGAATTTCCTGACCGTGGAATAACGTGTGTTACAATTACTTGTCAACAACTCAGGCAGTGAGGCATGGTATTTGCAACAGATTTCCGCCATGCACACTTCATGTAAATTTCATGCAATTTTTATGCACCATGAACTTTCCATGGGATGTGCATACGATGGTGATGACGTTTGGGTACAGTTTGGGCACAAGTTTAGGATGTTCACAGTTTTATTCCACCACCTGTTTAACCCCCCCCCCCCGCTTCTATGTTGGTGTTTCCTGCTCTGGGCAACTCCTCGGCCTGTCTATTCATGACATCATGAGCTGATTTTCTATAGCTACGCCTACGACTACGATTTTTGCAGACGCCTCATTACCTTCCTTCACTATAAATGGAATAATCTCTCGACTATGATTCACTTATAGGTTATTCAAGCCGTACACTTCCGTTTCTCGCTGATCTATGAAATAATCCTACCTCATCGTCGAACAGCAGTCCGATCTTCAGTGCTAAATTGCGGGGAAAATGATCCAGAAATAACAACGTGTCCCGATGCGTCGAGGTGATTGTGTTCATCGTCAGGCGAACCCTGAAATGCCGCGGATTACTCCCTTAAGAGGTTCCCATTCAACAGCAATTATGGGTCCTTAGAAGTAATCCTTCAGTAATGTCACGACATCATTTTTCCATTGTATAAAAATAGTAATACCACATGCGGATTGACATTTTTTGAAAAAGCTGGTAATTGTTTTTGTGGCAGTGAAGTAGTGGTTTTCAAGCCATATGTGATAGTGCGTTGGCAGATGAAATGAATGTTGAGGTGAATAGTGTAAATGGCAAGAAATTTTTATTTATTTTTATTTATTTATGAGTACACTCAAGGTGCGCAGCCAGAAAAAGGCGTGATGCATTGAGAAATAGAGATAGATGAATGAAGATGGAAGTAAGGTGAAAAAAAAAGATGAAAGAAGAGGCGAGGACATCCCAAGAAAAATGTCTGCAATGATAGATAACTAGTTTAAGCAGAAGCAGAACATGAGTATTTTGTAGATAATTTGGTATTAAGACTATCATCTAGGCACATAGTACAATATCTGGTGATTGATAGCTTCCTTTTGGTAGAGCAGATAATTGAATAAGTTCGAGAAATTTGAAAATTGGAATGCTCAGACGAGAGAGTCCTGCAGCTCTGGGGAAACAAATTGGAATACTATAGAGCATCACGTTTCCAGTGATACCCTATTTTCAGGGATACTGCATAGGCTTCTAAATCGCTCACATAAGTTACTTTGGAGTTTCTTCTAATCACAAGTAATATGTTGAGCGAATAGTGCATCAGTTATGCCCATTATTCGGATATCCGAATTCGAAAATGTAGATTGGAATGCTTAGAGAAAAGTGGGCCCTGCAGCCCTGAAGAGGAAACGAGGGACCTTATCGCTCTCTTTTCGAACAGTATCCTGAATTTTTCGCAAAGGCTTTCAAGTCATTCGTTAAATTCACTAAATTACTTCGATTTTCATCCGGTCAATTCTCTACATACTTCTAAGTGCCTTCCTTCAAGAAGGCGACCTTTTGAATTTGCCAGGGCTGGGATTCATGGAACGATAACCAAACAGCCCATAGTAGAAACTACGTAGTGCTAGGAGACGCAGGACGCGAAAGTTGGTTTGCTAGCCTGGTTTCGTTGGGTTATTCCTCCATGAATCCTAGCCCAGAAGACTTATATTGTTTTTGATTTCTTTTCTTGCGGATAAAAACGGATAGAATTTTCGAAAATTTCGAATTTCTCACCAGTATTTTTTTATTTGATCCTGTAGTTCATTCATTGTAAAATTTCTAATGTATAATATTTTTATGCACAAGATGTACAACTCTCGAATTTTCTTCTCATGTCCTAGCAGCAATTTTTTCTCATATCCTAGCAGAAAATTTCCTCAAAGACTACGTAGTTGGGCCGAAGGATCTACAAGGATTTTATACAGTCAAATGGATACATCATAAGATAACTTCAACTTCTAGTAGAATTCAAAATTTTGGTTGAAATTTCTTGAAAATTAGTGGATTTTGGAGGCTAGAATGCCATACGCAGCAACATTATTGGAGGAGAAGTATCAGCGCTGGCTTCCCTCTTTTACGCCTTTTTTTTCCCTGAACAGAGCATTCAGCGAGTATATGTTAATATAGTAACTTAACTACGTCATCAAAATAAACAAATCAGCTCCAAGAAATTATTGCTATTGAAAACCTAACAGTGCTCTCAGAAATGACCTTAGTTGGGAATAAATAATATGTATTGTGTGCACAAGGGACCCGTTAATTGGGTATGTGCCTAGGTTAGTTCCGATGTAAGTCTGTGGTTAATGTTTAATTATTTATGGGAATATGCAGACGAGTTCAGTTTTGCACGCTTAAAATAGTGAAAAGCATTGAAAACTGTAATTCCTTCGAGGACTGAAGCATACTGGTTAATTGTTGCTGAGAAAGCTGGCGAGTGGATCTCTGGTAATAGGAGGGGCCCAAGAGGGTTAAGTATTGGTGCGATAAATAGCCGTCGGGTATGTGAATGTTCACATTCATGCTCAGCGACGATTCTTAAAATACTGTACGTTGGGAACTGTCCAAATTTGAAGATGGGCGAGCTAGGTGTTGCTGGATTACTGTGGATTTGGCTCATGTGACAAGAACAGGATCACAACTTAGGGCCTTGATGCGTCATTGAGGTTACCCAGAGTAACGTGTTGACGCCGGTGTTAACGATGGGGAAATTTGTATGGTTCTGGCACGTTTACCCTGGGTAATCGCAGTGATGCACACTGCCCCTGTTTGATTGGATTACCGGACATTTACCACCCGCGCGCGTCACGCCCTAGTATGACTGTGAATGGGAAGCCGCTGCAAATGGTCTTTTTCCAATAGGGACAGGAGAGTTTTGACCTTAGATCACTAGTAAGGGGCTAGGGTAAACTAGGGCAAGGCTCAGCTGATTTTTTCCGAGCTCAAAAAGGCAAAACGGCCTGACGCTGCGCCTGCGGGTGGTAAGTGTCCGTAGACAATTGGTCAAATTATTGAGCGGGTATTCTCCATCAGTAAAGTTTACCTGTCTCAGTTATAGGCAGTTATTGATCACTTTGTACATTAACCCATGTCCTGAGGGTAAACATTTGGACGAATGCGAAAAATACGTAAACCTTGGGGGCAACTGCGATTATCACGGGTAAACTCAATGATGAATACCACCCAAGGTGCACTGTCACCCCTTGGCTAAACCACTGCTTCTGCATCTTCACCATACATGAAGTAACTACGAGTTATCGTGATTACCACGGGTAAACTTAATGATGAATGCCACCCAACTTGTACTGTCACCCATCGGGTAAACCACCAATTCTGCATTTACACCAAATACATGGAATAACTGCGATTTTTTCGAAGTTGTCGATGTAACTCACCTCACAAGAGGTCGTCTACTTGCTCGATTTTTTATAAACTCGTCCAAATATGCCGATGTTTCCTCGTAGAAATGTATGGTTCGTCGATGCTGCAATGATTAACGGCCATAGATTTCAAGGTGAATGGTGCTTGGCTTTGAATATGACACAATTATTGCTTCCCAGTCGTTTTTAGCTGTCATAAGCAGTAATTAGGCGGGGAAACTTACGTCAATATCGGTGTTGTTCATGGTATCCATCACGACGCCAAAATTCTCATCATTGCCTCCCATCTTGGTGATGTATTTGTAGAGAGCGTACACTTGTGCTGCCTGGAATTATAAGGGTATAGCAGAGGCAGAGGCCCTTCGAGGAGGATTTTTTTCATTCTTGGCTTTTTATCGCAAGTTCTTTGGAGCAGAGCAGCTGTCAAGACCCCTCTGACTATGGAAAAAGGCTTGTCGTGGTGTTCGTCCCCATCGCCGCAACATACGCACACAATTCCTCAAAGATCTCTAGAGAATGACAAGCCTTTGCGTCACGGTAAACAACCCAATTTAGTAATTTGAGCTCGTCTGCACGTGAGTGAAGCTCTTTTTATCCTGCATCATAGATTACGCGGACGGAGTTGGCGTGAATGCGTCCCAAGAGCAGATTTGCTTTGATGGATTGGAGGAAAACATACCGCGGATTAGCCGCAAGTGCTAATGTATTCCTAACAGGATGTCGTAGGAATCATTAGGTCTGGCTTCCATATATAGTAGGAAATTCAATGGGTTTTTCTGGAAAAATATCCTGATTTAAAATTCTAGCCAAAATTTTAGACTTTTGCGCTGACTATGTGGGAAATTGAGTTTTTTTAGTGACATTTTCTACAGTTCAAGGACGATAGTTATATTTTTAAGGAGTAGCTGTCGTACTGGTAAGATTACTCCATGCTTGGCATCAAATATCCAAGGCGAGTCCGCAAAGTCAGTTGTTTTAGCCAGCTTTGACAACTCAGTATGTATCGGTTCTTCATTTTTTTTCGATTGTATTGTTGTTTTATTTATTTTATTTATTTGTTTTGCATGATCAGGCACAACATGCTGGTGTATGTACTATTAAATAAATAAATAAATAAATGGTTTTTTATGCTCGGCTAGTGCAGTTCTATTAATTCATCTGGATTTTACGTACCTTGCGGACCAGTTTCTGTTGGTGAGATAAATAGGAAGTAAACAAAAAATTGACGAACTAATTATATGTGTTTAGATTGCTTAGATTCTTCAGGAGCGATTTCACCTTAGCGCACACGTATTTAATACAATATGTACAATTACAATACTACTATATGGATTCTGAGGAAAAATCGGAATTTATTCATTTTTGAAGAAGTTATATGTAGGTGAGCCACGGTTTGCAACGATTAACGCCTCGCTCACTTCTTTTTTTTTGCAAAAATCTAAAGCAGTATTGTATGTATTTGTACATATTGTATTAAATACGTACATATTCGTGCATGCATTGACCGAAAACTAACTAGATTTTACCCAAAGTAATCTACCTTGCTGATATATTGGGTGACAACAACTAACCATCGACGCGTTGCGATCCTTGACGATGTCGCTGAGCCGTATTTTTCGCATCTTATAGTAGTCGAAGTCGATGTCGTCGAAGGATTCGTCGTCTGTAATTTACGATAATGAGTAACCATGCCCGTGGCAATGGTTCAGACTTGATGTCAGACAAATTTACAGTTTAATTACTCCAAATTACTTGTTTTCATGCACTAGGGGTGTGAGGTCTAGGTGTTTGCGTGCTTCAGAAATGATTGAAGTGACAGCTGGGCTACGATGCTTATTTGTTTATTTATTCACAAATTCAAGATGCACCAATGGAATCGGGGGAGTTTAAAGTCATGCAACCGCGACACATAATAAGAGAAAAAGATTATGTAGCCTATTCGGAGTAGAATACTTGTTTGGTACGATCCCATCAAGTTCCGATCACTAGTTTGTTCGCAGCGGGGTTTGAAAAATATATTATGTAACTCCCTCCTTTCAAGCAAACAGTATTATTTATTTTTAAGGTTTTGATTCTCCTTAAGTATTTTGAACTTCCTCCTCTTCTTACGCCAGTGCATATAACGTGAGGGCTATTCAGATTAGACAGCTGCTTCCCCCCCCCCCCCCCGAGAATGGGTCACCAAATTTTCCAAATTGCTTTACGATACAAATAAAAACCTTGTATTAGCTCATTTTTAATAGTTTGTTTTTATTATTATTTTTAATACAATTTTTATTTATTATTTATTACAATAAATAACATTTTTATTAATTTTATTTTCCATCTGGGTCCCCAAAGCATCGGAGACCCCGCTTTTTTCCCACGGCCCCCCCCCCTCCCGCCCACTTTCTGCGTCCGCCACTGCTGCTTACGTAATTTCAGCAGTAATTTCAGCAGCAGACAGGCTCTTCCCACTAAAAATCAGCCGGAAGTGCGTGCGGCTTTTCCAGGAAGTCATGCATCATTAAGATCACCCGTAGAGGCGCGCTGAAGTACCCAAATTTACCTTTTACCTGGGTCCGCTGTACCTGGGAATGTTGTCCCTCCCCGTTCCTCTGAAGTGGCCTAGTTCTTGAGCTAAAAGTGCTATAAATAGTACCTCAAAGTAGTTCGTCTTCGTCGATAGTGACAAGTGATGGTAGAGACAGAAACACTTGCCACATTTGGTCAAGGAATTTGTCCACTGTGGGTGAGTGGGAGGCTCAGAACCTTCACGAAAACGTTCAGGAATATGGGCACTGGCACTCACCAATTTACTTTTCACCCATATATGATGGAGTAAAGCGATAGGTAAGATATACCCGGCTTTGTGCGACTGGTAAGTGTTACCCGCAACGAAAGCCGTCACAACACTGCTGCGTTTTACGGATGATTTGTTGTTATGTTTGTTTGTTTTCATAATTACGAAGTTGGCTACCGATGCGGTTATCTCTGAGATGTTATCCGCTCATTGTTATGTCTGTGATTGCACTAGGTAATAGACGGTCATTGAGACTACCCAGGGTAAAAGTGTTATCACACACGAATTCACCCACTATTAGCATGGTCGTCAACACGTTGCTCAGGGTTATATCTATGATGCATGTGGCTATTGAGCATAGATTCTAGCGCAAGCATAGCTATCCCTCTGTGCATCTCAGGTTTGTTTTTACCCAGCTGCTGCCTCTGGGTAATCATGACCTTGGGTGTGAGGTTACCCATCCGTTTAGTTATGTCTCCGGGCTTAGGGTGCTTGACTCTTCATGATTACGATCGTTTATATTATCAAAACGTCTTCTAACTCCGACTAGTATTAACATTGGAGCTTCCCTATGATTGTGAAATTCAGCGTAATATTATGAGCTTCATATCGAGCAGACGACGAATGGCTGAATCTCTTTAATTGCGTCCCAAGTTTAGCAAGGATTGAATGTCGCAAATAGGCAATAACATCAAGGTCTTCCTAGCTGTAATGCTATGGTAACAGAGCAAAGAAAACAGATAAAAAGCTGTAATTAGAGATGGAGTGGCGCGCAAGCACTCCAATCAACGATTTTTCCAAAGGAATCACTAGAAAATTCAAAGAAATACTTATTTAGGTAGTAATTAGTGCTTTTTTGCGTTCCATCCCTCTCAGATTTCTTTCTCTGGAGAAGATGGAGTGCGTAAAAATTATGAATGCGTTAATTTTTTTAGGGGAAATTGTGAAGCATCGCAGTTTCCTCAGAATTGCAGTAATAAAGGACCATTCCTGACTGGTCAGTCTTTCAAAAACCATAATATGCTTATGTATGAGAAAATAGAACAAATACAAAGCTAAGCAAATGATATGCACTTTTCCTATAAAGTCTGTTCCCTATCCTTAATTCCCGCCAAAATCAGTGGCTACTAATCTCCAAGGGAGAATGCAGCAAGGTCTCAGAAAGTGCATGTTTTATGCTAAGTACAAATATCGCCAAATGTTTCTATTGTCTTGATAAAGGACACGAAATTAATTACAAAAACGCAGGTGTTAGCTTGTTAGCTGATTCAGTGGGAGTAGAGCACGTGAAAATCAGCATTGAGAAAAGAGTTTTGATTCGGCTGTATGGTAGAATTTTTCGAAGTCGAAAAAAGGGGTTGGGTTTTCTTGCAGATGATGAGTTCCTCAAATTTTTTCAGGCTTTGTTTAGTGTCATCGAAGATGCAGTTTAAACTCAATCTATGAATGGTGTTTTGAACATTCTAGAATATCATTCATGAATAATACACTCCTTGAATTGTCTTTGTTTTGAACAGGTTCGCTTTATGTTTTTTCTGTGCTCGTTTATTAGAAAATTCTTGATATTTTCATGTAGAATTGCTCCATTTAAAAGCACGACAGCCTAGCAATGATTTCGCCCTAATAAAGGACTTTGGAACACGACGCTTCTCGACAGAACTCAGGTATACCTTGAAGCCGATAGAAGGTTACGCAAGTCTCCAGTTCTTACGGAGCAGATCTTGGGCCCAGATCATCATCAAGGTTAACCAGGATAAACGTTCTAACGCTCGTGCTAAGACTGGGTAAGTTTGTTCGGCGTTGACATGTTTACCCTGGATAATCTCAACAATGCGATCCACCCGTGGGTTCGCGTGCATCATCGAGATTCCCTTTGATAAGCGTGTTAACGTGCTCAAATTTAACGTTCTACTGGCACCCATCATTGTGTCTACCTCTTGTTGACGTTACCTATACCCAGCTGCTGCACATGGAGAATCAAACCCATGGGTATGAGATTATCGACAGCCCCAATGATGTATTTGTCCCCTAAAGTATTGCAAAAAATGTGGTTCTAGACGTCTTACGTACACACATGATTGCTGTGCACAATCTATGTAAGGCAAAACTTCCTTGAATTACTAGCACCAGGGTACGAACGAACAATAGGAATGTATTGATGTAACAGTTTAGAGTAAATATTTTAAAAAAGTACTCAAATATTCACGGGATGGAGATTTCATGGATTTTTGTGAAGAAAATAACAAGGCGATTCAGGGCAACATTTTCCTCGTGAGGTGAGGATGCAGATAGTATTCAAACTGAGTAAAAAAGAAACAAGGCCTGTGACGTCCCGTATCATCTCTATTTTTGGAATAAACTTTCATTTACTCTTTAAAAATTTGTGGTAAAATCCTCAAATAATCTACAAATGCACATAGACATCTGACAACCAACCTGTGGCAAAGACGACAACTCGTCCAGGTGTTCGCTGTTCGGTGAATCCGAAATCGAGAAGGATTGATGTGACTGTGGAGACGACGTTTGTGGCGGACTCCGGCACACTGACTCGAACCATTCGCTTCGAGCTCGCGAAGTACTGGATGAACGGTCGGGCGCATAGGTGATGTTGATGTATTCGTTTCTGGAAAGACGACTAGTTCACTTCATGTGAGTGTATGTAGTGCAGTAGAGTACGAAGCAGTTGAAAGGAATTTCAGCCCATTTTTACCGATCATTTCGGCTGGATCCGAGTCGGATCCCTATTGATATTCACGACAAATTCCATTTACACATATTGTTTTTGTTGCGAAATAATTGAAATTTTATAACAGGCAACTATGGAGAACAGGTTCAGAATCCAAAAATAAAGTGGTGAAAGGTTGAAGTAGCAGTTACTGGTTGTTGAAATTAGATACATTTGTTTACATACTTGTCTGTGATTGTAAAAATGCCAGTATAATAAGTATAATAAAAGTATGTTACTATGTATTTTGGTGCAAAAATAATGCGTGCGCGTTTTCTTAATGCCTCAGTGTGAGGTGAAAATTTTCTGGATATTCTTATGTCGGTATGAAGAGTTATATGTCGCTTTGAAGAGGATTTCACGAGCTTTGAGACCGTCTTACCCACGTTAAATAAAATCTACATTATTGTGGACTTTACATATTTTGATTTTCGAATCATGTCGAATAGCAAGTACCCAAGATCTACTACATATATTCACTATTAAACGAAGTATAGATCTATCTGGAAATGCGTCAGAGTTCGTATGCTGTTTGTTTATTTGTTTACTTGGATTCAGTCAGTCACTGAGGAGGAAAAATTACATTCTGATGAAAACAGATAACTGACGCACAAATATACAAGTGTAATATGAAGTTTCTTCAACGGGTTTTCTTGAAAATCTGGAAAAAAAATTCTGGAGTAAGTAGAACGAATAGTTCCCACATGGGGTGAACAACTGTTGTAGGATCTCTGACTGTTGTGTAATTAATGTGATCTATTGATGTTTGATCTACCGTGATCGATCATTGATCGACTCTGGAAGGTTCTGGAAGTCTACCCTATATGAACGGGTAAACGTGTTTACGCCCGTGTTAAGGATGGGTAGGTTGACACTGTATTCGAACTCACTCGCTTCATCTATTCTTTAGAATTCAGGACTCGGATGTACTATGAAGACTACCCAGGGTAAATGGGTCTGAGCCCATGTTAAGGATGGGTAGGTTTAGGGTAGGTACACTGTTTACCATGTGTACCTACCATATGTATTCTCAGAGGATCATACCGGCCTGGTTCTTCTGGGCCCCGATGAATAATTGGAACGATTAGCAATCTCATACGTATGAGTAGTAGATTGATACAGACAACGTTACGCCCTGGTAAACATGGTGATGGGTGCCAGGTAAAGGGTAAGTCGATTTAGTCGACAAGTTTACCATGGCTTACCTCAATAATTTCAATATCATCCAATCTCTGGTTAACTATTAGTCTAAATTACCGGATAACACACCATCTATAAGTAAAGTTTTCACTTCCTGGGAAATTGGCAAGCACTTCCGCATTTCAAGAGAACTTCCTCATCTCCCTTCAGCTAACTTCCTTTCCAACCCCTTCCTCTCGCACCTCCCTCCTTGCTTCGCTCTTCTATCGGAGATCTCCTTTAATATCCAGGTGGGTGGTCGCAGCAACGGTTAAAGCCTCGCCTGTACGTCAAAATATTTCGCACAAAACAAGCTGAGAATCCTATTAACAAGCGCGTCATGGCCGTGGCTAAAGAGGGAATAAGCTGTTGAATCCCCTGCTCGCCTAATTCCCCCCACCTCGATGTGTTGAATAAAGAAGTCACAAGCATGCGGGCTGAAGGGGTAGTGTTAGTTTCAATGGATCAGGAACGGAGTAGAGGTTGTTGAAAAGGTTGTCGATTGAATGCTGATTGAGCAGACTGTCTCCTTGTTATGGAAAAATTAACACGATCTGAAGAGTCTGAACTGGAATAGTATCTCCTAAGCCACAGGAAGAAAAACAAAATTGCCGTAGCCATTTCGGCGAATACGTCGCGTAGAATAACACGATGTTGAGAAAATATGGGTTTGAATCGAAATGTAGTATATTCTTCATAAATTCAACAAGAAGCTTGTAGTTCATAGGCTGACTACTGCGAGACTACTGTGTGCGATAGCATTGCGTACTCTGAAAATATCATATTACGGTTTCTTATCATAGCGAGAAACAGATTCTCTGTAGGTTCCGAGAGATTCTTTATACATATAAGGGCGAGTAGCCGTCACAGCCATGCTTTTCGTTTTTTGTTATCTTCTAATTAACTGCTATACAACCCCTTCTCTATCTCACCCTTCGGTAGCTGGCTCAACTCCTAAACTTTGAAACTTCCTTGGGAATTACATGGGGTACCAACGAAGTCACACAATTGATCTATTTCTTAGCCCCAAAACTGGAAAGTATGGGAAGTGTATCTTCAGTTTTATATTCTTTCCACTTCTTTCATTGGCTATAATCAGGTTCCTTTCATTAGTATGTGGCAGTCTATCTGCAAGTGGATACCGCCTCCTCTAACCAACAATGATCAGAAGTTCAGTTCGGGATAATTAGCTCCATGGCGGATTTATTTATCCGAATGTAACTGCGAATCAAAAGAACATTTTTAATCCCGACTATGTAAGACTACTAATCTTGAAAGGCATTATTTTTGGGCATTATATTTATAAAATAGAAGAGAGAACTTTCTCCTCGTTGATTTCTAGAAAAAAAAAACCCTCTCTCCTGAGCAGCAATAGACAATAGATGCCCAGATCAATTTTTCTACGAAGCTATGCCTTTTTTTTCAAATTTGAAATTTCATCTCTTTTAATTTGAGCCATTTTCAAACATAGCTTTTAGATCAAGATCCTGAAATTGTATGCGGTTTCTGAGAAATCCATCCTGCCATGTAGCTCTTTATATGGTGATGTAGCCCTCTATCAGATAGCCCCCAGTGGATGAACAGCTCACCCACACCGCTAATAATGTCCATGGCATAATTCTCCTCTCTGTAGATTATTATTAGATTAGATTATTAGTATTCGGTAGATAGATTAACAAGGATTGAAGGAAAAAAAGGAAGATGAACCATAGACTCATTAGCAATGTATAATAATATAATCCCAAAATTCACTGCATAGTTCGTTCAGTCCAGTGAATATATGGAGGTAATCGCGGCCTCAATTAGTACTCAAATCCAATCTGCAACTGAACCTGTTTTGCAAGGCATGCTATTTTGCGATGAAAGGGATGAAAATCCAAGAATTGCTATTTTTACGCTATCTGGGATACTTAATTAATAATTAATTAATAAAGTTGTGAAAAACTCTGTGCCAGAATTCATGTTCAAAAAAGCTCATGATTCACCCAGAGTCTTGAGTGCACGAGTTCTCAGGGTAAAAATCTGTACGTACCTTTCACCCAGACGATTCGTCTCAGACAGCGATTATAAGTAATGATAGAGATGGTAAGATTGTATGTCACATTTTGTTATATGCACTCTCTGCTCTTCAAGACCGAGAGGCATAAAATCATCCCGAGAGCGTACTTGAATCCCTCCACTGAACAGGAACTGCCGATGGGCAGAATCGGAATTCCCCTCAAGTCACCGCTGAATGTGCCATTAATAACACTCTAAAATTAGCAGTGCTTACTCAGAACTGGAGAATTAGATCCTGCCCCCAGCTTATCTTGCAAATTTGCAGAAAAATAGCTCTGGAAAAGCTGCTGCAAGAGCACAGGTCAAAAGGTGTCCTTGAAATTTTGAAACAAAATAACTGGTCTCAGGAATAGTGGGGAAAAACTGAGGATTTCCAGAGAGAGACTACTTGCGCAAAGGAATAGCAGAAAAATCATCACGCATTCGTCACAATACGTTTATCTCCCGTTACATTTGGGTAAGAATCAATTACCAGGGTAAGAGTAACTCAACAATCTCTGACTGGTGTTCAAGTGCAGCGAAAAGGATTAGATAAGAAGCGATCGCGACCAAACTAGGAGGATGACTTGCGGACCCCCCCGGCAGTGAAAAGGTCCTTATTTGTTCACCTTTTCATTTATTTATTTATTTATTTATATGTATATTTATATCGAACTTTTGGTCACAACGTTTTCTACTAGTTACCGTTACCGTTATGTTACCTTTGATCTCCGTTAATATTTACCTCCCCCGAGAAATTTTATGGTCAAAATCCATGAGAACACCCATGTACCATATGTACATACATAGGTGGAGATAATCCAGATACAGCATAACAGATTCAAAACAAAAAAAAAGTGCGGATGAGGGATTGAATATATGAAAAAATATGTTATGCCATTCAAATGTCACGTCATTTTTTTTTCTAGGCAAATATAAATTCGGGTAGACATTCTTCCGAAGCAAAGTTAGAGGAGTTACTACCAGATCGTACATATAATAGTGTATATCTGCACTCTTCTTAACCTCTCTTGCGAAATTATACGAGGAGAAGAAGACTTAATAGTAAAATAATCAGAAATATGCTTAAAAAATAAAATAGTGCTAAATAAAATTGGTAACGAATAGCAAAGAGATGGGAAAAGTGATGAAGGCAATGCATTGTGATCTAACTTTACCAGGTAAAGGGCATAGCTTCCGAATTCTTCAATGAGTTCACTGTTTTCGGTTGACTGACTAATTTTGCTCTGAAATTGAGTAAAACTCAATCAAATCCAAGGACGGAATTTCCGGAATTAGAATGATCCCTGAAAAAGTTCAGAAACTCCAAGGAAATAAGGTATGTATTATGCTGCAGAATTTATACTGAATAATTTATCTGAAACATGAAATCCTTTACGTGAAATTGCACAAGCCTACCACCCGCTCGGGTAAATTTTTGGGCACATACATAGGTCGTGTAAGGAGCTGAAACCAGATATGACAATTTGAAAAATCACTTTTTTTCCTTTTTTTCGTTTCATTCCCTGAAGTAATTCTCCTAGGACTCACCTCCAGCTTTCCCCGATCCGCAGTGTCAATGTCCTTGCTGTACTGATTGTTCTGATTCCCGCCGTTCTTATTCGCGTCCTTGTGATCCTTGGCCACGTTCCCGTTCCGGTCCAGCAACGCGATTTCGTCCGAGACGTCCAGCTCCAGTGCGAACATCACCGGATACTGAACCAATAAGCTCCCATTGGGTTTCTCGCCTTTGATTTTTGATGTCAGCAACTCATAATTGTACTTACTCTTCGCTCAAAGCTTTCTAGACACCTCTCATGATTCGAGTCGACAAAGCTGTCTGCTCTGGATATGGAACTCAGCGATGGAACAATATCTGGAAGAGCAAAGGTTATGAATAATACCTATATGAGAAGGCTACCCTTTATAATGGCAAAAATGAAAAGATCTTGGAAAAACCGACCTACAACAAAACGCTGATGAGCTGATGTACCCAATTTGGCGCTAATCATCGAAAATATCCAGTCAACTGATAGCGTACCCGTATCTCTCTGAAACAGCGATGTTATGAAGAGAAAAGTTTTAATTCTTTCTTCCCAAATTCAATTAATCAGCTAGAATTGACTGGGAATTCAAATGAAAATTCTAACGCGCTCATCAGAACAGCTTAAAAGCTAATGTTAATCCTTCCAGATTTGCGTACCAATTTGCTTTATAAGTACGTACATATTCAATTGTCTATTCCCCTTGATTTCTACAAGATTATATTATTAATATAATGTAGTCTGGTAGCTCAGAGAGTGCGTCTATGACTTTGTCTGTAATTGCGTCTGCCGCATGTGTCGGCTAGCTGATCAGCTGATTCGATCGATAGAGGTCTCTGCAAAACGCGATTGGTGGGAGATTTTACCAAGTGATAGTAGAAGAACATTAAAATGGAAGGAATCACACCGTATCTATATAGAAAACATAGCAACCTTTACGATATTTTTTTTCAAAAATCGGAACGACACGCATGACGGCAATTTCAAACGATGACAAGGCATATGCAAATAAGGAGTAAGGAGCTTGGAAACAGGTTAAACCATCCAAATTCGGGGGGGGGGGGGTTCCAGATCACTACATGTATACTGAGTATTATCACCCGGCTATCGATTTACCGACTGACTATCGATTTTTCTCGGCTTACCTTCAATCTAGATCGAAATGTGTTAACTAAGGCAACTCACCACGCTGATCACTAATCTGACAACCCTTCTCTACCATGTCTATTGATTCTTTTGATTATGTGATTTTCGGACTACTTATATCTTTAGGAACACCTTTCTTGGCCGACGTTTCGACAAAAAGTCGTTTTCAAGGTCTGAAAGTGGATCAATTTCCTTGAATCTGCGCTCTAACCTATCAAACACCTTCTTTGACTTGCACATTCAACTCATTCTGGCTTGATAAACATGAGTACCGACTGTGAAGCTTAAACTCACTCGGTGTTGCAACAATATGCGGGATGTTTCCCCGCACACTACTATACGCGATTGTCACCAGAGGACGACTGAGTGTTGCTCAGCCCTTGTGAATGAGCTGATCGGTGATAATCTTATGTCTCATACAACAATGGTATGAACGACATCAGCTCACTAGTTAAATGCTCACTTCTGTTATTCATTCCAGGATTTCGTATAGGAGTCCAGAAAGCTTCAAGCGTTCTCCTAGCCGAAGTTTCTGGTTCGTGAGCCAGGATCGTGCACGCAATTGCAAAGTCGTTTCCATTGTGGTCTTCCTGTCTGTGTCTCCCAAGCGGCATTATCAAACTTCCCCGTCTTCTACCAGCCAAATGCTCATTTATTCGAACATGCAGCGGTCGACCGGTCTCCCCAATGGAAATCGCGTGGCAGCTCAGGCATTCAATTTGGTAGGGTAGACAGCTCCTGTTTTAGTAAAATCTCCGCTTTTACGGAGGGACAAGTAACGCATCGTTCGGTTAGACAATTTCTGTCATAAAGTCTATTCCGGACCAATTGTCTTTTGATGTTGTCTTTAGGGATGTTAACTAAAGCGTCGTCACCTTGACACTGAGCCCGGATAAGCGGGCTTTCTATATGATTTTTTGATTTTCTTTTTTATGTATTTTTTTTCTGCGAGTTTTGTTAGGTAAAAGTATGCACCAGAAGTTTTTCACCATACTGACTTCGAATCTGGCTATTACTTTTCATAACTGGTTATCGACTTGCCCCACGATTTCGAGTCGAAGATTTTGAGTTTCAAGCTAGGACCGGACATCATGCGACTAGTACATATTCGAACTTACAGAGGAGGATGTAAAAGCTAGATCGAAAGAGCTGATCAGCCGGTTGACATCAAGCTGCAGCCGTAATTGCTGACAAAGTTGCAGACGCACTCTTTAAGCTAACCGACTGTAATTACTTCCATTTTTCAGGAGATAGGCATAATTGAGGAAGTCCTCAGGTTTAACATCCACCTACATAGGGTGATAACATTTACATAATAGACAGCATTTCCCTAATGTAACCAGTTTTCAGAAATAGGGCTCTGAGTGACGCTATGCCCTACCTGGCATTCAAATCCGTACGTGTACAAGTAACTCTGATCGAAAACATTTACGTATAAAGCTTCAAATCCATTTAAAGCCATTCATAAGAAGGCTAAAATTATTTCTTAGGGTAAATACTATGAATATTCGAGTACTCTGTTGAAATACCTGGATATTCCTGGATCAAAACCTGGATTTTTCAACTTCGTGGGAGTTCTCTAACTTCCGGGACTAACTAAGGTGAGCTAAATGCACCAGTTCCTCAAACAACAAACCTTGAGCATCTTCTGAATGTCGGAGATGGTCTCCACCGTGTTGGCGACCTTACTCGGCAAATAATTGAAGATGATATCTTCGACACTGATCGCAACGAATCCGAATCGATGGATCAATTCCTCGATCACCAGGCCTTTCTGTGATCCGGGACCACCTGGAAAAACAGCAGCATGCTTCATATTCTGCAAGAGCGTCAACGAGGTTCCCGGCTTAGTGCGATTAGCACACGCATTGAGCGGCTTAGTGATTCTGCCTACGTGCGTAGTCTTAAAGCCAAATCTGTCGCACAGCTTCACAGCTTCACAGCTGAGCGGATTTGCGAATTTCCTGAGCTTCATCTATTAATACTCGCAACGTAATGCACTGGTGCATCCGCGCGGCTCATGAGAAGGCTAATGTGTGCTGAGAAATCCCGCGTAAATAATTATTGCGTCAAGTGTACGAGTTTCTTTTATTCTGGCGCATTTGATGTAAGATCAAAAATGGCAGAATTATGCTTGAAAATTGCAAGAAAAAGCAGCAACAATTCAATTTCCCGGGAGATTTGGATAAATTCGGTGGATGTGGAGGGAAACTCTGTGATTGGTCAACGGTTGGAAATGGCCAATCGCAGAGCTCAGAAGCACCACCCTTCCAAGTATAGTGCTCCAACATCTAAATTTAGTAGTCCTCCAAAAAATTGCTGTGAAAGACTAGAAGTGAGAAAGGAGTACCAGCCAGCGTTGCTTTTTTAAAATTTTTTTTGACATATTTTGCTACTAATTCAGCAATTCTGGCTGAATGGCAATTATTGGAGACAGAATTTCTCACTTGGTAGCAGTTCGAAATAGCTCAGGGTTTTCGGATACGGAAACTCCTCCCTGCACTAAGTCTCAGAGAACTGTTCAAAATACCATCCCTACCATATACGTACCTACAGTAACCCCACAAAACGTGGTTAATATATAAACGAACATGATTTTTCGTGCTCAACGCAGAAAATAACTTCCTGGGCTGAGTAGGAAAATCATTTTTTCGTTGAAATCTCTTGCGCATAGCGGGGTTGTGTCGAATTTTTATGAACAGCTCGGAAGACATTTGTAAAATTCCCAGGAAAATTCCTAAAATTTTAGAATCCTTCTCCAATCTACACACTCTATTGGTAAAATATGTAATGTGTGTTCACAACCTTCCAGAAAAAAATTTTGTAGACGAGTGGCACAGAAATCCTCAGGGATTTGCAGAATTTTGTAGAAACCAATATTCTCATGGAAACTTTGTGCTTTTCTTAAAAGAACTCACAGTAGTTTAAATAATGACAATTTTTGGCTGAAAACTTGTAGAGTGAAAATTTACATGCTATACATATTCATCAAAAAATGTTTTAATCATAAAGGATAATAGATAGAAAGGTTTCCATAGTTTTTTGGGCGAGATTTACAGTTGTACTTCTTCAATTCTTCATCTATTTATTTGCTTAATCACTTGTTTTCATAGAAATCCACCTAAGAGTGCAACAAACAAAGCAGCACATGGTCTGTGATTGACCACTTGCAACAGCTGACCAATCGCAGAGCTCGTCCCCACCACCACTGATTTTGCCCAAATTTCTCAGCTAATTGAGTTGCTGTTGCTATTTCCTGAAAATTCTGCACATTATTTCAGCTATTTTAAGCTGGTGCTCTAGAGAAAAACAGACCTGGACACCTGATGAAATAATTATAGAAACGAGCGAAATCCGCCATAAGAAACCTCACCTGAGCCATTCTTAGCTACTCTTACCTCACTGATACTATTCGACTCCTGGGATTTGAGAAGTTTTGCTCTCCTTCAATAACGAAATAGCTTAAAAACTCTTCGAAAAATTAGTGGGACTATTGAACGCTCTCCGAAAGGTTCCTCGCTTTGAAATGACTGATGAGCTTTAAGGCAGACACTTTTTTATGCTGCAGCTAGGCATACCATAATCTTTTAATTTCCTCCTTAGGTTCCATATATCTTGGAAGTTCAAGCTCACCAAAAATGAAAATAATGTGATGTTGGAGCCCGTCACCCCGTCTCACTCCGCTACCGATGCTCACGGCCAACGGTGCCGGCGCAGCGAATCGTTCGTCCAGGCTCTGATTGGCTTCCTGAGGGCCGGAGGGCGCACATCCCATCGCAGGAGAACGGCCCTCTTCTGAAATGAGCACTTACAACTTGAAATTGCTCTCTCCACGGTAACACAAGTGCCACGAAAATGAGCTCGTGAACTGCTTCGGTGAGAGCGAGTGGAGACGAGCAGAGGTGCACTTTGCCTTGACTACCCCCCCCCCTCGCCTAGAGCAGAGGGGATTCCCATTAGGCAGTAGTCTATCGCGTAATGGCTTAGACATATGTGACATGATGTGAAATATGAGGACAGAGGAGTTCGAGAGGGAAAACTTGATGGATTTGTAGAATGTAGGGCGGCTCAGGGAGGCTTTTCCTGTTTCAGAAAACATCTGCGGATGAGTATTACCAGCTATTGGAGGCATGATTGCTAGGAATTAGAAACCATATTGGTTTTTGCTGGAAAGATGTTACAAATAAACAGGAAATACTGACAATATAGTGTCTGGGCTAGCCTATGTTCAAGCATCGGGTTCAATAACTAGCCTTCAATGTTCTTTCACCTCTTCAAAAATGAATTATTCAATTAAAAATTGAATTAAATCACCAGATGTTTCCAGACAATCTAAGGATTGCGAATGTAGTTCTTAAAGAGGGAAAGCATTTAAATATTAAAATTGAAAGAAATGAAAGGCTCAATTCCCACAGAGATGCTCAGGCGAATTAGGTCGCGTAGAATCCAGTAATCGTTAGCTTATTTCCCCTGAAAATTCATATCCTAGGAAAATAATTACTAATTATTATACTGCGTTTTTTCTCCAATATTTTCTTGCTCACGGGACACCACCTGCTATTAGGAACAAATGATTGAAGTAACTGGGAATTGGGAAAGTCCGAGTTCTTCTCGAATTTTCAAGGGGGTGTGGCGCGTTGCACCTGGAAAGAGGGTGCGAGCAAGACCTACGATTGGTCAGTTCAGCAAATGGACCAATTGCGGGGCCCATTCCAGGTATAAGGCTCCACACCGTTTTTCAGGTCAGCCAAGAGCAGAGCAGAGCTGGCAGGCATTTATGAAAATAAAAGAACAGCAGAACCCTACTTGGATCTCATATGTTCTGGGGAAACTTCTTTTTCTTTTTAGGAGGTTTACTACTTCCCGGGGTAAGTTTCTATCGAAGTCCAGTGAAAATTCCCATAGAAAGTCTTCTATGTCGCCTAATTTTCTGCCTGACTTTTTCACATGCTGTTATTAAGGGCCAGGACAAGTGTATTTATTTGTTGAATTACGCTCGAGAAGGTCTTTTAATGAACCTGAATCTGGGCTGAATTGAATTCATCACGATTGAAAGATGAAAGCGAGCATTCGGTGAAGAAGGGAATCCTCTACTCATGCAAACAAGGGCGAAACAAAAAAAAAACAAACAAAACCAAAGCGATTTAGCGAAGGCAGACAGATTTCTCCCCGGAAACGTCTAGAAAATGTGAAAGCATAGGCAGATCTGCCCATGCATGTAGAAAAAATAGAACGAACGGATGTCCAGTGGTGAAAAAGCGTAGTATTAAGCAGAGCTCAAGTAGTTAGCTATTACTGCTGTCTAGACGAAGTATTCTGATTTGTTTGTATGAATCTTTAGCGTATGCCATATAAACAAGCTAGGGTTACATTTTGATCGCTGAGATGACACAGCTGATAATCGCCAAGGCTCACTGAAAAGAGAAATGAACGGAAATTGCACAGGAAACGGCGCCGGATAACAACCAAAGGAATATAAATAGCACTAGCAAGTCATAAAGCATCACCAGAATTTGCACTCAGGAATTTTGCGAATGACTGGAATTGCGAAGGGCAGTTTAACAAAGGGTTAATAGTGCTCAAGAAGTTACTCGGCTGATCCTAGGATCTCCTGGGTTCAGTTCCAGGACAACACCCAAGGACAACAGCGTCCCTTGATGAATCCCTCTTGATGCTCCATCTGTGTTCTTGAAAGCTACGTACGTACAGAAAACGCTTATCCAGACGAGAACTGAGCCAATTAGAGGAGTGCCAAGCAAAGTGAGCTTCAGTGACGGTAAGGCAAACATGCTTAACTAAGGCTAATCACGAGAAATTACCTAAAACGACAGGAAATCCAAGCTACTTAATTACAGAGGGTACCTACGTAATTGCCGGAAAACGTCCTCCACGGTTCATTCTAATTTCACCTCTTAGAACGAAAGAGCCATGTACATTCACTAACCCTACTGTAGGAGTTTTTAATTTGCTTCCGCTCCACAGGCTCTTAGTTGAACAGTTTATTTACTTTCGATGATGAAAATGAAAAGGTAAATCACTTTCAAAGACCACAATTTGGGTCGCTTTTTTCCAACCCTAATTTCTGAATATATTTATAACTGCAATTAGTTACAACCCATCCAAAAGTGCAAACGCTTTGTGAGGAACTGAGCTTGGAAATATTTCATGTATTATCCTATACTATACAGTAAATACTAAGTATACTTATTGGTACACTGGCCCACAGTGAACAAATACCTTTTCCAGGGCAGACCTGGATGTGTAAACAAGAACCACTGGACCTTCGGGCTTTATAAATGCCAAGGATTCAATCATTTCGTCGAAAAGAACTTTAATTTTTACCAGTACTTTTTGACACCTCTAGATCACAGATCCTCTCAACATTAGCCTTCACGGTGCAGTTCATTTAAAAGAGAACTCGAACAAATACGATTGCATGTAGACCTTATTCGAAAACAAGAGCAACCGGACAACTCGGACAGCTTTTTTCGCAGCAGGAGTACAGGTGAATAAAATGCCATCAGTAGTAGAGTACTGGCATGGATGCATGGATGTTGATAGGGGCGGTATTGAGTACAGTACCATGAGCACCATGGCACAGAGCAAGAAATCTCGTCAAGTTCAAGGAGAAATGTTCCTCTACCGCAAGCCAAAACCACTGAGGGCCAGGTGGCTAGTATAGGATAGTAGAAATATTTTATTTTTGAGATGTAAATATCCATAAAAAATGACTACATATTGATCTGTGACAGTTATACCACTCTACAGTCACCTTGAAAAGATGAAGAAGAGAACCATCCAATCTCAGAATAGTTTCCGACACTTTGTCAAGGAAATTTTCAGAAAAGTACAGAATCACCTGAGTATTTTCTACCCAGCAGTACGTACATAACAGGTTTGGCTGTTAGCTTGGAAAATACTGCCAGCTACTGAGCGACTGCCACTCTAATCTTAGCCCCGCCTAGTTTCTCTACAAAAAAAGTGATGAAAAACGGGTTTCTAAGCATTCTAAGACGGAACCGTGTAAACCTTTATGATCATCAGCAGCTGGAGAATCGTTTCATATGGTAATCTCAAGAAGAATACATGGTATATGAGATGAGAATGTGCTTTTGATGGAGGCAAATTCACGATTCTTGTTGGCTTTTGTGACTATCGCTTTCGGGTTAAGTCCATCAGTAAAAATGTTCCAGAAAATTCTCTAAAGGCCTTATTTTTCCCTCTCGCCTCCCCTCGCTTACCTGAACATCTAATTTTTAACTTATTCAGAAATCAATATCGAAAACTAAATATTTATGTCTATTGCAAAATGCGCCTGCGAATTGTACCTATCTGACGTCACTTCCACGCAAAAATGGATTACTTGCTAAGCTTACAGCAAGATCAATTGTTAATAAGGAAGGAGGATAGACTACAACAGCGTGATCTTAGTCTCTGGATTCGTAGGAGTGACGATAGGGTACATAGTAATAATTGCTCCTTGCATACTAGCGTATCCATATAAGTAACAGTGAAGAACAGTGACAGAATCCATGATGAGTGTCCTCAGAAAGACTCATAGCTCCTCAACACGTGATATATCTAGCTATCGTTATTAATATCGCTAATACTTATTATTACCAAGCAAGACGAGTCCTTCGGACAAAGCCCGCTCATTTCTACCAGAATAACTGGTTTATTTCAAAACCGGTAGGTGAATAATATATGGAGTGTTAATCGAGTAAAAATTGAATAAATATAATCAATTCTATGACTAATCCAGAAGCCCACTGGTACAATATATTCCAGAAAATTCTCTACAGGCATTCATTTCTCTCTTTCATCCCCCTCCCTTATATGAACATCCAATTTTCAACTTATTCAAAAGGCAATATTCGAAAACCAAATATTTATGTCTATTGCATAATTTGGATATCACATTCTCTCGTTTAATATTCTCAGGGACTCCCAAACATTCTCCGGAATGCCAACCCTGAGGGTGCCCGCTGGGTGTTTCTTCAGGATGAACATAAATTGACTGCTAATTGTTTTTCTGTTAAAGAACATGGTGAACAAATAGGATCTAAAGCGTAGGAAGGATATTAGTACAAAAAATGGCGTATTTGAAAAAGAATAAAACATTCGAAAGATTGGAATATGGAGCAAAGAGCAGCACTTTATATTTCCCAGCAATGCAGGCTACAAAATCTGTTTTCTGAACCCTTGCTGCCCCAGGCTGAAAATAAATACCCTGATGATTTTTTTCTGTAAAACAACATAGTGGTAATGTGAAGCGACAATTTTTTGAAAGAAAAAGCTCCAAAAAAAAAGGAAAAAAAGGAAGTGGGTATACTAGAGGTAACGGTAGCGACATTCGGAAGGAAAAGGGGAGAAGCAACAAAAAAAACATGACTTAGACCGTTGGAAGAAAGAGGAGGGCAAAAAAATGGAGAGGTGGCCCCAGAAATTTATGAAATAGCATACCTATGAACACGCCTACCACAAACAGAGGAGAAGTGGTTAAAACTGTGTCCGTCCACCTGTCATTTGCGAGGTTTCGAACGGATCAGACCGGACGAAACAGCGCCACGTGCTCAGTGATCAGCAATTAGCGACCGCCGGAACGTGTTTCATCCGGGAACACTTTGAAAATGCGCTGGTACAAGCAATTACTGCATGAGAGAACCAGTACTCGAACGGGGGTGCCGAATTGGAGCACAAAAAAGATCTGATCCATCGGCACGTGACAGCAGATCCGTGGGCGCTGAGCTCAGAGAACTGTTTGGTGAAGGTTCTATTGAATAAACGGGGAAAATTGTGGATGGTTTGTTTAGTCTGTCACGGACTTATGAAGTGGTCCTTCTTAGAAAGAAGGAAAACTTGCGGCGCTAATAGCGACAAGCTTTAACTGTGAGAAATTCTCGACTTATAGATCTTACTTCCGTATGTTACGGAAAAAAATAGGATCACTCTATTGTCGAACCTTTCCAGAAAAATCTATTTTTTCAGCTCACACGCCGCCCTTCGTGTTCCCAAAAGATGCACTGTGTTGTATTGTTGTATTGTTGTGCTGTTAACGGAGCATACTTAATTACATGTCTTTTAATCGATAGATCAATTAGCCTAATCGATACCCGCATACGCGACCGCACGCAACTGCCCGCGCTGCATGCAGCGTGGTGCAATGAGTCTTTGGAATTGGTTACGAACTGCATACACCTTTGTATGGGAGAGCGTAAAGTACCATAATTTGATACTAACCTCTAATTTACTAAAAGTTGTACTTTTAATTGTTTACTTGCGACAAAATCTTCTGTCCATTTACTAAACACAGATCTTCCTGACGGCTACGTACATATCAATGGAGAATGAAAAAACAGAAATTAATCCCACAGCGATATTTTCAGCAAAAATATCAAAGGTGTAAAGGATACACTCTCCGATGGGATCGACGGATTTTTCAATTCTAGTCGCCAATAGCACAGGTATTATTCGGTAGCAGCTAGGTAGTCAAAACACACAAAGATTGCAGACGTTTTTACCAGGTTATTTCAGTCCTTCCTCACCATTTTCTTGAAAAATTTCCTCAATTGATCAAAGTGAAAATTAACTTTCTCGATAGCTTGAAATTAACTTTTTACTTTTACTTTTTCCTGTTGCATTTAAATCTTCAGTTTACGTTGTAATTATGATGCATCTTTGATCGCACGAAATAAAAAAAAATAAATTGCAGCCGTTTGGAACCTGACGCGTCAGATACTGCAGCTTTTTCTTTCAAAGCCATCTTTTTCCCATAAACCCGCGTCCACCACTGCTAATTGTTTACTTAATAATACTTGCTTTCGACATTTCCAATCAAAATTCTACATATTCGCTCGATATGTAAGGGAGATTGCATGAAAACGATCTGTATAGAGAGACGATCGGGAAGTTTTTAGCGAATTTTAGCTCTATCACTGCACTCTGCATTTCCGAAAACACAAGATTTTCACAAAATCTGAAGGACCGGGCTTGTTTATAGCATCGGAATCGGATCACTTTGAGAAATGGCGCAATTATTCAACTGAACGTTAGGAACATTAGATGCCTGTAGTGGTGAAGTGGCGAACTTAACGAGAAAAATGGAGCCAAATGAAAAATGATATGAACACCATGGTTGAAGGCTTATAAGGAGCCTCAGTTCAACCGGAAATGCGGTGTGAGTGAAGAGAAACGGAAGGAAGCGCATTTACATCTCACAAAGTCCGAATCGGCGATGAAATTCGCGCTAAACACGACGGGACGATGACGTGAATGGAGCGCGGATGAGGCGGCAGCGGTGAAGCCGACAGCCGGCCGGGGAGCTCACGAGCTTCACTCGGCGACGAACACAAAGAGGACACAGAAATCGACTCGTGATAAGCGCCGAGCGATGGCAGCTGCGGATGAAGGTGCGTGGAAGGGGGGGGGGGGGAGACCGCGTCGACATGGGATTAGTGGATGACGGACTGAGGCCTACGGGTCTGAGGAGTATGACGGAACTAGGAGGACGGGTAAAGTGCGATTTACTTGAGCTAGCCGTGGCGGGATTTGTGAGGACGTTCTCGGGAAGGTTCTCGGTTTCCTGGGAATGTTCATGATCCAGGAGGAACGAGATTCCCGAGTAAAATATAGTAAGTACGTTGGTATCTTAACGATTAATTATGAAAACCGACTGTCACGACTCGTTTGCGAAAATCATCCCTACTTTTAGCACGAGAACTCGTTCACCACAAGATTGTGGGGGTGGGGAGAATCCCTATTCTTCCTGAAGGGCTCATGAATCCCACCACTGTATTTTGGGGAACGCAGCACGAAAATGAATGCAAGAAAGTTGTCTTTATCGCTTTCCCATCACTTGCTCGTGGGAACCTTCTCAAGAAAAATCTCCGCATCAAACCCATTTACTTTCCGGATCTGATCTACTTCCTGAAGACTTGGCTCCCTCATAATTCAGGAAATAGCTGTGCAGGACTCATAGGGGAAAAGCACATCATTTAACGTCTTCACATCTTGTTTTCGTGACCAAATAACCACCAGTCTGATCCGCCTGACCAAACATCTGCAATATTCTTGTTTTTTGTAGGCCCTATGTTTAAATTCTTCCAATATGCTAAACTGTGATCTGTCAAAATAGTGGTTATTATTAGAAAGGCGGCTGAGAGGCTAAAAACCTTACAAGACCACTTCAAAAAATTGAGAAATTCTCTCACAAGCGTCACACCCATGAAAACCACAAATCAATTCAAAAGAGTTTACATAGGCTACCCCTTTATGGCTTTTTGAGCTGAATTCAATGATAAAAGTAGGAATAAGCGCAACTCGCGTTGAAAAAGTCCTTGTAATGTCATCGTGGTTCACCCATGCCTGAAACAACTTTTAATTTTTCTTGAAACTTGAATAAAAAATGAAAAAAATGAAACAATTTGAAGCTTAAAGCCAACGAAATGTGAACTATTGTTTTCAACATAGAAAAAAGTTTCTGTTTTGTACTTTGGAATCTCAATTTGTTTCAGGACAATTTTACTGAAAAAAGAGGAATGAAACGAAACAAATCTCCCCTAGAAATGACAATAAGAGTGACTAAGCCGTGGTTAGGATGCTGTGGAACACTACAGGAACATGAATGCAGGAATAGTGGGTTCTCACAACTTCGGGAAAACAGATGAAAGCAGAACAGACTAAGCCTAATCTGACGTAACATCTTGTCCTTAAGGTTTTCCCAATAACAGCTTTTTGGGGCTTGAATCAGACCGAAAGTGTAGATTCCTTTGCAACCGCGGTCAGTGATCCTTTTACCAGCAATTCCCAATGGTTCCTAAAAAGAGCCAGATACCCTACTCGTCAAGATGCAAGTAAAGACGTAACTAAAGAAATATGAGAGGAAGGTGTACTGCGTCACGTAATCCACGGTTACGCAGTATGAACGGTGTATTCCTAAGCTTATTACGTTCAGTTCCCATAATGTTCAGTGGATTAGACATGCTGATGTCACACAGCTATAATACTACTTCCTCAAACCTAGTACATATCACACCTATTCTATTAACTTCTGCAACGAATGTGTTTCTCATTGCACAAAACGAAAGCACACAGCGCGACTGCGCCGCTCTCGCGAGAATCGTCATCGTGAACGTAAACCATAGAGTTTTGTTGGTAGTTACCTAGGTTTTTTAACAGTTGACATTGAACAGGATGAAAAACTGTTGAGTAATCAGAAGAAAGAATTGGGGGGTCATTGCCAAAAGGTATCCAACCTGATTAGCGTCAGATAAGCTCAACAACTGTGTGAAGGCTTACGGGCAGCCGCATAGCGCCACTAGCAAGACCAATGCACTCCATCCTTGCGTTGCTAGACGAGCTAGACTTGTATAGAGTTAGATATTTATTTATTAATGCATTCAAGGTGCTCCAATTCACTGAAGTCTGAATAATGTAACTAGAACACAAATCACAAACAGAAAAAAAAACAGTTCTAGAGAAGAAAAAAACAATTTCGCCAGCTTAACAGCAACAGAGGAAAACAAGCCACATATGTGGTGTTTGAACTAACTGGTAGTGCACTGCTTATAAGGAGAAAATGTAAGCTGATAATCACGTACAGGTAAATTGCCCTAATCCTCGATCCGGTCCAAGTGCAGGTTACACAAGTGTAGCGTCCATAAGATATTCACGCCTAGACTACGCCATCGTACGTATTGAACATATAAGATATGAATTTTTCTGCGTGGAATTACATGTGTTTGAAATTTCGTAACATGGTAAACGGATAAAGGCAATTTATACCAGGTGCGTGCGTCAGTCGCGCATCAGTCGCACGCATCCATTTGTAAGGGATTTTCGATAAAGACCGGTCAACACGGCATGTACATCCTCAATGAAAAGAACGCGCGGCCGTCGTGAGGCCGTAAACGCGTGCGTCTGAGCTGCGACTGCGATGCGACTGCAATGCGACTGTGCCCTATTCTTCATCATATAGACGCACGCGCGTCAGTCGCACGCATCCAGTATAAATTGCCCTATAGTGGTTTTGATAAATGGTCTGTTTCTCAGTGAGAAAGAAAAAATTAAAATCTCCCATTTTGCTGCCAGCCACGAGACTGTGCATGGGTGGCAGTGATTAGGTAGGATATCTCTTGACCGTTTCAAAAGATTAGGTGTTTCGGTGGCGATCCCAGAGCACCGTTCTATCCCCTGAATTTATTTACTTGTGATAAACTCATATTCCAAGTGAGCCAGGATCGAATCAGCCAACTGTGGATGGCATGAGGTTCCTGTGGGATGGTTTTTAATTGTTGAAAATACCACAAAGGCATCCTAGTGATGCGTCGACGAGAAGCGCTTGATCCCGTTTCTCTACATATTTGATGACACTACGATAGCTAGTGTACTGTTTCTTGCCCCAGCATTCACACGAAACCTAAACTGATCCTTATGGCCTTGTTATGTCTAATACATACTTTGAGTACAGCCTTGAGGTTTTCTTCGGTCCTTACACTGGATCTAATGGTGAATCTTCCTCAACATCTTCTTCAATGAAATGAGTCAGTACATTCCTTCTCATCTCTTCGTCCCATCGAGCATTAGGCATATGACGTAATAACACGCTGACGACAGCACAGCTTTCCAGGCCGCAATTAAAAGAAAGAGTGAGAAAAAACCGCGGAAAATTCGCAACTGACGCGCTGATTACCCAAAAGCACAACAAAAAGAACGAAACTTCTCAAATTGCACGTTTTCGAGATAATTGGCTGCTTAAAGTCAATAGAAAGACCAATGATTTTGTAAGTCATTCTTTGCAGTTTTACAATCCTACTGCAATATGTATTCATGGATATTGTTAACAGTACCACCACTGATCTGCTAGTTTTCTTAACTGGCAGTGATTGAAATCGAGTCAAAATTAAATTTCCCAAGTTTAAAACATTTTTGTTTTCGATTTGTTCACACAGATGAGACTCCCAAATTGAAACATTCCAATGAATCAATAAGGACGTTAGCACCACCAACACATGGTATCCCCTTTCACCCCCGGATGGGATACCAATGGTGCTCCCTTTGTGGATGACTGGACATCAAGGGAAGTGAACAGGATTGTCAGAAGAACTTCTCTTCCTATACGGCTGATATTCAAACCGCCGCTGAATCTCAAATTTCTTCTGACATCGTGACGACAGTACGAGAAGAAATGTGAAACACCAAACTGAAGATACTGAGTGGACACAAAAATCTACGAGTTAAGAGGAACTGTGTTTCTGCTCACTTGTCGAGGGTGAGGACAGGAATACGTTGGTGGAACTCTGTGGCAACTAGGTCTGGACGAGCACCCGCAGGGCTCTTCAGAACCCGAGTTCGTACCGTTCAAGCAGTTTCTCCAGACATCGCACTCTCGTTCACACTCAATAGCAGGCACCAGAGTTCGATGTCACTGTTCTCCACCGATTTCTCGAAAATCCTCTAGAACGAAAGATGATTGAAGCTGTGGAGATAAGGAGGCAAACTCCAGAAATCATTAGCAAAGACGAACAACTTGAGGCATTGAGACTGATCTCATTGTGATCTGATCTCATCAAGCTTATAAAAGCTCATTGTTCTATCGGCAGTTGTCTCAGTTGCTTTTCAACGCCTGCTTGGTGAGACGCACTAGTCTATATCTACTTGTCCTCCTCGTTCACATACCATGTATTGCATGTAGTAGGCTTGATAAAAGCGTTAATACGCCGAAAGCTCGTCGAATAAAGAACGCTTCAATTTGGGAGTCTCAACAGCGTGAAAAAAATCGAAATGAAATATGAGGCCCTGAGATGGAAGCATACTGCAATTTTTGTTTTGTTTCGTAGAACAGTTAGTTATTTTTCGTTTTGAAAGTGAATGCTATGTAAAATGGCAATTGCAAATACGAAAGCAGTAATTAGTTTATAATTATAGGTTTTCTTCAGCGCCCAGTAGTGAGGTAGAGGTTATTTTTGAAGCGTTTCATTAGACTTTTAGAGTGCGTAAAACATGTGTTTTAAGTTCTCTAATTTCAGAATTGACGTCACAGTACGTGAGACGTTGAAAACTGAAATGTATTGGATTGAAGAGATGGTAGACGAAAACAGATTTATATACTATCACATAAGCCACTCTAGGGCTCCAGGGCAGCACGCCGCACCGCATCATCTGCGCCTTTGCACTCTGATTGTCTGCGCATCCTCGAATATAATATACCTTGGTACCAACGTTCTTATTATCGTAGCTCGAAGTTGCTGTCTAAGTTACCTATGCTTTTTTATTGAATTTATAATTTTTTTAGGGTTTTAGGTCAAAATAACGAAAATAACTTGGTTTTCCCGTTTTTTTCTGCTGATATCACGCCTCTTTCTACTCCCGTCCCCCCCCCCCTCATTAGAAACATTTCTGCGTGCACCATTGACAGGTATGTACAAGCATTATTCCAATTACATGCTTACGTATGTCTAATACAATTATTACTGGTTTTATTGTTTAGAGAGTCTTCAGTGAATAGAAAAATAAATAAGTGAAAAAAATGTGCAAATGAGTGAGTAGGTAAACAAGAACAAATAAATAAACAAATATCTAGAGATGAACTGATCTGCTGGCTCCCGATATTCGTCTAATACTTTGGTTCGTCGTAAAATATAAGAGAGATGAGGATATCACGCAAAAATTGTACTTTGTTGACGAATTAAATTTATTTGTTGATTAGCGTACATCACGCAAGTTCTTGGCAACGACTTATGAGGAATGACCACGAAAGTTGATGAAGAAAAAAGAAAAAAATCCCAGAGAATTGTCGAATGGGAAGTCTACCTTCTCAGAAGTGTGGGACATTGTGTTATTGCACGGAGATGATGGTGGCACGTCTCATTGACGATAGAATTTGTGGGAGGTTTTACTTACAGAGAGGTTATTGCAACGACTAGGGGAATAAGAAATGAAGCACATTGAATAGCTAGCCCATGAAAAACAGGAGCCTCCCTCCCGAGCTGAGATTCATGAAGGCGTAACCAAGAAAACTAGATTAGGAAACCAACTTTGCCGTCCTGCGCATCCTAACTTTACATAATCTCTCGGATAACCAGTCAGGTTAGCCATCGTCAATCTACTTGGTTATTTATTCCATGAATCCTGCTCTGGTTTTCCTTCAAAATGAGACGGCACTGTAGAAGCAGCGACCATAAATTGGCTTTCACTTCTTACAATTAACTTCATGGTGCATTTCACGTTACCATGTCTAAGTGGACGAGTTTTACTAAGTAATATGAAAGTTGCAGAGAGAACAACAGGTGAAGTAATAGGGGTTAAGGTCGCATGTTGTTGTTTTAGAGCTTGCTCACATTTTTAAGGGTTTTCCTTTTTCAAAACATTAAGGAAAAGATATGTAGGCCAAGCTTATACGGGCTTCGTGTAAGGACGGTATAAACTCTGTACCTTTGGCTGCTTAATTCTTGTCTTCGTAGGCAAATCATTTTCATCTTGGTGTCATATACGTCTCTGTAGATAAGTAGTCACTCCTTAAAGGTACCGTCCCACCTCGGAATCGTTTTTGAGACCTCTGCCTGAGAAGAACCTCCACCACATAGCTGCTGATCACAATGGTACATGTGATTCCGTGAAAAACTGCCGAAAAAAACTCGTTTTCAAGCTTAAACTATTGAGGATGCTGTGGGCGGGGTCAATGTGAAATTACAGGGTGGTCACCTTATGTATTCATTTTCTCATGCATGGAGCGTAGTTTTTATTCCGATAGAGAGGAGATGAGGAACTCTCCTGAGCAGTTGCAATCCCACTACCACATAGGACTTCTTAGAAGGCTGACGTGGATCTAGCTATTACCACACTCTCATCGCAGATTATACAAAGCTTGTCGCAATTTGTGCTACGTGGACGCTCGTCATGGATTTATCAAGGTGCTTCTCCGTAAAAGTAGCGTTGCTAGTGAATCCCGCGCCACTCCGATTAGCGTCTGTAACCCTTTTGTGCTGGCAAAAACAAAATGACGACGTTTGACGTATGTTTACTGAGGTTTAAAACAGCGAAACTGCTTTGAAAGAAGAGGTAGTACATAGACATGAAATGAACTGGGGATGAGCTGGGGGATTTTTTTTTTCAGAAATAATGTTAAGTTGGTGAAAATTTTGCAGTGGCGTGCTTTTGCACTGGTTCTCTGTCTTGTTTCCGTTTCAACATACTTGTGTTCTAGCCTTTAAACCTATCATTTGAATTTTTGACCCATTTCGTTCAAGCCCCCCTCCTGATGATGATTATCAGACACTTACCACCCGCGCGCGTTAGGCCCCGGTAAAACAGAGTATAGAAAGCCGTTGTTCCAGGTTCTTCCCCAGGAAGAACAGGTCATTTATGACCTTAGGTGACTAACAAAAAGCTAGAGTGAGTTAAGGCATCTTTTCAACCACTTTTGGCTGCCCCCCCCCCTATTCAAAAAGGCGAAACGGCCTGACGCTGCGCGTGCGGGTGGTAAGTGTCCCTAGACGCCTGATGATGGCCGCTCCCCTTTCATATGCTGCCGTGACCAATAAATATGCACGGGACCGGTAAAAACTTACGCGCCGCGCCGCGTCTCACCTTCAACGTGTCGACACTCTGATTGTCTGCGTATCCGCACATCCCATTGATACCACTGCTCTTATTCTCGACTGATGCTGTAGCAAGTTGAGTGGACCGTGCAATCGGGCTTGGACGATTAATGTTATCTACATTCATTCTATTAAGACTCACGAAATTGTAAATTTTCTATTCAAAATAAGTGTTGGAGTTATATTATGTGCTGACGATGATTATATTACGAGAAGTTGAAAGTTGGTTAGCTATCATTTTCGCTTGGTTACGCGTTCATGAATCCTAACCCTGCTTTGCGAATGGAGTAATTGGGGATGCTGATCACGAATTCTCTATCAACATCGTACGGCAATTTACCGTAAATGGATTTAAAAAAGTACATAGATAGTACAACTGCACCCACATGTATGAGGCACAGACAAGACGACTAATAACTTTTTTCGCAATGACGTTCAGCAGAAACGGGGAACGGATTTGAGATCAGCGTCATCTACGTCTTCTTATAAGGCATGCCTCACTCCGAAATGCCACGGATATCTGATAGTGCTTGATTTGATTTATTTATTATCAGTTACAAAAGCTGACAATACAAGAACAACTAATTGAGAAACTGCGCCGATATTTAGTACAGTAGAAATGTAAAACCGTTCGAAGAAGAATGGTACACGACATGTGGAAACTTGGTGAGGTAATTAATCGGTGTACGAGGATGTGGGGGCGAGGGTGAATGTGGGGAAGGGGAGGGGGGTCTCGGATCTCGGACCCCTCCTCGTAAGTTCTTTTTCTGAACGACAAATATAATATATACAAATATTTTCCGCACTTTTCTAACTCCGAGAAAAACTTTGAAATGAACTTGTAGTTTTTTTTTAACCGGTTTTGCTCGATTTATTTCGCTTGCCATGGAATTACTTTTTTGTATAAGGAACACCAAAAGTGTATCTATAAATGAAATAAAATAAATAAACTTCTAACCCCTAGAGTAAGGGCTGCACTTTATGCGCCATTTGGCTTTGCAATAGAAGCTAATTAACTCTTACTAAGAAAAGTCGGTTTGAGCGACTAGAAGTAGAAAAATTATCATACAACTAGTAACAGCTTGAAGCTGAGTCCGAGAGGGGAGAGCCAAAAGATCGCCTAAGTAAAATTGGGAGTTATTCCCGACATGTTTGTTTATGACTAAGTCTCCTAAAATAATGCCCATGGGGCACATACTCGATGATTTGATTACACACACAACAAGAGGAGTTCCTGGATTTTGTTGCAAGAGCAGAAGAGGAACAGAGAGGCACCCAAAGGAAGTGCATAAACTGAAGATTACAAATGATACCTTAGAGAGTGAATTCTGCAAAATGTGTGCTTAACGCCATTAACAATAGCACCTGCACAATGCACAGGGTGATAGGATTCTGCTTCGGAACGCGTGCCTTTGTTGCACAAAAGTCACAAAATCATAGCTGCAGAAATATGAACTCTGCGCAGCTCAGCCCCCACTGTGCACAGAAGAAGGTTTTTCAATGGTGTAAGGTGAAGTGTCGTAGCTTCAAAAACTGCAAAAGCGACGATGTAGCGTTAAGGCATGGACGAAAACTGCTGCACTAGTGTTAGGCAGTTACTGTAGAACAGCTAGCAGTAGTTATCACAACAACTGCAGAAGAAAAAGGGGTCAGGGCTGTGCAATTTTGAGGCATTTTTAAATTTTTGTAACCCATTAATCCATCACGTTACTGGAAAAAATGGCGTTATGTTTACGCGTTTACGTGTTAATTCGATAATTCGTTAAATGGATAACGCGTTAATAATCCACAATCCTGGTGTGGCATGCAATTTAGTTAAACGCAAATGACGATCCTTAGGTAAGCGGCTCGCTTGCGAAGAGTGTAAGCTGGCGTGACGTAATATTAATGGTTACGAAATGTGCGTGATGGCGACGCCTACAGTTCCTCATTATTCCTGTTCGGCAATTTTTGTTTCCTTTTTTTCTTACTTTGTTCGTGATCATCTTGAAATACCCATAAGCTAGTGTTCGGTGCGCATCAGGGATGAGCGGATACGAGATTTTTCGCGACCCGGATAACGGTGCGGATAACGGATTGGCCAAGAATGACCGGATAACGGATACCGGATAACGGGTAACGGATAAGTGATCCAGATGGCACAAGACACCACATTTGAGCCGAAACGAGCTGAAATTTTGCTTCATATATCTTTTACGGAGTTCTGATCCTCTCCTGAGGTTAAATGCTTTCATCATAGGCTAGGCACATTATATCTAAAGCAAACTGTTCCGTTTTCTGAAGCAAAAATCTAGGCACCTCAGGCTCATGGATGGAATCCAAAAAATAACAGCGATGACACAGTATCGCCGCGATCGTGAACATACGACGCGTCACGATTCTCTAAGGAAAAAAAACCTTTAAGAGAGATTTCTAGGCATCTCCGGAATTTTGCAGCAGAGAACTTCGAGAGCATCAACAGGTTGTGGTTTCTGGATGAAAATTGTCCACGAAGAATAAAAGGTCGGAGCAGAAGAGTTGCCGGACAGAGTCACACCGTGATTAAAAGCTTTCGCTGCGGGATTCCACAGGGTCCTGGCAAAATGTAAAACTATCGACTAGAGCTGTTCGAATTTAGTAACAATCAGGCCCGCGTCCATAGAAAATCCAGATCATTAATAGAACCGGTATACAAAAGGGCAACTATGGGCTGAAATACATGCAAGTGAAATCCCAAACAACCCCGTTAACTTGTACAGAAAGGAAGAAGACAAACAGGGGATGATTACGGAGAGAAGCCCAATATTCGGTCTTCCATCACGGAGCCGAGAGCTTGTTTCCTCTGCCGACACTGGGCGGATCGAGAAGCCAACGTGTAATGGTGACGGCCGGAAGCCATAGCTCTCCCGGCATGCGCGCCGTTGACGCGATGAGAGCCGGACGGGATGTGTCCACCAGCGCCGTGGAAGAGTACGGCGGGACGTCGAACAGGAAATTGACTGCTCTCCGGATGTTACGTCGTCGATGGCCGTTAATGTTGCCGATGCAGTCGCTAATGGGGTCAGGACAAGTTCGCCTTCCAGAAATTTCTGGCTTACTTGGAAAGGGGAGCTGGGAGAAGCTGGAAGGACTGTAAACGCTTTTTTTCTCTTGCTCCATCAAGAGGGAGGGAGAGAATGAAAATAAGGATCCCCGTTACCAAAACACAGGTTAGGTCTGAATTTTTCTCAATGAGAGTTCAACCTTTGATCAGGAAACTTAACACACAACTTTCCTCGTTTATATTTCAAAACATTCAAGAAATTGGCAAAAAGGGTCGTACTTCCAGAGGTTTCCTAATATTTGATAGCTTTGTGAAACTATCACTCTGTACTTATATTGTACATGTAGATTGCATTGTACTTGTGAGAAAGTGCCGATTTCTTTCATTCATACTGCGGCAAATTTATTGTACTTACTGACCTTGGAGTATTTTATACACCTGAACTTTGTTTCAAGTCTGTGAACAAATAAATAGATGAAGGAAAGCCGAATAGACTGAAATAAAAAGCGATGAGAATCGCAGCAGAAAAATGTAAGGCAGATCTTAGCTGAGATTAAGGATAATCGAGGTAAATTAGAACAATTTCGTCTCTCACCCATTAATAACAGTCGGTAAGGAGGTAATTTCTGCGCTACGTCGTCCACACGCCATTCAAGGGCTGCTCCTAGACGTCAGTTCCGTAACTCTTGGTTAACATTCAGCAAGTGATAAGGGTGCGTCAGCGTCCAAAAGTGAGCGAACACCTGCAGACGGGCCCACCACTCTGATAGGGGTGCGCCGGCGCCTAGAAGTGGGGGAGACGGGGGCCCAATCGCATGATCGGAAGCAGCATATAAACGGCCCTCCTATCTCTACCATGCTCGATGCTAATCTTTTTCTGTTGTTGAAAGTTTGTCAAAGTTCATGTGTCTAAGTCATTGATATCTGGGAAAACGAACACCATCCGGCTTGGAGTCTCCGGACTTGATCGCTGACGGTCTTTTGGTATTGATAGTATTGTAAACGTTTATGTGCTTGTGATGAGGTGACAATACACTGTTGAAATTAAGATTTGAACGAGGGGTTATCGCCAAAAACTAACGAATAAAAGAGTCGAAGAACCTTCACTTCATCAGCGAAAGAAGTGCATGTGTGATTTGTTATCACGGTAGAATAGCTGAGCAGTAATTAACATTTGAATCGGAATGAAGACGGAGCAGCAAGGAAACGAACACAGAACCATTGTAATTGCCGTTGTGTGGAAATTAGGAGCTATGGTGACTAAGAAAAATCGATTATAAGGTTGTTGCATAATTAGAGAAGAAATGAATTATTTTCAAAGTTGACGGATATTGTCAGTTCTATCCATTTGCGTTCAGAGGTTCAGCTGTAAAATAAGTTAGAAAGATGAATAAAACCAATCTTAGAGCGCATGAACTACCCTATTCTGAAATTCCACGTAGAATTGAACCCAATGAAATGCTCGGCCCAGCATCACATGATTACAGATGAAAGTGAGATTATTCAGTTTAACACTTTCATGTTGATTATGGGAAGGATTGGTCAGGCTTGATCCCAATTAGTTTTGGCCATTACTGATTCAAACTAAAGAGGATTTGGAGCACCAAGGTGAAAGCTCAGACCGAGTCGCAGTTTTTTTCAACCGACAGAGTTTGTTTCAATTCCAACGAACTATTACGTACTAATGCGTCTCCTAAGAAATTTATTTATTTATTCTTGAATGATCACATAGGCTTGCATGACAGTGTCAGAAACAAAACTACATAAAAACAGCAGCAGATCAACTTAGCTAAGCATGCCAAAATGCCAAACGAAGGAAACTCGAATGAAAGTAGTGATATTCGAATGGGAGGAATAGGAATCAGGCATATCCTATACACTAATGTGTAGCAAGTTAGGACGCTCCAAAAATAAATCGGGCAGCTTACTCTTGATAAATAGCACCACCACCCCTTCATTAGGATAAACCAAACATTTGTAAGGGACACAATCTGCAGAAACAAGCCACAAAGCTTTGCAAGCATTCGCACATATCAACCAGCAAGACGCCTTCATTCCTATTCTTATATTCTTTCAGGAGAAGAGTGACAATTTTATTTGACTACTTGTAATTCATCAACACATGACTGGTCATAGCATGTACACGTCTAATAAATCAAACAGAGGCTAGTGCTTGTCGATTACGAATGAGTTTCTGCCCTATGCGCCTCTCTGTGAGCTGTAGATCACTCTATCTAGACCACCACTTCATCAAGGGACCATGGTGACATTCATTCGTCTTGTCACAGACGCCAAAGAGTGTGAACGAAAACGGCTACATTGGCAAACTTTTTGGTGCGTTATACCTCTCTGTTCAGTGATTTCCAGATGTCCTTGGGACAATGTCAGTAGGATAGCTGGGGAGGGATAAGACGTTTGGCGTACCAGAACATGAATTTAGCGTTGAAACACTTTCAGGCCTCTGAACAAGACGTTGCCGTCAAAACGTTAGGCCTCCAATGATAAAGACCACATACCGACCCGGTTGGCGCAGAAGTATATATAAAAATCAGATAGTTATCTGATTAATTGATCAATTAATGATAAATATGTACCCGTTGTTACGCATGAAATCTCTAACAATTGAAAACCAATATTGTTATTTTGTTAACCAGTATTGTAGCCTAATTTACCAACTAAATAGAGCCTGATGATAAAATGATAGTAGTGATAAGCCTAATGATTTCTGCCAAAATCCAATGCATTCTTAATAGGTGAAACGCTACAAAAGGGCCCCGAAGCAGCCAGCCACTGTTCTACAATGTTTAATTAAGAACAATGCTTCGCCTATGTTTTCAATTTGTTCTTCATCGCCGTCATTTCTGCGAAACGTGTGCAACAAAATGTGCTAAAATTGAAATTCTAAATTAAAAAAGGTCTGCACTTGGTTCTTTTCGTGCCTGTCCGCTCTATAGAAACACAAGAACACTACAGCTATTTTATACATGTAACAGAAGGATATTACGGAATATACAAAAGAAAAAGCTGCCACTAAAACTGCAACGTTCTCCACGCCGACTTAGAGTGAGAGTTTACCATAAGGAGAAACGGAGTTTGCGGTCTGGATTTGAACATTGAACCAGAAAACGCGTGCTCACTGCAACTCTCAAGAAGAATTGATTCGAATAGAAGCGTCAAAGACCGGTAGCCCAAGAATATTCGAGAAAAAGAAAACAAAAGCTGACTGATGCCGCTACAGATAATGGGAAACGGCAAGTGAATAATATTTTATTTGTAGCACTCTGGGTGAGCCAAACAAAATACAAAGTGCGGTGTGGTTAGTAATGCTATCTCTGAAGACTCTGGAACTGAACAAAGAGTCTGAAACTGGTAAAGTTTAGAAAACAAAGAAAGGTGAAAACAAGGCCAATATTTTCCAATGTTAGCTAAGATGACGCTATTCTGCAAAATTCTTAGATGATGCAACAAACTCGAGAGATTCGAGAAATTCATCACTGTACCATGCGTAGGGCTGATTTATGGTCAATAGCACTAAAACTTCAGTCTTACCAACCTGTGAGTGGCATGTTACCCATCACTACGATGTGGTTATATCCGAACAAATAAACGCAGAGAGACGTCACTTCCCATGAGTACATGGACATGCGTGGGAAATCTGACCATAGATTTTTGGATGTTAGGTATTCCCTCCCTTAACAATCTAAGGTCAGACTTGCCATGAAATGAATAGAAAGAAATGGTGTAACAGCGTTCATCACTGGTTAGCCTCCGGCAAGAAAAACGGTGCTTCCAGAATTATGCTTGGATATGGGTGGTATATTAGTTATGTAGAAATTTGCTGCGAATTTTCAGGCTTTTTCTGTGAAGTGATACCTGAGCACCCTTTCCCATTAGCCTCTCAGGTCTAACGACAACAGACTATTCGACAACGTTATGCAAATGGATTGCAAAACTAAATTCCACTAATGAGCGCTATTTTTTCGGTGATGAGACAGCAAAATGTGAAAATATCGCAATATTATTTTAAATAGGCTTATTGAGGATTCAGAGAAATGGCGAGATTAGCAGCAAAAAAAAGCGAAAGGCCAAGTCTTCAAAAAGAAATCTTATATGGAAACTTACACTGTTCGCTAAGAATCACGGCTCGATGTCAAAAACTTTTACTGCATGGATTCCTATAGCTGTGTAGCAATGAAACCCCCCGGTTTTTCAGAACCTCAGCCTTGCAAGCAGTGGTGCCTTGTCAGATAAAGATCGAATAGGTACAATTGCTCGGCTATATTTCTTCCGTTTCCTTATGACAGGAGCCGCTGAGTTTTCGAAATTACTCTACAAAATAAATAAAAAAAAAACATCGTATATATTAAATATTCATTGTTATAGTTGACAGTTTTCTTAAGTTTATTTTTCATCCGTGTCTCCAACACGGTGGAGAGCCCACTTTTCCCACCCCTTTCCCCTTTCGCCCACTTTCTGCGTCCACCACTGCCTTGTGAGAGCGGAAGTCCTACTCGTTTTGCACCTAGGGCGATTTTTTCGTGGTTACTGTACCTGTGCGGTATTTTTCAGTAATGTACTGCATCTAGGCACTGTATTGAGGATGTTTTATTTAGTGTATGCATAGTACTATTGTGTACGGTTATACTGGCATAGACATGCCAGTGGAACTGCGCCTAGTCTCACGCCAGTGACAGAATTAGCAGAGGTGGAATCATAGGTGCGATAGTTCCGTCAATTTCCAATGTGAGTTTCGTCAACGGCCTATTTCTCAACTTAAAAAGTTAAAGTAAGTTAATATGAGAGGGATCCCCTCGTGCAGCAAGAACTCCTGGAGCGGATAAGTAAAGCCAGTAAAGACTAAACAAGAAGGGTAGTAATTCTACGATATAATACTGGTATGGAAAATGTACACATATAAATGATTATAGCCCACAGGAAATCAGCTATATATTATGTAAGAATTACAGAGCAGAAAGCACTCATTCAGATGTTTAGAATTCGTGTTAGGGTAATGCACAAGGCGGAGGCTAACCATATGTACATATCAGTGGCGGACGCAGATGGGGGGGGGGACGGAAGTAGGGGGGATTTTTGAAACTACTTTACAATACATATAAAAATATTGCACTAGTTTATTTTTATTTGTTTATTTTTGATATTAATTTCGATATAATTTTTATTAATTATTCATCATTATAATTAATATTTTTATTAATTTTATTTTCCGTCTGGGTCCCCAGAACGTCGGAGACCATACTTTTTTCCCACGCCCCCCTTCTCCAGCCCACTTTCTGCGTTCGCCACTGGTACATATGTAATGAAATGGAAAATTTCAGAGTAAGTCAACACTAGAATAGTGCCAAAACTTCTTCTTTCAATGCATTGACACTTCTTCTCCGAAACATGTTTTCCGTAAATAATGCATCAGCCATCTTGCACGTGGACAAAGCCACCTTTATTATTATAGATCTATGATCAATTTGTCTCACAGACTGTACGTAAACTACACCAGTGGCATCTACACACAACAAATATTATTCAGATACAGGGGCATGAGAGATAGTAAAACAGACCTATCTAAATGAATACTAATCTCTAATGCTCTAAGGTCTAAGAGAAATTGGAGAGAGGGAAGAGGTGGAAGCGATGGGGGAACTCGCTCATAATGGAGATAGACACTATCTTCCACAAGAAAACGGTATTGTGATCATGTGAATGAATGCACTGTCAGTGACAAGACATTTATATTCTAGTCAAATTGAAGTTAAAGCACAAGGCTAGCAGGTGGTTCTAACTCACTGGAAGAATTAGAACCAATTTTCGAGTACATAAAAATTGCTACCTTTCCCTAAGGGGCAACATCCACGGACAATTTCGTGAGATTTCGTGTTTGAGCTTTCAAGAGGTATTAATTAGCGATCTCAAGATATTATGAGCAGTCATTTCGCTTTTTTTCGTTATTACAGAGCTTTTTCCAACGTTCTAGCTTTTGCTTTTTCTTGAGCTTTCCTGGTATTTTTGAGTTTCTCTTTCTGAGTCTCACACAGTGGTTGAAAATTATACGAGAAATTAAAAAGATTGTAGTTACAATACAACTAAAAATATTTTTTATATCGGCCTAGCCAGTCCTTAAAACGGAAAATCGCTGAGTTGATTGACGCTTTTCATATTCGTATGATTATTTTCACTCTGGCATGAGAAAAATAACAAGGAAAGGACATTGCATGTGACGGATTTCACCTGGATAAGCGGAACCTCGCTATTCTGGGAGAGATTCTTGATGCACACAATACATACGCATATCACTACTGAAATTTTTAAAAACTGAAATCAAAAAGAGTTGGGAAAAACGATCCAATCCGAAAACCTACCCACTGTATAGAATTACTTTACTAGGAAACTCTATCCACGAGCAGTGAAAGGACGACATGATTACGGTGAATAATTTTTTTAGATGAGACTACAATTTGTATGCTTTTAGTAGAAAAATAGAAAAACGTAAGCGAACGAAAAAAAATTATTAGGTTGTCGCGAAAGTTTCTCGCCACTCACTTCGAAATCTTACAGTTTCCTCAGGATTGTCAGGATTGTTTTGGATCTTCCTATCCGAAACGTATATAAAGGTTGGTCAATGGACTACTTACAGCTTTCTTCTCTTGGCTTTCGGTTGGGATTATGGAAGAAATCGTCTTAGACTCGAAGCAGGTTCGACTCCTTCTGCTCTACGAATTCAGAAAAAACAGTAGTGCAAGAGATGAGACAAAAAACATATGTAATGCGGTGGGTACCTCAACTGTCTCCTACGGCACGGCCAAAGTTTGGTTTCGGAAGTTCAAAAATGGCGATTTTGACTTGACGGATAAGCCACGATCTGGTCGACCAGTTGAAGTTGACCAGGAGCGACTCTTAAAGCTAATTGAAGAGGATCCCCGCTGCGATACCCATGAACTGGTAGATGAACACCGCTGTCATTACAATACAGTGGCCGTTCACCTGCACAGCGCCGGAAAGACGTGGAAGTACGGCGCATGAATACCTCACGATCTGAGTAGTCGCCAGCTCCAGGTGCCTAGAGATGCATGCATGAACCTTTTGACTTTTCGAAGGACTTTCACCTGGCTGGACTACTTGGTTACCGGTGATGAGAAGTGGTTCCTCTACGCAAACCACTTGAGAAAGCGCCAGTGGCTCGGACGCGACGAACCTGGGATCCCAACGCCACAAACAGAACCATGCCCTCAGAAGGTAATGCACAGTGTGTGGTGGAACTGCAAAGGAATCATTCACTGGGAACTGTTACCAACAAACTCTACTGTCTCCGCCGAAATCTACTGTAAGCAACTGGATTGCGTCGCAGCGGCTCTTCGTGGGAAACAAGACAAAGTTTTACATGACAACGCTCGTCCACACATTGCGAGAGAAACCCCGCAAAAACTGCAGAGCTCAGGATGGCATATTCTGGCCCACCCACCGTATTCACCAGACCTAGCGCCCACAGACTACCACCTTTTCTTCTCGTTATACAGAGACAGGAAGTTCGACGATTTGGAACACCTCAAAAAGTGGCTCGGCGAGTTTTTTGCATCAAAATCTCAGAATTTCTATGCAAGCGGAATCCACAATTTACCGGTTAAATGGCAATATGTTGTAGATAATAATGGTTCATATATACATTAAATATCAGCTGTATTGAATAGAAAAATAAAACTGAAAAAAGATCGAATAGTGGCGGGAAACTTTCGCGACAACCTAATACTAATGACAACCTTTATTCACTGGTCGAGCAATTTATGTGTAATTTGAGGAACATATTAGGGTGTAAAGTTATGAATGCGCGCGCACGTTTTCATCTCTTTAGGAGGGTTATTGAAAGACATATGCGCAATCCTTTAGTGTATTTTAGGGAGTGAATCTTTACGCATTTGTTGTTACGTGAAGCGAATGAAAAAGCTCAATTCAAATTTGAAAGACCGCCAACTGAAGTCATGCAGTACTACCGGGAACCTCCAGTAGACAAATTTTTCTACGTAGTACCTTGAATAACAAGGTTCTAGGCATAAGTTTTGTACCGAACAAGAGAGGGCCATATTTGGAATATTCTGCATGGATATCGCTATCAATTCCATCATAACCTTTAGTCTTCTGAATTTTCTAGATTGTGCAGGTTAACGAACGGTCTAATGGGACATTATCTTGACTGTATCCTGTAGAATTGTATCCTATGCGTGCGAAGCCTATAATTTGCTACAATGTTTGTACAAGATACTGACAAGAATAAGTGAATTTTGCTTGTAATTGTAGCTAAGAACTGTCAGAACTCTAAAAAAACTGAGTACTGGTGGCACTACATAAAAAATGTTTTCATCAGCATCTTTATTTCATACGGAAGCTGATTTTGGATGAATTTGCTAAGACAGAAAATAAATCTTGCGGTCTTTGCCAGGAGTTCCTGAAATTTAGAAGGCTGAATGGATTTAAAATGATTTGAATTAGGGGAAATTTAGGCGCAACTAATGGAGCACGTGATGCCCTTCGTCGCTGAGGTGTCCTGTGAATGTTCAGATAGACATACTTACTTAAACCGAAGAAAAACATAATGTTTTAAATTTCATAGTTGTTGACTTTCTTGCTTTTAAGGTTCATCCACAGAACAACAACATTCGCTCTAAACAAAAACTCTACCTAACTTGGTGCACGAGTAATTATACATATTATTTGTCGAAGTTCATTTTAATACTCATAGACCTGGTAGTGGATGGATTTCCTAACAGCATTAAGGTGGTGTCTTTGAGTTGCAGAAAATCCTTCTAAAAAATTCGCTGATAGATCTCCGATATTACAGAGAAGTCTGCAGCGACTTCTTTCTAAAGCTGTGGTACCTCTCTATTCATCATTCGACCTGTTCCTATGATGTGATGTGCTACTAATATTAGAAATAGATCTAACATTTGGATGTGGTGTATGTGGAACCATTCTTTTGCAGGGCACAAATCACGGATTTCCTAACTCTAACACCTTCCTTCCCTTGATTTTATCTGCAACGTGGGTAGGGGTTAAAGGCAGGGGTCCACCTCGTTCCGCCTGTTGGAAGTATCAGCATATCCTAGACCTTCTCGGCATGTTGATCCCATTAATGTACATCAGCAGGCTCAAAAGCGGCGAAGGCCCCATTTTTGAAAGGGTCGAACTGGCTACATTTTTGGAGCCTGGAGGCGGATCGCTCCAAATTTCGATCGCTGTGCTGGCTGCCTGCCACGGCTGCAACGTTAGCCAACGAGTCGTGGCGTGTCCAACCGATAAGATCAACGGCTTCACACGTCAACTCGGGTTAGCAAACTGTTACAGACCCCTTACCGGAAGACTGGTTTAAAGACTGTTTTGAGACAATTCTTGTATACTGCTGGAATCAGCATGTTGAGGAGATGCAGAATCTGCCATTAGCTCAACCATGAGAATAGGTGGACCCCTGCCTTTAAGAGCCGGCGAGCATCCCGCTGAACTTACGCCGGGGTTCGTACCAGATCAAAGAGTCGCTTTCGCGTCCGCCTCTGAATGGCTAGTCCAGTTGCGTTCTCAGTGCGTGATTATCTCTAGGGTCTTATGCCCTCTCAGGTACGCAGCGTTTGCAGCCCTATAATTACTTACATTTGCTTTTTTCCCTGTTAAGCTTAAATACACCACTGGAAATGATAACTCAGAACCAGTCTGGCTCTGAGCTGTAGGTATTCAGTACTGGTACCACTATAGACGTTTAGAAGAGAAAAATCACACCTCACTAGTTCATCTCAATAAACTAGTCAGTCAAGCAACCAAGTCAACTCCTAGTTCATCATCTTTTTCTTTTAATGCTTAGGCTGAAGTTGCTCTGATAATTTGCTTTAAGGTTCATCAATATTTTCATTTCCTGGCAATATCTGTACTGATCGGCACACCACTTTTGGTGTAACGAATAAATAAATTAAATAAATAAATAAAGCCAAACATCAACAAAGAAAACTCTGCATTGGATTATGGAGCTATAAGGATTTTTGCTGACTAAACACATCGATTCACCTGTACTGCATTACCTAAAATATTAGGTGCTTACTTTATTTGATCCAAAGAGCAATGTGAAATTCTCTAAAGAACCGGTGTTCAGAAAATTGGTAGACATGGAAAATTTCCACGTTGTGTAAACATAGTATTATTTCTTCTTTCTGTCCCATTGTTCAAAGAGGTACAACCTCTAATACATATAAAGAAATAAATAAACAAATGAGTAAATAAATAAACGTGAGCAAGGCAATGCGAGAGAGAGAGAGGTCGCGTGCAAAAGAGGGGAAGAGAAGCACTAACTCTAGAGTATCTACCATTGGCGGAAATACGACCGAAACAATCGCGAATCCGAGAAAATGATCTTTTGGAAGCAAGCAACGACCAGGTGGTTCAACAAAATCAGCTGACTGCGGTTAGTTCACTAGGTTCATTGAGTGCTAGTGCCGGCGCCGTTGTTTGAGGGCGTGAGAGGAGGCGCAGAAAGGACATGCGGCTCCTGGCAACGATGTGATGTGCGAGTCTGTGTTCAATCTACTCAAATGAGGTGCATCAAAAACATTCTCGACTTCATCCGCTGTTAATGACGAGTTTGTAGCGCTGTTATGAGCGGGGAATTCTCTGTGGGTAAGGCTAGAATGGCTGGAATGGAGAATTAAATCGAAGGGGACTGAAAACCTCGGAGTTGTCTCCTTGGAATTTCGGCAAACAAAATAACAGAAATTAAATTATTAGGAAAGAGCTACCCCAAGATCGAAGACTCTGGTCTCACTGGTCTCTGAACCCCATCAATTTCCAGAATAATCCGTATCCTGCATATATACCCACAAGTACCGCTTTTCAGTGCGGGGTCAATCATTCTTGCACCACAGTGAACTGCTCATCTGATCTGTCTCGCCGCGCACCTACGCGACACGGCAGACCAGCTGAGCCTGTGTTGATGCTTTGCTTATGCTCCCCACCGTTTTTCTTTCCTTCCTTGTTTCCATGACAAAAAACTTAAGCAAAACATCAATACCGGCAACGCCCGACAATCAAAGCGCCTAGTTGGTCTACCGCGTCACGTAGGTGGTGCGGCGCGGCAGATCAGAGGGGAGGTTTTTTGCTATATATGTACGTGTTAGTGCCTTTCGTTAGAGAAGAGACTAGTTTTCTTAGACTACATACTACCTACCTACCCAAAAGCGATCTTAAGTATTTTCTTTGGAAAAATATCTTAACGCAACAGCAACAAATGATCGAGAACAAGCCAACACAAAATCTTGGTCCATTTTGAGAAGGGATTCCTCTCAGGAAAGGACACCCTCTTCTTGGATCGCAACTGCTCTTCACGTATAGCAAGCGTAAGTTTTCCGCCCATACGGGCACCTTATCGCTTATGGTGCCAGCCCCTGGTAAGACATCGGTCGCTCTCCAGCTCCTTAATCGAGGGAAACCGCTGCAGATGATGAGAAGCGTGCGCTAGTGCTCGAACCACTGACGCTACCTACATTAAAGCACAACCAAATCTTATTGGAACGCGTCTGTTAATTAAGTCAATTAAAATTAGGCTGAGAAAATTGAAAAAAATAAACTGGGCCTTTCCGAAAATACTCCAGAACTCAACTGGACTTGTAACCCGTTCAGAATAAGTTCCAATTACCCTTCTATCTCTTCAAGACCATGTGTTTATTGAGAAACTTAGTGAAAAGTCTTAAGTCTCTCGAATTGCAGCCTTTCAACATATGATTTATTACTGGGGCCTTATTAACAATGAAACTTGTCTCTGTCGAAGCTACAAAAAGCAAGGGAACCAAAGAGATCAACGAATTTCAATAAAGAGCCGAGTGTAATAAGTCTTCCCAATCCTTGTGCCCTTTTGATGAGGTTGCATGTTTCAATTAGTTTAAAGCCATAGAAAATGTATTACGTGGAGACAGATCTTTGAAGTAGGCTTCGAAGATGTTTAAGAAGCTCTAGAAAATAAAGGGGTTGCAACATAAAATGGCAAAGCTGAAGGAGGGGAAGGGAATTCATTCCTGGAGCCGCAGTAGCTATTTTAATCAATTAATATAATACTTTCTCTAACGAACCAAAGTTTTTTTTCTAATTTGACAGTGAATGAGCAAATAAATAAACGAATAAACAAACTTATAGCAATCTAATCCATTCTATCCAGGAATGCATCAGCTTGTCGTGAATGCTCCTCTTTTTGCTACTTTTGTATCTCCTCAAGAGGCTGACCAGAGCCCGTATCCAATACACTTTATCCAGTCGGATAAATGCGCTCGAGCGGATAGATTGGTGTGTTTCCGTGAATCTGCTACCCAAAAAAACATATCTATGGATTTGCAAATGCACTCATCTCACTAGAGGATGTCTTTTCCCGGTTGATTTCCACCTGATAATGATCCATGATCTCAGATGTATATGTCTCTTCATTTCGTGTTGTCTCTCACCAAGACACCGCACTTGCGCCTACGAATGAACTCTTGGGTGGATGAGTTTCACTGGGTAGCATATTGGATATAAAAAAACAGTGGGAACCGGTATATACCTGCTGTATTTTCCCTTCCATGGTCAAATATATTGGATACGGCTCCAGGGTTTTCAATGTCAAACAGAGAACCCCATACTTGGAAGGTGATGCCCCCCTGGTCAATAGAACTGCAAGGAAAGCACTTACTTGAAGCTTCCACCAACAAATTACTCTTACCACTGGGGTTTTTGTTGACCTTGATGTTCCACATACTGACTATTTAACTGTTAGGTGCATTAAACGAAGAACACAAATCCAAAAATATTTTTCAAAAGTGGCTGGAAACCTTCCAGTAGCTTGATAGTACTAGCTCGAAAAAAGCACTCGGCACTTTAGCCACTAATGGAAAGGATTGGAATTTACGTATAGAACAGGGAATTTTTTCAGATTATGAAAGAACACGGCAGCCAAAGAGAAATTTCCCGGAATCACCCTCTTTCTCGGGCATCATTCAGCTCGACTAAACATCGTTAATGCATTCTCATTGCAAGCTATGTACTCACTAGTGAAAGCATTTCTCGGGATTGAAGCATGTCATTCCCTTTAATTCGCGATAGATCGTAGATGCTACAATGGAAAAAAAAACAGAGATGCTGTATAGAAAGAGAGCCAAGAGAAATAGACAGAGGGAAAAAACAAAAATTTAACTGATGATGAGGGTCTGAGAAATACCCCCAAGCACATATAATTAAGTTAATTTTAATTTATTTTTAAATTTTATCCACACTTTTTTACTTTCATTTATCTTTTTAAATTAATTTAAATACATGTGAATTTTTAGCGAAAAGGTTAATTATGCACTGCAAGAAATGCGAGAAGTTCATGGAGTCAAACCACTAAACTCACAATGAACTTTTTCAAAAGCACAATTCCATAGAGATTAATTAATTTCTCTCAAAAACAACAGTTTCACCAGGACAAGCGTAATAATATATGAGATATTGAGAATACTATAATTTCATTGCTTTTCAAACAGTTACAGTAAAAATGAAATTTATCGACAGAGGGGTTAGGTTACCGGTATACTTTCAAGGTAAATAATGTAAGTATTAAAGATCTAATTCTCCTTTTATTTTTGCACTATTACTTTTTTAATGGGCTTTTTTTGCTTGTGGTCAGTTTGTTCGAGAGCCCATGTGGATGAATGAAGAATGAATGAGTGAATGAATGGAATGAATGAATGGAATGAATGAATGAATGAATGAATGAATGAATGGAACGAATGAGCGAATGAATGAATGAATGAATGAATGAATGAATGAATGAATGAATGAATGAATGAACGAATGAATGAATAAATGCTAAGAACTGTAAAAGGTCCGTTAATCTGTAGCACAAGTTGTTGAAAGAAGTACATAAATGTGCAGAAATTTTCGATTTTGAAAAAAATGTGTGAGTTCCCAAACTTTTGTATCCATGACACTGGCATGCATGATGCTCGTGTCCACCGAAGTATAAACAGTACTGTTGGTCTTTAGATTAGTTGCAATCAAACGACAATAAATAAGATGATTGGCACCGTTCACTCTTAGTACAAGCAATTGTCCTGTGTAGTAGTACAAACGATGGTGAAGAGGAAAAAATCCGACTAAAGTTTCATGGAATGTCGGGGAGAAGTGCGGTAAAAGGAGAACGTGCCAGCCGTGGAAAATAAATCAGTGAACAAACGATATTATATTTACTTCTTTAGCTGTGCAAATTCTCACCGCAGAAAAAGAAAAATCCATTGCCTACACAGTATATGTAATTGATGTTGCACTATGTTATGGTTTATACAGGGTTGATATCTGTTAGTTAGAGAGAATTCCATACCACTGGGAAAACGCTAATGGGCAGAACCCTATGGCATTGGACTACGCCTCCAATAACGCAATAGGCACTTCTGTTACTACTGTTGTTATGGTAAAAACCATATGGTGTTGTTAACCTAGAAATGTACTCGGCACAGGGAAATCAAACTAGGATGAAAACTCGGGCGAATTCAGCGGTTCATGAACGTAACACCTCAAATGATCGCACTTTCGTGTATCCGTCTGTGAAGATAGCTGTAGATGCCTCAGATGCTGCTGCGACTGCAAGAACAAAGTCTTATTTGTCTTTCACAGGCTTCACAGACCTTGCATATCATGGGAATATGACTAAATACGAGAGCTCTTTATCAATAATCTCCTCCTATTCTGAGTAGCGCTAGTCATCAAATTGACTCTGGATGGCTGTGCCACGCACCTGGCTCCATGAATATCTGCTTTTCAGGCAAAAAATAATAGAAAACCACCCGTGTCTCAGTTGTATCTTGGCATTACTATAACCGAGGATGGGAACGTCTCGATGTCAAACTAACAATGCTTGATTTCGTTGGAATGGCAAAATCGGTCTTATTTTCCCAAGGGAACTCTTGTGTTTCCTGTCATTTTCCAGGACAAATTCCTCAGGAAAACAAACAAATTCTCTTGATTTTTCCATCTGAGCACTTGCCCCAGAGTTCACATAAAATGACAAGCACTCCTAAGATAAAAGTCTGACTTTTAGAGCAACAAAAAAGAGAGCGACAGAGGACAATAGTCGGCGAACAGAAAATGCTGTGTTGCCTGAGCAACCACATTCTAGTTTTTCTGTTCTTTTTTCTCAATTCCCTTCATACGTGGGAAATCTTACACGCACTAAAAGAAACTCAACTCAGTCTCCGATTTGCGTAAATCCTGAACAAATTTCAAATGGCCTTGGCCACTTAGCACTCTATATGTCGTATCCCACGCATCTCCCTCATACGAGGGATCCCAGCTGGTTAGTCGCGAGGCTACGTGACGCGTCCCCAGGAGGCGGATGGGAGCTGATCGCGGACCAAACGCGACCCTGTGCTCCTCAGACGCGGGTGGATTCAGGGGATGGACTCTTTGTCTCTGCTTCATCCTGTCAGCGGGTGAGT